>CM055114.1:18060539-18682446 GCA_029204225.1 Diphasiastrum complanatum | reverse complement strand
GTATGAGCATATGGTCTTCTCAAGGTATGGAGAAATCGCATTGGCAAGCAAGATGAGCTTTTCATCAAGCAACCAACCATGGAGGATATAATTCAAAGAGATGCTACTTATATCAACTATTTCAATGGTTCTACAGAAGAGCACAATTTAGATATCAAACCAAATATTCAACAAATCTCATTTCATTCAAAAAGGCATTTCAACATCTGAGGAGAAATAGTTCAACTTCATCATCGTAATAGAAAAACAATTTATATATCACATATCCTCATCGGTATCAAAGGTCAGCTGAGCAGGATGGTCATGAAGAAATGTCTCCTCTCATATGGATCCAGATGCTCAATTGATCTTCTTTTGTTCAACTCTATGTAACTTGCGTACACTGCTAAAGCAGATGATCTTTTGGGTATATTTTCAGAAACATAGCCCAATATTTTGATAGCTATATCCCTCTTCACAAAAATGATTTTACATGTATTCTGTATATTTTCATCTTTTTCTTCCTTACTTGCTTGGTATTATGCATCAAACAGAAAGTATATAGTTCGCAAACAATTTTGTGTCGCGTCGTGTAACTTCCAGATCAGAAAGATTAAACATCTCTAACTAATCATGAATTACAAGAGTGGTAGATTAGCCACGATCTAGAGTACTTCCACTAATGTCGTGATATCTGATAAAATACTTGTACTCCATGGTACTTGGCTGATCTTCTTGATCCTTTGAGGAGCACGGCTGATTTCGTGTCGTGTTGTGTCGTGTCGTCTTTTGTCAAAAATTCAGGATTGAAAGCTAGCAAGGCTTTGGCAATAGAAACATTTGGTTTCTTCATATCGGAAGTGCCACAGTCAGCAGTAAAATAACTCAAATGTAGGATTCATACAAATGCGCAATAGAACAATAATAGTAGTAGGACAAAATGCACTCTGATTATTATCAACAATGAGTACAATTGCATGAAGTTATAACTTTAGCCTGTTGAGCGTGATAACACTGATACAAATTAATAAAGAATCAGACTCGAAATATCAAAAGAAGTTTTCTGATGAAGATTTAAGTTTGATATACTAAAAATATCTACAACTGAATTTTCTATAGTTATTACAACTACCTTTATGCCATAAATGCATGTACAAAGTTGGTGGACATCAATGTAAAGTCGTGGGGTCAGATTTCTAACCGATAGTATCGAAAAATTACATAGGGTCGAATTTTATACAAAGGGTCGAGAAATATACACTGGGTCAAAAAATATGCTGAGGGTTGAATTTTTTAGGGTCAGAACGATCCAATCCAGGGTCAAACATATTCGGATAATTTAGTGAAGGGTCCGAAAAAAATCCGAACCAATCCAATTCGACGCAGGGTCAGAAAATCTCTGTTTGTTAGGCTTGACATTGGATCGGAAAAATCCGATACTGGATTTTTTGATCTTCTAGAAAAACTCGAGCCTTTTATTTTTCTGGAGTTTTGTAAAGTTTTCAGGATGCTCATTAATATATGGATTTAAGGCTGAACATTGAAATCTAACACATAGCTCGTCTATACTAGTGTTTTCATTCATTTACTTTTAACGGTTTTCACTTGCTCTTTTTACTTTACTCCTTTGCTTGCTTGTGTGCTTGTTCTTGTGCTCTCTTTTGCGATGTAGTTACAAATTTCTCACTTCATCCATCCTCTTGCTATGAAACTGAAGTGAAATTAAATCACAATGGGAACTGACAGTATTGCATTAGCGAACATCAACTGAAAGGTATGAGGCAAAATGAATATTGATCAAATCATGCAGCTTGCAAACTAGTGCATACTTGGTTATTTGCTAAATGTAGATCCATCCATTGTACTAATCGAAGTAAGTAACGAGTTTGTCAAAAAGATTATTGGTGTGACAGACATCATAATACATGTGTATGCATGTATAGATATGCAATATCACTATGCAAATTTTGGAAGCTACTTTTGCAGCCACACTTCAGTTGTCGAATGATGGATCAGTTCCTTCTGTTTTGACAAGAGAAAACATCGATGAAGCATCACTCTTCTGGGACAGTTTCTTTTTTGCAGAGTAAAGGGTAGAAAATTTCTATGATCGTTGATGCTACATTTTGAAACTTTTGTAAGTTTTGTAATCATGTTCTTTTTGTCACCGATATTGATGCTACCATTTCAGTTATGAATATTGGTTGCTTGCTTAGTGCTCTTAAAAACGAAAAAATCAATTTTGCAAGTATTTTTAGGCTTTACATCACTACATTGAGCATAGAAAGTACATTGCACAGTCTTATTCATGCATATGCTAAAATTGTGAACTAATGTCTTTCTAAACTAATCGACAAATTCGAATAATCTAGTTGTCCGGTCTATTCATTGGTTTTGTTCTTCATTATGATCAAGACACTCGAAATCACTGTTCCACATGGATACTTAAGAATGTTTGGATTTACACATTCTAAAGAGAGAATTGTGTTGTTGTGATTAGATACAATAATTATATTATCGTCTGAATTTACAGAACATTCGAGACTTGAGATCACTTGTTCGTTCTGAATAAGAGATAGTCGGTTGTTCGTTCTGAATAAGAGATAGTCAGTTGTTGAAGACTGATAATTGAGATTCCATCTAGTTGTTCTGAGAGTACTATGAGAAATTCATTGTTTAGTTTACTGATGTAGTGATTGTCATCCTTATTTGACATTGAGCTTTATTAGGGGCATAGTTTGATATATCGAACTGGCCGATAAGTCTGATGCTTCTTACAAGTCGCAAATGGAATATGTTTGATATAAGATTGTCTAAATCAACTATTTGATGATTTATTGAATTCATAACACAATTTGATTGGTGATACTGCTTGCCAATTTAATTGAATGTTTATCGACGAGTAGATTTATTACACAAAGCACATAAAATAATGTGACATCTTTTGAAATGAGAAATGGCGTAGGACCCTTTTTTTTCTAAGAACGTACGATTTTCTAAAATACAAGTCAATTTTGAATCCTAAATTCAAAAATAAATCAATTACTTTGCAAGATGCTATTTTTTTGCAAATATTTAAAATTTAGACAGAGCATTGCAAAATAGTTTTAAAATTTTACATTAAAATTGCTTAAAACATAAAAACATTAGTTGTGTGCAATTTGTTATTATGAAAAACAGTTCTTAAATAGAGTGATTGTAAAATTTTTAAAATAAAATTTTTTAAAAGAAAATTAACAAAAAAACTTTTTCATATAATTTTAATAACATTTTTTGTGATTTGATATTTGTAATTTAACAGTCAAATAAACTATACAAATCTAAAATTTAAAAAGATATGCTTAATTTCTTACAAATATCATTCAACAATAAGATCCTTTAACAAAAGGATAATTAAAACGACCTAAAAAAATAAATGATAATTTATTTGCGCTTTAATATTTGTACTTTAGCCTCTTGCAGTCGAATCTCTCTTTCATGGATCTTCTAGGTGTGATTGCTTGAAGGTGCTCTCCCTCAAGCCTCCCCATCATATCTTGGTGGTCTTCAATATTGATAATAGAAGATGCATCATGAGAAGCTTTGATCTCTGCCCCATCCAAAATGATCTTTTGGTCTTCATGAAAAATAACATCTCTACTTTCAATAACTTTGTTGGTAGAGAGTATGAAAACCCTATAAGCTCTCTTGGTAGATGAATATCCAACCATAACTCATTTGATTGAGCTAGGATCATCTTTCTTTCTAGTCTCCAAAGGAACATGAAAAAAACAAATACATCCGAAGACTCTAAGGTGGTCAACCTTAGGCTTTTCTTTATGCAACATCTCATAAGGTGTCTTTCCTCCAAGAGCAAGAAGAGGGAGTCTATTGCAAAGATAATTGGCACAATTGATTGCCACTCCCCAAAAAACCTTAGGAAGGGATGCGTTAATTCTTAGAGCCTTTGCACATTCACACAAAGCTGTATTCTTTCTCTCAGCCACCCCATTTTGTTGAGGGGAATAGGCACACAAAAATTCTCTTTTGATTCTTTCTTGCTCGCAAAAGTCATGAAACTTGTAAGAGATATACTCTCCACCACCATCACATCTCAAAGCTTTGAGCTTGAAAGAGTATTGCTTTTCAACAAGAGCTTTGAACTTGAGTAAATGATCAAACACCATAGTTTTGGAAGATAAGAGATACAACCATGTAAATCTTGTATAATCATCAATAAAAGTGACAAGGCAAGTAGCTCCTCCCTTGCTTTTAGAAGATGAGAAATGAACATTCGAGTGCACAAGCTCCAATGGATGATGAGTCTTGATACTAGATCTTGGATATGGCCTCCTATGTGACTTTGCAATTGCACATTCTTCACAAGGCTTGAGATCCTTTGATAAGGTCTTTGGTAATCCAATAGCTTTCACTTCTTTGACCATAGATGACATGGCTTTAAAGTTGGGATGGCCCAATGTTTTATGCCATAATTCTTCTTGATCTTGGTCATATAGGCAATATCACAAGTGTTAGCACTCTCTCTTGAATCTAGTTTATAGATGCCTCCAAATCTAGATCCACAAGCAATAATCTCATCCTCTCTTTTGATTACACAAGTGTCGATTCCAAACTTGACATCTAGGCCACTATCAAGCAATTGACCAACACTAATGAGATTTTTGGTTAGTCTTGGCACAAAAAGAACATTTTTGAGAGACAACACTCTTGAGGATGCAACATTTAAGGGAATATTCCCTACTCCTTCAATCCTACACTCACAATCATTTGCAGCATAAATGAATTTCTTGACTCCTTCATAAGGCAAAAGACTAGAAAAGGACTCTTTTGAACTACACGTATGATAACTAGCTCCACTATCAATGTACCATAATCCATCTTTTTTGAAAGGAGAAGAAGAGAAACTAGACACCATAAGAGAGCCTTCTCTATCACTCTCATTAGCATCACTCTCCCTCTCTCTCTCATTAGTAATGTTAGCATGCTTGAGTTGATTCTTCTTCTTGAACCTATTTGTGGAATAATGGGCTTTCTTGCCACAAAAGAAACACTTGATCTTCTTTTTCTTCCTCTTGGATGTTGAAGCTTTAGAGGAATTCTCCTCCTCTCCATCTTTGTCCTTGTCTTTGTCTTTGTCTTTGTTGAAGTGTTGTTGTTGTTGCCCTTTGCTCCTCCCTTTATGCTTGTCTTTGACAAATAGAGCTTTGTCATATCCACCATTGTTAATTGAGAGTTTGTTCATCCTTATAAGCTTGTTCTCTTTCCTACACTCTTCAGCAATAAGTACTCCCTAAAGTGCCTCCAAATTTGGACAAGATTGTCAAAATCATCCTACAAGCCATTGAGGATAACTTGCACTAGTTCACTTTGATTAATTTGGTCTCCAATGCATGCAAGCTCTCTATGGATGTCCTTCACTCTCAAAACATAGTTGGATGCACTCTCATCACTTCTTTGACAACTTTGAAAATTTTGATTTCTTAGTGTGAGCAATCTAGAGGTTTTCTTGGCCTCATAAATGGCTTTGAGGGTGTCCCAAGCCTCCTTGGCCGAGGTGCAAGCACCAAACACTTCATTTGAAACATTCATCTTAATATAGTGAAGAGCCATTCTTGCTCTTTTCTTGTACCTTTGGACTTCTTGAAGAAATTGAGGCTCCTCCGCAAGTCCAAGAACAATATCCATCACATCTTGGAGGATCAAAATCGACTCCATCCTCACCTTCCAAATAGAGTAGTTGACCCCGGCTACTAGAAGCCATCACAAAGCCAAGAGAGGATGAATAGCAGAGTTTGAAACAAAAAGATGATGAATAAGTACGAAAATAAGAAACCAATTTTTAATAAATGTCGATCGTCTTCCCTAAACCACATATATTAGTCTAACTACGATTAGTTCAAAATAGACTTATGTTAACCAGAAGTGTTAAGCCTCGGGCACTCGAGACTTGCGGGTAGCAAGTACGATCCAATCACGAGTCAAGACCATGCCTGGTGGAAGTTTTGAATTGTACACAAATATGACCAGAAAGTTCTAAAAGAATTTCAACAGATGAACAATGTTACGATATCTCACAAGTGTAAATACATAACTAGGCCATGTGTATGTCAAATAGTTAAATAGTCAAAAATAACATCTTGACAAAAGGCCCTTTTGGTGTTTGAACTACTTCTAATGTGTTCTTTGATTTCGAATGACATTAAATACAAGTGGTTAAAATGATGTGCTGGTCCAATGAGTGGACAATTGGTATTTCTAAAAGTGACAAAGAATTTAGAATATGTGTTGCCAAGGAAACTTGGCTACAGTACTTGTTCGAAACAACAAGCAGAGTACTAGTTGAGTGTAATGCCTTGATTAAGTATTTCACAAATGTTTGCAAATTGGATCGATGTTCTCATTTTATGTTTTCTTTTGAATATTGTGTTAGTATTAGATAATAAGTTAAGTACTGGGGTTTAGTTGGGCTACTTTGGCAATTTGGAGGCCGAAGTAAAATTTCAACTTAGAGATACATTTCTCAATGTCAATAAGGCCTAAAAATAGTGTTCTTCCTTTTTTAGCCTGTATATAAGTGGATAAGGTCGGATTTAGACCTACTTCTACGGGCTAGTTAAAATAGCTTTTTGGTGAAGTACCTAGAAGTTGCTATTTTAGGACAAGTGGCCAAGTGACATTATGGCTATTATAAATAGTTGTACCAGCATGGAGAAATCATCTTGTTGTTCTGATTTTGTATAGAGAACTTTTCTCCTTTGATTCTATGTCCATCTCTTTCATATTTCTCATGATATCTTGAGTTCTAGTGTATAGAATGTGATTTCTTGTTGATCCACACGTGTGAAGTATTGTTTGTTGCTGCTGTTGTACAGACAGGGACAATACCAGGCAAGAGCAAGATCAAGCAAGAGCAAAGGGGAAGAGCAAGAGGAAGAAGGAGCAAAAGAGCAACTAGGAGGCGGCAAAAGTAGGAGGGAGCATGTGCTCTACCCCGTCCCATATTTTGTCCCATTTGCATGAAAACATGTGAAAAAAGACAGCCTCTTTGAATCTTTTAGAGATCTCTGCTACCGTCGAAAAACCTACTGGTATATCCATTTTAAAAGCATTTTCTATACCGATGGGATATTTCGAGATTTAATATACTAGATGAAAAAAAACAATTGGAGTAGATTTGAAAATTTCGATTGTATAATAAACCCATATGTACATAGCCAGAATAAGACATAGACTCTTGCACTTTGTTGGTTACATAAGAGAATTATGAACGGTTTCTACTTATTCAAATATCCCAAAGTAGCAAACAAGAGAATATCTCAAATTGACTATATAGCATCCTTCTTGAACAATCTCATTAGGAAAATGTCTTAAATATGACATGAAATTTTTTTTTTCAGACTCTACAATGAGATTGGCTTAAAGGCCAATACATTATTCAACAAAGAGGTGAGGAAAGTATTTAACAACATGGCCACATCTTCACAACTTTTCTTTATATCCCCTCTATACCTAGCTAGATTTACGATGAAGTACTTGAAACATGATTCCATGGGCAAAAACTTTATATTTATAAGGTTCTATGTTTCTAATGCTGACAAATTTACCATTCCAACACTTGGAGCTGTCATCTATCAACCATTTAGCATTCAGCCATCCTCAAAGGAAAAGATCACCATGGATGTTAAGGAATATTTTACTATAAGGAATCTTGTAATGACTATCAAAAGTACTACATGTGCAGTGACTTTTGTGAGAGTGATTCAACAAATATATTATAAGTGAACTATTTCTATTAGTGAGGATCGGACAAGGATCAAGAAAGATCAATGAGCCAACTTCATATTTCAAATCGAGAATATCATTTTTGGCCCAATTCGAGTGGGCAAGTTAAAAATCCAAGGTTGCTATGTCCGGCCTTGGGATTTGTTTTTTTTCCAAGGGACTGCAAGCTTACAAACAGGTCTCTTAACCAATGAGGTTTAACCTTTTTCCTAGTTAAGATAGGTTTATTGTGACTAATCACTAGACTTATCTTATTCATCAATGTTTTCTCATCCTCCGCATTCCAAAGTGTTTTTTATTCGTTTGTCTTTTCAAAAGATATAGTAGCAAGGTGGTTTGAGACTATTATTTCTCATCTATTTAGGATTTAGGGTATATGGTTTGGGATTTAGGGTTGGCTTTAGGGTTTAAGGTCATGATGTTTTGGCTAAATTTTAAAATGATCTGCGGTAAATTTTACTAGCTCCAACTTGTAAATAATCTATTGTTTGGGGTTTAGGGCTTGAGTTTAGTTTATGAAGGAGAGGATCTTCTAGAATTTGAAGGGGTCTTGTCAATAATCTACCAAGAATAACCATGTTTGTATGTTCCCAATTTGAATAGGTGTTCAAAGTGTCTAAAAGAACAATCTGGAGCTAGCCCCCTTTGGAAGAGAAGTAAATCTTGTCCAGTCTAGCAGATCCGAAGTCTCTCCCCTCTCTCCGATTATCCCAAGAGTGCATAGGGATTATGTGGAGAGTGAACTAAAAGCTAAGAAAGACCAATTTATCATCTGCCTTTCTAAGCAAAGGTACGGAGCCAAATAAACATGTGTAGTTACCTAACCTGATGCCTCCAAATCAAGGCATTTTGTCACTTACTATCTTTAATAAAAGATAGTGGCATCTCAGGTAGGAAAAATATATATATTAGCCATTTGCTGATTCTAAGCATACCAATTGAATACAGAAAAACCTGCCTCCAAGGCCAGGAATATATACATATAAGACATAAAAAAAACTTCAATAATTTAGTTATTCCGTTGTATCAGCTTTCTGCAAATAAAAGCATTCACAGGATATGCAATTCCAAAATCCCATCAAATTGCTACTTAGAAATTGTCAAACCCACCTATCAGATTTCCAACTCTATGTTTTGGATTCAGATTAGATTTACACAGTTAGTGCTCCAATTAGGAACTCTTATATGCAAGAGGTAGACCTTGGCTTGTGGACACACACAAGACTAACATTCAGAAAATTAAAGCTAGTATCTGATCCTGGAATGCAATAGAGAGAAGCTTTGATGTATATACTCCAAACAAGGAATACATCAAACTTGTGCTCCAATGCATGCAACACAGAAGTCAACTAGATTCCGAGAGAAATTTGTTGTAGAGTGGCATTCCGCCAAATTTGTAGCCACATATGCAGAGAAAAGAAATTATTGGCTGTACACTCCAGCTTCATTCACCAAAATGCTTCGGAAGTGAAGTCAGTTCATACCAAAAAATTAAGCATCATAAGCACCATCTGTAGGAATTAAGCAGCAAACAGATCTAACATCTCTCAAAAGCCGCGGCGTCTTTGTGCTTGGTATTGCATGCTCTGAGTTCGGTGTGAACCTACATTTGAGCATGCACTGCTCGTTGATAACTGCGAACTTCTCCCAGGGGCAATGTACACTTGGCTGGATTTTCCACGCCCATGAACGTTTTGTGATCCTGAGAATCCAGAATCTACAAAATCTTCATCATCAGAAGAAGAATCTGAAAGTTCGTGCCCACCTAAGCTGTTGCTGGAAGAAGAGAGAGGTGCAGCAGTTGCAAGATTTGCACACTTCAATCCAGAAACTCCACCAAACCCACCAGCAAAACCACCAAGAGCCCTGGGAGGGGCACCTCGTTCTGAAACTATTCTACTCGCATGAATGGTTGGCTCCGACTTCTCAAAAAGGTCCGGATAAAATATGCTCCACATTTGTCTGGAGAATGTTGCTCGGTGACCGTTACCGGTTGAACTATCTACAAGATATTTTGGAAGTGATTGCACAAATATAGTTCTTGCTCTGAGGTCAAGTCTGTAGGCTAGCATCAAACCGGCCAGGTGGCCAATTATAATTGACAGTAGGAGGACTTGCACTCCTTGCAGCTTGCCTCTTGATATAGTGGCAAGAATCTGACCGCAAAATGCATATTTCCTTGAGCGCAAATGCATGCTGCACAAAAACGAATTCCCCATACAATGAATAGCAATGCAAGAGGACTTATCGTACTGTAACTGCTGGTTTCCGAAATCAGCAGTCAAAAGTAAATAAAAAATTTCTGAACCAAGAACAAAGACACAATTTTCCAAGTAAGATTGACGACAAAAATCCTTAAACGAAAAGTGGCTTTACCAGAAGGGCACTTGATAAATGAGGCTGATGAGTATGCACTGAACAAAGGCCAATGTTGCACTGAAGCTAAGACTCTGTAAAAGTGCCAGATTCATTGTCAAAATGAAAGCACAAAACCGTCTCACATGAAAACGAAAAGCCTCCTTAGTTCGCTCCACAGGAGAATCAAAACCTTCGACCAGAATTATCTAGCATGTCATTCCATTCAAAACGCAAAAGCCCTACCACATCTTCTGTGAGAAACAGCCTTAGGCTTTCCCAAATCCATAACATCCACACATAATGCCATAGCACGAACCCTCTGTTACTTTTATACCTGCATAATGGATTCGAACATTATTCATGAATTGCAAAAAGTCATATTAGTTCACAGCTAGTAACATTAATATATATGTTATCACTTCTTAGGATGGATTACCACTTCAAGAAACCGAGCTGAAGAATTAGCACCAAGGTGCTAACTGCAGCAACACAAGTGTAACCATATAGATGATTGAACGTGTAGCGCATGAATGAACTCAGGCTTTCCTGCACGGTTCACAAAAAAAAAGCAAATGTAGCTGGACGGTTCTGATTCTCTCTCTCTCTCTCTCTCTCTCTCTCTCTCTCTCTCTCTCTCTCTCTCACACACACACACACACACATACACAATTGTTCTTGTCATGTTCAGAAAGTCTTTGCTCTCTTTCAAAAACCCTAAGCAATCCACTCTTCCAACCATGTCCTTTTATGGTGCACATTATAGCTTTAGCTGCCACCCCCTCCAAGGACTAAATCTAAGACGGCCTTGATCTCTATTAAAGTGGAGGAAGGGGTAGGACATCTCCATAGTACATTTCAGTAGAGAACTTTGCACTTGTGCTATGCCTTTTGACATCATGAAGATCATTGACATAGCCAAAGTGAATCAACTCTCATATGTTTAAACAAATTGGCCATGCCAAGAGTGCATCGATTTTCAACCTACTGGCACTACTAAGTCTTTATGAACACAAAGCTTTGCTTGAAGCCTTCTTCAATATCAAATCTAAGTTCCTCAAAGACTAACAAGTCTCTGGCCTTGCCTCTTCAGCAAACTGTTAAACTTATTATTTCCCTCTTGAAATTGTCAACATTCCATGGTCTATTTCGGAAAACGCTAGAATGTCAAAAACTTACTTTCAGAACACAAAAAGCGTCTCTGTTCTCCTTCACCAATGCATATAGAAAAGGCAGTTGATGCTACGAAGGTACCTGTCTAATGGATTTTTCATCTTGTTCGGCCTACTTACATTTCTAAGATACACAACTTTCCACCTTCTTCTGTAGAATTTGAAGTAGGAGCAGAACAAAATTCACCAAATTATGTATCCTATAGAAAGTATTCTTAACTAATCCTTGCTTCATTAAAACGTGCTGTAACTAGAAATGGTGTCACACATTCCCTAATATTTCGTGATAAAATGAAAGGATGGTTGCAAACAACAGCAGACTGTCCATACACCGCATCAAGGATAAATATAGGCGCTTACCCTAGGTTGCGACTTCTGTGAGGGCTGAAACTGAAGCCAAATCTGGAAAATGCAGAAGGCGAGCTCACAGCCAGTAGGAATGCTGTCGATGCACTCAGCATTTGTAGTGGACTTGCGCTCGTATGCTATCTCTAGCCTTGGGTTGCTGAATTTGAGCGACCAAGTGGACCTCTCTGTGAGAGCAAGTACAGGTTGCTGCACCTCACGAACCGGGGTCGCAGCTGCTGCAGCCACAGCTGCTTGCAACTGCGCATCCCCCTCTCTCTGAGCCTCCTTGGTAGCATCGCGAGCCCTCTCATATAATTCTCGTTCAATTTCTGTAGAGGAATCCCCAGCGTCATGCCTCCAGAGATGCGCTGCAGCCATCTGCTCTTGCTTATCTCAACGTAATGCTTTACTTTACACAACATTCCATGTGATTGTATTCTTTGTATTACAAATCCTAGGTTGCCATGGCACGGCTGCTGGTAAGATAAGCTTCCACGGCCCTCTGTCGTAAAATTTGTTTACCCAAAAACCATGCCTGCCTATGAGATAAGTAATCCATGGATCTAAAAGCGCCCTCAATCAAGAAACTGAAGGAAAAAACAAAAACAAAGCGGCTATTGTTTCTGCATTCGATGACATAAAAAGATAGAAGCAATCAAGAAATATAAGGAAAACCCAAGACAAAGCGATTTTTGCTCCTCCTGTGGATGACATAAAAAGTTAGAAAAATTGAAGAGAAATTTCATAACATTGTGGCTTTTGCTCCTGCATCTAATGGCATTGAATCCCAAAAGTAATGAAGAAATTGAAGAAAATTTCCAAAATCAACGCTCCATCATTTGCTACCATAAAAAACTACAAACAAGTCAATAATCCATTAATTGAAGGAAAAAAAACAAGAACTCCTGCATTTGACAGCAAAAAACCGCCAGAAAAAAACCAAGAAATCATAGCAAAACCCCAATTGGTTCTGCTGTAACTTCAAAAACTAGAAATATATAAGGAATTGAAGTATAAACAAACTACACCTGCTGCATTTGATGGCGTAAAAATCTAGATTCCACAAATGATCCGGAATCTGAAGGAAAAAAACGGAAACTTAGAAGTAAAGTACAGTAAATAGGAAAGGCGTGCGTGCACAGATTCTGAAGGTAAGGACAGAGGGAGGGTACAACTACAGCAGCAGCGAAAAAAGCTCCTGATTGACCTAATTCAGAGCAAAAAGCCAGACATTCTCGACGTAAGGCTTATGTGTGATATATCGTACGGGACGGTACGGAAAAGGCCAATTAGAAATTAGTGCCAAATCTGAAATTTATAATGCAACAAAGCCCAGATTCTTTCTTTTTCTTTTTCTGTGTGTGTGTGTGTGTGTGTGTGTGTGTGTGTATGGGGGGGGGGGGTGGTTTAGCCTCCCCCTTTGGGACTGGGAGCTTCCTCCTCCTACTAAACTATCACATTTTATGGGGGATTATGTCATAATGCACTCCACCTGCTCAAGATCCATTGTGGTGGGCAAGATGAGATAGAGAGAGATTGTGCGCGTAGGTGTTGTTCAAACCAAGTCCAAAGATAGGAGAGAGAGAGAGAGTGTGTGTGAGAGCTCGTGAAGATAATGTGTTGTTCGGACACTGCATCACTAATGCATTGAGAAAACAAGGATGATGTGGTATTGTACCATAAAGGCCTTGTCATATTGTCGTATTTTGACATTGTGGAGATTAAAAGAATGTAGGAAAATAGCTTAGCAAAATTTCGAATCAAACAAAGTTGTCATAGAAAAGACTTTTGCTCGTCTCTGCTTTCCAATCTAACACTGAATCTAAGTAGCATGAGAGCATGAAAAGAAAAATAGGATTTAATGCACTTTCAGGTGATTCATACCTAATTTGCATATTGTTGTATATTTGAATCTGGTTATATCCATGTTTTTGGTAAGTTTGTTTTGTATTTTATATTTTGAAATATGAGGATGACCTTAATAAGATTGTATTTTATGATAAGAAATTTGATATTAGTTTGTTGTAAGTTCCGAATAGACATTTAAAAGTTACAACAAAATGAATCAAATTTGTTGAATTTTGTTGTATTAGACGACATAATCCACGATTGATTGTATATTTTTTCTTCATGCAAATCTACAAAACAATTTTACCACAACTAACCAAAATTCAAAATCGCAATCTTTATTATACATAATCATATTTTATTAATCATTCTCTATGTTCAAGAGTGTCCACAATAATTTTGGATTTGAAATATTTCAAAATTCACAAAATCTGCAATCAATATTCAAGAGTATTCACAATATATTCGATCATTATTCGTAGCATATTCAATTAGTATTCACATAATTAACTATCATTATTCAAGAGTATTCATGATTAATATTCACGATCAGTATTCACAATCAGTATTCTCAATATTCACGACTAATATCTCAAAATAATCGTTTCTCGGTATTTGCACTTTCAGATCAGTATTCATGATCAATATTCACGATCAGTATCTCAAAATATTTGCTTCTCAATATTTGCAATTTTAGATCATTACAAACCATCAATTAAGTAGTTTTCAAGACGCATCTCTAAAACAATGACCAATTCTTCATCCAATATGGAAGATGTTTTGTATATGTCCTGCAAAATAAAACAAAATTTCAAATTTATAATTAGATATAGATCAACTATTGTTATTAACAATTTATTGATCCATTATATCTTTCATACCCAACGGGGTTGGCTCAACTGGTTAGCTTGGCATCCAAAGTTTCTTTGGTCCCAGGTTCGAGCCTCCCCTTGGAAACCAAGAAGCATTATATCTTTCACAAAAAGTCTAACAAGTACATTTGTCTATCTCAATGAAAACAAAACAAAACAAAACTCAATACATGAGCTTCAAACATATTTGATAGTATTTGCTAATGACACAATCAAGCTATTGGGAGATGGATTATGAAAAAGCTTTGACTTACTCAAACTTCTTGAATGTAAACTTTAGGCGGCAAAGTAGGCCTTTATGGCATTTAACTGTTTTGCCTATGTAAAATGTGAAATCTACACACACACACAATTCATAAAATCAAAAGTCCTAAAATATGATCTCCTTAACTTTTCTTTTAATGTCAATTAACTTTTGTGTCAGCCATGGCTACAACTTATGAAAAGTTGAATATTGTAAGCATCCGCTCCTTTTTTAATTCAAATTTAAACATGTGCTGAACCCATGAACAAACGAGAAGATGGAGAATGGCACATATACAAGAGTACACACACGAATAAGTCGACCTCAACACATAGTATTGCCTTTGCAAGACAAGGGTTGGAGAGTTCGACTTGGGAAGAGTTATTAACCTCAATACCTCATCTCATTTATGAAGATACAAAACATCTCTTAAATGGAAAAATTAAAGCCTTTTGTATTTAGGTGATAGTGTTTACCAAGGATAGGGCAAGGAACATGAGAGCCTATGGCAATATGTCTAGCATTATTATGTCCCTCCCTAGGTAAGGCTTTACCTAGGATAAGGAGTGCCCTCGAGGGAATAGTGCAAGGTAAGTGGCAGTGGTCACTAGGAATCATCCTATAAGCAATTCAAAGGAACAAAGTAGGTTTAGGGGTTACTTAGGTATAAGTAGGGCCTCCAATCCCTACTGACCATTATCCAACAATATGCTTGGAGTGATGTACACAAGAGGTACACTTTTGCCAGCTAATTGATCAGTATGCTTCTAATGCTCTGTGAGTCTTACACATCTTTGATGGTTGCTATTGTTGAAAATTGTCACTTCTCACTTGACAGTGTCATAAATCTTGTAAAGATCATTGGCAAAATTTGTTTTTGGCCAATACTAGTGAGGGTGAGTTCTTCTAGAGTGATAGCTCGTAATCATTTGGATCAAAACGACTTGGAGGCTGTGTATGTACTTTTCACACGTGTGAAACCGTATAGCAACTTTCAATTCAAGTTACTTTGTGTTTGTTGGTCCCAAAATCACAATACTAGTTCATTTTTGGTGCTTTTTGAAGATAGTATTGATCTAGATTCATTCTAGCTAATGCCTATGACCAAATAGTGTTTTGGATCATTGAAGCATTTCTTTTTAGAGTCTAAGGTCAGATCTTAGAGGCTGATTTGTTCAGATCCTTAGTTGAAGTTGAATCTCTAAGAAAAGTGTAAAGCAAATTTTTTTTGTGAGAGTGAAAGCTAGGAAATTTTGGTAAGATCTTTGAGTATCATTCAAGCTTGTGTGCTAGTTTGATAGAGACAAGCCTATAGGCATTCTATTAAGCTTTAGGCCTTTTCAGATCTTTTAAAATTAAAAATTCTTTGTGATTTTTAAAAGAGCATTCATTCTAAAATGTCATCCATGGGTGGATATTTGATGGAATCAAGTGAGAGACTCACTTCCACAAATTATTCCATTTGGAAAGTGAGAATGGAATCACTCGTAGTGATCCATGATCTATATGACATAGTTCAAGGAGTAGAGGAAGAGCCTCAAACTCCCCAAGAACAAGCCAAATACAAGAAGAGAGCAAGATTAGCTCTACATTGCATAAAGTTAAATGTATGCAATGACCTCTTGAAAGAGGTGTCTTCTTGTACCTCATCCAAAGAGGCTTGGGATTCATTAAAGAGCATTTATGAATCCAACAATACTTCAAGAATTCTCATGCTAAGAAATCAAGTTTTCCAAAGCATGAAAGGAAGTGGAGAGAGTGGACAAGAGTATGTCCTTAGGATCAAATCTCTTAACAAGGAGTTAAGTGCAATAGGAGAGAAGATCCAAGATCAAGAACTAGTGCAAATCATCTTGAATGGTCTAGGTGATGAGTTTACCAGCTTAGTCCAATCATTTGCCATTCAAGACTCTCTTCCATCCATTGAAAAGTTGCACAATGTTCTTGTGGCCGAGGAGAGTAGGCTTCTACACCTCAAGACAAGAATGGATAGCATGTCACTTAATGGAGGAGAGGAGAAAGCTAACTTTACATCTAAAGGCAAGAAGAAGCAAAATCCATTCAAGAAAAATCAAGGCAAGGAGGCCGAGATGAAGAATGGAGGATCTACCTCCAAAGGCAAAGTGAAGAACAAGGCAAAACTAAAGTGTTTCTTTTGTGGAAAGAAAGGACACTTTGCCTCAGAATGCTACTTGAAGAAGAATCAACGAGCCAAAGGAGATCAACGGAACATTGCTCAAGAGGAAGAAGATGAGGATAGATTCAACACATCCTTAATGGTTGCATCTACACCAACTTCAAGTCAAGACACATGGTGGATAGATAGTGGGGCTAGTTCCCACATGTCCTTTAACAAGCATTATTTTTCTACTCTTCTATCTTGTAATGACTCTAAGAAGTCAATATACACTGCTAGTGATCAAGCATGCAAGATAGATGGCATAGGATCTATACCTCTTTGCTTAGGCACATCTAAAAGGATAGATCTAGATAATGTTTTGTATGTTCCTACCATTTCAAGAAACTTGCTTAGTGTAGGACAATTAATGGACAATGGACTAGATGTACATTTCAAGAATGGAGTTTGTTCCATCTTGAAAAATGATAAGTGCATAGCTAGTGGCATTAAGCAAGGTAGAATTTTCAAGTTGGATGCTAATGTTGCAAGTGAAAGTGTGAACTTGGCTAGGGAGGAGCTAGCTCAAGTGGAGCTTTGGCATAAGAGATCAGGCCATCCTAATCTTCAATCTATGGAGTCAATGGCAAGCAAGGAACTAGCTCTCGGCCTACCAAGAGCTTTCAAGAAGTGTGGAAAGATGTGTGAGGCATGTGACCTTGCAAAGTCACACAAGTCTTCTTACAAGAGATCTTCATGAAGATCTCTCTCTCCCTTGGATCTCATACATTCTGATGTACATAGTTTTTCACATGCAAGTAATGGAGGTGCCTTGATGTATGTAACTTTTATAGATGATTGTACTAGATTCACATGGATTGAGTTACTATCAAAGAAAAGTCTTGTTTATGAAGCTTTCATTAACTTCAAGTCTTTAGTAGAGAAACAATTTAGTACTTCTATCAAAGCACTAAGATGTGATAATGGAGTAGAGTACACCTCCAATAAAATGAAAGACTTTTGTGAGATCAATGGTATTAAGTTACAATACACTTGTTCCTACACCCCTCAACAAAATGGGGTGGCCAAGAGGAAAAATAGGAGTCTATGTGAGTGCGCAAAGTCCTTGAGGCTTGATACATCACTTCCCATCTCATTCTGGGGAGAAGCCATAACATGTGCTAATTATTTGTGTAATAGACTTCCTAGTAGTGCTATAGATGGGATCTCACCTTATCAAGCCTTGTTTGATAAGAAACCCAGTGTAAAAGATTTTAAGATCTTTGGATGTACTTGTTATGTACACATTCCTTTGGGGACTAGAAGGAAAGAAGATGCTACCTCCTTCAAAGGAATCTTTGTTGGCTATGGAGAAAATAGCAAGGGATATAGGATATATGATCCTACATCCAAGAAAGCAAAGGTAAGCAAAGATGTACCTTTTGATGAGTCACAATTTGCTAAGAGCTTGTCAAATGGATCTAACCCATTGTGCATTGAAGATCTTGACAAATCCGAGGAGGATCTTGACAAACCCGAGGAGGATCATGACAAACCCGAGGATGGAGATTTGGATTTGAGTCAAAAGGGGCTGAGAAGATCATCAAGGATCAAGGCCGAGCCCTCAAGGCTTACCTATGTGGACAAGGGAAAGCAAAAGGAAGGCTCTACATCTTCTACCTCTTACTCTTTTTCAGCTACATTGCTTGAAGAACCATCATCTTTTGAAGAAGCATGTAAATCTAGAGTTTGGAGAGATGCAATGCAAGTAGAGTATGATGCATTAGAAGAGAATCATACTTGGAATCTTGTAAATCTTCCAAGAGGAAAGAAACCACTTGCATCTAAGTGGATTTATAGAGTTAAATACAATCAAGATGGATCTATTAGTAAGTACAAAGCTAGGCTTGTTGCTAAGGATTTCTTCAAATAAAAGGATTGGATTATGAAGAAACATTTGCACTTGTAGCTAAGCTTGTAGCTATTAGATTAATCATTTGCATTGCTACTTTGTTCAAATGGGATCTCTGCCAAATGGATGTGACAAATGCCTTCTTGAATGGCTTCTTAGAAGAGGAAATCTACATGATGCAACCTGAGGGCTTCATCAAGGTTGGTGAGGAGCAAAAGGTGTTCTACTTAAGGAAGAGCCTATATGGCTTGAAGCAAGCACCTAGAGCTTGGTACTCTAGGTTGCATGATTTTCTCTATTCCCTTGGCATTGTACTAAGTGCTTATGAACCTTCTTTATATATCAAATGTAATGAAGAAAAGATCATCATTTTGGTTCTTTATGTTGATGACATCATTATGACAGAAAATGATGATGATGGCATAGGCAAAGTAAAAGTTGACTTATCTAGTGAGTTCAAGATGGTAGATCTAGGCTTCCTAAAGTTTATACTTGGGATAGAAGTGTTTAGAAGTAGCAAGTGTACTTTCACAAGTCAATCTAAGTATGCTACTTCCATTCTTGAAAGATTTGGTATGAAAGATTGTAAGGGGATTGACACCCTTATGGAGCATGTTTTGAAAGCAACTAATGAAGGTGATGAAGCATTCTTTGAGGACATCACCCTCTTTAGGAAGCTTATAGGCTCTCTAATCTATTTAACCATCACTAGACCTGACTTAAGTTTTTGTGTAAGCAAGTTGATTCACAGTATGCAAGCTCCTTTAGTTCATCATTGGAAAAGTGCCAAGAGAGTACTTAGATATGTTTCTAGTACTAGATTTTTTGGCATACTTTATGAAGGATCTAACTTGCACTGGGAGCCTACTCGGATTCAGATTTTGCAGGTGACAAGATGGATAGGAAGTTCATTAGTGCATTTGCAACATTTTTTTGTGGAGGAGTGATATCTTGGCTTTCCAAAAAGCAAGATACAATCTCATTATCTTCTTGTGAAGCCGAGTACAAGGCATTGACTTCAACAACCAAAGAGCTCCTATGGCTAAGAAGACTCTTGATGGAACTACATGTGCTAGAGGCCGAGGAGATCCCTTACATATTTTGTGACAATCAAGCTTCTCAACAAATTGCTTCAAATCCTATCTTCCATGCTAAAACAAAGCATATTGAGATAGCTCACCACTTTGTGAGGGAGAAGATACAATCCAAGGAAGTGCAACTACATCATGTACCATCATCCAAATGCATAGCTGATATCTTAACCAAACCATTGTCCAAAGATCCATTTTTTAAGTTAAGGTATGCTCTTGGAATTGTAGATAGATGTACACTAGGTTTGCCAAGTTAGAAGTGAGGAGGAGTGTTGAAAATTATCACTTCTCACTTGACATTGGTTCATGTAAATATTGATCAAACATTAGAATATGTTGATGATTTGATTTCACACGTGTGGAGCCTGTTCCCACGTGTGAAAGGATGTACTTTTCATGTTTGTATATATCCAAATTGATTTTGTATCATTCTAGTTAGTGTGAACATGAAATGACTAGTTTTTAGTCAAGTTGACTAGTCACCTACAAATTAGCTTTTCCTTGCATGTGCATGACTAAATGCTCCCACATGGCAAGTGGATGTTCACACATGTGTATAGAGTACTAGAAGATAAGAGTTGACCATTTTCCTTAGATCCTATTTTGTAGGGAATATTCCTATATTCTAGGAGACTAGCTTTTTGGATTTTAGTCATATTCTAGAAGGTCAACTATTGGATAAGGATCAAGGATGGATCAAATGGATAGATCTGAGTGATATGGCACTCTTCACACGTGTGAAGGCCTGCTGGACTGTACCAGACTCATGGATGTACTTGATCCATAAAAGGATCATCATTTTGCTAAGAAGATTGATGAGACTTTTGTACTCTACACTTTTGTGAGATTTCTAGTCATTTGTCTTGTGATTTTTATGTATGATTGTTATCTAGTATCATTGTACTTGTTGTTTCAGGTGCAAGCCATACAGTGGACAGTACTCCACACGTGTGAGGCTGCTCTCACTAAAAAATGATATGCTGATCCATTGCTCTTGCTTAAATCCAAGTGTAGTGAATCTAGAACAAGACCTAATGTGTAGAACTTGATAGATTCATTGATTAAGCAACCAATAACTCTCTATGATTGTAAAGTACAATCATTATTGTCCTAAAAACTGTAAAATCTATCAGCTATGTACTAGATAGGTAGTCTTTTCCTTACGTAGGATCGGCAAATTGATATAGTCTTTGATGCATGAGTCTTTTTAAGTAGCATAGGTACTAAAGACTTAAGTTATTAATTTTCCCTCTAGGGGCATAACCCTTGACTCGATTAGACTTCCACACTCATAGGCATTAGATGAATTACTATTTTTAACTCAACATGGAATCCAAATTGTAATGATAGGCAACATATCACAGGGTCTCCATGTGTTACTGATGTCTCTGTAATGTTTATACTCTTGATTAAGCCATTATTTAAAAATTCAATAAGTTTTATGAGTGTTCATACTAGCAATTACCTTAGCAACAATCTCATAAGGAGTGTTGAGCATTGCAACAATGTATAATTTGTGCAACGAGTGGATGAGATATTTGTAAGCATAAGTTTGATCAAATTTCTACTAGATCATAGAAAAGATTTTTGTTTTTCTTGGGTTATCACCTTTGACAATGAAAATTAACAAAGCGCAAGTGTGGTTCATTCATTAACTATTGAAATGTCAAACAGAAAAAAAAAAATGTACTACTTTATTGAAAATGGGCAATCATTGTAGAATGTTTATATTGAATTGGTTGCTAGTTTTTCGTGTGTTATGTAGTGCAATAACTATGCATGCTTGTACAAGAACAAAGCCTATATTATTTACTTATTTTTCCAAGTATGAGCTGCAAAAAGGAACAAATAATATCAATGTTCATTTGTATAGTAACTAGTTACAATGAACGTGAACTCACATTCAATGTATTTATACTTTACAAAATTGTAGGACAACAACATTAACATTCAACATTTGTGATGGACTAGTTACAATGGATATAAATTAACATTCAACATGATTAAAATTAAGCTCACTCATAGTAATCAATCATCAATGTTTAACTTAGTATTCCAGTTGTTGTGTTTCATATATAAGCATCTTGAAGCAAAGATAATAATATTTTACTAGGTAGAAGGTTTTCTTGAAAAACACCATCACCTAGCTCTTTCTTAGGTAGATACTCATTTAATAAAAAAACTAGTGAAGTCAAAGTAGAAAGTCTACTATTCACATCTGATCAAGAATGCTTAAAATGGAGTATCATTCAATCATGGACAAGCATTGTTATGATAAAAGCACATTTTTTTTTGTTAGTACAACTCATAAGTGGCTAAAATAATTCTCTGTGATAAATACATTCTGTTAATCTTAATGTCATATCTCATAAATACAAGACCAAAATGTAGTTGTCTCTTGGATGTATTTGGATATGCACATGTAATGCAAATACAATCTAAAATATGAAAGTTTCATACAATTGTATCTTGAGGGAAAACATAAAATAAAACTTTCTTTCACTTTATATTTAGCTTTTGAGAATAAATGTACTAAACCATAGAATATTTACACTCCTAAGGTAGTAGTTATTTAACAAACCCCATTTGTGGTTTGGTGGTGGAGCATCATCGGATTGAGCTTAATACCCCATGGTCTAATCTTAATTGGATTATGTCTCTAACTACAAGAAGACACTGACCTGTTCCTGATACAAACGTAATATGATGTGACATTTGTGATGTTATGGGACATACATCATTTTATTGTTACTATAACCCAAGGTACAACCACCGAGAACACACAAGAGGACACTATCAACCTCCTAGACAACTTTTTGTTTCCCGACTTTACCAGAATCAATATCATCAGCGAAACCATCCACCAATTCAGATTCAAGAGCTACCTAGGCAAAACGCTCTGCAATACCTACCTCAACTAGCGCTCTTAGGTCCACCTCCCAGGGGACCACCCGAAAAAGGAAATCACCACAATAGACCACAAAAATCACAAGCTTAAGCTAACTTTTATTATAAGAAATTTGATATCAGTTTGTTGTAAGTTCCAAATAGACACTTAAAAGTTACAACAAATTAATCAAATTTGTTGAATTTCGTTGTATTAGACGACATAATCCATGATTGATTATACATATGATTGTATACTTTTTCTTCATGCAAATCTACAAAACAATTTTACCACAACTAACCAAAATTAAAAATCGCAATCTTTAGGTTGTTGTGACAGCAAAGAGAAGAAGCTTGCAAATAAGCTTGTTGGGGAAGCTTGCTTCTTTGCAAGTTTGTTTTTCACGACCGACTTCCTCTACACTCCCTCTGCCTGGACCTTATGGGAACAATGTTTTTCTTGGCTAGGCAGCTCTCTGGGTCTCTACTGACGCTGAGGTGTGAAAGCATGGGGAGCAAATAGGCTATCCTACCGGACTGGGGAATGTATGTTGTCGACTACTCTCACCTTGTTTTGTCCCCTATTGTCGAGCTAGAAACATCACCAAAAAGCGCTCTTGTTTTATTAATCATTCTCTGTGTTCAAGAGTGTCCAGAATAATCATGATTAGTATTTGAAATATTTCAAGATTCATAAAATTTGCAACCAATATTCAAGAGTATTCACAATATATTCTATCAATATTCATGGCATATTCAATTATTATTCACATAATTAACTAGATTAACATTCATGATCGGTATTCACAATATTCACAATCAGTATTCTCAATATTCACAACCAATATCTCAGGAATAATCGTTTCTCAGTATTTGCACTTTCAAATCAGTATTCATGATCAATATTCACAATATTCATGATCAATATCTCAAAATATTTACTTCTCAATATTTGCAATTTTAGATCATTACAAACCATCAAATAAGTAGTTTTCAAGACATCTTTAGAAGGAATTTTGTATGTCTTGCAAAATTAAACAAAATTTCAAATTTATAATTAGATATAAATCAACTATTATTAATAACAATTTACTGATCCATTATATCTTTCAGAAAAATTCTAATAAGTACAACCTATAATATGATGTCCTTACTTATTTTTTTATGTCAATTAACCTTGGTGTGTCAAGCCATGGCTACAACTCATGAAAAGTTGAATATTGTAAGCATCCGCTCTTCTCTTTATTCAAATTTAAACATGTACTTAACCCATGACAAGAAGATAGAGAATGGCACATATACAAGAGTACACACAAATAAGTCGACCTCAACACATAGGATTGCCTTTGCAAGGCAAGGGTTGATAGGAAGGATCACTAGACCGATGGAGAGTTCGACTTGGGAAGAGTTATTAGCTTCAATATCTCATCTCGTTTATGAAGATACAAAACATCTCTTGAATAGAAAAATTAAAGGCCTTTTGTACTTAGGTGATAGTGTTTACCAAGGATAGGGCAAGGAACATGAGAGCCTATGACAATCTATCTAGCATTATTATGTCCCTCCCTAGGTAAGGCTTGACCCAAGTGAGGATTGCCCTCGAGGAAATAGCTTTGATGGTTAAATCATTTAACTTTTTAAAGTTGCCACATAAACGTGTGTCGCATCCTTTTTATTAACTAAAGGATTGACTCCCATCGTCGATCCAGTCATTGCTAAAGCACAAACAGGTGACGAATGCTACGTTATCACCCAACCATAGAGGTAGTACCACCTCACCTCCGTGCACTGGAGCTCTAGACCACCATCAAGCAAGCTCGGATCTCTGATAAGCCATGGTGTCCCATACCACCCCTTGCCCTCAACCATCGCCTACCTTCATCATGAGGCCTAGATAATCGTCCTGACTTGACCACCAGCGGAAGAGCTCTTCTTTCTCCAGGACAGAATGAATCAATGACAAGCTCATGGAGATCCACCTCTATATACATGGTCCAGGTGGGGTCATATCCAACCATAGGAGTCACGCACCATCGACACGTGGCAGTTGTGCAGATTGACACAGGTCCATAACAGAGAGTCATCGTGCGCCAATAAGACATTGACACGTGATGTCACAAAATTGTTAAATATTGAATATCAACATAAATATGGCATGATATACTTGAAAATGAAGATATGAGCTGGTTAAGTATAAATCATGAAGAGGCCTTAGTCATTTTTCGGGAATATATCTCCTAAGTACTTGCCTTGTAATTAAGGACAAGACCTTTGAAAGGAAAGACATTGCCTTGGATAACCTTTACTAGGTCGTCCACGCGAAACAACTAGATATGAAAAGACATGTTAAAGTAGAGTAATTTTAAGTCTTAGTTAAATATACCTCTTATGGTATAACTGAAAATTTTCATATTCAAGCTCAATGAATAGATGAAGACTGTATAAACGAAAGGTTGACTAATATTGAAGAACTAGCTGAAGCTCGTGTGAATTCACACAAATTAACGGAGAAGATCTAGGAACAAAGGAAGAAGAAGTATGACAGTTGTATTAGAAAATGTGAACTTAAAGCTGATGACTTTGCACTAATATATGACAGTCGACATCAAAAATTTCTCGGAAAACTCCATATGCGATGGCTTGGACCTTATAAAGTCATAGAGGTGTTTGAGAATGGTTATGTACAACTTCAATCACTTAAAGGTGAACTATTACCTACATGTATTAATGGGTCCAGACTAAAAAAATACTACCTTTGACCAAAAAAGAAATTTATTCTTATTCTTTTCTAGTTTTTCTCTGGAATTGATCGCGAATTTTATTTTATCTTTTCTGGTATTTTTCGCGACTTTTCGTTTGTCTTTTCTACATATTTTCGTTAAAATTTTCTACCACCATCCAACATTTTCTCAAAGTATTTTCGAGAATTTTTCTAGACTTCTCTCAATCTTTCAAGATATTTTCAAAGTATTTTTGAGAACTTTTCGAGAATTTTTTGCGACATTCAATTTGTAACTCAAAACGTGTTTCAATTTTTCGAACCGTTTTTGAGAATTTTTCTAGAATCTTTTCTACCATTTTTCTCCAATTTTTTGAGAAATTTTCTATTATTTTTTTGTTGAGTGATTATGATAATGTTATTCATTTTTCGAGAATATTTCAAGAAATTTTCTAGTGTCTTACAAAAAATTTCAAAAAAAATTTGTGAGTTTCTGTATCATTTTCTAGGATCCTGCGAGAAGATTTCGCGAAACTTTCTAGAATCTTTCTAGCATATTTTTTATAATCTTTCATGAATCTCTCAACCTACCTTTGTATCCCTCCATTAAAGATGATGGCCACGTGAACATTATTCACACATGTGTATGCTCACATATCAAAACGGATATTGTTTCTTATTTATTTATTCCTTTTCTATTCACAAACGGTCTTCCGTCATTAAGATTGATCTGTCAAATCATAGTTTGAAACACTGAACCATGCATGTCCTCCATTAATGGAAGTGACAGATGTCATGTCACCATGCCACGTCATCATCCCTTCCACACCGCTATTGCATATCATAGAAATTTTTTTATTTTTCTTCATTACACTTTCTACTAGCGAGTTTATGCTTTCTTGCGCTCACTCTCTTTGCGATCAAAGCGATTTTTTTTTATGCCCTATTGCGATCTACGAAGCTGTCGTCAATCATTCGACGCAATGGCTTCTGGATCAAGCTCTAGTTCTACTATCATCTGGAAAGCACGTGCAGGAATCCGTCTGGCATCCATCCAGTCCTTTTTGGATCGATGCAGGTTGGGTGATCTGAAAGTGGACCCCTCAATCATCCTATCTGAAGTCAGCACGGAATTTGTGAACTCCATCCACTCAATCTCTGAGGTGGACTTCAAAGTACATGTGCGAGGCCAATTTTTCACCATTACTGAAGACTTGTTCTACACAGTCCTCGTATTACATTGGATGGAAAGATTGTTTCTACGAACAAAGATTCAGTAGATGAAGCGGCCCACTTCCTAAGCAACTGCTTCGTACCCACGAAGGGGTACAAAATTTCAATGATTAGAAATACGACATTTAAGTTGTTCTGTAATATGCCAATCAAGCGATATTTTTGATGGATTTGAATGCCACAATTTCAGTCCAAAATTTTGGCTATGTATTGGACGCGTTAGTGGGTAATCCAGTTTGCTTCGATGTTATTACATACAAGGCTTTTTTGCGGTGGATTAAACACCAAAAGTTTTCTGGAGTTGGAGCACATGTTTCTCGCTTGTGCGCTCATTTTGAAATTTTGACTGAACAAGAGAAAACCATGCTGACGGAAAGGTTGTTGGCTCCGAAGCCAATTGATCTTTCTAGCCTCCTGACCGTGCCTATTCCAGTTACATCAGATGTTGTATCAACAATCGAAGTAGCAGCTGCCACTGCTATGGAGATAGATACTGCACCTTCACAACAAGTTGCAGTTGATACTAGTGCTATGGATACAGATGCTATTGTTGTTGCTGCTGATTCTTCAAAGCCAGCTGCTTCCACATCCCATAAGCAGCAGAGTGCATCTATCTTGGATGATGATGCAACTCAATCCGACACATCAAAAAAGGCTCGAGCAGCTGCTGAAGGCGACATTGGAGCACCTGTTGATGATGAAGATGAACCAGACAACCAGCCCCAGTGGTTTCGCACCATGACCGAAAGAGCCAAGAACTTAGTGGCTGAGGTCTATGAGTTTGACAAATATCATCAAAAGCTCACTATGGAGTTTGTCAACTCAAAAAGGAGATGCCAAGACTCTCTAAAGGTGCCCTATGAGAAGATCGATTCGCTCGAATCAGACAACACGAAACTGATTGAGCGAAATCGTTCTCTTGAAACACAGCTTCAGACTCTAATAAACGAAGCTGATTGTTTGAAGAAGACAAGTAAGACGATTGAGACCAAATCTGACAATTTTGAGACTCAAAATAATTCTTTGAAGCAACAACTTTTGGCTGCAAATCAACAAAATGTCGCCCTCCAGAAATAATTACAGGAGGATCGAATGACGCAAATAAAGACAAAAGCTGCTCTTTCTTTGAGCACCAATGCAGGGTCAATCACAGTAGACCTCACGAAGCTGAACCAGCTCCAAGGCCAGAATCTCAAAAATTTTCGAGTTGAGTTCTTGCAACCGCTCGAGGATGCGAAGGCACTTTTCGAGGAAGGGTTGGCTGAGCTAAAGGAGTTGTCTAGTGAAGCCACCCCATCTTGCAGCGGGCCCGACTCCCACGAAGAATACCTTCAAACCCCGCTTCGCATTGATGACCTTACACAACAAATCCAAGTTGTGCCATCCTGCTCCGGAGCCTCAGACCATCCTGAATACTTGGAGGCAATTGCGAAGATTGACAAGCTCAAACAGGAGATGACAGATCTCAAGCAACAATTGAAAGATCAGAAGCTGGCTGCTGAGTTGCAAACTCAGGATTTGGCAACTGCATCTACACAGCCAAAGCGAACACGTCGTAATCAGTCGAAGATATGTGCTGACAGATTCCGTGCATTTGCTGAACGCTTATGGAAATGGTGTCCACATGCATTTAATATTGAATTGCAATGGCGTGTGGATTACATGATGCTATGGCGTGTGGATTACATGATGCTAGCAGACGCAGTAGGCATTGCCTTCGATGAGTGGAAGCGACCTTGGGACAAGGACGACTTTTTCTGGGTATGGGCCCAGCTCTCTATCGAGCAGAAAGGATGTCTCTACTGGGGCATAATCCAAGGGAAATTCCAAGTCGTGCCTTTTGGTTCAGCAGAGTTATACATAGGCCTTCTGCTATGTATGCTCTTGAATATAATTGAATCAAAGAATTTCAATTTTTGCGGAACGAAGACAATAAGCGACATTTTTGGAAGCGCAAGTCGCAGTTTCAACTATACAAATCTCAAGATGGTGCAGATTGGCGTATTCGAAAATGCAGGGTTGTCGATTAATGTAAATATGGCCTATCCAGAATTATTCAGTCTCTATGTGGATTGGGAGCAAAATCTTGCAGATTATTTTGCGGAGATTCGACATAATCTGCAAGACAGAAGGAAGTCATCCATTACAAGCAGTTCTGTACATATTCATTTTGGCAGTTTGGTACCTTTGCGGCAAAGACATTATTTTTTGTTCAGAATCTTTATGTTAAAAGTTCTTTTATTAGATTTTCAGCTTGTTACTGTAAAGAAATCACACTTCGTAGTGATTCAGACGAAGATACAAAATTAACTCAAGCTGTTCGATGGAACATTGCTCCCGGTTAAACTGGAAGAATTCGACAACCTCCCAGTTGGCCGTTACATGAAATCAAAAGAAGAATTGCTGCTGGTAGAGGCTCAACAAAATTTGGAGTTTGTTCAGAAATTACATGAAGAATTGAATCGTTCATGAATATTCATTCATGCCTTTGACGTGCTGTTGTTTCTATTTCATGCTGAATTTCTGAAGTTTTGAAGATGTTTTGAAGTTTGATTTCAGTTTTCATCAACAATTCAAAGATCAACTCAAAAGAACCTATTCAATTAAAAGAAACAGCAAGACACATATTCTCTAAAACGAAGAAATATCTAAAGGACGAAACATACAAAGAAATGTCTTTTTGCCTTAACGAAAATCTGGAGAATATGTTTCGCGAATAATCCTCAAAAATGAAGATGATATGTTCACGAGGACATTTCACATTTAAGGAAGGGGATACGTGATGCCACGAAATTGTTAAATATTGAATATCAACATAAATATGGCATGATATACTTGAAAATGAAGATATGAGCTGGCTAAGTATAAATCATGAAGAGGACTTAGTCATTTTTCGGGAATACATCTCCTAAGTACTTGCCTTGTAATTAAGGACAAGACCTTTAAAAGGAAAGACATTGCCTTGGATAACCTTTACTAGGTCGTCCACGCGAAATGACTAGATATGAAAAGACATGTTAAACTAGAGTAATTTCAAATCTTAGACTTTTGTCTAGAAGCGAACAGTTTGCGAACACGATTAATTAATTGTCTGCACAATCGCGAATACATTGAACATTTCTCGATTCTTTGTTGACGCCTTAATCAGCCAGATTGTAGTACTGCTATACTACTCTGATAACATCTTATCTGTAGAACACGTTTCATTCAATTTGATAGAGGCCAGATTGTTGTTCTGAAATAATTCACATTACATTCCCCAAACACAAGTAATATTGGTTACTTTTTAATGTCTGTCGACAACCAGAATAACACTCAAAACCATTTGTCATAAATTGTACCAAATACATAACTTTCTAACGTTGTCCTCTGTGGGAACGACATTATTTACTACAAAATCTATATTAATCTTGTTGGTATAGTACGACAACACACATCACCCAAAAGACCTATAGCTCCAGATCAGCGTTCTGTCCCATAAATGAGACCATCACCTCAAGTTTCCTGTTGTGTGCCCTTATGGGTACGTAACAAACTACAAGAAGATATTATCTAGATGCAAAAATTTCAATGGATTTCAATATAACAAATACGTCGCTTGTGAGGACAACTTTGGAAGCAACATCGGTTGTCTCCACTCTGTACTAATAATCCTCTCAATGTCCCTTGATAGGTGCCATGACAATCTCTAGCACATCTTCCTTCTATAGTATAGTGTCCACTTTGTTTTCTTTCTTTTTTGTGTGATAATGCAAGTACCAAACTGTGTAATTTATGTGGCAATTCAAGTATCAAACCATCATTGTCATGAACAATATCTACTTTTAAAGTATTACATCAGATTTTTCCAGATACAATACAAGTTTAATAGGTTGAAATTTTCCAATTCTAAAACAAAAAAGGTAATTTGACACATTTTAGAACCAAATTTTGAGAAATAGGAAAAAAAAAAATTGCAACCTCCAAAGATGGCATGCCGACATGCAAGCAAAACAACTAGAAAAATAAAATTAAATAAAATTATTATTATTGTTAAAAGAAAATTGGTTGTTTCACTAAGCAAGACAGCTAGAAAAAAATAAAATAAAATTATTATTATTACTATTATTAAAAGAAAATTGGTTGTTTCACTAAGCAAGACAGCTAGAAAAAAATAAAATAAAATTATTATTATTACTATTATTAAAAGAAAATTGGTTGTTTCATTAGGCACACTAGCATGCCATCTTTGGAGGTTGCAAAAAAAAAATTAATTTCAAATTTTTTTTACTTTGGGCATTTTGGAATTTTTAACTATGTACCAAACAACAATTCTTCACAATGAACAAAAGAGGTATCACACCTTATGAGAAAGAAATTCTCTAAAAAAATCTACTCATAAAATGCCAAGGCCCCTTTTGACATGATAAATCAACCAACTAACAATATACATTGATCCTAAGCGGTTCAACTTTTCTAGGGTAGACCAAATGCATGGACGTCATGTTCCAACTACGTCCTCTTCCTACAAGTTACAACCTTTTATAGTAGGTCCAAACCTAAGTTCAAACTTTGGTTTCCCTCCATAATAAAAAAACCCTACTATTTTGGTGACTAGATTCAATGTATCTACTACTCAAATTGAATATCCTACAATGACAAAACTAAATGCCTTGCTAGCATGTTGACTAGTCTTTATGATGGAGTAATGTGTCTATTTGCATCTATTTCGTATTATGGAAGGTGTTGGGGTTTATCTGGTAAGGCTTTCCAAAAAAGTTTAGGCTCGGCCCCGAGCATAAAATTTTTTGGAAAGCCTTACCAGGCCCGACACCTTCCATTGCGTAATGGATACCTTTGACTTTTTCACATGTATTTTATGAAACACAATGTGCACTTTGACCCTAACTAAGATGCCACGTGGTAGCATACCGTGGTATCTGACGCGATGGTGAAAAACACAACATTGGCCTTCAAATAAAATAAAAAAAGACATGAACATTCTGCTTTTCAAGATGCTCACAATACGGGCAAAATAAGCACAAGCTATCCATTACATAAATGCTTATCCAAAATGATTGAACAAACTTTTCTCACTCTTACATGATTGAACAAATTGAACATCCTGGATGTGAGTGTACAAACATACTTTTATATTATTAAATAAGACATGAGAGTAGAGACAATTTTTTGGGTAGATTTAAAACATTCTTCGTACGTCTCCTACTTTGATTCAATTAAAGTTACCTATCCTCACAATTTATATTTGTTGTGGAAAGCATAGCGAGTGAGAATATGTGTAAACACTTGTAGTTCCCACAATAATGCCCTTGTCCTTACATGGTTGTTGTTGTGGGTGGATGTTGGTGAGCATACTCTCTTCAGCATGAAGGTTATTATGAGTGGTTAGGAGTCACTCCCAAACTGCATAATTCCTTTGTTATTTGATTTTGTAATGGTTTGAAGCAAATTTACAATTTGTGTAGTATCGTTAGGCTCACGCACACATGCACACTTATGACTCGTTTATTGGAGTGTGAATAGTTCCTATTTTTCTACTCAATCATGAAAACAGTGGAAATTGTGATTAAGTTTATTCCTTTAGGATTGGGTTTAAATAGGATTTATTTTAAGAAAAAAAAACATTTGAGATCACTGTAGTGTATGATGTTTTTGCGAAATAATATAAGAATCAATCCTAGTTGGGTGTATGGGTAGAGTTGTTAACTGTGGCCGGCTAGGCGCAGACTCAATTCCCAACCACTGCAAAAGTGACATCTTAGGGGCTTGCCCCTTACATGGCATAATTTGCCCAACTAGCATTGCTACGTTGTATATGTTGTATATAATCAACCACTAGTAGCTTAACTCGTTGCAGAAATAAATATAAATATAGCTCAAATATACTTTTCCTAGATTAGAAAAATAAATGTAGCGAGATTTCAAATTGGTCAATACAACATTTATATGAAGAGTTGATTAAAAAACTTGCACTTATAACTTTCAACTATGGTGACATAGTAGTTACATGCACTACTATACAGCTAAAGACGAGTCTCATGGATATAACCAAGGAAGAAGTACTAAAGTGCTATATTTTTGTGAATAATAAGGCACTTCACTATTCTGGTGGATTAAGTTGGATATCAAATTTGTATGGTACTAGCAATAATTGATAAATTTTAAAGATGAGAATTTGATGCTCGATGACCATATAGAAAATTGCATGGAAGAAATTCCCTCTTCGCATACTAGTGCTTACAATTTTCCCTACCGTGGGCTTGGCAAATTCAGTCAAAGGCTTTTATTCTGATCTTTTCTTCAATTCCCTGTTGTGGGAAGCCTTTTGTAATTAAATTTACATACATGAGAGTGCTATTACTTCTTAGCATACAATTTTGACAAGGGGCTTGCTTCCCATATGCACTATGTTTCGTCTGCATGTTGTGAGCAAAATTTGCTTTTACTATATTTAAAGCTTTTTCATTTTGGTTTTCATGCATGTTACATTTTCAGTAGCCTAATTAGCACAACATATGCATTCACCTAAATTTCAAATGCATGTCTACAATTTTTAGTTGTGTAATGATTGATCCTAATTTTGCATAATTTTGGCCCAACATGGTCGTTCAGTCATTACTTATAACACTTATCCTAGTTACACTTATAAAACCTAAGCATTTGTCCCAATGATTTTGACGTCGTACAAAATACAAAAGTTGTAAATTTTTTTAATATTCCATCATGATTATTACTTGGAGCTTGTCCGAGCTCCATCGATCCCAAAAATCTTCACTAGGGCTAGTTAATTTAGCTTGATAAGGCCTGACCCCTAAAGACCTTATGGATCAAGATTTCTAGAGACTCCTAAGATCTGGCAAATTGCCACCCTAGTGAGTGTATCTCAATTTTCTCATCCTCAAAAAAACAACCTAGCCATTCCATTGATGCACGGGAGTTGAACCCTTGAACAATTGGTTATTATTAAGTTGTTAGGGACCCAACTCCCTTGGGTCCTTAACCCAAGGCTGGTTGACTTGAGTAATGACTCGTGGACCTGCATGGTTGCCACATGTCATGTTCCAGGATGTGTGCTAGGCTTGGAGACTCCATCCTTGGAGGTATACAAGGAGAAGAGGTCTCTCAATCCATTCATTCTATCTACCTAGGGGAAGCTGGATGGCGAGCGCTTGTGCACAGCCAGGAGTGCTAACCTGAGGTAGGAGATGACTGAAATCCATGGCAGTGGTATGGGACGCTGTCAGGGTTGGAGGCCAGATCTTGCTTGTTATAGGTCACTGGCCAAAGCATGGAGGGTGGATCTGGATTGGATCCTACGATGGGGTGGATCGTGAGCGTTCGGTTTCTATGATGACCACTGACACATGGTGGTTTAGGGTTTTGAGTGTGTAACAGTTGGTATCAAAGCCACCTTAATTCGCGTACAGGTCTAATCGATCCATCTCGACGAACAGTATGTTTTTTAGAACTTTGGAATCCCGTTCTTTCTTATTGAATCGTCGTTTTTTTTAAATAAATTGCAAAACCCTAGATTCGGATTTCCGCAAAAAAAAAAAAAAAATTAATATATTTTTCGCGACTGCACGTGGGCCGCCGCCTGCATAGGTCTGTGACGGCTTGCAGGCCCGTTGAAACCTTTTTTTTTAACGGAGGGTGGCCTATCAGGCCTATCCTTGTGACAGCCACCTATGTATTTTTGAATCCATGTGGCAATCACATATTCAGCTTGTGTATTAGTCGTCCCTTTGTGGGTTGGTGGGTTGTTTCTCCTTGCATGAATAAGAGAATGCTTGGAAGGGTGTGGGATGGTGGTCCTTCCTCTTGCTCCTCTCATTTCTTCTTTCAATTTTCAGGATTCTCTTATGTTGTGGTAGTCATGGACAATACCTCAGCTTATTGATTATCTTGTGAAAGTTAGTGAGCCTCTTCCTTCCTTTAGTTGTGTACCTCTCTTGTTCTCTATTTCTATCATGGAGCCCACCCAATCTAAAGAGGATGAACCTATGACTACCCCTACAGTTCAAAATGATGAGACTCTTATTTTGGCAATCAACAATCTTCAACAGATTCTTGATATATAGGCAAAACATACTAAGGAACAGCAAGAGTGGAGGGAATTGGCACAACCCTTACAAGCTTTGCACCATCCTCTCTTCACGCCAAATCTTTTTTCAGGAGAGAACAAAGATAGAACCCCCAATGTCGTGATTCTGTGGTTGGATCGTTGGAGTTCCCATTTCTCTATGCACGATTCGACGGATGACAACAAGATCAATATGGCTGTCATGTATTTGCAAGGTAAAGCATTTAACCTGGTGGCAGGATCTTAGAGGCAAGGCCGAGGTCCCCAAGTCTAGGGAGGATTTCAAAGTTTCTCCTCAGGACAAGATATTAAGAGACTATTCCATTAGGAATGGGTTACTTTTCTGGAATGGAAAAGTTTGTGTGCCAGAAAATATTAGAGCCCAAATCTTGCATGAATGTCATGGCAGCCCGTGTGCAGGGCACCTTGGCTCACAAAGGACACTTGACCTAATAAAAAAAAACTTTTATTGGCCAAATGTGATAGGTCAAGTGGAGACATATGTTCGCAAGTGCGGACAATGTCAAGTTAATAAAGTTGACAGACTTAAGGCGATTGTCTTGTTACTTCCTTTGGAAATTCCCGAAAGAAAGTGGGAAAGTATTTCCATGGATTTTGAGATTGGGCTACCTCGGACGAGGAAGCAAAATGATGCTATTTGGGCTATTTGGGCTATATTTGGGCAATTCATTCCAACCAAGCAAATTGTCAAAGCTTCTGAACTTGCTCAACTTTTCGTGGAAAAGTTGTTCAGGTTGTTTGGATTGTCGAATGACATGTGGAAAAGTTGTTCAGGTTGTTTGGAATGTCGAATGACATTGTTAGTGATCGTGATTCTAAGTTCACTGGCAATTTCTGACAAGCGGTCTTTGAGAAATTAGAGACCACATTAAGTCTAGGGTCTACGGATCATCCTGAATTGGATGGTCAAACAAAGAGGACGAAGCAGTCTATGGAAGACATGCTTCGTGCATATGTTTCCAGAAGACAGTCGGATTGGGAAAGGTAACCTTCCAATGATTGAATTTGTGTATAATAGCACAAAGCATTCAGCGACAAGTTTTAGTCCATTTTCTCTAATGTACGGTTTCCAGCCTAGAGCTCCAATCTCGGTTGGCCTCAAAAGCCTCAAAGTTAAAGCAGTGGTTGATTTCCTGCATGATATGCAAGAAATGTTGCTTGTTGCTCGCGATAATGTAAAAACAACTCATGATAGAGCCCAATTTTACGCTAGTCAAAAGCGACAACCTAGGGTCTATGAGGAAGGAGTTTGGGTATATCTTAGAAGTCCAAAAGATTCTAAGGTATTAAAGACTAGAAAATGTCCTAAGTTATCACCTCGTTATGCTAGGCCTTTCCGTATTGTAAGAAAACTCAATCGAAATGCCTATCAACTAGACCTCCCTCAAGGTGTCAAAGTTCATCCAGTCTTTCAAATTAGTCGTTTAAAAGAGCAACTTGGTGGAAAGGATGACTTGATTCTTCAAGAGGACCTAGTTCAGCTTGAGAACCTGACATCCTTTGTACCTTTGAAACCACATGCCATTGTTGATGTACGTCAGCGTGGGCTCAAAAACCAGCAGGTAGCTGAGTACTTGGTTCCCTGGAAAGGAAGCTCCAAAGACGAGAACACTTGGGAAGAGGAACGTGACCTTAGACTGAGATTCCCAGATTTCCTTTCTTACAAGAGAAATCTTTTAAGAGGGAGGGAATGTTAGGGACCCAACTCCCTTGGGTCCCAAACCCAATTGAAACCGAATGTTGACTGGGCCCGTTGACTTGAGTAATGACTCGTGGACCTGCATGGTTGCCACATGTCATGTTCCAGGATGTGTGCTAGGCTTGGAGACTCCTTCCTTGGAGGTATACAAGGAGGAGAGGTCTCTCAATCCATTCATTCTATCTACCTAGGGGAAGGTGGATGGAGAGTGCTTGTGCACAACCAGGAGTGCTAGCCTGAGATAGGAGATGGCTGAACGCCATGGTAGTGGTATGGGACGATGACAAGGTTGGAGGTCAGATCTTGCTTGTTACAGGTCACGTGCCAGGGCATGGAGGGTAGATCTGGATTGGATCCTACAGCAGGGTGGATCGTGAGCGTTTGGTTTCTATGATGACTGGTTTCACATTCTGTTTTATGCTCAATACTTTGCAATATCTTACCTATTAGGTAAGAAATGCATTCAAAACAAACTACCTCCTAAGCCTCTAACCAAAGTGAGTCAAAAATATAGTCTCGCATGTAGGTTCTAATCAAGTAACCAGTGAAGTCCACAGCTTGACCTAATTTTTTGATATATACTAGTCAAGATTGGAGAAATTTTGACAAGACCCTGTATGGGAATGTGGGAAATATATACAACCTTGCCACAAAATATGCACAAATTGTTGCTAACAGCACACTAGAAACAAAAATTCAAAGTGAATATGGTAACATGACAAACCCATCCAAAGAATGGTGATCTAGTTGCTTGATTGGTACCCATTTGCCCCATAATATTGTCGAGTTGTCTGTTTAGAAAATTCTGCAAAAGTAGAGGACTCATGCCAGCGTGATGCCAGTGGCGGTACACTTCTGTTGAACTCCAAAATTCTACTTCTGAATTCTGGAGAACTATCTTTATCTAGCTTGCTTTCTTCATCACCCCAAGATCCAGTGCCTAACACCATGCTCCTATTGTAGCCTTCTGGAGGAACAAGTGCTTTTTGCCATGCAGGTTGCAGAAATAAAACAAATGTTTCCCTGCTAAAACTCCTTGTACTCACAAGCTCAGAAACGCAATGAGCTGTAGCACACAGCCGTCCACCAGATAAAATTTGGGCTGCCTCTCCAACTTGAACAATCAAAAGATCATGAGGCACTACAGCATGTTGTGCCAGACCTGTGCTAGGATTCATGATTTGTAAGCAAGAATGGCCATCGGGAGGAGGACATTCTGCTGAACTAGAAAGCTGGCTCACACTACCACTAACCTGATCTTCCATTTTGCCTGCAGAAGGAACAGATGCTACTTGAAACATTGGCGCAGTAACAACTGTCAGAATCCCATAATCATAGTGCCATTGTTGCCATATTCCATGTGGTGAGAACGTGTCTGATTGTGCTGAATTGTTCTGCTTTATTGCCTGTGGTTGAATAGACTTGTTGCAGAAACTATAATCATGAGAATGTTTCTGCATAGGTGCATTCGATCTACGTCTCCTTTTGGCCTCTGAGAGTCTTTCTACTGGAGAATGATAATGTATCAGTCTGCCTTTTGCAGTACCAGATTCTAGAATGGACTGCTCAAGCCTGGCATCAGGAAAAGCAACATCACAAAGCCGAGCAACTAAAAGTCCCAACTCTGCAAAGCGCATTCCCAACGCCCTAAACAAGTCCCCAAGTGTGCTCGGCTCTTTGTCCCCTCTTTCTAAGCACTCTCCATCAACATCAGTCGAAATCTGCGAAAAAAAAAAATGTGATTCCTATTGTCTGGCACATGCAATTTGGGATAAAAGCAAGATGATTCCAACAAAGAAAATGTATATTGATTTATTCTACACTCACTTTACATGAATCATGCAAGTTTCCAAACTCCACTTGGGCTGCAAATGATGAGATGGGCCGTTCCGCCTTCTTCAGCTGCACATCTGTACCTAAAGCATTGTCCTATCACTAGTTCATCAAAAACTAGAAGATTTGTCATTTCAGTAACAAATACCTGAAAAAAGAGAATGGATCTACAATATACCCAAAATAAAAAATTAGAGGCAGTGAAACGGGCAGCCTGACTCGAAGTTCTTAGTAAGCCAAACAAAAACTGGCTATGGCTTCATCAGACTGGTGTTGGAAAACAGGATGTTGGGCTGACGATTGCAGCCCGAGCCTTCTAGCCACGTCTTGAAGATCTAGTAAGCCATGTTTTGATGCTTGCTAAGGGGGAGTGTTGTTGGTGTTGTCACATAACTGCCATGTGGAGGCAAAATGCCTCATTGGTCCCATAGCACATGCAGCAATTAGAATGGCTTACGCATACCCGAATCAAACACTTGGCTTCCATTCACAAAAAATGCATATAAAGAATCCCGAATCAAACCACCATATCGATTTTTTGAACTACAAAGGGATCAAATCAAACAGATTTAGGGTTTATGGTTAAAATACTCTGGCTATGGAGTCCTACCTTAAGGATTGTTCGAAGTTGAGAGTGGGGTATTAGGGCAAGGGTTTTTGCCAAAGGAAGAAGCTTTCGACGAAGCTCATCTACTTGAGGCATTCCTCTGACAGCAATCAGTCCTGGCCCAGCTGGTCCAAGAGCGCTCACCAGTTTCGTCAACGTTGAGTTTGCAACATCCAGCCTTGTTGAGGCCTCAGCTTCAATTGGAATGTCAGACGAACTGCTGCTTTCACATACGAATAAAGGCCGGTCGATGGATTTGGGATGATGATGAGGCCGATCGGAAGGTAGTGAGTTAAGATTTGCAGGTGCTCCTTCATTGGAGCAACGAGGCTGGACAGGTAGTGTCGTTGTCCTGGATCCATCATCTTTGGGTAGAATTTCCGAGATGCCGAGGCTGATTTCGGGGTTGCTCTTGCTCCTGGCGGAAGGAGCAAACAACGATGCAGCAACGCTAAGCTCTTCGAAATCCAGCACCTCCAGGGGCACCTCCATCTCTCTCCCTCTCTGTCTCTCTCTCTCTCTTTTTCTTTCACCTTTCTATATGTATACCTGTATAGTTATTTTATGATCGCAAACCCTAACCCTAATCAACCAAGAACGTTGTGGTCTCGTACACAGGCCTTGCCATAATGGAAAATTTTTAGATTGGAAAAGAAAAATCATTTAAAATTATTTTGCTTTTTTTTTGTTTAGGTTTACATAAATGCATGTATTAGCTTTTTGGCCTTGCCTTGCAAAGATACTCCAGGCTGATCAATGAGATTTGGAAAAAAATCAATGTTAAAAGACAAACTTTGAGAGTGATGGTGGCCCTTTGTTCAGGTTTCCCTCCAATATCTTGCATTTTTTTTTAAGTTGTTGATTTTTGAAAAATTTTGCCTTCCAAATCCTAAATCTCAATTTTTTTGTTGGCAAAATATGAAATATTTGCATTAATCAACTATTTAACTAACTTAATAAACCTATGCAACCCAAGTTTTATAAGAATATGCTTTGCGTTACACAAAAAAAATTTCATATGAAGATGACAAACATAATTTTTTCTTACATTTAAAAAAAGTCATAGGTTTTTTAAAAGATAACTTCTTGTAATTTTTTTATGAAATCGATTTTCAAGAAAGATGTAGATTCCATTCTCAAGAGATGTCGACTTTTGGGAACAGTGTGGTGGCCTCAACTTTTTAAATCGTGACCTTGGTTAAAGGCCCAACTACCCCACATGTAAGTGATCGTGCATGCATCGAAAACAACAAGAAGGACATTCATGAAAAAAAAGTGACCTGTGTTTAGGGTTAGGGTTAAGGTTTGGGGTTTGTTTCATGACAACCTTATCTCTCTCAACCTCTCCATCATTCACCTAAGATGCCTTATTATTCTCTCAACTTTTAAACGTTTTCATGATTTTTAGATATATTTTTCAACGTGCAAGTTCAACATCAGTTCACAATCAGGTCTTCACTTTCAGCAATTTTCATTGTACTAAATCGCTTAGCTCTTGTTTGGGATTAAATAGGTGCTTTTGTGCACTCATTATCCTCTATATAATCTTTAAAATGTGCATTAGTTGCATCCATATAAGCTTATCAGGTTTCTCGATAGTCTCAATAGTAGGTAGAAATCCTAGTTCTAGGCGTTGGAAGGTTTTTTCTTTAGTTTTTTTTATATCTAACATACCTTTTCAAGATTTCATATTTGTTGTTTGTTTATGCTGGTAACTAATTTATCGAGTCAAAGCAAACCACTTAGTGACTACTTTCAATTTTGCGTTAGCAATGCATAATCGATGGGCTCCAATAAGAATCTGCAATTGACATGATTTTCTAGTATATTCCAGCTCTTAGTATTGTTGCTTCTTTGCCTCGTTGTAGATGCAGATACAATGGGAGATGGGTTTGGACAAAGCAAAGAGCATAATGATGAGAGAGAGAGAGAGAGAGAATAGCATAAATTGGGAGACTGGTTTTGTTTGGGGGAGTTTTCGAAGGATTGTTTAGTGAGCATATTGTCGCATATGAGGCCCCAGGATGTGTGAAGACTAGCGCTGGTGAGTCGGGCTTTCATGGAGTTATCAAGGGTGAATGTAGTTTGGGAACATACTCTACCACCATGCTACCAAGACATATGCCCAAGCATGTAGTGGCCCACTTCAATTTTCCAACAAAAGGAAACTATATGATCGCCTCTACAAGTACATCCTTCTGAAGGACGACTAGAGGGTTATTGGCTTGATTGAGCAACTGATGCTTTTGCTATGTCAATCAGTAGGAGCATGCTCGATGCTCTTTGTCTACAATGAGAGTATTGAAGACGGGACATCGTGCCAAAACCAATCGTCGAGGCAAGTCGAGTTAGCGGACTATAGCTCGACAAAGCGTGAACTGTTTCTCCCAACATTCACATTTTTACTCGCAAATTCCAATAGGCGAAAAATGCGAAAAACCCGACAAAGTCGTCTACTTCACTTTCGGGCCATTTTGGACACAAAAGTCTTTTGCCAAAAATGCAACCCAAGTGCTAACTCGAGATTTCGGGCCATTCCGGAAAATATCACATTTTTCCAAAAAATGCAAAAAATGCGACACTCTATAGATTTACACGGGATTTCACATACAGACTGTCTACCTCTTCATGCTCCAATAATAACTGACCTTATTGATCAGTTAATAAACAGCTGTTAACGATCTTGTAATTGTAAAGTTGGAATAACACAAGATCATCCAGCAGATATATATATGTACATGAGCAGATGATGATGATGAAGTAGTTGTTGATACTTGAGATTGATACTAAGTCTACACGACAAATATCAAACGACCAAAAATAGGTCTTCACAGTATCTAACTCCTCAGAGTTAGAGAATATAGAGAGAGAATAAATATAGAACTATAGCAATTGATTTGTTTCTGTAAGTCGGATCATGCGCTTATCAACGCAACTGTTTTGTGATCTGATAGGCGTTATCACAACACTAAATATGCAGATTCGTTATTGTTCTATCTTATTGTTCTATCTGTACAATCCTCGATTCATCGGGATCTAACTTTCTAGCGTGGAAGGTTAAGACCTCGTTGATACTAAAGGGAGAAGGATTATTTCCCTGGCTAGATGGCACTGAGGAGATGCCTACAACAATAGGCAAGGAGCTACGCGAATGGAGGGAGAAGAATGACAAGGCAGTAGCCGTGTTATCTTTATCCATCGAGGATAGTCTAACTCTTGACCTGTCTACAATCTCTAAAGCGAAGGAGATGTGGGATACATTACTCACAAGATTTCAGACGAAATCACGCAATCAGATTATGTTGCTCGATTAGCTGACAAACCTGCAGTGGGATGGCAAAGACCTCACTTCCTTTTATTAGGAAGATGAAGGATCTATTCCTTTCACTACACAATTTTGGAGTAGATAATGCAGTGTCAGTAAAGAAGCAGCTTACATATCTGTTGAGAGCCTTACCAAAATCCTTCCAGACAACCAGAACGCTGCTAGCAAAGGATCCTACAATGACACTCGAAAAGGCTGTTGTCGAAATTCAAGAAGAAGTCGAAGCTCGAGAGCACCTTGATCACAAAGATGCTTCTGACCAAGCTCTCTACAGCACAAGGAGAAATCAAAGAAGCAATTCAAGCCTAAGAGAGAGTCAGATCGAAGGCGGGATCGAGATCAGCAAGCAAAAGGAGCCAGCAAAGGCAAATGGAAGAACAAAGGAAGGTCAAAACAGTAGAGTGGGGACAAGAAGACATGCGTGAGAAGCAAACTCGAAGGACATAATGTCGATTTGTGTTGGCTTAATCCAAAAATTGAGTGTATTTATTGTCATAAGAAGGGTCATGCAGCCATGGACTGCCGCCAGAACCCAAGAAACGAGGTGAAGAATACACCTCGAATCGATTCACTGACTTCTGCAATGATCATGGTATCATTCACAAAAGAACTGCATCTTACACACCGCAACACAACAGTGTTGTAAAAAGAAAAAACGGGACTCTAATGGAAGTTGCTAGGTGCATGATGGCCTATTCAAAGGCTCCAAGAGTGTTGTGGGCTGAAGCAGTAGCTACAGCTGCTTACATTTAAAACAGGACATGAAAGTCTGGTGTTCCTCACACGACACCACATGAATTATGGTGGGCTAGAAAACCCAATCTGACTCACATTCGTATCTTTGGTTGTGCATCTTATGCACATATTCCTGAGAAGCTTCGAAAGAAACTTGATGAGAAAGTAGAACAGAGATATCTTGTAGGATATGACAATCATTCATCAGACTTCAGAGTCTACATTGCAGAGACAAACACAGTGAAGATAGTCAGAGACGTCGAATTTGATGAGAGCAGAACGATGGTCGACGATGATCCTATCAGCATAAGCAAGTAGTTAGCCTTATTGAGATGGAAGTACTTCTTGATTTCAATATTAGAAAAATCTTGCCAAGTTGTGGTGATTTTTGGACTTATGTTTCTAGCATAAGTAATGTTGATGATCATATGAAGTGCACATTATATGATCATGTTTGTTGTGATCATTTTGAGACATGGAGGTCTCGGATTTCAATCAAGGAGGAGCACCAAAAAGTTGATCTTGAGGAGTCATCTCGAGGTTCAAGTGTGTCAAGGATTGAGGAGGAGAGTCCTTCTCAAGTTATGATTCCAAGAAGAATATCAAGAGACATGGTTGATCTCATATGGCTCACATTTGAAGGGAAAGAGGAGCACATTTCAAGTAGTATACATCCCATGCTTGCTTCTCTTATGTCATTTGGTGAATCAATTTGCTTTAGTGAGACTTTTGCATCTCAAAGCTGGAGTAAAGCAATACTAGTTGAGTATGGTGTCTCTCTTGAGAACATAGTTGATGTTCTTAATGATATGAAATTGATTGTAGATCAATTAGAAAGCAAATGGTTACTTCATCAAATGTATGCTCTTGAGTCTTGCAAGAGCAAGAGTGAGTTGTCCACTCATAGTGTGAGATTAGCATGGTAACCAAGCATGAAGATATGATACAAACTCTTTGTTATTATAGCATGCATAGTCTTGCCAATGTTGATGAGCCTAATCCTCGAAATCTTGGTAACACGATGTTGGATCTTTGTGATCCTCATAAGTCAAGAAAGATGCTTTATTTTCTCATGGAGTTGCATCTATTTTCAAGGAGGAGGAGCTTTTGGATCAACCATATGCTTCAAGGATGGAACAAATCAATGAAAGAGGTGCTAGGATGGTGCAAAGCTCTCAAGTTCATCAAAAAGTTCAACATCAAAGAGGCATTATCATGGATATGGTGATTTCGGATCGACATCAAGCTCATTGGCTGATCTTCACACCTTTGAACCAGCAAGGATCCATATTTGAAGACCAATTCAGCCCATGGAGTCAATCTCAATATCATCATGTTTTTATCAAGTTAGTTTTGAGGTGGAGTGTTAAAATTGGAAAAAGCTAACTTGATCAAATCTTGTAAATACCATTATGAGTAGTACATATCATCATTAGACATGTGTGGAGCCTGTTCCCACATGTGAAATAAATGCATTTATCATTTAGATGAGTCATATAGGTTGTACATACCATTTCATTTGAGATCTAGTGGCTGAAATGGCCAAAATCTAGTTTTCTAGCTATATGCCACTTGGCATCATTTTATTGGTAGGAAAAGCTATTTCACATGAATAGGAGTGATCTCACACGTGCCAAGACTTCTCACATGTGTGAAAACATCAGTAGTAGATGAGATCCAACTTGTAGTAGATATTTGTGCAAGTCCCTATAAATTAGGAAAATTGTCTAAAATCAAGGGAGGTGGCTATAAGTTAGGAAACTTGGTCCATATGCCATAGTGATGATTATTGGTGGATCCTTTGATGAGTAGGCACTCTCACACGTGCCAAATCAGCTAAGTAAACATCAGCTCCTATGTATATATATAGTGGCTCATTTGGCCATAATTGACATGGAAGCTAAATCTTGGTTTTGGAGCAATTCTAGTGTCTTCTCTCTATTTGTCTTGTGTTTGTATGCATTGATTGGGTTCTAAGCTTAGTATACTTTATTATCAGCTTGCTTTTTGTACTCTGACAGGTTTTCACACGTGTGAAACCAGCAAGTACAATTTTTGATCAATAATGATTGTTCTTGTTATATTTCTTGATGTAGATGTGATCTAAATGATATCTAATCTTTTGTAGATTGATAGGTTGATCTAATCTAACACCCAATCACACTTGTGGATCTGATTCAGATCTATTCTTGGTCCATTTTGCTATACTTTGACATTAAAAGCAATGGCAGTAGAGTTGATCTGCTCTCTTGATGACCGAGAGTAGATAACCGATATTAGTAACAGCTATGGTTGCATCCGCATCCATCGCATTTACAAAAATTTTGTAGGGTCGAGTCTTTGATCATAGTTTTCTATCCCTTGCTTGGCATATGAAAGTTGCCATGTAAGAGGGCCTCGTCAATATCCTCCCTTGATAGTGTTGGAGGTACTGACCTTTCACTTGGTAAATGGAGAGCGTCAGCAAATTTTGCCTCTGAGATGTCCATCTTAGTTCCACGAACCTGTGATGAAAGTACAACATTCGTGACCTCAATCATTTCTTGAACGAATTTGTTGCTAGCTTCAATCAGGACTATCGATGGATCAACCAATAAGGTATAGCCCAGTCCACATCGATCAGCTAACATCTGGAATTCTTCAAGGTTCATCTTACTTCGCACCTTCCAATTGACATTAGCTGGTCTGATAAAAGGAGTAGCAGTCATTGCGCCGAATTGTAAATAATTCAGCTTGGTTGATCATAAGTTGATAGCAAGCAATTGATCACAAAATATGGTAGCAGACAATGGTAGCGCACAAAGAGCAAGGAAGCAAGCATAAAAACTTGAAAACTTGTTCACGAGCGCTGATGAGATAAATGAAAAATGACAAGGAACTTGGTGTAAGTAGCAAAAATGGTCAGAAAATCAGTAATAAAGGTGGCACATGGTTTTATGTGTGCACATGTCAATAGAAAAGATGTTTGTTGTTGTGCAATAACTAAAAGTCCGATGTCTAATCAGAGAAATAATCATAGTATGAATAGTCTAACTATTTGATGCCTTGGAATATTTTTCTATGATACTGAATGCTCGGAAGTAAAAAAAAAAAAAAACAAACATCGGATTAACTTATCCGACCTATCGGTCAACGAAATGAATGAACAATCGGGATATAACAAACATACGACGAATGAGTGGATAGTAACATAGAATAAATAAAAATGAGATAATGAAAATAATTTAAAAATAAAAATATTTATAATTAATATTTCTTCACGTGGGAACCATTTACTCTCGTTGGCTACAGATTTCCCTATAAATCTGCTAGCTAGAGGGACCCATTATCAAAGATTTCAATTACTTTATATGAACCCATCCAACGAGTATGTAACTTCCCTGGAAACTTGATATGACGGTTATCATACAAAAGAGCAAAATCTCCCTCGTGCAAAACAACCTTCTTTATCGTAGTATCAAAGGCCTTCTTTCGTCTCAATTGAGTTTTGGTCATCTCAATCAACGCTTGGTTACGATTCTCCTCTAGCTTTTCGATCGATAAGAATCTCTCCTTTAAGCTCGATTGCTTGTCAGATCTAGTTTCAACTTCTACACGATATGTCGGTACTTCAAACTCAATTGGCAATATCGGGTGCATGCCATAGGCCAGATAGAACGGAGTTTGTTTTGTGGTCACCTTTTCAGCATTTCTATATGCCCATAGGACCGATGGTAATTTCTGATTCCAATCAGATGTGTGCGTTGTGGTGATCGTATTTAAGATCTTACACAAAATGTCATTGACTCGCTCAGTCAACAAACCATTAGCCTTCAGGTTGTACGAAGTTGTCTTCCGGTGTTTAATAATGAAGTGCTTGGTAAGCAGGCATATCGTATCATATAAAAAATGTGTACCTCTGTCGCTTACCAACTCCAATGGACAACCATAACAGGTTATAATGTTCCGAAAGAGAAACTCTGCAACAGTTCTTGCATCATTCCTCTTCGTTGCTTCCGCTTCAACCATCTTAGTCACATAGTCAGTTGTTACAAGAATATAACTTCTCTTAGTATAGCGAGTGCTTAATCGGTCCAACGAAGTCAATGCCCCATTTTTCAAATGGTGCAAGTGGAAGTATCGGCATAAGCGGCCAATACATTGAAGGAGTTGGTTTCCCAACTCGTTGGCAAGGATCACAAGTTTTTACAAACGCTGCAACATCTTTGTACATCATTGGCCACCAGTACTTAGCATTTGAGATTTTCTTATAGTATTCACTACTGCAAAGTGTCCACCTGCATCTTCTGAATGCAAGGCTTGAATAACCTTCTGGATATCAATCAATTCAAGACATCTACGACCCTCTTCATCAGGTCCCATTTTATAAAGTACGTTATTCCTTATTGTATACGGTGCGACCTTGTGTTGGAAGACCGTCTTTTGTTCAAGATCAAAAAGAAGAGGATAATTTTGATTTTGAAAGTACTCTATTATGTCCGGATATAATGAATTTTTGGCAGATAAAAACACAATATTCCCATCATGAAATTCATCACTTAAATTCTCAGTAACGGATCCTGTATTTAAGCGAGATAAATAGAACGTGTTAGTGTGATACTTCCCTTGGTGTACCTCCACTTGATAATCAAATTCCTGCAGCAACAACACCCACCTAGCTATTCGGCCTAAAAGATCTGGTTATTTACCCGATGTTTTAGTGCATAGTGGTCGACATGGAAGAGGACAAGGATTGCCAACAGTCTCAGAAAGTTTAGATTCAGGTTCTATTTCAGGTTTATCAAGTAGGTTATTGAAATAAACTTCGGCTTCTTGATAAGTGGTACAAGGGGGTGAGCCACGCTGAAAGGACATACTCTCCATGACGAAAGTCTGAGGTATCTTCAACCTATCCTCCTGGAGTGTCATGAGAAGTATGGAGGGCCCATGCCTTAGCAACCTTGGGACAGGACCACAGATATCGGAAACAACACCTTGTACCATTATCACTATAAGCCATTGTTGTGCAACAATGACTAGCAGCAGAATTGTCAACCCTTGATTTGAGGTGATCATACAAACCAAGCCTTTATTTTGCCATCAATGACAGTAGAAAAGATGATTTGTCTATTTTCTTTGTGATGTGGATAAACAGAGTAGACAGTTGCATCGTTATATTGCTTGTAAATAGTTGAAGCATCTCACACCTTGATTGTCTTATCATCCCCTCAAGTGATTATGCAAAGTTGCTTATTGGGATGAGAAAGGCAATGTCATTCACACATCCAATGTGAGCATCAACCTCATGATGGGGATGTAAATCACCTCCATGATACGCATACAAGTGGACAACGTGCTTGAAAAATGCAACACATAATATTATTCCATCCGGACCACACATGGTCCAGATCGCAAAGATTAAGAATAAAATCAAAACACACAAAAATTAGATCCAAACACCTCTATTGGACTCCTTTGGATCCAAAGACTCTAATCTTGAGAATTGGATTGGATTTGATAAGTTTTGATGCCAATCTATGTCCTAGTTTTCCACCAATTTATAAAATTGGATGAAATTGCCACCTAGAGATTCACTATGGAATCCTCCATACTTTAGACACTTGATGGGATCACAACTTCATCCTCACACTCTCGCAAAATATATTTATTGAATCTATTTTGAGTTTCCTACAATCAAATGCCAATTCTACAGACAAAATTTGAGATGTTAGACCTTCACAAGCTCTCAAAGATCCATCCTTCTCTCCACGTTTTGATCTCAAATCAAAACTAAAAAAATGACTTTTTTTTCACTTTATTAACACGTCAAAACATTATATTGACCCAAATCTACCCATAGATTTGAGATCCTTGTAAATTTTCCAATTCCTACATAAGGAATTTCACCAAAATCTTAAAACATATTGATCTTGAACTAAATCAAAGAAAACGACTTCCTATCTAGTCCAATAGACTTCCACATGTGTGAGGAAGCACCTGAATTCTATTTTCAATTATGGATCCAATATCTTTACAATGCTAATGTTGGCTAATTCTAGCAAATCCCCAAGATACTCGGCCAGAGCTACCCAAGAGCACCTCTCACCTTAGACCAAGGAGGTCTCTGAGAAGACGAGATGAACGAAGACTGAGAGCCGAGTATGAGAGCCGAGGAATACTAGTTAAGAATGACAAGAAGAAACTGTGTGAGCCTCATGGTGAATCTGAAAAATGGAATGACCATGTATGAACTGGTATTTATAGGTGAATTGTAACAAATGCAAGTAGACCTCTCTTAGAAAAGTAGAGTGAGCTGTCTTTTGATGGTGAATTCTAGTGGAGGATAATTCCACTTGTAATTTGTGTAATGTGGAAATGCCACTAGAATGTCACCTAAGGAGCTCTCTTGCTTATTTAAGAGACTCCCCCTTTTTAGAAGGGAGCTTTTTGTGTATGCATCTACTCCATGTCCAAATGAGAAGAGCCTCCATGAGTTTGGTGCATCCTTGAGCTCCTTGATCATTCTTGTTTTCTTGAGTGATGCATTTATGATCTTGCCCTTCCATTCCGTTGTGTGTGGTTGTGGATTTAGTGGTGGATTAGTTTCTTGTTTCTTGATTTAGGTAGAATCAAGCATTCAAGTAAACTAAATAGGCTGAAATTGTGGTTTAGTTCTTGCATATCCATTTACATTTCAGTTCTTGATGTTCTTGGAAAGTCCAAGAATCAAGAGATGAGTGTTTCTTGATTCTTAGACTCTCAAAATGTTGTCCATTTAGTTCTAGTTTCTTGGTTCTTAATTCTTGCTTTTGTGGAACTAGTTGTGGATTAGATTTCTTGCTTTCATAGTTTAATGTAGAAATCAACATTGTGGTAAATCATCTTGGTTGGGTTTGTGGTTTACTCTTGCAAATCTTATGACAGCCCATTCCTTGATGTTCTTGGTAGTCCAAGAATTAAGAAATGTGTGTGTTTCTTGATCCTTGGGCTCTCAAAAATGCTGTCCATTTAGTTCTTGTTTCTTGATTCTTGCATTTAGGTAGAATGTATGCTTAGTTTAGTTTTAGTTTGTAAGGATCTAATCATTTCGTTTTTGTGGCAAGTAGAAGTAGATTGTCATTATTGTTCAACTGGGTTTCACGCAGATTTCGTGGTTGGACGCATTGGTTACATGTTTTGTTTTGAATGCATGTGATACGAGTTCAAGAGAGACCTCCCTGGATGTCCTCTAACAGGCAGGACATTGCTACATCGATATCAGTCCTTTTTGCCTGGTTTGGACAATGAAATAAGAAAGATGACTTCAAGAAGTGCCACAAACTTTGCTGACAGGCAGAATAAGAAAATAATATGTAACAAGATGTTGTAAGAAGACTTAAAATTTGCTCCAAACATGATTACAGATCATGCAACGCAGTAACACATACAGAAAGCACTCTCCACTTCAAGCTCACATAGCAACTGTATTTCTCAAAATCAAAATACATTGTACATATAAATCTTGATTACAGTACATTGGAGTTGATTCTCTGATGTTTTGAGTGTACATTGAAGCTGAGAGAGAAAGAGTGCTATAAACCAAAGATTAAGGAGTGATTTGCAAGGGGAGAGATTGAAATCCATTATACCTTCATTCTAGATTTGTTCAAGAGTGAAAGGGCCGAGTCCAGAAGCATCTAAATGATAGAAGACACTCTTGGATCAGTCCTCCAAGTAAAATCTTAGTAGATTTCTAAAGCACAAACACTCATAAAGGCAAAATCTACCAATACAAGGTCATAAGAATTGTTAGCAAGTACTGGGAGAAAAATTTGAGATCCAAGTCACATTGTTCACCCCTACTCAAGTGTGTGAGCGTGTTTTTTACTTTAATTAAAGTCATATATGTGAGTGAGGCATATGTGTTGTTGTTGATCCAAAAATTTTTAGAGATCCTTCCTTTGTAGAGGGCAAGAACTAGTAACTCAATTCTTGACTTTGGTGGAAAAATTGTCTTCTTCATTGTGATCAAATCTTGCTAAGTGGCATCAGCTCTTTGTAAGCACATATCTTAGTGAGAGAGAAGTATCACATTTCTGAAAATTTGAATTTCATTCCAACTCTAAAGAGGTAGAATCATTGGTACTTGGTGGAGTCCAATAGGGGTGAATGAATTCAATTTTTTGAGCAAAATTTGACATTGTATGTATGAAACTCAAATCAGTTCAAATTCAACTTTCTTTCTGAGAGGGTGACGGTCAAGTTGTGATCCCATTGGGAGTCTAGAACAGGGAGGAGTCCATATTTGAGTGTTGATACATGGTTGGGATCTTTGTGAATCTCTAGATGTCTAATTTTTAAAGCTTGGTAAAAAATTATTGACATAGATTGTTATCAAAGCATTTCATGTCCATTCCAAATCTCAAGAGTGAGATTATTTGGGTCAAGAGGGATTCCAAAAGGGGTGATTGGATTTGATCTTTCTGTGTTTGAATCAAGTATACATGTCAAGTTTATGTGATCTAGTGTAGATCCTTTTTTTTGTGAAAATAAGTGGTTTAATTTGTTGTCAAATCAAATCAAATTCAATCCAAATCTCAAGAGTGAGATTATTTGGGTCAAGATGAGTCCAAAAAAAGTTATTAAGGCTGATTTTCAAGTATTTGAAACAAAACCCATCCTTTGTTCAAGAATATCAAAAGTTGAGTGAACTAGTCAAGAGAAAAGGAAACTCTAGGTGTCAAATCTTTTCAAATCCATTCCAACTCTCAAAAGAAAGAGTCATTGGTTGAGTCCAAAAGTGGTGTTTGGACCTGATTTTTTTAATTTGATAGAGTGATTTTGTCTTAGTGATAAAAGCAAAGCTTAGTTCCAATTGACTAGGTTGAAAAGAGATATGATTCAAACTTTGTGGTCTAGATCTTGTGTAGGTCCTATGTGTTAAAATCTAGTTTCTTGAAAGTCACAAATTACATTTTGAAAAGTCATATCACAAGGTTTTACTTCCTCATCATGGCATCAATAGGTGGCAACCTATTGGAGGCAAGTAAGGATCCTAAATGCAACCTTTGTGGCAAGAGAGATCATTTTGTCTCAAGATGCTACAAAATGAGGACCAATCCATCCAAGGAGAACCAAAGAAAGGGGGCCAAGGTGAAGGATGGAGCTTCAAGTTCAAAGTGCAAAGGCAAGAAGGACAAATCCAAGGAAAGGTGTTTCCTTTGTGGAAAGATGCATGAAGCTTGGAGTCTCACAAGGACTTACAACATTTGTCTTCAAAAGTCCATCACCACACATTTCAAACCTTTTGAAGTTTTTCATTTGGAAGTGAAATTTTTGGTTCAAGATGCAAAGATAAATGTCACTTGAGTTTATTCCATGTCCTTGGAAAGCATTTTGCTTGGAACTTTAGAAAAGTTCAAATTTATTATTATGATCCAAAAGAAACCAAGAAAGATTAAGGAGGAGCAATCACAAAATGAAAATAGTTTCATATGCTCTCAAGACATCTTATGAAGAACTATTTGATTTGAAGAGCTTTTTGTATCTTAAAGGTGGATTAAGGCAATACTAGTTGAGTGTGATGCCTTAATAGATATAGATAGCAAAGCATGGTTTCCTTGTAAACTTACACTGAATATGAAGTCAAGGAAATGGAAATGTCTTCATAATGTATTTTCTTTTGGTTTCAATAAGATCATGAATGATGTGTTCATTCATACTGTTGAAGATTGTAAATTTTCAATTTTAAAAGCAAGTTGTGAACTTCTTATTGTTGGAAATTAAGCCCACAATTTCCTCCTTGGTGAATGACTAGTTTCTATTTCATGATTCTTCCTAAATGTTTATTGATCATTGATCTAGCGTCAGGTGGAACCAACTTTGGTTCTACGTATGCTCATCTGATACCTGCAAGAATCACAAACTTAGAAAGCCAATTTATTTGAAGAACGTCTACAACGGGCTTTCGACTGATCTTCAGCAAAGGGTAACCAATCCTGTCATAATTTCAAAGTTCAGATGTTAAGTTCAATAATTTGAAGTCATTGAAGACTTGGCCATCTTCAAGGACTTCCACGAAATTAGCATTTAGAACAAGTCTGTAGAAATACATTACTTTTGTGACAGCCTACAAAAAATACTCTAAGTGTCGCGACAGTCTACAAAAATGAACTATGTTTTCAACAGCTTCAGCTTTTTCGCATTTTCCCAAAATGCAACACTTTCATAGTTCAAAAGCTTAACTGTTTTTAACACACATGTGAAGAGAGAGACAATTCCCGAAGGTCATCTATTTTCATGCGTTAAGTTGTTTTAAAGACATCACCATCTTTTTAATGGCACCTTCGACTTCTTGCAAAAAATGTGAAGAGAGAGAAAATCCCGAAGGTTGTCTATAATAAACGAGGAACATTCCAACGATGTCCTCGTCCATGTCAACGATGCTAAATTATTGACCGTATATACTATGTATAGTTGTCACAAAAGCCATATACTTCCAAGTACAACGGCGCCTTTCCTGATTAGGTGACAAACATTTAATGTAATTAATGCACGGATGAAGTCTATAAATAGATCATCCAAACACAGATTAGTGGTTTCTCCGTCCATGAAACACATTATTTGAACATCCCAATTACGTCGTTTTCGAGGAGGAGCTTTTGGATCAACCACATGTTTCAAGGATGGAACAAATCAATCAAGTATTGCAAAGCTCTCAAGTTCATCAAAGAAGTCAACATCAAAGAGGCACTATCATGGATATGGTGATTTTGGATCGAAATCAAGCTCATTGGATGATCTTCACACCTTTGAACTAGCAAGGATCCATATTTTAAGAACAATTCAACCCATGGAGTCAATTTGAATATCATCATGCCTTTATCAAGTTAGTTTTGAGGAGGAGTGTTAATATTGGCAAAAGCTAACTTGATCAAATCTTGTAAATACCATTATGACTAGTACATATCATCATTAGACATGTGTGGAGCCCATTTCCATGTGTGAAATAAATGCATTTATCATTTAGATGAGTCATATAGGTTGTACATACCATTTCATTTGAGATCTAGTGGCTAAAATTGTTGAATTTCACATGTGTGGATTGTCCACTACATGTACTTGTGATCTCCTAAGGTGTGTAGATGCACCAAGATCAAGACTAGATTGAGATTCAAGATCTATCTTTGATTCTATGGCAAAAACACACTACTACATGCATTCAATCACTTCCAACTCTCACTCACACGTGTGGGAAGTGTTCCAAAAGTATTCTAAGTAAAAACAAGCTGCTCTCCTCGGGTAGAGAGAGAAAAACCATCATGAGCTCTCGGGTAGAGAGAGAAAGCTAGAAATTCAATGACACTCAAAATCCACTCAATCTCAAAATCAATTAGATCCAAAAGGAGGAGTACAATGATACTAATAGATTCATGAGCTACCACTATGCTTAACTATGATTGGATCACACTTTGCCACCTCTTAATCCTATTGGACCATTGATCCATGCACCTCTAAATTCTATTGGACTATATTCAAGCACACCTCAATTTTCTATTGGACCTCACAAGGTTCCACCTCTAAATCCTATTGGACCTCTTAAGCTTCATCAAACAAAAGCATGACACTTGTCTACACTCTAATTGGCACAAGTTTGGCTCTATTTTGGCTCAATATTGGCATTACAAGTGGAAATGGATAATTTGCCATCTATGCCAAATTTGACCCTATCAACATCCTACACCTAAATGCTTGACTATGAAATTCTATGAGACCCCTATATCAAACATTTTGATTTACTTTACAATTCTCCACATGTGGGAACATCCTCCACACATGTGAGATTCACTTACAAACTTCTATCATAAAAAATACCAAGCTAGATTTTTGCCAATTTCTCACACTCCTCCTCAAAAAATAGCTTGGAAAGGCACTAGATCACTTTAGAAGTTTGTAAATCTTTTTGAGTGGATCCTTTGGTATGCATAAGAAGTGAAGATCAGCCAAGGGATCCATCATAGCAGCACCCTCACCATATCCATGATAAGATCTCTTTGGTAGAGATCTCTTGCCAATGCCTTTGAAGAGTGCTCCACCAATATGCCACTATTATCATGGGCTTCCTCCATGCTTGATGATGATCTTTGCCTTGAAAGTTCCACTTGCATGATGGATGCACCATAAATAGAGAAATCTGAGGCTTCCAAGCCTCATAAGGATCATGGAGATCAAGATCATAAGATGTGAAACAATGATGATTATCAAGATTATGCTTTCTAGCTTGACTAGTCCACATACAATGAACTATATCCATGATGGATCTAATCTTGATATCAAAGACTATCTTGATCTTTTTTAGCCTAGTTACTCTCTCAAGGATGTAAGTGTCCACTTTGGATGCTTCACTTAATCTCAAGAGGAGTTTACAATTTGCCTCAAAACATGTGAAAACATGATTTTCAAAAAAGTGAGTACCAAGCTCAATCTTGTTCTTACTAGAACCAAGAGCATACTTTTGACAAAACAATATCTTGCTTTCAAAAAGTATTGGAAACACATCTAAGTCAATAATGACAAGAAACATGTCCATACCATAAGCATCATACAAAACTAGTATAGCTTTTCTTGAACTTTGAGATCCAAAAAATTCAATGAAGCAAGATAGCATTTCAAGCAAAGGAAGAGAAGCATATATGAATGTGTTGTAGTAGATACAACATGAAAGATGCCCCTCTTTGCCATGTAAGGTGAGCCATAAAGACTCGGCCATGCATCTTGAAGATCTTCTTGAAATCATATGAAGAAGAAACTCCTCCTCACACATTGGCCCCATCATAACTTGAATACCTTTAAAAAGGATAACTTGTGATGCTTCTTGAGAAGCCTTGATCTCGGCCACTTCCAAGATTGAATCTTCATGCAATATGACATCTCTATTCACGATCACATTTGAAATAGAGAGTGTAAAGACACTAAAGGCCTCCTTGATGGATGAGTATCCAATCATGATCCATGAGCTTGGATCATCCTTCCTTCTTGTTTCCAAGGGAATATGTGCAAAGAAAGCACTACCAAGTTCACTAAGGTGATCAACCTTAGGCTTCATCTTGAATAAAACTTCATATGGTGCTATTCCTTCAAGAGCTCCAATACTCCTCAAAGCTTTGATCTTCAATGAGAATTTCTTCTCAACATATGCTTTGAATAATAAGGAATAATCATACACCATAATACTTGAAGAGAGAATATATGTGCATCTTGTGTAATCCTCCTCCTTTGAAATATTGGAAATATAAGAAACATCAAGAGAGTTTGCACTCTCACTTGGATCCAATTTGTAGATGCCTTCAAATCTCGATCCATATGCAAGGATCTCACCATCCTTCTTAATCACACAATTGTCAATATTGAAATTGACATCAAAGCCACTATCAAGAAGTTGGCCAACACTTAAGATGTTCTTTGTAAGCTTTGGGACAAAAAGAACATTGTTGAGAAAGAGATCTTTAGAAGATGCAAGCTTCAAGGGAATAATCTCTACTCCTTCAATAAAATTTGCACTCATGCTTACTTGCAAAGTATATGGTCTTCTTGACTCCATCATAAGGCATAATAGATGAAAAAAAGTTCTTGGAGCCACACATATGTGAAGATGCTCCACCATAAATATACCATGAGTCATCCTTGTTGAAGGTGGAAGAGGAGAAGCTTGATGCCATAAGAGAGCCTTCTCCATCACTTGCAATATAGTCTTCTTTCTCATTGGTGATGTTGGCTTGATTGAGTTGATTCTTCTTCTTGAAGCGATTGGTGGCATAATGGCCTTTCTTGCCACAATAAAAACACTTGATCATCTTCTTCTTGAGATTTGAATTAGAAGCATGAGAGGTATCCTCCTCCTCTCCATCTTGGTCTTTAGCTTTGTCATTAGAGAAGTGATGGTGTTGCTTCTTACTCCTCTCTTTGTGCTTGGCAAATAGAACTTTGCCATCATCATGATTGAGTGATAGCTTGTCCATCCTCAAAAGTTTGTACTCTTGTCTTGATTTTTCAGAAATAAGCACACTTTGAAGGGCCTAAAAACTTGGTAGCTCCTCCTTAATAGCATAGGATTGGACAAGGTTGTCATATTCATCTCTCAAGCCATTGAGAATGACTTCGACTAGCTCACTTTGATTGATTGAGTCACCAATACATGCAAGCTCCCTATGAATATCCTTGACTCTCAAAACATAATTAGATGCACTCTCATCACTCTTTTGACTACTTTGGAATATTTGATTTCTAAGAGTGAGGAGCCTAGAGGTGTTCTTAGCCTCATAGATGGACTTGAGACAATCCCAAGCTTCCTTGGATGTAGAACAATCACCAATCTCCCTCAATATCTCATTAGAGACATTCATCTTAATGTAGTGGAGAGCCATCCTAGCTCTCTTCTTGTATTTTTGTACTTCTTGAAGGACTTGAGGCTCCTCCTCAATCCCAAGTACAATGTCCATCACATCTTGGAGTATCAAGATGGACTCCATCCTCAACTTCCATATTGAATAATTGGAAGTAGACAATCTCTCACTTGGTTGCAACAAGTATGAACTCATTGAAGTCATGTAAAGTGGAGATAAATAAAAGTGATGAACAAAAAATGTTGCTTCTCTCTCACTATAGGATCCAATAATGGTGTGCTACCATCTCCTATGCAAGATCTTGCAACAAACTGTGAGATGATTCTCACTAGCTATCTCAATCTCTCCAAAACTAGATCTACTTCACATCAAATGATGGAGTATGGGAAAAGTTAGGATCAAACACTCTTAGCACATGTGAAATACACTAAGAAACCAAATTTGACTCAAATACAATGATATTTCATGAAACAAAATGGCTAAGATCTCAAAACCGTGCCTAGATCACATATAGATGAGATTGGTAAGCATTCAACTGTGATTTTGGATCAAACAAGCAATCTTTTGACCAAACCAAATGTGTCCACCCAGGTCTAGGTGCCCTACCTAACCCTCTTCAAAAGCTTATAACTTTTGATTGGCTCAACTAAATGGAATGAAACTGATTGCATCAGAAACAAGACAAAAATAGCTTCAAAACAAGCTATCTAGCAAGATTTTTGGATCAAACATGAAAGAGAACTCCCAAACTGAAATTGGATGTTCCTCACACGTGTCTGAGCACCTGATTCCGTACAGTACCAGGTCAGACCCAATCAATGTCCTTTTGATCTCTTTTGATCCAAAATTGAACAAGATAGCTAGGAAAATGGGCCTTGACAATTTCTAGCTCAAGATTGATGAATAGTTTTCACTCAAATGGATCAAAATGCATGGTAACCTTAGGTAGGCTCTGATACCATGTTGAATTTCACACGTGTGGATTGTCCACTACATGTACTTGTGATCTCCTAAGGTGTGTAGATGCACCAAGATCAAGACTAGATTGAGATTCAAGATCTATCTTTGATTCTATGGCAAAAACACACTACTACATGCATTCAATCACTTCCAACTCTCACTCACACGTGTGGGAAGTGTTCCAAAAGTATTATAAGTAAAAACAAGCTGCTCTCCTCGGGTAGAGAGAGAAAAACCATCATGAGCTCTCGGGTAGAGAGAGAAAGCTAGAAATTCAATGACACTCAAAATCCACTCAATCTCAAAATCAATTAGATCCAAAAGGAGGAGTACAATGATACTAATAGATTCATGAGCTACCACTATGCTTAACTATGATTGGATCACACTTTGCCACCTCTTAATCCTATTGGACCATTGATCCATGCACCTCTAAATTCTATTGGACTATATTCAAGCACACCTCAATTTTCTATTGGACCTCACAAGGTTCCACCTCTAAATCCTATTGGACCTCTTAAGCTTCATCAAACAAAAGCATGACACTTGTCTACACTCTAATTGGCACAAGTTTGGCTCTATTTTGGCTCAATATTGGCATTACAAGTGGAAATGGATAATTTGCCATCTATGCCAAATTTGACCCTATCAACATCCTACACCTAAATGCTTGACTATGAAATTCTATGAGACCCCTATATCAAACATTTTGATTTACTTTACAATTCTCCACACGTGGGAACATCCTCCACACATGTGAGATTCACTTACAAACTTCTATCATAAAAAATACCAAGCTAGATTTTTGCCAATTTCTCACAAAAATGGCCAAAATCTAATTTTCTAGCTATTATTGGTAGAAAATGCTATGCCATAGGTCTAGGAGTGATCTCCGATGTGTAGAGGGCTTCTCACACATGTGGAAATATCAGTAGAAGTTGAATCTGGACTTGTAGAAGATTTTTATCTAGGTTCCTATAAATTAGGAAAATTGCCTGGTCCATGTGCCATATTGATGATTATTGGTGGATCCTTTGATGAGTAGGCACTCTCACACGTGCCAAATCAGCTAAGTAAACATCAGCTCTTGTGTATATATAGTGGCTCATTTGGCCATAATTGATATGGAAGCTAAATCTTGGTTTTGGAGCAATTCTAGTGTTTTCTCTCTATTTGTCTTGTGTTTTTATGCATTGATTGGGTTCTAAGCTTAGTATACTTTATTATCAGCTTGCTTTTCGTACAAACAGGTTTTCACACATGTGAAACCAGCAAGTACAATTTTTGATCAATAATGATTGTACTTGTTAGATTTCTTGATGTAGATGTGATCTAAATGATATCTAATCTTGTGTAGATTGATAGGTTGATCTAATCTAACACCCAGTCACACTTGTGGATCTGATTTAGATCCATTCTTAGTTCTTTTTGCTGTACTTTGACAATGATGCCATAAACTGACTTACAATACCAACAACATAGCATATATCTGGTCTAGTCGTGGTAATGTAAATCAAGCTCCCTACTAACTGCCTATACAAGGTAGCATCAAATGGCTATGATTTGTCAAGCTTAGAAAGCTTTTTACCTGGCTCAATAGGAGTGTTCACTGGCTTGCAATTCTATAGTCTGAACCTATGCAGCAACTCTCTAACATACTTCACATGTGTTAAACCCACCTCATGTCCTTTTTGCCACACCTCCACTCTAAGGCAATAATGCATTAGGTTGAGATCTGTCATCTCAAATTGTTCCATGAGATCCTTCTTGATCATGTCTATCATCTCTTGATTATTTCCCGTAATAATCAAGTCATCAACAGTCTTTTGGGAAGACTAGAAGTCTATTTTGGCTCATTCAAATCAAGTAAAGTCTTTGTGAACTTCTAGAATCAAATTATTTCCATCAAGTGTGAGCTATTTTTTGTAGAATCCTTCAAGATAGTTCTTTTGAATCAAGATCACTTAGATCTTGATACTTGTATATTTATTAACATAAAGTGAGTTGCCAGTGAGTCAAATCATGAAAAAGAACTTAGAGAGGGCCAAGAAGTACATCCTTTGTATAAGTCATTATCAAAGATGGGATCAATAGGTGCATTCCTCTTAGAAGCTAGTGAGAGGTTAAATTCTACAAACTACTTAATATGGAAAGTGAGGATGGAGTCACTCTTAGTGCTCCAATATCGCTATGATCTTGTCCTAGATAAAGAGGATGAACCTCAAGGTGGACAAGAATTGGTGAAGTAGAAAAAGTTGGGCAAGACTAGCATTACATTATGTGAAGATGAATGTTAGTAATGATCTTCTTAAGGAAGTTGCCTCTTGTATTACAACAAAAGGAGCTTGGGATTCATTAAAAGCAACATATGAATCCAACAACACTTCAAGGGTTCTTATGCTAAGAAACCAAGTCCTGCAAGGCATGAAGAGAAGTAATGAACATGCACAAGAGTATGTGCTTAAAACAAATCTCTTAACAAGGAACTTGCTTCAATAGGAGATAAGATTCATGATAATAAACTTGTACAAGTGATCCTCAATGGTCTAGGAGATGTGTCCTTAAATTTGGTTCAAATATTTGCCACCCAACATGTCGTACCTTCTATTGACAAGCTACATAGTGTGCTTGTGACCGAGGAGTGTAGGATCCTACATGCCAAGAGTAGGATGAGTTTCTCATCCTTGCATGATGGAGATGAGAAATCCAACTTCTCTTTCAAAGGCAAAAAAAAAGACCAAGGGATTCAAGAAGAATCAAAGCAAAAGGGGCGGGGGGGGGGGCAGAGGCGGGGGGGGAGGGGGCCCTCCGGGCCATGGACGCCCAATATAGGCCCAATGGTCTAGAGGGAAGGGAAAGAAGGGGCATTTTTCATCTGCATCCTTCAAAAGGAGAGATGCATAACTAAGTCAAGCAAACTTAAGCAAAGAAGAATGTCATGATCCTTATATCGAGGAGGAGTCACTAATGGTGTCCAACTTCCCATCAACAAACCTCAAAGTGAGGAAGAATCATGGTGGATAGTGTTGGGATTCGATGGGACTATACACGTCACAAAAAAGAGAAGCAAACGGAGAATTCTTGGTGCATGCAACTGTGTCTATCGGATCAGACTAACTTCGATGGATCTGCCCTACTTGATCATAGCTTTGAATTCACTAGATGCACTGCTTTCTACAATTTATTGTTTTTTGAAGATTGAAGGCATATGATCATTTGAGTGTTTTTTTGTGTGTGCTTTTGGACTATCTTGCTTTCATACAAGAGAGAGAGAGAGAGAGAGAGAGAGAGAGAGAGAGAGAGAGAGAGAGAGAGAGAGAGAGAGAGAGAGAGAGAGAGAGAGAGAGAGAGAGAGAGAGAGAGAGAGAGAGAGAGAGAGAGAGAGAGAGAGAAATGTGATTGTTTGTCTTTCTATGTGACAATTAAATGGAAAGCTATTCATTTTTTTGAGACGTGGAATTTTCTCTGACCAAGGAATTTTATGACTCATATGAGCAAGCCTCCTGTGAAGTCACTTCCAAAATTTGCTCACACTTCTTAGTTACATGTGGCAAAAGTGATCTACGCGTTGGACAAGGTTGTAGTCATATCATATGCCTTGTCGCTTTTGCAACTCATCATTTGAATAAGATTTTCAATAATAGTCATCCAGATTGCCTCTATAGCATCTTGATATTTTTTTGTGAAGAAATGGAGCTAGGTTTTCAAACAAGACGTGGAACTTGGTGTCCAAACAATTGGAGAGCACGGTTGCCCCCCACCTCCCCCCTTCTCAATAGAGGTTGCCACGTTATTGGTGGATCACAGTGCAACAAATTGTTGATGACACCAGACACTTTTTGTCGTAACATATAGTTGACATGGCACTCTCTATTAAGAAAACGTTAAAAAAATCAAAAGGCAATTACGTAATGAAATTGGTTGGGATTCCACACCATGAATCTAGCTTTGAGTAGCTGAGTTCTTAAGTACAACCTGCAAACTGCAATTGATTCTATTGTACATACAAATCGTGTCTAGTTAAATTTTAGATAAATCAATGGTCCAGACTGAGTATGGGGACCACCAATATCTAGGGCATAATAATGGGACTTCATTTTTTGGACTGCAAATTTAATTGGCTGTAATTTTCAACTCCTTTAAATGGAAAGTCTTCATAGATGGAATCTTGAAAATACTTAACCCTCATGAATAGAATCTTGAAAAGACACAAGCTTCACAGATGGAATATTCAAAATTCACATGGATGGAATCTTGAAAATTATATTCCATAACTTTTTTTAGATGTTTGTGACAAACATTATGTACGATAATTGGTGCTTGTCGGCCCATTGTGAGGATATAATGGCAAGTCTTCTTATCGAGCCGCGATCCTTGGTAACGATACAATGGCTTTTCTAGTCTTGCCGCTACTGCGGCTTGACGAGAAGACATGTCATTATCTTTACAATGGACCTCCAAACAACCAATATGTAGTACTTAATCTTGTCTTTGTACAAGAAAAATACTGCATCGAGACGAGACATCCTGTGCTTTGAGACGAGACATCGACTCTGAGTTACTTTGGGCTAAGGTGTGGTGAGGTGGCCCTGGCATCTACTTTATTGATATTGATCTCTATAGCCCTAGGAAATAAATAGTGAGTCCTGACGGCCCATAGAGACGTCAAACTGCAACATGATTTCAGCCCTCTGCCCTTCCCACCCAGCAAGGCAGGTCAACATTGAAATTTGACCTGCTCAATGGCATTCTGAAGTGTGACATATACACAGAAAATCAGGAAGCCGTTTCAGAACGTGCCAATTTGAAGGCCACGTCAGCCTGTCAAAATGAAAGTCTACTCAGCACGGCTCCCGTCTCCCTTTCTCTCTACAAACACAAACACACAACCTTTTATCTTAATGCCACGCAATGGTCAAAGCCCGTGACCGTTGGATTGCTATACCAACCCTCAGATTATACCACGTGTCCTGAATATCAACTGTTAAAATAAATCCACGTGGCAGTAGCCCACGCATATAGAGACGACATTGACCGTCCAGATCTTGCCACGTGGATAAAAATTAACTGTTCAGAATAGTCCAAGTGGCAAGAGCGATACGTGGCAGGAATCTAAGTGGCCAAGCGTTAAATATATTGTGCCTTTAAGCACACGCAAAATGAGCAAAAAGGAAGCGTAAAAGTTGTAAAAGGAAGGAAGGAGTTGAAATTATTACGATCCAGGAATCGGGCTCGATTCACGATCCAGGGATTCAGCTTCTGATTACTGTATCAGAGATGAGGAATCGTCGTCTTCCTTGACTGCTTTTCGTTTTGTTTGCTCCGATTCAGGTTAAGTTCTTTGCAGGTTTTCGGTTGATTAAGTTTGCTTCCTTTGATTCAGTTTTTTTTCCAACTTATTTGCGGTTTTTCTTTAGATTAGTTTTGCTTCGTCATAGCTTTTCTTGCTTTCGAATGAGCTTTGCTTCTTTACGGCTTTTTGTTTTGTTTTCTTTGATTCGGTTTTTCAGCTTTTCTTGCGGTTTTTCTTTTGATTAGTTTTGCTTCTTTGCAGCATTTGTGTTGTTTCCTTTGATTCAGTTTTTCAACTTGTGTTGCCGTTTTTCTTTTGATTAGTTTTGCTTTTTTGCAGAATTTCTTTTCCTTCTTTTCTTGCAGCCTTTTCTTTCATTTAGTTCTACTTCTCTGCAGCTTTTCTTTAAATTTGTTTTGCTTTTGAGTTTGTTTTTTACGATTTTTGCAGTTTCTCTCTTGAATACTTTTACTTCTGTGCAGTTTTTCTTCTGAATCAGTTTGTTTCCTATGAGTCAGCTTCCAAGCTTTATTGCAGTTTTGCTTGTGTTTAGTTTTACTTGTTTGCAATTTCTCTTTTGGATTAATTGAGGCAGTTTTTTGGCTTTATTGCAGTTTTATTTCTGGTTAGTTTCACTTCTTTGCAGCTTTTAAAATTCAATAAGACTTAAGTGCTCACATGATAATACATGCTAAGAGCTTGTTATCGTAATCGTATCCTTCTCTTTACTGGGGAGCCTTCTATCTCGTTTTTCTTTGAGTTTGTTCAACTTCTTTGGTATTTACTTTTGCTGGGTTAGATTGTGCTGCGTCTTAGGTTGCGATCCATTTCCTGAGACGAAACTATTTTCATTTATCTGTGGCCCCGTGCAAGCAGATCGAGGCCCTCTTTATGCATTCTTTAAACTTCTATCGTCGGCTTTTGTCAAATTTTTGTAGCTATTGGTAAATATATGTTTATATTAGGGTATCTTTGCTAGTAGATGGAGGCCCTGTTTATTAGAACGCTGTACCTTTAATTGTTGGATTTTTCTACAATCTGCAGTAGTATAGATAGGCCCTCTCCATTACAGTGTTTGAACGGCTGTTGTTGGATTTTATTACTTTCCTGCAGCGATATAAACATTCTCCGCTGCATCATTTTGGCTGAAGATAGAGTTAGCTTGCAGTCGCTCTCGGTGACCTCTTAGTACACTGCACAACAGGATAAGATCACATATAGTCGTCAAACTCTTTACAAGTTGTGTCGATCAGTATCATTCCAAGGTACAAGAGTTTTCAGTAAAATAAGAAGGGAAGTGCATTGTGAAAGCAAGATTCAACTGCGGTGAAGATTATCTGGTCAGCTGGAGTTTGAATAGCACCATCGACCTCGAAGACTTGGCTCTCATTGTAACCCTAGCGGTTTGTTCTTACAGTACTTGTGCATCACATCAATCGCAGGGTATTCAGCAAATATGAAAGCTTCTTCGATCTTTGCATGCCTGACTGGCACACAATGCGTGCTTCAGAACTTGGACAAAGGTGGCGGAATCTTTGATAACGCAGATCAAGAAGCGGGCGTGCCACTTCCACCCCCTGAAGAAGTTTTCCTTCCAGAGGTAAGATTTTAGACTGGCGACGTTGCCACCGTTTCTGGACGCTACTATATGATTGCATGAGTATTTGAAATATATGATTAGACCTCTTTTGTTACGTGGATATTATCCTAGACATACATTTATATTTGATTAGATCAAATAGAGGCGATATTCACCTGATAGTATTTGGTTGCTTGATTTTTACGTCTAGCAAATTGGCGTGTTTTTGTTCAGAAATTGAACTTATAGGCACTGTTGTTGTGCTTTACCTATTCATTTGTGATTTTCTAGGAGTCTTATAAGGCTAGCTGGCGAATTGTTAACCAGAGTGACTTGGTTAGCTGGTATGCGGACCGTCTATTTTTTTCCCATACATGTAAATTTAAATCATGTGTATGGTCTATGGTCGTAAATACTGATTTGTGTCTGTACCAGCATATCTGCAACCATGATGCATGGTAGTGCGGAGTGCAGGCAAATGTAGTTTATTAATTTTGTTAAGAATCTGGGGATTTTCACTTGTGAATAGAAATCGGTTCCAAGTTCAAACATATCGACAAGGCAAAATTTTTGGACTAAACTCTTGAAATTTGGGATTTCTAAAAAAGAATATTATTGAGGGGTTTTTCACTATTGAATCAAGATTGCAGTGTTCAGCACTTCAGATTTTAAGTTACTGAAGTTCTATGGCTCTTTAAGAAGCAGTATCATGAGAAAAAAAGATTAAGGAGAACCTAGATCCAGACAGACCATGTGAAATGATGGCTCCTGTTATTGCTCTTAAACTGTGCTTAAAGCGCAGAAGGTGTTTCACTCACCCCAAGTGTGCACGTTTTTTCTTGAAGTCTATGTGGAGGGAAGTAGAGGCTGAGAATCTGCCATGGACAAGATCCTGCAATGCTTTTAAGATGTGAGGGCTGAGGCTAAACAGGATCCACCCAGTTATAAGAAGAGGTTTATCTTGTGATATCAAATTGGTTTGTAATTATGTGAACACGATGAAAGTGGATCCTGCATTTGCGCACCTTTTATTGCAATACAATAACTGGCTAACTGTACCTGTTTAGGTTTGTGATTATCTCTTAAGCCTACCTTTCACATTCCATATGTAGGGAAGAGCTATGCTAAAAAATTTGGTAGAGCATGTTAGCATGTTGTTATGGTTGTGAAGTGGATATTTAACCTATAGTACATTCGATGTCTTTGCATGAGAAGGTGCTGATGCTACTGTTATTTGTAGTTAAATCTTGCCTTTTGTCTCTTGATGATATAGGATGGAGTATCAAAACCTTTTACGTCCGAACCTGTTGTTCTACAAGGAGGACTGACTTTATTGAAGGTAATATTTGATGTTATAGTCCTTTCAACCTTTATTTCATACCTTGTTCTTCAGTTCAAATAGAAAGTTATGCATTAGATCTCAACATTTGTTGAATGGCAAAACGTTGGAGATTGTTGAGGATAAAGCAATTTAATAGCTGCCTTGCTTGGCTAGACAACTGTATTGGTTTTAAAGTTAGCTGCATGCTTTGCATCTTTATTAGAATGGGTACACCATGCACGAACTTTCTTGCTGTAGGCTCTTTTTTTGAGAGCTCTGCACAGACTAACAATTTAATAGGCCGAAGTGAGGCCGCTTTTATCGGTAATCCATAGTACATGCCCACTTGTTTGCTCTTGGCGCTTGCACTGTACTCTTCAGTGCTAGCCTTTGCCATGGTTGAGTCCACCTATCACCTGAAGAAGGGGTAGAAAAATATATCTCACAAAAGTGTGCATGCAGCTGCGGACTAAGATTCTAGGGATTGGTTGACTCTTTAAACATTAAGCTCGCATACCTTTTTGTTACATTGTAATATTCTATCCTTTACGATTGATATATCTTAGAAGTCTTTTTTGTTTGCCAAAGTGCATCTTGAAGAAAGTTGTCAAAGAGAACTTCTGTTGTTTTTATTTATTACTACTATTTAATTCACTTGATTTTTTGTGGATGTTTGCACTGCTTCAAGGCAAGCATAGTTGCGTTTCTTAGTTTATCAAAAGGACATACCTTTATAAATCCTTGCTTGATGTATGAATTTACTATCTCATAGTAATAGGTTGCTTTTTACTTTTACGTGTTATCTATTAAACATGAGTGTAATTTGATTTTACAAAGGTAAAAGGCATGTATGATAGCTTGCGTAGCAATTTTGTGGTTTCAAATTCCCAAATTCCTACTTCCAATATGCGTATCTTTATGGCAGAATGACTTCTATTCATTTTCCTATATCATGATCCACTTTCATATCGTCGTTTGGGAGATTGAATCTCTTGTTACAATGCCAATTTGAGCAATGATTATAAGATCTCCATGTTTGCATGTCTCTTACTCTGGTTCGAATTCGACAATTCTGTAGTACAAGTTGATTTTACCAACTCATGGTTTAGAAATGAAATCACTTAATTGATTACTATCTTGGTATACACTTTCAGTTTGGTCGATATAGTTAGTCCAACAGACATTTTTTGTATGTTTCTTCTGAGTTGACCTTTCTCATCCTCTTGAACTGTTATGTTGAGGTATCTTTATTGTAGTAAGTTATCTTAAGTGTATCTTAAATTCCTCATTGGTGTCAAAATCAAGAATCTTATAGCTTTTTTTGGTATGTGGTTGATAGGGCCGAGTGAATGTTGCAGAAGTACTTGGCATACATAATGCCGACCTTGTTCCTGGGAAATATGAAGGTATAATCAGAATCATATTGCATGCTAGGACAAGGATCTGAATTTGCAAACTATACTAGTTTCAAATATCAAATGTTTTGGACTTGGAACATTTTTTTATCTGGAACAAAATCATCAATTAATTCTGAAAAATTGAAAGCTTTTTGATCACAAAGATGGGAGAAGACCCCAACATTTCACACAAAACCTTTGAAACACACTTGTTGCCCCAAAAGTATGATGTAATTTGAACTTTTATTTCTCAATATAAATAAATTGTGAAGCTAAACATGCTTTTGAACCCTATTTGATGCTATTGTATCAGCCCAAATTAGTAAATTCGTTATACATTGCTTAATTTTTTCTTGCAAAGAACATGTACACATTATGGCACACATCTGTTGTGACAATCAAGCTTCTCAACAAATTGCTACAAATCCTATCTTCCATGCTAGAACAAAGCATATTGAGATAGCTCATCACTTTGTGAGAGAGAAGGTGCAATCTCTCTATTCAATGGGCACATAAGTGTTTCCACCCCATGCCAACACTTAATTAACAAGTACAAAGATTAATGGCAAATCTACGACTCAATGAAAATGTTTTTTGGATTTTTTTTGTTTAACCTAGCTTTATATATAAAAGTATGACTAAAATTGAAATGAGACTTATTTTTCTACTATAACTAACATTTTCAAAACCTTGCTTTGGCATTCCAATGTTGCACTATGTGTTGTGTACCAAGGATCATATGTTTGACCACATAGAACTTCTCATGTCCTACAATGGGTACTTAGTGCTCTTTATAATTTCACATTTTGATATCTTGAGACTAGGGATATCAAAATTTTGATTTCAAGATTTGCTACTACTGCATCTTTATGTTTGTTTGTGGTTGAGCTTCCAGCCTTGCTTTTGCTTCATTGATGAGCTACAGTCAATGCTACTTCCTCTATTGTCTCCTAATGCTCATGATCATTTGTTATTGAAACTGTCTATCCTTTCATTAGGATCCATTCCAGTTGTAATTCGTTTCACGATTCATAGTATGTACTATGATTGCTTCCTTCAATTCTCCTATGGAGGCACTAAGGTGAGGATGTCCTCTATGCATGCTAGGTTGACATCTATGAATGCTTAGCTCGATGCTTTGTTGTAGTTATGTTCATGTACATAAGATCCATCCATACCACTTGCAACTTACATTGGCAAAACCACTACTATGATGACTACAAGTATACACAGAACTTTTCTCGTTTTGGAGGACACGCAAATGAGATACTACTTATGAGTTACACGATGTAAATGAGGTTTTGGAAGGTTATTTTAAGACCAGATAGTACCACGACTTACATGACCTAATATGAGGTAAGATAGATCTTTTCACAGCAAGAGCAACCATAGAATGTGCTTGTGCATCCCTTCTATCCCACTTCTTTTGTTCTTCCGAAGATGGAGAAGATGATGTTGATGATGATGATCCACGAGGTGTAGGATGATAGCTTCCGATTCTTTAGCCATTACCTTCAACAAAATTTCAGCTTGTAGTAGATAGGAAAGAGAGCCTTTCCACAACCAAATCTACTCAAAAATTTGCAACAAACAAGGAGCTGAAAGTAGGAGCACAAGATGTCTTTCAATCTGCAACCGAAGTGCCCAAAAGATAATGGAAAGATGGCTGTGTTTCTGCACAAAAGAACCAGCTTCTTGAAAATTAGGTTAGCTTCGGTTGAAGCCTACACCGAAACCCAATTAAGAAGCCAAATAGTGTGATCAACACACACTCCAATAGGGCTGTTGAAAGCGCCCTACTGCTTGTTGAGAATCTGCAAATTTCCAGCCACCACAAGTTGACCTAACCCTGAAATAGGGTTTGCTGAAATTTGGGCGCCCTCCTACACAAATGCAAACCTGAAAACAAAAACAGCAAGATAAGGAGACACCACAGCCAAAAATCAGTAGCAGATTTTTGGGCGCCCTCCTCCAAACAAAACTTGCTGAAAACTGGTTGCATAAAAATCAGATATGAGATTCTGATTTTTGGCTGCCACAGATTACTCCTCCAAGATCTCTGTTGGGCGCTCTCCTTCAACCTGAAAAGAGAGACAAAAGTTGATCCAAACTCCACTTGGAAAGATCAGCAGGATGCTGAAATTTCACAACAAAAAGTAGAGAAGCTCCTCTTTTAGTAGGGCGCCAACAAACAAGCTTGCTACAGATCCGGTAGCTCTGATACCATGTAGGAAAGCAAGAGTCAAGTCACCAAGATCTAGTTATCAATCAATCTCCACAGAAAACAAGAGAGAAGAGGCTGGGCGCCCAACTCTAAGAGAGAGAGAGAGAAAACAGCAACAAGAGCAATGGAGAGCAATGCTTAGCCAAACTGTCCAAAAGGTTAACTACTTACTAAATGTAGGGCACCCCCAAAAGTCAAGATAGGGCCCCTAAACAAAATTGGACCCCTAAGGACCCACGAGTCAGTACATGACCAAAATTGGATCCAACTGAACTTAAGACAAACTTAAGATGGCCTAAATAACTAAATACCCATGGTTACACAAATCTCGACCTTTTGGGTCAAAGTAACTTATGGATTAACTTTAGAATAGTCATTTATTTCTAACATTTCCTACTTTTCTTGGATTTAAGCCAAATCCGGCTCCATCAAAAAGCAAAAGACAGCCAATACTAACACATAAACCATGGTTATGTGAAGAACAAGAAGCCATAAGAAAAACCAGCATAGCCTCAAATTGAAACCGTTGCTATCATAAAGTGCTTTTAATGAAGTAATCGGCAACATAAGTGATTCAAGAAAACTGAAACTTACTTCCAAAATACCAATTTGAAGTGCTTAAAAACCAAATCGATTGTATACTTGGTAGTGCACATACCATACAACCGATTGCACCTCAAAAAAGTGTTTCTCAGGAAGAGGAATTCGAATTTTCACCACTTGCTTACTCCACCGATTCCTCAAAAAATGTTGAGATTCCGTATCACACAACGGAAAAATCCCCACACAATTCGAGATTCCTTCTTGAGCACAAATCAATGGCAAAACGTGCTTAGAACCGGTTCTGATACCAATATAAATCCAAAACCAAGGATCCTATTCTAAGCATGCCAAAACAAGCAACCACAAAGGGTACTGATGGTGGACAAACCAACCCAACCAATCCTAGATCGAACGGATCTAGCCCCCAAGCTATGGATCAATCTCAAAGAGGAATGAGGCATTACACCAGCAGCATACGGCTACTAGTCTCACAATCAAGGATACACTAGTGAGAGCCCAATAGGTATACATATACCTTCCAAGGCCCATGCACCACTAGTAGTGCACTGTAACACTTCACGAGAGGCAGTTCACTCCCTACTGACACTAGTACCCATTAACCCATCATTTAACCGAGGCAACCATTATAAGAAATCAAAAGTTTTTGTTTTTTGTTAACTACTACTTGCCAGAGTGGTACTCCTGTTTTGGGGATGGTAACATCTCTTTCAAGCATGAAGGATTATTCAAGAGTGAGTGTTTTTTTTTTGTCGTATATTCTAGGACCTGGATATCTTAGTGGAATTATGGTATGCTCAATAGCTCCTGAGTCGACTAAAAAGTCTTGCAAGTTCCTGTACTATAGGCCTCAACTGCTTCTGTTGTATTAACAGGAGGTTTAAAACTTTGGGAATGTGCAACTGACCTTGTGGACACATTAAGGCGAGAAATACAGGATGGACAACTTTCATTTAGAGGAAAAAGGGTCCTTGAGGTAGACAGCCGACCATTATTAAATCTAGTTGCAGACTAAATGTAGAATGTGGAGTAGAAAGCTTACCTGCTTAGTATATTTTTTTTTTCAGGTTTCAATGAAATGAAGCTTTTAATTGATATAGGTCTTGATCAGCAATTTTGCTTATGAGAATGGTCTTAATATGTATTATGTATCATTGTTGTTGAGAGAATCTAAGTTTCAAGGCAATGCATCTCACTCACTTTCTGGATATTGTGTGGAATCTTGATTATTTTTAATCCTTTTGTTGAGCAGCTTGGTTGTGGCCACGGTCTGCCTGGTATTTTTGCTTGTCTCAAGGTGAGCCATTTTTGAATCTTATCAGTTCACTCTCAGATTTTATTCAAATACACTGTCCTCCCTGTAATGCTGTTGTTGAGGTTTGGTCTAACCGCTAACTACTTTTTCCAAAATACTGACACACACATAAAGTAGAGACAGCCTTAGTTCTTTAAGTATTTTTTATATGTGGTGTACATCTACTCGGGGGCTCTAATGCCGAGTTAAGATATTTTAGGATATAATTGATGTCATGCATGATGGTATTGTTGGTCCACAACTTTCTAGCTGACAACAGAATTCAAGATTGTATATCCTTTTTGTTATGGATGGATATTATTTTAGGAATGTATGTGTATGCACTATAGATTGTGCTGATTCATCATCTTTATATTCAGGGTGCATCAATCGTGCACTTTCAAGATTTCAACGCTGAAGTCTTAAGGAATCTGACTATACCAAATGTCAATTCAAATCTGGAATATGCCCGGGCTCGCATGTCACGTAACAACGGTGCACTCACTCCCTCAAGAACTTCATCATTAGAACCAGAGGTACATTTCTATGCTGGGGATTGGTCAGATGTTCATGAAGTTCTTTCAACTGTTAGCCCGCTGGCAGCAAATACGGAGAATGACAGCAGGGACTTCAACTTCAATCTGGGTGATGGCGACTACTCACATGTTTCTACAGGAAATCAAGTAAGTCCATATAACAGCCAAAGTGATTTAACAAGTCAGGATAAAAGCCCTGAAAGACCTGGCCATGATAGTCGTTCAAGGAAGCGGTCTGGCAGCAGGGCTTGTGAGAGGAGCACGGAGAACAGTGCTTGCGAAGGAGGATATGACATTATTTTGATGTCTGAGACTGTCTACTCACTGGCATCACTCCCGAGGTTGTATTCGTTGATCAAGAAGGCATGTATATCTCTTGAACCAAGAATCTTTGTGTTTTCGAAGATCATTAATAGCTGACTTTTGAAGACACACTCCAGTTGAATTGTTCTCTGCTATGTTTCTGCTAGTCTGAGCGTATTTCATTTTGATCTCATGTTGGTTTTTTTGCTGCATTGAAATGTCAAACCAGCGGTTGTAGGTTCTTGTTGAATGCCAAAAGCAGTGAATGTGCAGATTGTTCAAAGAAATGTCCCTCACTTTTATTGTGGATTGAATGCTTGTATGGATGCAGTGTTTACGTCCTTATTATGGAGTTGTTTATGTAGCTGGTAAAAAACACTACTTTGGAGTAGGTGGTGGAACACGACAATTTAAGCACCTTGTTGAGGATGACGGTAAGTCAGTCGTCTCTCATTCATTTAGGGCAATTTAGCATATTGGGGTGCTAAGGTGGGAAACTCTGAATCCTTGTATTTTCTGAAAATAAATATCGTGTGAAATACCTTTTTTGAATGGTAATGAACTCCTGGTAATTGTCACTCTTAGTCTTCATCATGTGGATAGTGTTGAAAGTACAATGAATGCCCATGCTATAAAGTATTGTCCCAAAAGCCATTCCTTGGATTCTCTAACCTGACCAAGAAAAACTAAGGTTTTATAGGAATACACATTATGTCTTTGCAGCAAATTATGAACTCGTTTGCAAAGCATGAATGTTTGAAGCATAGTTGGACCCAGCGGTCGCGATTTGTGAATCGTTTTTTTAAAATGCATGCATTATGGGTATTAGTAGAAAGAGAAAAAATAGAGGAATAAGACTCCAGTAGTTTTGGGTCCAATATCTGGGCAGGTAGGACTCTTAATGCTCGAGACATTGCTTTTGTATTGGCAGAAATCTACAAAAGCATATTCTGAAAGTGGGCAGCTCATGGAATATGATGTGGACCGGCAAGGCCAAGGCTCCATAGAGCCTTATGAAATTGAATTATTACTTGGTTTTGATGTGGATTGTACGTGTGGTACCCTAAATCGATTGTAGAGTCACTAGGAAACTCACATGGTTTTAAATCATTTATTTTTATCAAAACCATTGTATTCCACAGGAATGAGGGTGGTATTATTATTTTAAGGAATTGGTGGTGTAGAAGTGGTTTTACATAAGCTTGGAATTCATTGGAGATATGTTATAAATGCTGAAATCAATAATAATAACAAGGTTATGATAGAAAGTTGGTGAAAAAAAACAATATTTTTGTAGGAAACAACAACGTTAGCCCACTCGCTTCACGAGTTTGCCCTTCTAAACCAGAAACTCCCTCTGGCTACCTTTGCTAGGCAAAGAGTACTTCATGTGGCCCATAGCTTATGTTACATGGCAATACCTTGACACAGGTTTGTCATTTAGGAGTTAACTTTGTTACTCACATGGTGTACAACATGTCACACTCAAACATAGGATACCTATCATCCCATCTTTAGGAGCTTAGTCAAACAGACGTGCATTAGACCCTTCTAAAGGTATTGACTTATCATTTACGTCACAGCGTGTCAGGGATATAGCTACATAAACATGGTCATACAACCATCCCAAAACATTTGATCTTTAGAGCGGGTGGTTCTCATTTTACGTAACTGCACACATAAGATCGTTATGCTTGTCATCTGTGACCAGTTGCGCTTTTGGCATATTGAGCACTTGTTAGAACGAGAGAGAGGGGGAAGTGGAATAATGGCGTATCAGTTGCAGGATTAGCTCAATGAGAATGGTTGGCGGAGGCCTGAAGCTCCCAAAATCCAGATAGTTTTATATAATTCGGGTCTCAGCTGGCATTTTTTATGTTTGAATTTTGGATCGTTGTTCCCCACCATTGTGTACCCCTCCCTCTCTAGTGCAACATTTGTCTTATTTGACATATGATGTCAGAATTTGAGCAATATTTAACTCAGATCTATACTTGAAGCCCAGTTCCTTCTTATTCAAACAAAAAAGCTTAACCGGAAACGGCGACTTGAGGAAAGGGCCCACCGGTTGTGCATTAATGTCTCTTCTAGAAAAAAGTTAAGTTCAGTGTGTTAAAATTGGTTATGGTCTCTTTGGGGTTTGTCAAGAAATCTGAATAGATTTTGATTGATAAAAGAACTTTCGGTTTTGCTTTTGAGCCTTTTTTGATGTTGATGCCATTGCTGTTGTTGTCTTACATAAAATGGTGAATTCCGTTTTGGATAGTTGCTTTTAGACATTTTTCTCTCTGGATGTTTTATTTGGATAGCTCTGGGCTTAAGTATTCTCTTCAAATGTTTTATTTTGTTATTGCTTGACAAAGTTTGCTTTGTTTCTGCAGGTATCTATGGAGCCCATCTGGTTTCCGATTTTGCAGATGGTTGCTCAAATGTGAGAGAGATTTGGAAATTCTTTTTAAAGTAGAAATTGTTGAAACTTGCCAGTTGAAGGCAAGAGAAATCTTGGCAAAAAGATACCGGTCTTAATTGCAGTGTCAATAGCAGCATCTACCTATCATGGTATATTGTAACTCTTTGTAGATTGCGAGGGGAACAAAGGAATCAGATAAATGCAGCCCTTGAGAGTCATGCTCTTGTCATGCTATGTACAACCAGCCGTGGTTCTAGAGGCTGATATTATTCTTTATCAGATGTTTGGAATATGAAAAGCATGTCTGTCATGGAAGCTGCAGAGTTTCCCAAGTCTGTAAGTTTGATGCTAAACATATTATATGCAAAATGAACCTTCCAGTCCTTCAAAGTACTTGTCACATATGGCACTTTATTTTTTTTTGGGGCATACACCTGTACCTTTCTAGATTTGCATGGGTACTTCTGGAAAGTTAAATTTCCAAACATACAAATCATTGATTGGTATAACATAATCATCTTGCTGTGAAAATTACCTGATCCAAGAAAGTAATTGTGCCTACCCACTACTATTCGAATCTTGACACAGAATGTTATCCATGAGTGTTGGATTTAAGAAAGAGTGGAAGATAGAGCTGGTTGGTTATAATGCCAATTTCTTTGTATAGCTTGGCTATGGCATTTTTGACATTCTAACATCCGTTTTTGGTTTTCCTGCACTTTTGATTGAAGTTCCTGTGGGGTTTGGAAGGCTTATCAGTTATTTGGGCAGTTTGAAAATAAAGTCTAGAGTTTTCGACCGAGAAGGGAAGTGGAGATGAAAAGCTGTCCATTTTTGTCCACTTGTAATGTTGGACATGAGGGAGTTTATTATCATATCTATGGCTGAGAAATAAGCCTATTATGGACAAGAAAAAGCTTGTGTATGTCCAAATGGAATTCATTTAGTAATACATACCCTTGGCTACGCTCGTTCAATCAACATTGATACATATAACTCATTGGAGATTCTGTTACGCTTTTTTAATACTCTGGAGCCTATTTTATGAAATTGTGTACGCTTTCAACGCCGTCAAACTAAATTGAAGCCTACAATGTGCCTCTGCAAAGTTTGCTAAAGAAATTAAGTCACTGTCCCATTCGTTTCTCACTCCATATTGCCTGCCTACTTGGAGCAGGAGAATAACTCTCTGATTTGGAGTCTATAAGAAATTGCATTGGAATAGGAATCTATCTTCTGGATGGCTTTCTGCGACACATTTCATTTCCCTCATACGGTCACATCAGTTGTACAGGTACAAAAGATATGCATGCAGCTAGGTAGGCATTCTTGTAAATCAAACGTAGATCCGTTATTTTTATTATCGCTATTTTAACAACAAAAAATTAAGCAACACATTCATATTGTGCCATGTGCTGGATTGAGCAAACATAATATGAATAAGCTGGCTTAGAAGCACACCAAAAAGCGAAAGAAGCAAAGGAAGCGAAAGTTGGTAAGTATCTTGCCAAGTTGTACTTACATACACAAAACTCGGTGTCCCCTTATTGAGATCTCAATAGCTTGTAGTGGCTAAATAGAAGCTGATCAAAAGGTATACACACCAACATTTGATGTGTCCATGGAGGGTAGAGCATATGCACATCAGAGTTGTAATTTATCACTAGTGAATTTTGGGCTCACCATTGTTATTTGATAAAATGTGCTAGGAGTGAAAAGTTATAGTTTAGATCATGGATGAGCATGAAGCATGGTTGATAGGAAGAAAATTGCATCCATACAAACCCTCAAAATATTGAAAAACCTTGCTTTGAACAAAGTGCGAAGTTTTTTTCCACCTACTTGTTGCTATCTTGGTCATGCTTTAAGAACCATTCACAAACATAGACTACCTTGTGTTGATGAAGAGCGATAAGATCCAAGCCTTGATCTTTCCACTTCCTTGTGTTGACGAAGAGCGATAAGATCCAAGCCTTGATTTTTCCACTTTTGCTTTGTCCTCTTTTAGTACCACTCCCTCTTGATGATTGCATCAAAAGGGGACGAAGAAAGCTTTTTTTGAACATTAGAAATTCTCAAAACAAAATGGGCGTCTTTGACTACTTAATTAGAAGTAGAACTTGATGACATCTTATACATAGATGAGCTTCTAAAATATGTAGGATATGACTCACACGATAATTATTCAACCTCATTATCATTTACAATGTCATTAAACATAGGACTTTCTACTTTGTACTCTACCAAAGTATCATCACAACTTGACTTGTGAAAGTTTTTCTCACTAGCTCTATTATTTTTGCTCATCGTAGAATTATTCGATGTGCCTTCTTTATTGAAATACATGAGACTCTTTGTTGGAACAACTACATTAAAGAGTCAATAAGATGGATAAATAGTTGAACGATGGATTATCATCATGGATATTGATAAGACTAGCATTTTCTTCTTCTTCTATAACCTCTAAAAGCTGAAGGAACTACTAAAAAGGTTGGTACTTATACACACAAGCTATTTATGCATGAGCGAGCTTTCATTTTTGTAGCTTAAAATTTGACAAAAACGAAAAATGTTAGCTCTATTATCACCACTAACTAATAAATTATTGATCAAGTACCATGTTGAGGAAATGCATACATCTTAGCTCAATATGGGTTAATAATTGGCTAAAAAAATGTTATGACATAATCATGAAGTGGAATTATGCACCAGACAAACACTTTGAGCAAGTTTGGCTAGTAAATTTGTTGGCTAGAAGCAAGCGTATGTATGGGGTCCACATGAGAATGTATGCTAGCTACAGCAAAGCATTATTAAGTTGACTATTATTGGCTCATATCCAATTTATGGCAGTTGGTATGTTTTTTGGGCTAAGAGTCAAGAATCTTGTATACAAGAGCACTATCCACATTTGGACAAAATGGTAAGACGTTGGTAAAAACCAATATCCAACCTTTCATGAAAACAAATAAATTTTTAAGTTGACAATTCAAGCATAGTACTATTGGAAAACCAACGTAGGTAACATCCAACATCTCAAAGCTCAAAATGCGTTAGTTTAACTAAACATTGAATTGAAGATATGTTGAAGGATGATGAGTCTGAAAACAAATATTGTAAAAACATAAACACATGAATGATTGTTTTTTTGATGGATTTGCAAGTCTTGAAGCCTATGAAATACAAATAGAGTAAGCAAACATGTGAAGAGACGCGAGTGAATACGATGAAGATTGCAAGCTACTTTGCACTTCTAATTGAGGTGAGGTGCAACTTGAGATAGATAAAAGATTTGTGTTTGTTGAAGATCGGAGCAAGTGAGCATCGCTGTGATACAATTTGATGGAACTTAAAAGCGATGCACTCGAACGTCTTCTATGCTCAATTTAAGCATTGTTGGTCACGTTGCATGTTGAGATCGTGGTGGCTAATATCAAGCACTGTAAACTTGATGATTTATCAATCTTTCACAAGCCTCATCTACTAGAAATTATATAAGAGCTTGGAGAGTTTTGATATTTACTTACTCTAGGCCAAGTAGGAAAGTCTACATATTGTCTTACTGCTCCTTTTGTTCCTAGCAATCCTGGTGACATAATTCTTGGTGTTTTTTTATAAGTCAGTGTAGATGCTACCATCAAGGATGTGTTGAAGCCATCCTCTTCCTTCTCCCCTTGTGCAAGGTTGCCTTGATCTTCACTCCCTTGTGCATTCTTCTTCTTATAGCATTCGGAAGCAAAGTGTCCTTTCCCACAAAAGAAACACTTTAGCTTGGCTTTCTTATTTTGCTTTCCTTTGAAGGTGGATCTTCCATCCTTTGCCTTAGCCTCCTTGTCTTGGAAATTCTTGAAAGGATGAGTCTTCTTTTGCCTTTTGATGTGAAGTTTGCTTTCTCATCATCATTATGTAGTGACAAGGACCCCATTCTAGTTTTGAGGTGTAGAAGCCTACTCTCCTCGGCCACAAGAACATTATGCAATTTATCAATTGATGGAAGCTGGTCCTGAATAGCAAAAGATTGAACTAGATTAGAGAACTCATCTTTTAATCCATTCAAAATCACTTGTACTAGTTCATTGTCTTGGATATTCTCTTCTATAGTTCCCAATTCTTTGTTCTAGGAGCAAGTACATCGAAATCAAATATCACTACATCAGGAGCAAGATACTCAACAAGGAGATAAGTCTGAAATTTTGCAGGACCCTGTATATGGCAGCTGACATATTTACAAAAGGATTGAATCAAGAAGCACACAAGAATTTTTGTGCTATCTTGAATTTACAAATCAAGGCATTCAAGGATGTTGGATTTCTATCCTCTCCATCCCTATCTTTCTTCTAATCTAGATCCATTTTCTAGCTGTTGTAAATATTTGTATACTTGCAAACTCTGCAGAAATACACTTGTTTCCTAACAATCTGCATATATAAAGGAATCTGTGACAGTGTCCTAACGACTCAGTCGACATATTGGGGAAACCCGACTTGGTTGACAGATCGGGAATTCCAACTTGTCAACTCAATTGACATATCGACTTACTCGACTTGTCCGACTTATCAACATATCAACTCCAAAAGTCGATGTTGATCAATCAGTGGCTCAACAATACCTTCATCACGACCGGACAAAATCTCCAGATGTTGTCCGAGGGCGACTGCCAACAACACATAGTGCCTTAATCCTAATTATAAAGTACAGATTGACTATTCCTTTAATCAGTTATCCATGTATATATATATAACAACTTATCAGTTGCTTTGGTTAAGCTCCACGGACAAGACATTGAATTAGCTCAAAAGGAGATCAAATCGATCAAGCCGAGCTTCTAGAGTGCAATTGCTTTGATCTTCCTCTCTGTTATCACAGAGTATTGTTTTAGGAAGATCGCGACTCTGTATGCATTCAGACTGTATTCTCTTCATGACTAAATAATTTCTACTCCAATAATCTAGGTCGTGCATGTTGTCTTGAATGCTCATTTCATTCATGTTTTGATTGTTCATTGTCAACAGATAAATTTATTTGTAAATTAAACAATTTGTATGGCTGATAGCTTATGTCGATTTGTCGCTCTAGATACCTCATGCAAAACGCTTCCGCAAAGATAAATCTATTATCCAGATACTTCATGCATGGCTATGGAATCGACTTAATCTATGTTTACCTTCTAATCCATCTAATTAGCCGCAAGTTTTATTTCCTACTACTCTTTGTTTTTCTATCAACTGCAAATGCAATTCTACAGAAAAGCACTGGATTCTACACAGACAAAAAAGCCAAAATCTGCAACATTGCAGATTTACTCACAATTCTGTGACAGTTCAATTGCATGCAGATTTACACAAAGTTTCACAACATACAAAAAATGGGAAGTATCAAAGATACACGCAGATCTTGTAATTTCAGCCTTCTTGAAAATCTTGCAGAAATACATTGTATTTCTTGCATATATCGCAAGAGAGTTTTACAGTGTGCAAATTAGTGTGAGACACATAGTGCTACACACGATCCTAAGCTATTTCATGACAGACATTGTAGTGATATGTATTCTAGCTTATTATGCACACCAGAGTCATAAAGAATCATTGTGCTTTGCTCATTTAATTGAAGCATAGGTAGGATTTTCTTGCACATTATCGTGTCTTGAAATATCTAATTTTGTTTACTCTTTCTTGTTTTGATAACACGCTACAATCATCATCCTCATTACAACTTCCATAGCGATAACATCTATATTTTCCATGGTTGTCTACGACATGTCAAGAAGAACAAATGTTATAGCAATAACATTTACACTTTCCATGGTTGTCTACAACACCTCAAGAAGGTAGTAGCATGAATGTCATTGACTCCTACGTTATCAGCTATCAGAAGTATTAATTCATTTTACATCTAAAAGTTAAAAGATTCTGGCTCATAGTAGATCTCATATATGTTGAAGGTTGTTGTTGTTGTTCTGACTTTACTTTTGACTAGATAATTGCATAGCCCACAACACTATGGTTAGGATATCTAAATCTAAATACAGAAAACTAAAAAACTGAAAAGAGTCCAATTCTAAGATTGAACTTATTCAAGAGATATCAAAACATCCAGTTCAGATCATCTCATTTCATCAGTGGTATCAGTGCTCCTATCCAAAAATGGTATCTGAGCGCCTCCACTGAATTAACTATTTCCAATAAGGATAACAAAGAAAAGGCCTAGAGTTGGATAGAGCTGGCCGTGTGGTCTTCATCCACATGTTCCTTTTCACAATGAATCCTAATAAGCTTTCATAAGCAATGTATTCAATTGTCCTTACAATTTACCTCCAAACAAGAGTCCCACCCTCCCCTTCACCTTTCAAGAGGCACCCTAGCAACATTAATGAATGCAGCCCACCTTGCCTAAACAAATTAGGATACCAATGGCAATCCAGCTATCGCTTGCGAATTTGATCATGAAAAAACAAAACATATTTCTAAATTCATAGAGATAATTATTGTTATGGCCATATTCGGTTAAGGACCTGGAGTAGTTCTAATATGGTAGGCCGGCCCTCCAGTACTCGCGATTATTGGTCACGCCATGATTTAATTCCATGTCAAGGCCTGTTTGTGACTAATTACCTTGAGAGGACCCAGACACTCTAATTGAGACATATGGAGTATTGCATATCTGTGTGACGGATATAGGCAGGAGGACTGCATGAAGAGATGTGATCTATTTATAGTTGACCTGCGATTGCATGGTTTCATGCACAGGACTCTACTCTCTATGTAATGAGGTGGGGATTCTCTCGTCGACATATTGGGTTAGGTTACCAGTTTCTCTCTTCTCCTCTTGCTTCACATGGCATGGCTTGGAAGCTAGATCCAGGTTTGATCTAGGATTGGTTGGGCGGTTTGGCTCCATAGTCTCTCCTATTGTGTTCTCCTATCCTCATCTTAGAGGCAATCCTTGAGGGCCTTTACATTGGTATCAGAGTGGAAGGGTGGAGTTGATCACTCCCAGCAATTGTTGGTTCCCCTGCTTTGAAGCAGATTGTGCCCTGTAAACTACGATGGCTGATTTTCTAGGAACCCAACTGGCTGGAGTTGATTGATGGTGTGGATGGCACGTGATCCCGGCTACTAAGTTGCTTCTGTGGCGGCCGAGGAGAGGAACGTGACTTCCAGTTCCTAACACAATTGCTTGTTAGGGTTGAGAGCATGCAGCGATGGTTGGCTTCATTGTTGGAGTTCAATGTGAGCTGTGGAAGAGGATTGACACTGTTCCTGTCCTGTCTCCTCACGATCTGTCCTGTCTCCTCGCGATCTAGCAATGGAAACGCTCTCTCTCTATCGATGGAGGATGCGGCTGACACTTTGTGAATGAAGTGTGGCAACCCAGATGCATCGTGGTGAAACCCTTAGGATTAAAGGCAACCTTATTAAAAAACTTAATAAGTCAAGTTTGGCCTTGCATGTGGTTCTTTTTATTTCTATGGTTCCTGAGAAATTCCATTCTGTTTATTGGCATGCAGTAATGGGTTCGAATGGATTTTTTGCTATCCTAACAGTACGTCTATGGATCTAATATCTTTGTGACCATTGAGTTATCTGTAGTTTTGGACGTCAATTGTGATGTTAGAAGTAGAATCTGATATATGGATTACATTGGATCTATTAGTTGATAAAAGCTTGTCTCTAGAGCTGATGCTCTTGGATCCAGGGGGATTTGAAGCTTATCATTAACCTGTAAGGATCAGAATGTAGTGTTGAACCTTGTTAACTCTTCTGTCTAAATTACAAAATCAGGTGTGGATTTGTAGTATTCATCTGATAGGCATGCCAGCCATTCAAATAAAGGATTCTCCAGTTTTTGGGATTAAGAGATAATATCCTATAGTGATTATAGGACAGCTAGAAGATCAGTGGATCTCTAGAATATCAGATAAGGCGGTTAAGGATTTTTTTGAAAGGAAAAGCTGAGGGTATGGGAAATCAGTAATTTTGGAAAGGAAATTCTAGGACTGTAAAGATCTGATGATCAATGGTGTGTATTAGTACCTAGTCGCGATATGGGAAAAAAGAAAACCATTTGATCAAATGTGGGGTATTTTGGAAAATTTTGAGATTTAATCTAGATCCTAATGTCGTATCTCATTATTTACAAAATCAGAGGCCCTCAAATCTATTTCTCGCTTTTTTAATTAATCTTTTACTTCTTAGTAATTTCTTGAATACAGACATCAGACTGGGTTATATGATTCTTTCCAGCATGAAGTTATTCTTCTGAAAGACTGTTATGTCATATAAATTACTACTTGTGGGAATGAACTTAGAATTCAAAAAATTCTAAGGTTAAAGTGTTTCTTAAATCTTGAATATCTCTTTTTGCATAAATGGATTTCGATAGAATGGTAGTTTCTATCACTCAGGTTGAAAATATTTGAAGGGAGTTGGCATAGAAGTAAGTATGATCAGAAGTTAAGTCTGAGAGTTCTATATTGGATCAACCTAATCTTAGTTTGAGTACTAGGATCAGAAAGGGGTTGATTGAATGGGTAAAATTATGTAATCAGGGGTAAGTTGGATTGGAAAACTGTTGAGATTGAATGTTATTCGTCTCAAAGATTTCTTGGATATGTTATTTACTCATGAGAAATAGAAAATCTTTTGTAGCTGAGTTGCAAGATCTCAGTGAGATATGTGAATAACATATGTGGGTTCTAGAGGAATCTGCCAGATAAAAAATGTGTTTATGTATTGGGTCATAGTGAGATTATTCACATATGTGCACGATTAATCTTATATGAATCCACTGTGTATTCATGGTTACTAGAGTTATTTGGTGCACTTAACCTAGTCGGTGAACATAAAAATATGATCAAGTATTGTTTTGACAGATACTTGCAGAGTTAACAAATCTTTGGATTGGAGATTTATGGATTAACTTATAAATGGTTTGGATGGGGATCTAAATGTGGTGTCATACTAGTATAATTGAGATCTGCACCTAGACATTTGAGATTTATGAATCATTGGTAATTAACTTGAGTAGTTGATTACTCCAGGATGAAGTTAATTGGTAAAACTATCAGTGTGATGTGGATTCACTAGGAACTGATGGTTTTTGAATTATATTGTTTGTAAGACGCATGCTTAGTGAATCATTTGGGTTCATCAGTGAAAATTGTGTGCATTGGATATACAGTATTCTTGGAATAGAGTATTCCTTAGTTAAGGAAGGGACTCAACTCATTAGTTGATTGTATCCCAAAGAGCTCAATTGGACAACGAATCATAATGGATCCAATAACAATAACTGAATTGATATTCAGCAGGACTTTGGGTATCTAGATATGATTCTAGATTGTAATCTAAAGTTTTTGTAGTTGAAGATGATTGTCATCTTAGTATGCGTTCAGTCTTTAATTACCAGTGGTTTATAGAACTTGAATCTTGCACTTCAGTAAAGAATCATGTTTTGAAGAGTATTCTAAATCTAGTATTTTCTTAGTGAAAAGATTTTGGAATGATTCTTACTTCTCCTAAATTATGTTGGACATATACTCTAGTATCCTATAAATGATTAAGTATAATTTTGGACTCCAAAAAATTATGATTGACAAATCATATAAATCTAAATATTTATGATTGACGGATCATAAATAGATACTTAATTATTGTCAGAGAATTATTCGAAATTGTGATGATTATTAAGTGTGACGATTAAAGTCTTGGTATGTTAATTGAGTAAGAATTCAGATCCGCATTTGAATCTCTTTATTCCAATATTTTAATTGAGAACCTACGGATCTCACAGACATTATCTTATTTATCTAGTGGATGCTATTCTACTACAGTATATGGTCTGCAGATGCTTGAGTACAGTTCTTCGTTTGATTGGATGTCCAGTTACCATAGGAGACAGATAAGTCTATTAAGATGAATGAATGCTATTTTCTTGCATTTGGTGCTAGAAATAGGAGCATGTAATTCAAAAGAGTATTTGGGATACTCAGAGTTGAGTTTTAATCATTCTATATCTTAATGAATCTCCTAGAGATTCTAGTCGAATGAATTATCATATCTTAGAATTGGATTTTAAGGATAGTTGTACTTGGAAGTTTTTTATAAACTGTCTGCCAGAGTTTGTGGATAATTTCATACTGTAATTATTATCTATTTTCCTTAACTTTAATCTCCTAAGTTAGGGAATATTTCACTCAGTGGTTCATGTAAGTGTCTTACATGAAGGTGATGTTACTAACTTGTGTTGAGTGTAACCTAGTTGTGAAATTTATTGCTTGGTGTACTTTTTTCAAACTTGAGTCGTACTCCAAAACAGAGATTGATTATTGGAAATAGGTTTATCTCTGAGTACTTGTTTGATATGGAAGTCAAACTAAGAATAATGATTTCCTCGATTAATATTGTAAGTTAAAGGAACTGTTTCTGTGATTCTTTCCTATCTTGAGGAGCTTCTAAGGATAAAAGCAGTCTAAGGAGGGAAGAATGTTATGGCCATATTCGGTTAAGGACATGGAATAGTTCTAATATGGTAGACCGGCCCTCCAGTAGTCGAGATTATTGGTCACGCCATGATTTAATTCCATGTCAAGGCCTGTTTGTGACTAATTACCTTGAGAAGACCTAGACACGCTAATTGAGACATATGGAGTATTGCATGTCTGTGTGACAGATATAGGCAGGAGGACTGCATGAATAGATGTGATCTATTTATAGTTGACCTGCATGGAAATTGCATGGTTTCATGCACAGGACTCCACTCTCTATATAATGAGGTGGGAATTCTCCCGTTGACATATTGGGTTAGGTTACCAGTTTCTCTCTTCTCCTCTTGCCTCACATGGCATGGCTTGGGGGCTAGATCCAGGATTGATCTAGGATTGGTTGGCGGTTTGGCTCCATAATCTCTCCTATTGTGTTCTCCTATCCTTATCTTAGAGGCAATCCTTGAGGGTCTTTACAATTATCGTAAACATGAACTAGATTTTGAGGTCTAGTTGTTTAATGTTAATAAGGTACTTGACCCAATTATACTATTGATGATGCAACATTGTCTCTTTCATAAGGTATACTTTATACCTTCTTACAAAGATGTAATAAAAAAGTTCATGCAAAGGCAATAAGAAAGTTGTTACTTGGGAGAAAAAATAAATCTCAACAATGAATGAAGATAAGTCCCTAGTTTTTGTAAGTACTCTTGTAATAGTTACTATTTGTGCACTAGTGATCTAGACCACCTTGAAGTTTCTAATTAGACATATTTTTATTTGTATATGTTTCATGTTGATGACATTGTCTTCAATATAGAACTCAAGGTAATTCTTACTCAATGCAAGATGGTTTTGTTTTTAGACTTTGGTGAAGGTTTGGAAGGATTCACATGTTCTACACAAATTTAGTTTAGCAAAGAATCCAATTATCCTAGCCTCCAAGTTGATGTAAATCAAGTTTTTGTTCCAATGCTTGATGATAGTGACATTGTACCTTTACTACATTATGAGTTAAATATTGATTAAGTTCCTGTATGATCATAGTCAATCAAATAAAGCTGTAAATGATGTTTTTACTAATGAAATTTTAGACTTTATAATCTAGAAACATCAAATTATTGTTGGCACCGTTGTGACAAAGGAAAGTATGTAGTAATAGATCTTGATTTTTTATATTTGTGTAAGCTTGATAGAAAGGTTGACTAATTTTTTTAGAAAAAAAATCACTCTTATTTTAAGGATGGATTTAACATTTATTGGTCAACTATAATCATGTTTATCTACTTCATATATAGGCTAAGGTATGGTATGCAAATCCTTGGGAATGTCATGTAAACATTCAAATAAGCAATAGCACAAACAAGAAATCACCATATCACATAAGGAGGAAGGAGAAACACTCTTAACTAATCATCATAACGTTCTAGTGATAATGTGTCTCAATGTGCTTAGTTCGAGCATGTAAAACTGGATTTTTGGGAAGGTGAATGCAACTCTGGTTATTGTAAGATATAGTAGTCTCATCCAATGTGGTTGACCTAAATCCATAAGCAATCTATGTGATCAATTGCTTCATGTGTGGCACTACTGAGAGTAGTATACTCAGACTTCTATCTAAGATAGAGCTATTGTAGATTGATTTTTGTTGCTCCATGAAACTGCAGCTATGCCAAAACTGAATGTAAGATCGATAGTAGATCATTTGTTATCAATATTACCTACCCAATCCACCCTACCAATATTGGCACTTCACATTGATCATACTTCAAACCAAAATTTAATATTCAAATGTAGAAGAATATGTTTGATAGACTTCTGTGTGTGCTTGTCTAGGATCTTGTATAGACTGACTTACAATACCAACAGAAAAAGAAATATCAAGTCATATGTGTGTCAAGTAAATCAAACTACCCACTAACTACATCTACAAATAAGCATCCACTTTCTCAAATTCATCATATGCAGTTAGCTTAATATTGACATCCATTGGTCTGCTCAGTGACTTGCTATCGTGCATATTGAACTTTCAATGCAAATCTCATTCGTATTTGCTTTGAGTCATAAAAATGGCATTTTCTATTTGCCATACTTTAGGGTTTAGACAATAGTGGATCAACCCTAATTCTACATTCAAATCGTTAAGAAATAGAGATATAGTTGTGTCATTATGAAGAATACTTACATGAAATTAAAATTTTGAAACATTCTAATTTTTTATTTTTCTAAAAAATGCAATATAAAATATTTTGATATAATTTTGAAAGCTTGTTTAAAATTTAATTTTGATATTTTGACATTTAAAAAATTATTCAAATGTAAAATTGAAAAATGTTTATTCAACTAACTAATATGAATAATTAGTAAACTTAAATAACACAAAAATGTTAAAAAAACCATTTTAAAAAAAACAATCATTCTTAACGATAATATTGACATAAGAAATTTTGATAATAAAAAAATGGCTATTGTGATTTTGAATCTTTATATCAACAACTCTTATAAAAAGCTTATGTTGAGCATGGCTAAACCAGCTAAAAAAAATGTTTATTCATGCTCAGTATAGACAGTTCTTTTACAATTTGAAAGGTAGGCATACCATATCTCTAAACAAGATAACAAATCTTTGAAACTCCTCATTCTTGGAGCTATTTGGGGCCTTTTTAGCAAAACATGGTAATAATACTCGCATGCATAATGGATCAACAATGTCTTATATAGTGGATATTGTTGATAAACAAGATCAACAAGAGCTTTCACATCAGAAAAACAAAACAATCTAGAAACCATACAAGATAATGGAAAGAAAAGATAATCCCTCTATCTCCTTCCTATAACATAGGCATCACACAAAAATGTCTAAAGACCTGAATTTGACTTAGATCTTACTAGCTCGAAGAAGAAATATGGTGCTACTTATATCTTATTGAGACTCAAATCAAGTTTTTCCAAGTCTATTGAAAAGGTCTAGTTTGGCCACTAGTGACATTTTCAAGCAATAAATTATTCAATGTCACCTTGCCCAAAAGACAAGTAGAAAATTGTCACTCGTGTCTTGTTGGACTAGAAATTGGTATAGAATTAAAGATAAGATAAGTTTGTACCTTTTGTGAAAAATGAAAAATATAATTTTGTTGTATAAATGTAATTCCACACATGTGGGGCCTGTTTCCACATGTGAAGAATAGGCATGGAGTGGCTTGTACATAATATCAAGAGCCATGTAGGTAAAGAGTCAATTGTTGTAGCCAAAGGGCAAATTTTCCAATTTCTAGCTTTTTTCAAGAGGTGCAATTTCACTGGTTGGCTTGGATGAGGATGATACTTTATGAGTCGCAAAAGTACAAGTGCAGTTACTATCTCACACATGTGAAATAGGTTAGCTCATATAGAGCTCCCTCCCTTTTGTTTATACTCCAATTTGGAGCTCATTTGGTTGTGAATAATCAAGAGGATGAGTGAAATTTGCTTGTGTCTCTCTTTATTTACAGGCAATTTTTGTGATCTAGTGTTTCAATTAATCTTAGTACTTTGTGATCATGCCGCTTCATATTGTGAACCGAAATCTTCCATTATATTAGCCGTTGAAACCATCTCAGATGGATGTACATAACTAATGTTTTGGGGTAATTGGCATTGATGCTTTGAAAAACTAACTTTTGTGTGACGTTAATAAAAAATTAGATCATAGGTCAAATTTGTGAGTAAAGTGGTGGTTGATTTTTTGTTGGATGAATGGTGGCATTTCCAAATTTTCGAGTCTAGGTATTTCACTAGACAGTATCAAAACTGGTGTGTCTACGTTACGAGATTGAGTCCAGTTAATGCACTCTTCACGGAATCCCATAAGCTCTCAATTCTCACCACATATCAACTCATTCTCACATCCTTGCATCCTCATTCAAACAACACTCATACAACATACTCATCCCACCCTCTTGAACTAACACACTCAACCAAAACTTCAACACAATTGTGGATATTTTTTAACCAACACACAAGGCAAACCACACTCATCCAACATTCATTTAACCAAAACCTCCACCGATCCACTCAATCCACAATGTAGTCTATGAAGCAACCAAAACTCACAATCAAGCCTTCACCACTCAATCGCACAAACACACTCTAACCAAGCCACTAGCAACAAATAAAATCACAATACTACTCTAAACATCCAACATCCACAACAACCTCTCAGACCCTACTAAAAAGGCAACCATCTAAACCCTCTTCAAGCAATTAACTCTCTCAAACAAGCAAGATACATGAAAGTAAACTATGCTTTATCTTCAAACCCTCATCACATACAAACTGAGCATACTGCAAAATAAGACAACAACACAACAAGAAACAAGGCAACTACATGCTTCAACAAAGAAATTTCTCTCTTGGCTATCACAACAAACGACAATGGTATAAAGATTTTATCTAACTCAGATGGACTACAACTCCTACGAATATTTAGGGAAATTCATGGGGAGAGAAGTAAACTAGGTAAAAGAGGAAAAAATTTGACGAGTCAATTTAGACTAAAAAGAGGCTATGTTGAAATGGATAGTTAACCAGGATATAGAAGACATGCTTAGGGCATGCACAAGTGTCAAGCAAACTCAAAGGAAAAAGTATTTAACATTGTTGGAATTTTATTATATTGATATAAAGATTGCTTCCAACAAAGTGAGTCCTTTCGAGTTAAACTATGGTTTAAGGCCAGCTAGTCCAAGTATTGTAGGTACACCTCATAGATTACCTAGTGCTATTGATTTTCTAACTCAAATGGTGTACATGCTTGAGTTAGCCAAGAAAAATGTGAAACAAGCAATGGATACAAAAATATTTGTTGATCAAGATCGCACACCAAGAGAGTTCGAGTAAGGGAACATGGTTTTTCTCTTAATTCCAAAGTAGTCAAGTTCTCTTAAGACAAGCAAGTATATAAGTTATCTCCATGTTATTGTGGACCCAAGAAAATAGTTAAAAAACTAAATGATATTGCTTATAAACTAGCATTGCCTTAAGATTGTAAAGTTCATGATGTTTTTCATGTTTCACGATTTACAGAAGATTTTACATTAGGTTGATAACTTGTTGACTGATGGACTTGTACTATTTCAAGACCACGGGGAGGTGATACACAAAAACTTGACAGAGTATTGGACATGAGAGAGAGGTGGCTTAGAAACCATTTCATTCATGATTATTTGGTTTGGTGGCATGATAGGCCTCTTTTTTAAGCTACCTAGGAGACCTAGATATTATTGTGATTCTAGTGGTAGGGCAAATCACTAGCCCTGATTCAAAATTCTTGGAGATTACAAATAGCACTATAGCAAATAATCTCTCTTGGAGGAGGGACTTCTTTGTGTCGTGCAGTATAGCAGCTTTGGAGTTTGTTCTAACTTGAGAGCCATGTAGATAGCTTTCTTTTTTCCTGCTCAAGCTCCCACAAAAACACACATCTTGCAACATGTCCATTCTCAAAAGAACCATTAACATTCACTAAAACCTCTTAAACACCACACACACACCACTCTCCAACTAAATCTCCACTTATCCACTAATATTCACAAAAAGCTCACCTGATAAAGCTCGCTCAAAAAAGCTCGCCGAAGAAAGCTCGCCAAAAAAGTGCATGCCTCTTCATGGTGTTTGGGAATGGATTTCTACCAAGAAGATCTTGTCATGGTTGTGGTGATCTTGCATCAATTTTAGGTTTATTGGCTGGTTTTCTCACCAAATCCATGACAAAGGATCCGTTTAAGAAGCTAATACTAAGTTAGATCTTAAAGTTTTGGATCGAACTAGCATACTTTTTATCAAGCTAATTTCTGAGGAGTGTGAAAAATCAAAAGATTAGCTTGATTAAGCCTTGTAATTATGTACATAGGTGGATTCACATGTGTGGAGCACCACATGTGAAGGATAGGATTAGTTTCAATAAGTCCATTTTTCATCATTACATTAGATCTTTCATCAAGATTCTGTGTTAAGTCAACAAATCAAGTTTCTAGGTCCTATAGAGGTAAAAAAGAAAAATAGGACATGATAAGAGGCAGTCACATGTGCTGATTATGACTCAGCCCCAACTCGGAATGCCACAAGCTTGTTTCCATACCTTGGTTTTTAGTTTTGTATGCATGTTATTTTAGAGCTAGTTATGATAGAAATTAATCTTACTTCTTTCAAGTATAGACCAATCTTAAACTTTGTGTCATTCTATATATTTAAGCTATGTTGTTTAAGAAATAATGTTATGTCCATGTCTGGCATATAGGATATGACATAATCCTAGACTTGGATGCACAATACTCAAGATTATTGGTTACGCCTCGTTATTCTAAGCTAGGCCATAATAGAAGAATTTCTTTCGTGCGAGCTGGACCTTTGTAAACATTGGCTCCTTGGGAGGTTTCTTCTATGGGCTCTCTCTTAGATCTGGCATGACCACTACCACTTCATCCATCTCGTAATCCTTGAAGTGTTGTGGCACGTCATGCGCAGGCCTAGGTTCTCCCACAACATCGTGACGGATTTTATCTTGTAGTTCCTGGTTGGTCATCAACTCGGTCAAGGGAAATATGACAATCATTCTTTCACTATAGAGGATTATTTGAGAAATTAAAATGATCCCTACGAACTAAAAGTCAACTCCTTACTTAAATATGCTTGAATGCTCCTTTTCCAAGCTCAAGTAGATGTTTTAGGTCCTTCCATTAAAGTTGTTATATCATTCCATTTATCAATACTTCATCTACCTTTTAAAAACATCCCAAATCACGATAGTTCAAATTGCAATTAGATGATTAAATATTATAAACCTTTCAACTTGGAAACAGAACATTGATTTTTCCAAAAAAGTAGGTAACAAGATTTGTACTTCAATGTCTCCAACCATAATGGAAAAGCTCATGAGATAAAGCCTACTCTATTGAATCACAACATTTGAACTCTTATCCTAAACAATCTCATTGGGTTCACTCACTTCATGTTCATGTCCATGTTCATTTCCAAAGAACCTTTTACCAATGAACAAAGAGATGTATCATCCAAAGTACCAAATTCATATCATCTATAATCACAACTTCAAATGCATCAGCACATAGACCAGTACTCAAACTTTGATTCTCCTAATAGTAGTTGAACCCACGATTCTTTTTCCAAGTTTCATCAACCAAGGATACTACAACATTTGAAGAAGCAATTTCTTCTTCAAAAAGGATGGTTTCTAACAATCTAAATAATAACACAAAAATGTCCACATTCAAGATCTAACAAAGATTCAAACATTATGAAATTCGAATCAATTTGAACAAAATTTGGACATTTGTTAGGACGTCTTGAATCTTGACTTGAGAGACGGAACTCACGAGTCCCATCTATTGTCATGATGATCCATACACATACATACATTGATAGTTAAGACTTGATGTCATGTAACATTAAAATTTGATAGCTTGCAATTGTTAAATATTTAAACTTCAAAGTTAATAATTTGTTGAATGAGATTCAAATAATTGTCGAAGGGTATATTAAGACATTCAAACTTTGGCCGAAACTATTTGAACACTATGAAATTCAAGCATGTTTAATCAAAATTCGAAGAGATTTTGAAAGTGGCTTGTAACGAAAAATGGCCAAAAAGTTCCATATCTCTAACAGAATTTTCAACGATGATGACAGGTAATCATGGGCCATCATTTAGAGATAATTTAGAAATAAGCCATCTTGTAAATATCATGTTTAGGATCTCCATAAGAAACTACATATAGAAGCAGAGATCAGATATAATACAATGTCTTGAAAGAAAGTAAAAAAAACTTGTCTTTAGTTCCCAAGAATCCTCATCATCATAATGTCCCTTCCAATGAACCTCTCAATTTTGCAATCATTTGGTTCTCGCATCAAGTATCCTTTTGAGTTCTAAAGGAATTATTTTTGATAAGTTTTCTAACAGATCTAGACATTTACCAGAACCAAGGTAATCAATCCCCTTCATGTATACTCATCTTCAGACGCCTAACATGAAATACGGGATGAGCATTGATCCCATCTAGTATATCTAGTTATTGAGCTAAAGATCCAATCTTTTTCAAGATTTTATATAGTCCACTATAATGAGCAGACAACTTATAATGCTTGTCAATATGCATTATCTTTGGGATTCTATGATACACCCAATCTCCAACTTGAAACTTTTGAGGTGATCTTCTCAAATTAGCAAAATGTCGAACCTAATCCTAGGCACTCTAATTATTCTCTCAGGTAGCTATAGCATTTTCTACATATCCAACAAGAAATCGGCCACTTGTTGAAATCTAATTGACTTAGCTTCAACGGTTATCAAAAATCAAAATTTAAATCCATATATAAGCATGAATGGGCTATAACTAGTAGCCGAATGCTCACCACTAGTATAGGCAAATTCAATCAAAGATAGCTAGATACCTCTCCCAATGATAGCAACCATTAGAGGACATATGCACATAGCATTTGTTCTTTTAACCACATATATATTTAACTGAGAATCATGTAGCTCATCTAACCTAAGAGAGTACAAGAAGACCAAAGCTGAGTAGACTAATTCAAACCAACAACATCATGATCGACAACAACAAAATCCGAAGACCAAGCTCTTCTACAAGTATTGCAAGAGAACCAACCATGATATCAAGGATTGTCGAGTTCTCAAGCACAACCAAGCAAAGAAGAAGATGTAGTAGCAACATGAAGGAAGTTCCAATTCTGCCAGACACTCCCATAAAGATCCAATGCTGCTGATGGTACAAGATTAACAAAGTAGAGATGCCCTGCTATAATATCTCGATTCAGGTGCTTCTCAGCACATGACTCCATGCAAATTCCTATTTTAAAAACTCACACCGACAAATTTGAAGTGCATCTACTTCAATGACTCAAGTGCACACTAGATCGAAGGCCAGAGAATGATTCGCCTTCAACTTCCAAATGAAAATTGACAATGCTTAATGGTGTACTTTATGTATCCAAATTGACAAAGAATTTATTGTCTGTTAGCAAGATCACGGATCAAGACTATAGAGCTTTGTTTAAGTCAAAGCAATGTACTATCCTAGATAATGGTTGCAATGAAATCCTCTCTACAAACAGAGAAGGTAATTTGTATATTTTGAATCATGATTATGCACTTTCTACCAATGTGAGTACTTCAAATGCCCATTTATGACATCAAAGATTAGGATATTTAAACATGAGAGAAATCTTGTACATGCATCACAATAGCATGGTTAAGGATTTAAGCTTAAACGTTGTTGCCTCCACAGACCCGAGAAATGCTTGTAAAATGTGCTTACTAGGCAAACAACCTAGATCAAGATTCTCAAAAGGACAAGCCACTAGAGCTAAGTCCATTCTAGAGTTGAAACATTGTGATTTGTGTGGCCCTATGAGTATTCCATCTTTGGGTTCTACACTATATTTTATCAATGACTATTCGAGATTTACCAAGACTATGTTCATCAAGAACAAGTCTTAGGCATTCAACTACTTTAAATAGTTTAATTCTAACATCAAAATGATGCAAACCAATGTAGCTAGTTTTACCATATCTTGACAATTTGCACACATCTACAGGAAATTGCTCAACCATGAGATAGAAGAAGTAAAGTAAACTTGAACAATACTTTCTTGTTGTTCTTTTGACCTTGAGTCTTTAAACACCTACAAAAATAGATCCAAAACATCTTTGCCAATTGACCCTCCTTTGATGCTCTTGACTAGCTCCAAATTGCCACTTTCCCTTTTGTGTTGTTGAAGCCCTTTGAGATCAACCACTTGATCTTATGCTTCACCATCAAAGCCATTGATTAAGACCTCTTTTCCAGATCCATTAGTTGATTTTCCAGCAAGAGAACCAATATCCACTTGCATAGCATCATCTATACAAGAAGATTCTCCAAAACATGTGAGTAAAGCAAAGTGTGTCACTTCCATTCATTCAAGCATATTCAAGCAAGGAGTTAGATTGTGAGTATTTCTATGTAGGAAGCTATTGTTTGTGCTATTGCACAGTTTTGATTATTCAATGAGAGGATAGTAGAGTAATGTAAGCTCTTTGGATAATATCTTATATTTGATGCAAGTTTGATCATTGTTTGTGGTTGCATGATCTCGTTGCTTTTTTTTGGTACAAAGTGATTAGATTTATAAGGCTTTCTCAAATTTATAATTGTATAAGGGGAATGCTAGGTTTAGTGATAGGCACATTGTTTCCCCACTACACCCTCCCTGGTTATAACTATGATGGTGAGAGATGAAGAGGATAAATCTCAGAAAATTAAACATTGTGCAAGATAGCATCCATAAAGAGCTTCATCTTGAGCTTCCAAGCATGAAAGTTCCCTTGTCAAGCTTATCAATTCCATGGCTCATGTTACATGTGATATGATTAGTGACAAAATCAATGTGCTTTCTCAAAGCAACTGGGTGCTCATTGTCCTTATTGTGAAGATACTAAGTCATTTACATTCTAAATGATAGTATTCATCAGAAAGATAGAAGATAATAATCAACATAGTGGTTTTTAGTCACAGAATTGTGACACACATGATGGAAGATGAGACATCTAGTAATCAATGTGAGATTGTGGTCTACATTAGTTGGCTTTCTCAGTACAATTGTTGCTTGTGCATGATTAAGTCACACACACACACACACACACACACACACACACAATCTCTCTCTCTCTCTCTCTCTCTCTCTCTCTCTCTCTCTCTCTCTCTCTCTCTCTCTCTCTCTCTCTCTCTCACACACACACACACACACACACACACACACACACACACACACACACACACACACACACACACATTGTATGGTAGTTGTTCAAAACATTGAACAAAGTGGAAGAAAACTGTCAATTATTTGTTGGTAAATAGACCAAATTGAAAAATGAAAATTTGAACTATCAATTTTAACGTCGACATTATATAGGAATGGCTACAAAGGTTGTAACCCACTCTCATCATCAACTCTCAATTTGGACAATAATCTAAATCCAATTGAAGCTTGCTTGGCAAAACTCTAGAGATTGAAAAACAAAAATTTGTAATGCCCTTAATTTTGTCTGTATGTGACCATAGGGATTGCTATCTATATCCACTTCATCTTGTAGAAGTCTTCTTCTTTGTTGTTTTATTGAAGTCCTTCAAGTCCTACTGTATCATAACTCTTTTTACTTCAAACTAGCTACATCATTGAAGTTGCAAGATGATCTAAGCCCTAAACAACATGAACCTAGATTAAGGATTAATTTTCCTCTTGGGATAAATTTGATTCAAGTTCATGTGAACTTGGGGAAGGTGGATACTTAATATTGTGAACCATGATAGTTCTGCGAGAAAAATCTGGTGAAGCTTTCTCAAACCTAGTGGAAGCATCAATTGTGCCTCCAAGCATGGGTACATCAATAATGCTTCCAAGGTGGTGCTCCCAAGGTAGGGGCTTAGCTTCTTGATTCATGTATTTGTGGGTCTCATCCTTAGTTACCCATCGGAGAGCACCACCAAGGGTCCAGTACTTTTTGCAACTTCTACAAAAAAAGCGTGGCTGGTTGCACTTCATGTTGTTGTAGTAGCGAAATTTGGTATTCCAACTTAAACAACGAGGGCATTGTGAAGGCATCAAGTCAATGTTTTTTGTTGCTTTCATGTATGCATCATGCTCATGTCCCACATGAACACTTCCACGTTGATTGTTGCTTTCCCTATCAATTGCCAATTTAGTTGCCAGATGAGTCGCTTGGACTGGATGTTGTGACGTGCAAGCATGCTTTTTTGAATAACTTGTGACTTCTTCATTGCAATAGTGGCCTTCGACGAAGCTTAAACTTTGAGAAAGGGTGGAAGCACTGTCACCATCCAAACATCCCTACAATTACCAACATACACTAATCTATGAGTTTATTTTTCAACTTTTGGATCTTAATTTTATTTGTGAGCTCTCAAGAACTAGTCCTTAATATCTCATCAAAAATAAAAAATAAAAAATAATCTTAAAATTCCAAATTTTTTGCAAGCAACAATTTAAATACGCATAGATGAATAAGCTATGTCATCCAAAAAATTCAAATTCTCAATATAAACATAAATAAGAAACTTGGACAACAAAGTTTAAATTTCTATTCAATAGCATAAATCCATAAATTTATGTTGAGTGGATTGAATATAATGTATATATGCAATCGTGAGACTTTATATTAGTTTAGCTTTTTTGCTCTTATATGTCATTTCTTGTGCAATGGATTGGAGACTCCTACTCTCAAGCCTTGTATATCCAAGGTAAGATCCACTCAACCGATAGTAACTCTCCCACTAATCAATCTCTCTCTCATGGCCACATGTTGTTAGAGGTAGATCACTTTCTAAAAATGTTCATGGGATGAACTTTATGTAGACTAATACACAAGCCTAGAATTAAATTTTATTGACATACATACGCAGCTCACTCGCATGCAAGCAAAGTTATTGGACACTAAGCTCATCGGGTATGACATTGTTCCCATGCACGAGTGAGGTGACGGTGCAGACACATACTAACAAAAATTGCAATAATTGTGGTGCCGCAAACATGGCACAACATGCATACGTGGCACAATATTATTTGCAAAGTTGTTACTGCGACTATGGATTTAAGATCTCAAGTAGAGAAAATGAAGTCTTCACCAACATATTATGATCAACTCTACTATGAAAGCACAAAGAGATTGTGATGATTGGTAAGCTATCAATATTACACAAGTTTGTGCTTTTATGACACAATACTAGTAAGTTATCATGATGATTTGTCAAAAGCTAAGGTGTCACTTACAGATAAACAATTTCTTAACTATTTTTCTTTGGTTTTGAGTACTTTTTTTGGTTCCAAAGGTACACTAAGTGATAAATCTTCCAAATGGAATAGATTCTCATCAGATCCAAGAGCATCACCTTCATGCAAACTCAATTTTAATCAACTAACATGAAATATTGGGCGAGTAGTAGATTTGCCTTGAAGATCGAGTTCGTAAGGTAAAAGACCAATTTGTCAAAGCTTATGTTGATACATCAATCACCTTGTTTTATTTTAGAACAACTAGAAGCAAAATGTTCTTGGGAGCACATGCACTTATGGCAAAGTTTATCTTCATATATTTTTTGTATACATGTTAAGCAACTAGTGGTTGTTATGTACAACATATATACAACCTGGCAATGTCGTTTACGGATCTAAGCTCCTTAGATGTCACTACAAAGTGATCTGGATTCGAGCATGCACCTTTGTGGTGAAAGTCGTCAACTCTACCCATACACCTGAGTCCTCAACTCTACCCACCCACCCGAGTCCTCAACTCTACCCATACACCCGATTGTGATGGACATATTACCGTGAAGGACCTTGTAGTAATAAACAAATTGTTGAAAATTTTGCATGAAAATAAAAGAAACCGCAATCCACTTTTATACCCGAAACTGGCTTTGCAACACTGATCGGTAAGAAACCCACTATTGCCTCTCGCTTCCTCTTGCTGCTGCTGCTGCTGGCGGAGGAAGATCCATCATATCTGACCAATTGGCCGAACAATTTTGTGGTTAAGGGCTGATCATGCTGATCATGAGTGGCGACCAGTTGATGCTCCATAGAATCAAATAAACACACACCTTCAAAATCAGACCCCAATTAGCTCTGAATCAGCTCTAGATCGGCTCTGAATTAGCTCTGAATCCTCTTAATCGGCTCTAGATTAGCGATGGTTTAAATCAACAGAAACCTTCAAAATTCAAAGCTCTTAATTTGCCATGGATCAAATCATTACAAACCTTCAAATCAGCTATTTGCTCAGAGTCGGCTATAGATTAAAAAACACAAAGTCAGCTCTAGGTTAGCTCAAAATCAGCTGTAAAGCAGCCATGGATGAAATCAACACAAACCTTCAGATCAGCTCTGAATTAGATAATATCAGCTATAAATTAGCTCCAGATCAGCGATGGCAGCTCAAGCGATGGATCGACAGCAAATTCAACTGATTCCTGACGAACAATCCATCCATCCACAGCAGATTTAAATAGAATTCAGTAGACAGCATTCATGGCGATCTCCTATACATACGGTACCAAGTATAGATCACCGCCGCTGGCTTACATGAAACGTTCAGGTTGTGTCACGTGGAAGATTACATGGCTCAGATAAGTTGATGCTTGTCGCCCTTGACACGTGTCTAGCATCGAGCGGTAAGGTAGCCGAGAGAGATCGTTTGCCTTATTTGGGTTGAGTGTCTCTGCATTCTTGACAGCTCTCGGAGGATTCTGCCACGTGGTCATCTCGCAGCAGCTACTTTCCAGCTTTTGACACGTGGCCAGCATCGAATTGTGGCATTAGGCAAGCTTTTCAATGCAGCTTGATTACTTGTTTTCTACTTGTAAAAAAAATAAAATTGCAAGAGAAAATAAGAGATTTTTGGCAAGCCTCATGACCGTATATTTGTGGCGAGCTCGCATGTCTTGCTTGGCATTTGGTGATTGCCAGTGTCTAGGTTTCTAATCTTGCTCTTCGACACAACGTTGTCATAGGCCAAATGGATTTTGAATCACAAGGGTCCACATCTAGCATTTCCCTTTCCATGAGTGATTTGATAAAAGAATGCATAGAATGGGACCTAGCATAGGATTAAGCCCATTGTATTTGAAAATTATATGTCACACTAAATAGAGTATGAGAATGTGTTACATATAAGTACATGCAAAAGGCCTTGAAAAAATGTTGATGTTAACATTGTATGACACACATCTAAAACTTTTTAAATCTAGAGTGTTGGATTAACAAATAAAATTGCTTTGAAATAATTTATGCTAGGAACATTATATCAAGAAGAATCTACAAATTGTAAAACTTTTCAAATTTGCATAATTCCATTTTATCCAAATGATAATTGATGGTGATCATAAATCGAGTAACATGCAATTACAAACTAAATAGCTTTATTAGATATGATGAAAAAAAACAAGGCACAAAGTTAAATATGACTTTGATAAAACTATGTTCATAGCAAAGTGATATACAATAATGTTTTTTGTGTATCACATATGTAATATATAGGTAACTAATCTGACGAGTATGCTTATGTAGATCTTGATAGATTTTTTGAATGTTGTATGTTTGTCCATATGTGATTTAGTTGTGTACCATATAAAGTTGTCACTCGTTGAAAGGATTATATAAAATCGATGCATGATAAACTAAAGTTTTTGAAATTTTTGTTTATGTTAAATGCATCTATATATGTAAACTACAATTATGTGCATGCTACAAATTGTGTAAGTAAATATTGCATGAATGATTCCAATATTCATTGTAATAAATATGTCAACATGTTCAAGTACTTGTGTTTTACAATAAATTATTGTTGATCCATGTTGAAAGTACAGTGTCTAGGACCCTAAATGGATCTGCAAAAGATCCTCAAGAGTGATTGGGTACTTGGTTAATCAATCTATTGCAAAACTAGCACTCGAATTTTGATCTAGATTGGCAATTCTGATCTAAACAAGCAAGAACAATCAACTATTGATCAAAACACTTAATGATTATTCACACGTGTGAAATTTAGTTTGAAGTATGACCTATATCAGAGAATAAGCTTTACTAAGTTTAGATTGCATTCACATCAAAAAATTCCAACACAAATGGTGTAAAAGCTCCAAATTGTCAATTGCTCCAAAATCATGATCTCTCTCACATTGAATGAATGATTTTCAAGTACAAAGAAGATCTTATCCTTGGGCTGGCTGAGCAGCTATAGCACGTTTATAGGTACCAAAAATTTATTAGGTTGACCTACTCAAGTCCATTTGGCCTAACCATTAGGTATACCATCTATGGTAGTTAGATCAACACCAACTTCCTTGATTTTTGGAGGTAGCTCCTAAATTTTAGGAAACTTGACCAAACTTCCTATCTAACTCCTATGGTTAGAATCTAACTACCCTAGGCCTATCCTCACACGTGTGAGCATGCTCACACACATGTGGATTACACAATGTACAATAAACTATATGTTTATCAAGCTAATATTTGTTAATGTTCACACTCCTAAAATTTAGCCTGATAGAATTATGGTACATCTATCTACAACTCCAAGAGCTGATCTTAGCTTGATGAATGCATACTTTCAGATGAATTCTAGCTACAAACAAGGAACCATGAAACTCCTATAGAGAATGATGTCCATGAAAACTCTTTCACCATCTTTTAAAGGATCCCATACAAGATGTTCCATAGATGTGTATTCATACATGCATAGATCCATGCGAAAACTTCTTAGGAATGAAGTAGCATGCTGAAATCAATTGAATCCAAGAAGAAAAGTGGATCTTAAGCTACTTCAATATCCAAAATTGAATGTTAGGGTCTAAGATCGAGCATTATTGACTCCCAACCAAATTCTAGCTTGGGACTGCCAAAACTTCTTGTATCATTTTCATGAAAGTGGAGATTATCTACATATAATGCAGAATGAATCCATCATGAAACATAAGGATATGAATTGGATCATGCACTCTTGAAATGGATTTAAGAGAATAAAGAAAGATCTTGAGTTGATTATACCAAGATCTTGGTACTACCTTCATGATCTTGATGATCTCTCCATGATTATGCCAATCCTTTGCCTTCAAGAAACTTTGTACACATAAAGTAATACCAAATGGATTGATGAATGCATGACAGTTGTCACTCTCATCTTGGACTTTGGAGGTCTCCATCTTGGACTTTGGAGGTCTTCTTGGATTTTTCAGTCTCTTCACCTTTTCCTTGCACTTGACTCGGCTCCAACCAAAAATGAGTTGAATAAGGTGCTGGCCCAAAAGTGCTCCTTCAAGTTTGAGAGTCTTCCACTCATGAAATATCATATTTCCACCATTGACAACTTCTTTGGTGGAAAAATTCTAGATTCTACAATTTCTACTTGAAGAGCAAAAAACTACCATTATTCCTTTCATTGAAGTAGGATAATCTTTGGTCTTTACATTGAAATGATCATGCACAAAGCATGTGGACTCAAAGAATTTCAATTACATTATACTCAAATATTTTTTGCATTTTATGATACCATTTCTCAAACTATTACAAAAATAGTTACCAAATGAAGTTGCTTCACAAAAACATGATGAAGCTACACAAGATTCTAGGTTCATTTTCTTAGCACATCTACACAAAATGAAAAACATCATAGCTATTGATGATAAGAAGTAGAACAAATCATATCTATCATCATTAATTATGGAGAGACCATTGCTTCTTACACTTGGAAAGTGCATTCTTGATGAAGTGATTGCAAGGATACTGATGACTTTGTAGTAGATCTTGAGAAAGGAAACTTAGGAGTTCTAGCCAAAGCACATGCCTTCCATGCATCACCACCTCTTACCAAGGATCTAGGGAGCCCAAAAATAGACTCCTCCTTGCACATAGCCTCCATGGATTTGTGATTGGAGTGATCAAGTATCTTGTGACATGGCTCCACTTGTGCTATCTTCTCCTTGGCTATTAATCCACAATGGTTAGCTTCCACAAAGGCATCAAGCTTGAAAAGCCTACCACCTTTAGTCCCTTTGACAATGACTCACTCCTCATTATCAGGCAAGCATTACCATCAAATGTAACAAAGAATCCAACACTTTGCAAAATCTTTGTAATATTGGGAACATACAACACACCCTCAAACATGAGTTTCTTGGTAGATTCAAGACACATAGGAACTAATCATACTCCCTCAATCCTGCATTTAAGATCACTTGATGCATGAATAAGCTTAGATTAGATATATCAAAAAGTAAGAGTTGAGAAAAGTACTCGTTGTGACTTGTCATGTGGGAGCTTGCCCACTATGTATCCACCAAGATTCTTCCTCACCTTTGAGGCTCGTTGATGGGAAGTTGAACACCATTAGTGACTGCTCCTCAATGTGAGTATCATCACATTCTTCCTTGCTTAAGTTTGCTTGACTTCCTTGTGCATCTCTCCTTTTGAAACATTCGGATGCAAAATGCCCCATTTTAGCTTTGAGTGTGTTTCTTGAATTTTGCCTTTGATCTTGTTGCTTGATCCTCCTCCTTAGCTTCCTTGCTCTATTCTTCTTTTTGTCTTTGCTTGGGAAATTGGCTTTCTCATCTCCATCAAGCAAGGACAAGGAACTCATCCTACTCTTGGCATGTTGGATCCTATAGTCCTCGGCCACAAGCACACTATGGAACTTGTCTATGGAAGGTAGGATTTCTTGAATGAGAAAACTTTGGACCAAGTTGGAGTACTCATCACCAAGTCCATTTGAGATCACTTGAACAAGTTCATTTTCATGAATCTTATCTCCTATTGAAGCAAGTTCCTTGTTAAGATATTTGATTCTAAGTACATACTCTTATGCACTTTCATCACTTCTCCTCATGCTTTGCAAGACTTGGTTTCTAAGCATAAGCACTCTTGAAGTGTTGTTGGATTCATATATTGCTTTTAATGAATCCCAAGCTTCTTTTGTTGTAGTACAAGAGGCAACTTCCTTAAGAAAAATAATTACTAGCATTCATCTTCACACAATGCAATGCTAGTCTTGCCCTCTTCTTGTACTTCACCAATTCTTGTGCTCTCGTGTGTCACGACTTGTAGTAGTTGCATACCCAATGGAGCATGGCCTCACCTTCAACCTGTTAGCAAGAGAATGGAAGAGTGAACCTGTGTGAGAGAAGAGATAAACATCAAGAGAAATGAAAGTCAGAGAAAAACGAGAGAGAGAGAGAGAGAGAGAGAGAGAGAGAGAGAGAGAGAGAGAGAGAGAGAGAGAGAGAGAGAGAGAGAGAGAGAGAGAGAGAGAGAGAGAGAGAGAGAGAGAGAGAGAGAGACCCAATTGGGAGAATTGCTTTAGATTAGCAAGATTGGATATGCAATACAAAAGAAATGGTCTCCTTGTATAGTTGAGAGGTAGACCTAATTTCCTACCTCCCTTTACTTTCAAACTCAAATATTTGGTGGGAAAGGACCCTCCAATCACTAACTTGAATTTTAGGCCTCTAAACTTATTTACTTGTGTAAATAGCCTTAAAGTCCCTTTATTGCTACCAACTCTTGGAGATCCATGCTTCAATCATATTGGACCTCCTCGAACATAGCCTCTCTAATCCTATTGGATGTGTGATGCAACATCCCTCACTTTTGATTGGACCCTTACAACATATCTCTCTCTTATGATTGGACCCTTTGACTTTTGCCACCACAAAGAGTGCATCACTCATCAAACCTAAACGTGACATGCGTAAGCAACCTAACTATCTTAAGTTACATCACAGTTGAATTTTGGCCTAATCATGACATAACATGTGTACTTGACCATTTGACCTCTAAAGCCAAAATTGTCCCTATCACCTAGTGACACCAAGATGCTTGACTAGAAATCTTTATGATACCCCTAAAGTCAACATTATATACTATTTCTAACTATTTTACACACGCGGGAACATGCTTCACACGTGTGAAATGTACTCACAAACATAAAACATAAAATTGCCAAGCTAGATTTCTGCCAATTTTTCACACTCCTCAGAAAGTAGCTTGGTAAGGTACTAGATCAACTAAGGAGTTTGTAAAGCTTTTTGAGTGGATCCTTTGGTATGCTTAAGAAGTGTAGATCAGCCAAGGGATCCATCATAGCAGCACCGTCACCATATCCATGATAAGATTTCTTTGGTAGAAATTTCTTGCCAATATCTTTGAAGAGGATTCCACCAATTTGCCACCATATCCATGTGCTTCCTCCATGCTTGATATGATCTTTGATTTGGAAAATTCATTTGCATGAAGATGGATGAATCATGATGAAAATCAGAGGCCTCCATGCCTCATAAAGATGACAAGGATCATAGAGATCAAGATCATAAGATGAGCAAAAATGTCGATTAACAAGATTAAGAAAACTAGCTTGATTAGTCCACATACTATGAACTTTATCCATGATGGATCTAATCTTGAAATCAAATTATATCTTGATCTTGTTGAGGCTAAATACTTGCTCAAGTATGTAAGTGTCCTCTTTGTATGCTTCACTTAATCTCAAGAGAAATTTACAAAATGCCTCAAACCATGTAAAAACATGACTTTTCAAACTATGAGCAACAAGCTCATTCTTGCTCTTACTAGATCCAAGAGCATACACTTGATGACTCAACCACTTGATTTCTAAGTAACTTGGAAACATATCTAAGCCATGAATGACAAGTAATATGTCCATACTAGAGGCATGATATAAGACAAGCATTACCTCACTCCAACTATGAGATGTAGAAACCTCATAAAAGCAAGATGGTACATCAAGTAATGAAAGAGAAGCTTGAGAGAATATGTTGAAGTGTATACCACCTGAAACTTGCCTCTCTTAACCATAAAAAACGAGCCATAAAAACTTGGCCATCCATGTTGAAGACCCCCTTGAAATCATATGTTGAAGAGGCTCCTCCTCAAACCTTGACCCCTTCACATCTTGATAATCTTCAATAGATATGATTTGAGATGCATCTTGAGCTGCCTTGATCTCGGCCCCTTCCAAGGTTGAATGTGGATCTTCATAGAATATGATATCTTTACTCTCACTCACTTTTGAAATAGAGGGTATAGCATCCAACCATGATCCATGAGCTTGGATCATCTTTCCTCCTTGCTTCCAAGGGAATATGTGCAAATAAAGAACCTCCAAAGACACTAAGGTGATCAACCTTTAGGCTTCTTGAGTAATACTTTCATATGGTGTATTTCCTCCAAGAGCTCCATCACTCCTCAAAGCTTTGTTCTTCGATGAGAATTCCATCTCAACATGTGCATCTTGTGTGATCATCCTCCTTTGAAAGCTTGGATATGTAAGCAACATCAAGAGATTTTTCACTCTCTCTTGGATCCAATTTGTAGATGCCTTCATATCTTGATCCATGAACAAGGATCTCACCATCCTTCTTGATCACGCAACTGTCAATATGGAAAATGACATCATGGCCACCATCAAGTAATTGGCCAACACTTAAAAGATTCTTTGTAAGCTTGGGAACAAAAAGAACCTTGTGAAGAGATAGAACTTTTGATGATGCAAGCTTCAAGGGAATAGTCCCTACTCCTTCAATTTTGAACTCTTGATCACTTGCAATATATATGGACTTATTGATTCCTTCATAAGGCATAATAGATGAAAAGGAATCCTTGGAGCTACACATATGTGAAGATGCTCCACTATCAATATACCAAGAATCATCTTTCTTGAAGGTGGAAGAGGAGAAGCTTGATGCCATAAGTAAGCATTCTCCATCACTTGCAGTAAAGTCTTCTTTCTCATGAGAGATGTTGTCTTGCTTGAATTGGTTCTTCTTCTTGAAGCAATTGGTGGCATAGTGGCCTTTCTTGCCACAAAAGAAACACTTAGCAACTTTTTCTTCTTCTTTGAAGTAGTATCTTGAGAGGAATCATCCTCCTCTTCATCTTGATCTTTTGCTTTGTCCTTAGAAAAGTTTTGGTGTTGCTTTTTGCTCCTCTCTTTGTGCTTGACAAATAGAACTTTGCCATCACCATTATGATTGAGTGACAATGTGTCCATCCTTAATAGCTTGTTCTCATGCCTTGATTCTTCAGCTATTAGCACTCCTTGCAAAGCCTCCAAGGTTGGTAGCTCCTCCTTGATAGCATAGGATTGGACAAGATTCTCACATTCACATTAGAGGAGTTCTCAATATCAAAAAGACCCTTTAAGAAATGCCATGTAGGATATAGAAAAATATCAAAATAAAAAAAAACAATATTGTTTATTTGCTTGCCCACACCACTCCCAATGATCTAACCATAGTGTCTATAGTCACAGTTAAAAACTGTTAATAGTTCACAGTATAACTTACTAAATTCAAAAATATTCCCTCCATTGGTTATGAAAAAGACAATTTTTTCAATAGATCTAGAATATGACCGCCATCCCCAAATTCGAATCAGAAAAAATTGCAAAATGTTTACATATGCATTCCTTCCACAAGAATGGAATATGGGTGCCATCTCCAATTATGAACACCATCATCACTTTGGAATGGAAATATGAGCGCCAACTACCTATTTATTGGAATGAAAAAATGAAACTTTTTTCTAAATTTGAATCAAGCATACAAGCATGGAGTTTGGATTGATTGTACATAGTATATAATATAATCAAAGATGAGTACTTTGTTTTGCTTCATAGAATCTGGTCATAGTACTTTGATGCAACTGATTACTCCATTGTTTTTTTTATGATGACATTGTATCATCTACATATGGATATTCCTATTGATTTGGCACCTTTTCAGAGAAGAGGAGGCAAAGGAATTCAAATATCTGCTGAGGATCGTTCTCGTTATAGGGCAGAAGGAAAAAAAAAAACTTGGATTTGTGGATAGATGGAACATTATATCCACAAGATCCAAGCACTTTGACACATCCCACATTCTCTTCAATAACTCATTTAGTTACATGGATATGCAATGGACATAGTGGATTACTAGGATATTGTGAAAGATTGCAGAACCATGGAAAACAACTTTATATGAATAAAGTTCACTTTTTAGAAGGTGAGTTAATTCGTATATCCTCTTATTGTCAGAATAGAGATTGTCATCTCCAAAAGACATTAGAAGAAAATGAACAACTTAAAAAAAATAATGAATCATTACAGAAGATAACAATCAATATCAAATTAGAACTAGAGCAAATGCAATCAGTCTTACAGTCTATTCGTATTGAGAACTTATAATTATTGAAGGATGTGGATTTGGCAAAGAAGAAGGCTGAAAGTAAGAAGCGAAAGCGAAAAAGTTGCAAGGATATTCAAACGATTTCAAAAGGATGTTATCAAAATAGAAGGATCTGTGCATTCAAGTAAGCATGTTCTGATTTTTGTAAGTTTTTCAATGACATTTGGATTTAATTTCAGCTATGGTGATATTCTGTTAACTATCTTTTTTTTTGCAGATTTGCATTAGTAGCTCCTCGGAATATTAAAGACAATGCTTCACTAGGAATGTCATTGGGCACAATATTGACTTGCAAATCCACTGAGCATATCATGATGAACAATAGGATTTCAAATGTAAAGTGTAAAATAGCAGAGTCTTTGATGGTGGACATTCAAAAAAATTTAGATAAGACTATAGTTCAAGGTGCTTGTGATTTTGCGGGTATTAGCAGGGAAGCATATGCAACAATATTTAAACTAATTAGAGAAGCTTTTAAGCAAGTTCAAATTAGAAAAGTCCCAATCCCTAGGACATATCACTTGAAGAAAGAGAGGGATACATTAGACATTGGTATGCATAAGATCATTGGAACTCCATTTCATATTGAGGAGGTGTATGAAACCGATGGAAGATTGATATTCTATAATTCATCAAACAATTTATTTGTTGATCTAAATTACTTGCTAAGATATATCGTCACATTCTATGATTCAGCAACAGAAATTTCATCATCATCTGGGATCTGAACTAACAGGATGATCACGAAACCACTCTGATATTCAACCAATCGACATTTCTTGTTGCAATAAGGACACAGTGAACTGCTTTTGAAAAGATCAAACAATTTGGTGAACATTCTATCCAGTCTATGTCTGAAAGCTGGGAAGAAGTGAACCAGATTAGTATAATGCATGTATTGGAGTGAACCTATGGAGAAAACAGGCTTACTAAGTATATCTCTGAATTTAACATAATGTTGATAAAAAACGTCAGAATTCGGTTGTGCAGTCCTGAAAACATGTAGATATGGCCTAAATAGGCTGTGGAAGTAGTCCAGATTTTCAGTAATCCCAAATTCACTAAGAAATGAACTCAAGCCTGAATCTTGTGAGGATCATGAGGAAGTGGCCATCGAAATAAAGTGAATATCGCACTTGTGCACGAGAGAGATGAGAAAGAAAACTAACTATCAAGATGGCGCACAAGAGAGATATGTACGGTTCGAAATACCGAATATCGCACTTGAGCGCAAGTAGGTGTCGTTGAGTGCAAATGGTCAACAAAGCGCGCGCACAAGAGCGATATGCCGCGAATTTTGATAACGGAAAAAGGTAAAAAATTAATCGGTTTTTGTGCCATTTATACTGATTTTTGCATGTGCGATCAATGGTCAATGGACACGTTTCTACTTTCGATTTGACTACAGCTATTGGCACGTGCGAGGTGACACCTGGACACGTGTGAAATGACAACTGGACACGTGTCGCGTGTTCATTCGTGTGCTAAAAAACATGTGTCGCTCTATCATTTGCTCGTACAAATCTCATACGTGTAAAGTGACAGCGTGACACGTGTCGCTCTATCATTTATTCGTACAATCCCACACGTGTGATTGGACATTCTTTCTCACGTGCAAACCAGGATATAAAATCACAAACTTCGATGAATTTTTTTCACTTTTTTTTTTTTCGCTCCGCATATCGCACTTGTGCGCGTCCTTCACACTCGAATTTCCACCTACCACCTTTCATGCGCACAGGTTCGATACACCTGCCTACGTGTCCCCCTGTATCGCACTTGTGCGCATTTCTTCAGAACTAATTTTTTTTTATTATATTCAGCTCGCACAGATCTGATATACCGTACGTTCCTTCCGTACATATCGGTCCTTTGCGAGATTTTTGTCACCCTTCTGTTCTCATCCTCCCCGTCGCGCGCAAGTCCGCTATTGCATAGTACACATCCATGGATAGGAGAAAGCAGACCAGAAGGGACTTCTTCTCTCCTGGCTCATCCTCAGCCCCTGCGGTGGCCATTACCCCTCCTGCTAGACATAGAACGCACAACCGCAGCAGGTGGCTCTCTGAGATACACAAGTACCAAAGATCAACTGCACTATTGATCCCAAGGGCTCCATTCTACCGTGCTGTCCGAAACATAACAAGAAATGATCTCGGACAGCTGGTCAGATTTACACCCAGTGCTCTTCAGTGTCTTTAGGAGGCTGCTGAAGATTACCTTAGTCTTTTTTTTTAAGATTCATTTTTGCTTGCCATTCATTCCAAGAGATTCACAATAATGCCCAAGGATTTTCAGCTCCTGATGAGAATGAGGGATAGGTTCTGTAGGTTGCACGTATCTCAGCCTTCTGCTCCCAGGCCAACACCTGTAGATAGGAATAATCTTCCTACGAAGCGTTTTAGAAAGCAGAGTGCCCCCAAGAGAGCTCCAAAGAAAGCAAAGATCGTAGACACCACAGATTCTGTGAAACCTGACCCGGAATCAATTGTAGATAACGTTGTTGTTGATAATGCTATAAATATAGATACAGCTGTTTTGGATACCATTTTAATTCCTGTAGATACTACACATCCACCTCCTCCTCCTCCTCCAAATTTTTATACATATATAGATTTGGATGAGTATCTTAGATTTGAGAAAGACATATCGGATGCTATAGATAGAATTGGTACTCATTTTTGTTTTAGACTAGATGAACTTGATTTTAGTATTGATTTTAGAGTTTTAGATTGCTTGGATCTTAAAGACAGACGAACTTCTATCAGTGATCTTGTGATAGAGTCCGGGCTGACACTCTTGCAATTTGACATTGCAAGAGATTCATCAAATGAGTTGCTGGTGCTGAGTAACTTTTTGCTCCAGGCCTTCAAGGAGAATAATGACACATTGTCACAGTGTGTGACAAGTGGATTCACACCAGCAACAAAGTATCTGGTCATTCCTTATCATACCAAGTAAGATATATTAAGTGCTTCTTCCTGTTTTATGCATTAACATTGACATTTTCAATTCAAATAGTTGCCACAAAAGTACTTTCAATCTTATTTTGCAGTGACCACTGGAGTTTAAACCTTATCTCTATTAAGAGATTTGTAAATAATAGTATCAAAGGTTTTTGTGTCAAGATGAATATATATCTGCCATATTTAATTAAATATATTCCTACAGATGTTCCCCATTCCGTGGACTGGGAGATCGTGAGTTGGGAGGTAAACTGTGTCTTTCTTAATAGCATGTTGAAATCAATATTCTAATGTAATTGTTTCATTCTAATTCATTCTGTTTCATAATTGATTTCTTTTGTGTTGGATTATTTTGCAGTCACCACAACAAAATGATTCATTCAGCTGTGGGTGGTACACGTTATACAATGCCAAGTTATTTTTTGAGTGGTTCAACCTTCAGGAAGATGTTGATATTTCTAAGGTAATAAATTCTGTTTATTCTTATTTTTGAAATCATGATTAGTTTTCTATTTTGTTGATGTTTTTAGCCATTACTAATACATGAATGTTCTATTTTGTAGTTTACACTTCCTGAGTAGACATCAAGCCAGGTGTACAAATTCAGACAAGAAATCATCCTGAGTATACTGGCTAGGTCAAGGCTTCAGCCTCCCTTTATTGATGATGGTGCAAAGGATGATGTAGTAGTACTAAATTAAGATCAGAACATATATAGATAGCATAGAAAAAAAATACATGTATAGAATTCATAGAAAAATATACATTTACATATCAAATGCTGCTCCATTTTATGAATTTGGGAGCACAAAATACATGTAATGATGCCCAACTTGGGCTTTTATTTATTGAATGAAAGAGTGTATACACAGATTTCTACTAAAGTTTATTTGAAACTATTGTTCTCCCACAATGGTGATTGTTGTAGGTAGATCTTTGCAGCACGTTATCAGCTCCTGTCTTTTTCGCATCTGTGACATGACAAATATTAGTGAATGTGCAATTATAAATCATGACATTGTCTATTATTTTGTTCTATTTTGACATGGCAATAAACATAAAGTACTTACGAGTCTTCCGTTGATGATAAATCTGAAATATGTTGGTAGATTGGTTTGTAATAGCATGAGCTCTGTTCTGATAAAATCAAGCTTCCAATGTTTTTCCAACTCAACCATAGTAAAATATTGCTCATTGTAGATAATGCTTATCTCCATTCGGTTTGTGTGACCATTTAGTTTAAAGTCTTGATCTAGTGGTAGCCATGTACCTTCAATTTTCTTGTATCTCTGGTAGCTAAATGTGAGACTGAGCATTTGCTTTTCGATATGATAACGAAAGATCATTGAGGACTTTTTAATCCTGCATTCTATGTCATTCTTTGTTTTACTATCCCAGCCTTGATCCATGAGATCTAACAAAATCTCATCTGATAAATCCTTGCAAACAAATAAGGTTGGTGTCCTACAAACACTAGCACTCGAGAAAAAATCAACAAATATATGTAATGAGATAAACCAACTTAGGTGAACAATTTTCAAGCCTGTGCTTATCTTCATAGCATTTCTAATATCAATTAGTGGCTTGCATCCGAAGGATTCAGAAACAATGCTGTTAGGAGTAGGCCACTCATCACTTTGAAAACTAGGCAATGGAATTGCTTCGAACTTGCCAAAACCTCCATCTGTTTGTGGCGTATATAAAAATTCATAAAAATAGATACCACAATCTGCAAGTTCCTTTGGACTTCTTCCTCTGTATTGCAGCTTTCCAACATCAGAGTGAATCACGTCTAATATTCCTGCAAGTGATTGTGAGGGCTCCCATTCACTTATGCATGATGGATATAAATCTGAAAGAAAAAAACAATGTTGAGACATTTAAATCATAATCTGAAGAGCATCAATAAAGAAAATCACCTATGATTGTTGTAGAGTGCATATGTTTTGATATACTTACAATTACATTTTTGATGATCATGAGGATTGATATCATGTAAAATTTCATTATACTAACCAGCATAGTCAAGTAAATTTAACTTGAGGTATTGACGTCGGGCGGATTAGCACATGTCGAGCAGGAAGAAGAAATCAATGGGATACGTCCATGCTGCCCGGACACAAATTTCAAAGTTTTCTATATTGCATTTTTATTTTTTAGTTAATTTGAAATATGTTACGTAGATCTCAAATCTGTGCATTTTGATTGGGCCTGATGACGGTCGAAACTAAAGAAAAAAGATAAAAGTATCTTTACAAAGGGTCTTTTTGATATTGAGAACTCCTCTAATGTCCTTCTTGGGCTAGCTCACTTTTTTGATGGAATATCCAATACAAGCAAGCTCCCTATGAGTATCTTTCACTCTCAACACATAATTAGTGGCACTCTCATCACTCTTTTGACAACTTTGGAATATTTGATTTCTAAAAGTGAGAAGCCTAGAGGTATTTTTGGCCTCATAGATTGCTTTGAGAGTATCTCAAGCATCCTTGGCCGAAGTAAAAGCACCGATCTCCCTCAAAATCTCATTAGAGACATTCATCTTGATATAATGGAGAGCCATCCTAGCTCTCTTCTTATACTTTTGTACTTCTTGAAGGACTTGAGGCTCCTCCTCAATCCCAAGTACAATGTCCATCACATTTTGGAGTATCAAGATTGACTCCATTCTAACCTTCCAAATATAATGGTTGGAGGTAGATAGTCTTTCACTAGATTCCAATAGGTAGGAACCCATAGATGCCATGTAATCATGAAGACTTGGAACAAAATGTAAAATGGATCTCACTAGCTCTACCAATCTCTCTCAAACTAGATCAACCTCTCATCAATTGATGGAGTATAGGCAAACTTTGGGTCAAACTATCTTTGGCACGTGTGAAACACTCAAAGAATCCACAAATCACTAATATACAATAGAATTGTAAGAATCCACAAATCACTCTAATACAATGTGGCTATGACCTCAAAAGTTGACTAGGATGACATCTTCTTGAATTTTTTGGTCAAACTAGCAAGATATGATCAAACCAAATGTGTCCACACAGGTCTAGGTGCCCTACCTAACCCTCTTCAAAAGCTTATAACTTTTGATTGGCTCTACCAAATGGATTGAAACAAATCATTAGAGGAGTTCTCAATTTCCAAAAGACCCTTTAAGAAATGCCATGTAGGATAAAAAAAAAAAAACTGTTTATTTGCTTGCCCCCACCACTCCTAAGGCCTCCCCAACTCCCAATGATCCAACCATAGTGTCAATGGTCATAGTTAAGAACTCTAAACTATTCACAGTCTAACTTGTCTAAATTCAAATATACATTACTTCCATTGGATCTAAAATATGAGCGCCATCCCCAAATTCGAATTAGGAAAAATAGCAAAATGTATGAATATGCATCCCTCCACTAGAATAAAAATATGAGCACCATTTCCAAATATGAACGTCGTCTTCACATTGGAATGAATATATGAGCGCCATCGCGCCATCTCCAAAGTTGAATCAAGCAGAAAAGCAAAATCAATGGATTGATTTTATAGAGTATATAATATAATAAAAGATAAGTACTTTGTTTTGTTTTGAAAAATCTATTCTTAGTACTTTGATGCCTCGAATTACTTTCTTGTTTTTTTCTGATGACGACATTGTATCATCTACATTTGGATATCCCTAATGATTTGGCACCTTTACAGAGAAGAGGAGGCAAATGAATTCCAATATCTGCTGATGATCGTTCCCGTTATAGGGCAAAAGGAAAGAAGAACTTGGATTTGTGGATAGATGGAACGTTGTATCCTCAAGAACCTGACACATTGACTCATCCCACATTCTCTTCAATAACTCATCTAGTTACATGGATATGCAATGGGCATATTGGATTACCAGGATATTGTGAGAGATTGCAAAACTATGGAAATCAGTTTTCTATGAAAAAATTCACTTTTTAGAATGTGATTTGATACGCATATCCTCTTTTTATCAAAATAGAGATTTCCAAAACACTTTAGAGGAAAATGAACAACTTAAAAGAAATAATGAATCAATACAAAAGATAACATTCAATATCAAATCAGAACTAGAGAAAATGCAATCATTCTTACAATCTATTCGTATGGAAAACTTACAATTATTGAAAGATGTGGAAGTGGCTAAGAAGAAGGAGGCTAGGAGTAAGAAGCGAAAGTGACAAAGTTGCAAGGATATTCAAACTCTTTCAAAAGGAGGTTATCGAAATAGAAGAATTCGTGCATTCAAGTAAGCATATTCTGATTTTTTGTAACTTGATCAATGACATATGGTTTTATTTCAGCTATTGTGATGTTTCTGCTCACTATCTATTTTTTTGCAGATTTGCATTAGTAGCTCATCAGAATATTAAGGACAATGCTTTAATTGGAATGTCGTTGGGCTCAATATTGACAGGCAAATCCACTGAGTGTATCATGATGAACAATAGGAGTTCCAATGTAAAGTGCAAAATTGCAGAGTCTTTGATGCTGGACATTTAGAATATTTTAGATAAGACTATAGTTCAGGATGCCTATGATTTTGTAGGTATTAGTAGAGAAGCACATGCAACAATATTTCAACTTATTAGAGAATCTTTTAAGAAAGTTCGAATTAGAAAAGTTCCTATCCCAAGGTCATATCACTTGAAGACAGAGAGGAATACATTAAACATAGGTATGCATAAGATCATTGGTATCCCATTTCATATTGAGGAAGTGTATGAAACTGATGGAAGTTCAATATCTTATAATTCATCAAACAACTTCTTTGTTGATCTAAATCACTTGCTAACATACATGGTCACATTTTATGATATAACCTTAGAAAAGGTGAATGGTAAAATAATCATAGTACTTAAGTTAGATGAGTCAAAGATTGTGAAAGTATCTACACTCAAATAGTCAGTGTCTTTATCTGGAGTATACACCAAGAAATGACTAATATCCTTATGGAACGTTCAGTACTGGAGGATGAAGGGAACTTAGTATCAGGAATTGATGTATTTGACTCTACTAGAATTTGTACTAACAAGAAAAACACAAATCTGGTTTGGTACTCAAGAAAATGACATTTTCGTTTACAACAATTACATTCACTGGAATTCTTAAATTGGTCAAAAGGTTTAGTGTACATCATGTCTAGCCACTGCTTATAATGTGGAGAAGTATGTACAAGGTCAGTGAAATACATAAACGACAAATTACACAAAGAGAATAAAGGGATACTGATTATATTCCTGAATCTGACATACTGGTCATAAAAAACATCCGGACTCTGCCGTGACACTGAACACATGTGAGAAAAGCCGGAAGAGGGACTTGAAGTACTCTATGCCAAATTCTGTATAGAATGAGGGAGAGATTTTGTAAACTTCACAAGGGTGAACCCTCTACTCCCAGGGACAAACCCCTTAACAGGACTAACCTTCTCACAAAGAGGCCTCACAAGCAACCTACCCCTAAAAGGAGCAAGAAATCCTCTGCCCAGGCTCCTAAAAAGGTCCGACGCATGGATCTCCAACATTTCTCATCTAGAGGTGATGCAACTGTAAATCTAGTAGCCTTAGGTACTGTGGTCAATTCAGCCACAAAAATTTTTGGACATCACCTCCATTGTGAATACTCTCTCCCCTCTTCCCATTAATCTCAAACCTATATTATATTTAGATTCTGATGATTATTTAAAATTTGAAAAAGATATATCAGATGCTATAGATAATATTGGCATGCCAATTCTCTTCAAAATAGAAGAAATTTGTTTTGAGCTTAACTTTAGAATCCTAAATTGTATTCAGATGAAGGACAAAAGGGCCTCTATCAGCAATCCAGTGATAGAGACGGGTCTCTCCTTACTGCAAATTGATATTGCAAGGGATTCTATGAATGAATTGACGCTTCTCAGCAATTTTTTTCTGTAGGCCATCAAGGACGACAACAACACTTCGTTACACTATCTCTTTGGTGCATGCACACCAGTTGTGAAGTTTTTGTTGATGCCTTATCATACCAAGTATGTCTATATCGTTAGTTGTCTATTTCTTTACTTGTAATCACTGTATCATCTATCTAATAAAATTCTTCCTTGTTTTTGCAGTGATCACTGGAGCTCAACTATAGTCTCTGTAAAAATAACTGCAAATAAATGTAGTGAATTTTTTTTGTGTCAAAATGAATTTCGCCAGTACATAAAGATATTGACTCACTGTTGCTGGCTATTTGTAGATATTTTCCAATAGAAAATCCCACAGCAAGGACATGTGAAATTGTAAGCATTGAGGTAATCATTGAACCTTTCTTGCGTATTTTTTTTATCATCATTTTTTAGTGTCAATTTTTTTGTCCCATTATTAATCAGTTGAATGTACTGCAGACACCCCAACAAAACGACTCATTTAGCTGTGCATGGTGTACTCTTTACAATGCCAAATTATTTTTTGAGTGGTACATTCTTCAGGAGGATGTTAATATTTCGAAGGTGAGTTATTTAGTTTCCTTTCTCTTTAATCATCATGTAATATATTGTTTATTATTAATATTCATCTAATATATTGTTTATTGTAGTTTTTCCTCCGTGATTATATAGCTGGCAAAGTGTAAAGATTTCGACAGGAGCTCATCTTTAGTCTATTGGCCAGTTCAACTACTGGACCAAAGATTTCTGCTGGCCCTTCTAAGCCAGATGATGTTCAAATTCTAAATGAGACTGGGAAATTTGTAAATACCCAAGCTGAATAGATAGACATAGTTTCATACTGATATAGAAATATAGACATATAGTGAAATACTGACATATAGTGAATACTGAAAAAAGAATTGTTTGCACAGTTGTACAAAATCCCCAAATTCGGGTGATATTTCATTGAATACAAATATCAGTTTGTACAATTGATTGTATGACTTGTCGTTGTTCTTCTACAATGTTGATATCTATTGGAAGATCCTTGAAGAGTGTTGTGTTTTCCTGTCTTTTTCGTATCTGCATGAAAGATAAGCAACTTGTTAATTTGGTTATTCTCTGAATAGAGTTACATATATAATCATTGACTTATTTGCACATCATAGGAAAATGCTACCAGCTTTCCATTGGTAATGAATCTGAAGTGTTTAGTTAGGATTTCATAGTGCATTAAGGCCATCTCTTGTCTGATATAACTCAAGCTCCAATGGTCCTCCACTTCAGTTGTAGTTAGCATGTCTTTATTGTTGAAAATGTGGACTTCTTTTCGATCTGTGTGACCATCCATTTGAAGGTCTTGATCTAGTGGCATCCGGGTCTCACTAATTCGTTTCCATCTCTGGTAACTAAATGTAAATCTAAGCATTTGTCTCACAATGCAATAACAAAATATCATAGAAACTTTCTTAATTATACATTCAATATCTCCAACTGCCTTGCATTCCCAACCCCATCCATTAGATCTAAAAGAGTGTCATTTGGCACATCCTTACAAACAAATAATGTTGGTGTTCTGGGCTGAAGATGTTTCAATAGCAATCTATATTCAAAATAGATGTTCTACTAGAGGCCTCTCAGACAAAACACCATTCGAAGTTTGGACATGTACCAAACCTTCTTTATCAAACTTATGAGTTTTTGGATGTACTGCTTTTGCGCAAATTCCTCATGATCTCAGCAAAAAGCTCGACTTTCAGAGTATCAAGTGTGTTTTCATTAATTACACTATTTCAAATCAAGCCTACAAGTTGTTCGATCCCATTGAGCAAAAGATATTCACTAGCCGGGATGTCATCTTCATCGAAGATCAATTTCAAGACCTCAAAAGAAAGGGCAGTCCCCATGTAGCCGACCTATCAGATTCTCCTGACGCCTTTCTAGTTTCTCAATCGACTATTCCTATTGAAGGACCAAACTCCTCTACTCTTGACATACAACAAATCAACGACGGATCAGAAGATGATGATGTTGCAGATCAGCAACTACAGTATGATGAAAATAATCAACTTCTTGTATTACCCAGAAGATTTTCAAGGACTAGCAAACCACCTAACCGGTGTATCAATGAGTCTGCAGCTTATCTTGTTTAGGAACCGACGTCTGTCCAAGAGGCACTCAGTCAACCTAATTCAGATCTCTAGAAAAAAGCTATGGATAAAGAGTATTCATCTCTTATTAATAACCAGACATGGACGGTTGTCGAATTACCTGCTAGCAGAAACATAGTTGATTGCAAATGGATTTTCAAAGTCAAGTACAACATAGATGGAAGCATCAATAGGAAAAAGGCATGACTTGTAGCCAGAGAATTTTCTCAGGTATACAATGTCGATTATATTGAGACCTTCAATCTAGTACTCAAGCATTCTTCTATTCAACATTTGCTATCATTTGTCGCTACAACAGATTTGGAAATACATGAAATGGATGTACAGACAACATATCTCAATGGAGTTATCGAAGAAGACATTTACATGGTGCAACCCAAAGGTTATATTATCAAGGGTAAGCACAATCACGTGCACAAACTCTATAAGACACTTTATGGCTTGAAGCAATCTACTCGAGCATGGTTTCAAAGGATGAATACTTTTCTTATTGATTACGGCTATACACCTAGCTCTTCAGATTCAAACGTTTACTTCAAAGTAGTGCATCAGTTTTTTATCATTATCACTTTGTACGTGGATGATACATTGTTTTTCAGCAACAGTTGATCTGATAAAAGAAGCCAAGATAATGCTATCTTCCGAATTCGACATGATTGATCTGGGCGAAGCTCATTTTTGCCTTGGTATACAAATGCACAGAGACAGAAAATAGAAGTTGGTCTACATTACACAATAGAGGTAGATCTACAACATGTTAGTCAGATATAATCTGATGAATTGCAAGTTAGCTCTCTCACCAATGGAACCAGGACTCAAATTGTCAAATGACCAGTGTCCCCAAACAATTCATGAGAAGCAGCAGATGCGTGAGTATCCTTACCATTCTATTATAGGATCTCTTATGTACGCCATGATCTGTACCAAACCAGACATAGCTTTTGCAGTCAGCTCTCTCAGTCAGTATATGACTAATTTTTTTTATTTGCATTTTAATACAAAAAAATATGTTTGCTGTGATACTCCATGTTTTTTGAGATAGGCGTTGAAAGTCCATTGTGATTCATTATCTAGAATATGTTAGATGAGTTTTGAGCAATCTTTCTAATACATCTATAATTGTCGTTGTCCAAACTATCGTATTTTCAAAAAGTATAACATTTGGTATGTTTTTAATGTTTGTTGAAATTATCGTATGTTTTTTTTATTTGTAAAAAAGTACTTAAAAGTGATTTTGAAATTCATATGTGACTTTGGAATTTGGAAAATGATAGATGTTATGGGAACATTAACATGTCATAAATGTGGGTGTCTAAATATGTACGTGCAAAGATGAAATATGCATAGAAATTGATTTCTTTTGCACAAACACCTCACAAAACATTCACACACAAAAAAGAAGATGGAAATACCACAAGCATGAACACATTTTTAACAGCAAAGTTGACCAAATTACAAACCCAGAACTGTTGCTCATAAACAAAGACATTGAAAACAAACACTGGAATGGAGATATTTATATGAAATTTGCAATAAGCTTTGTAAATCATTTACATCATTCATGTATTTATCAAGCATCTCATCTAAGTAGCTTACAAGTTCATGAAACTTAGGATAGATTCTAGATTATATGTACAAATACAATGTAAAAACTGTCTATATGCATGCATGGCAAATGTCGTTTGCTCTACCTATAACCATGTAGAATATGTTTAACGTAGTCATTGATGAATTGTGCTTGAAGAAACAACCTCAACATCTAGGAATAATATTTACAACATTTACGAAATCAGATAGTATTTTCCAAAAGTTGTGATTAAATTAATTGGATCATGTGGAATAAGCATCTACATTTCCAATCACATGTTCTTCGAACAATTCTTTTACATAGAAAAGTTTCAAATTGTTGTGCTTATCTATAAGGTGTTTGAAAATCAAGACCGTATTGTCATGTGGGACTTCTTTTGCCTCAAGAGGACATCTACTTGTTCCAAAATGATTGTCCATAATGGACAATTGAAATTGTCCAAGGTTTTAAATTCATAAAAACAAGAGATACATTATATGCAATGATCAAATTTGTACACAATTGAAATTTCCATTATGACATTTTCTATTGCAACTCAATGCTCCTGTCAATGAATATAGGAAAGTGTAGATCCATCTACTCCATGTCTATGGAATTTCGAAAAAGCAATGAGGTGAAAGATAAAAAAAACCTCAAAGTATGGATAGTCTTAAAAAAATGAAACCTATTCTTAGAAAAAAAAAAAACCTTCAACTTTCATTCTCTGTAATTAAGAAGTAATAAATAAATGGTTGAAATTATATAAACAAGAGAATAAAAAGGCCTTGACTAGAAATCACTACTGATTGGATGGTTGACACACTCCAACAAACAAGATCAAAGGTATGATTCATATTTGACACAATGGGAGTTTGCAAGAGGATGTGATTGGAAGGTGATTTGTCTATAAGTCTATCTCTTTTTAAAGGTGGGTCATTAAAATTTCATCCATTGAAATAATGTCTATCCATAGTTTGTACATCTAGATAAAGCAATAAGTAGCCTTGATGACCATAGCATTATTAATGTCCATAATAATGAAATTATTAAACATATGCCATAAAACAAATGTGTAAGCTACTCTAGTCGGTCATTGTACAATGATTCAAAAACTTGAAAATCACCACTCATTGGCCAAGTAGTACTTGAGAGTCTTCAAGAATATATTGCATGTATCTCTCAAAAAAGAAGAGTAGATTGCATGGTTATAGCAAAATGCTAATTTGATTCACAAATTCAACTATTTTGTACATTGGATTATTGTAAATTACTAAAATACTTGAATAAGTCCTATCAAAATTCTAGTTCAGATAAGGGAAAAATGATATTGAAATCTTCAAAATTCTAGACAATTTTAATAGTTCTATTTGACATAATGAAATATTTTTTTATAGCAAGGATTGAGACACCTCCTTTTTCTTGATATTATATATGTTTGAAAAGCTAGGTGTAATTCAAATTTTGTGGTATGTTCATGTTATTGGCTGCTCAAATCGAATGTTAATAAAGAATGCCATGTGTTAAGTGTATTATTTAATTTGAAGTCCAATATTGTGTAAAGTTAAAAAAATTGTAGTCGCTCCATCTAGAATCAGCCACAAACATAATTGTTTGCATTTTTCCCATGGATCTCTTTGAGCAAGTTTCATTTTATATGTTTTTTGTATCAATTGCATAATATGTAGCTAACGTTTGAGGAATGCTAGTTCTTGTTTTATATTTGTGAGTCTGATGAAAAAGCATAGTTTGGATTTTATTGCTTAGATAGACGAGGTATTTTTTTCCCGTTTGGAGGGAGGGGAGGGGAGCCCATCATCTCAAAATACATCATCCACATCAACATTATTTTAAAATTTTGAGCAACTTGCAAATACAAAACCTAACCAAATTGCTTGTAATACATGGATGAAAGAAATGCAAATGAATTGGAGAAGAAAAGGTTATCACCGATTCTAGGACTATCATAGTGATTGTTGAGAGACTGATTCACACCATTTACCAAAAAAAATACAAATGCTTATCACATTAATGGATACTACTTCATTTTTGCTCCAGACTTTCAAATGTTTCCTTCTAGTTCTTGTATAAAGCTAATAGTAAATATTTAAATAATAAACAAAAAAATTTAATTTCGGATGACACAATGTTGACAATGTTCATTATAGGTCACCTTTAGATCCAAAAAAGCGATTGATTGTTTTTTATTTTATTATTTTTCAAAAACACATTTAAATGGCTTGCTTTCAATTATTTTTGTGCTATAATGCTCCTTTTAAGTCTAAATGTTGAATACTGCATGAATTTCTTTGTTGAGCAATATGGCTTTTACCTTGATAAGATGTGAACCGCCACACTTGTCTATTGGATGGTGTAGCTCAAATTCAAGCCACCTTAAGTATGAACAAACATGATGTTCAAAGGTTGACTTCTTGTATTGTAGCATATAAAATAACAATCCATTTCTTGCATGATTCTTATTCGGATAAGCAAGATGGTCTACATGGGAATGATATAATTACATGAGCTTTTGTATGTTTGACCTATAACCAACATGAACGACTTTCCTGACATGTCATTTTTAAGATCTGTGTACGTTCAAAATACCAATGGCTATACTCCCAACCTTGATATGAATATAAGCAGCAATTTGTGTTTGCTATTGATGTATATATCAAGGGTTTCATTTCAATCCTTTTGCTTGGAATAAGTCATGGACTTCTAAAATATTGTGAATAATGACTTATTTTGTGACTTGTTACTGAATGTATCCATGTTTGCTTCAACGGTTTCCTTGTCAAAACTTCCTTGCTTGAAATCCATTTTATTATTTTGAATCTATTCTAAGAGTCTTATCTACAAATCATTTCTTAAAATCAAAAGGTTCCAACTTTTTGAGTTCTCATGAGATTATTAAAACTTACATTATAATGTTAAGTTTTAACCCACTTATTATCTTGAAGAAAAAACACATCTTCACAACATGTCTTATGTTTAAAAGGCTTACTCACAACTACTATCTCATGTCCACTAACATTCCAAAATTGTATTGTTAAAATTGGCAACATTCCTAGTTTAGGTCATTTCCTTCATCAAATCACATCAACATTAGCTATGAATTTCACAAACTCTATCATGCTCATTCAATATGCCTGAATTCTTGCAAAGAATGTGTCAATATTTACATTATGGTCTCTATACCAACAACCATTCCTTCTCTTTAAAAAAAAAAACATGTTGACGGATTGATCTCGCACCTGTAGAGGTCTGCTCACACATGTGAAAAGATCAGTAGAGGTCGAGTTTGAATTGATAAAAGATTTTTATCTAGGTTCCTATAATGTAGGAAATCACCCAAAATCAAGGAGGTGCTTTAAATCATGAAAGTCATGGACCATGTGCCAAGTTTGATTTGATTGATGGATCTTTAGGTGACTAGGCACTCTCACACGTGCCAGATCAGTGACTCAGCAACAGCCCGAGCTCTCCTTCATGTATATATAGTGTCTCATTTGGCCATAATGGACATGGAAGCTAAATCCTAGTTTTGGTGCATTTTTTTAGTAATCTCTCCATTTGTCTTGCTATTTTATGCATTGATTGGGTTCTTAGCTTAGTATGAAACACTGCATAGATGCAGTAATGAATGTAATACTCCATTTTATTAATTCACGTCATGTATTCAATGTTAAGCTTCAAAGGTAACCTTGTCAAGACAAAAAAATCCTGCAATCTTCAACCTTTTGAGTTCACCTAGAAAGTCTTAGATCATCAACTCCATAAACAAGGATGTCATCAATGTCCAAGAGTCGGTGCAAGTCACAATAGCTCTTGCACATATTAACAAACACAAACATGCTGAATGTTTATCACTTCTCTGGCTGACTCAGCCATAATGGACAATACCATAATAGAGCAAAACCAAGCAAATGACATCCGACTTCTTCATATATATAGTTGTTAAATATACTACTCAAAAGCTTATTGATGTGTTTGCGCATACTTTTATCTTATAAGTTGAAGCTTGTTGAAACTAAATCTGGTCGATCATAGATTCAAAATGAAACATGTATTGCCGTTCTTGGATGAACTGACAGTGACATTGTAAAACTGCTGAAGGACTTAATGACTTAACATGTGAATAAGATTGATGTTTTACAACTACCAGTTGCAAGATGCTAACAAAAAAGAATTTGTTGCCCTTGGCCAGTTGGCTTCATGGGTGACATGTATTACAATACTTGCATGAATTGATTGTGAGATTGTAAAACTGTTGAGCACTTGAATGACGTAACGTGTAAATCACATTGATGTCTTATACTACCAGTTGTGACATAGTAACAAAAAGAATGGAAAACAGACCTCATCATTCCCATGGAATCATTGAAATAGTTGAACAGATTGATTTTGCTTGGTAAGATTCTAACCTTAAATCAAGAGCAATCAGTCTCCTATTTGAGGTGAATGTTGTGAAAAATTGTCAAAAAATTGACAAATCTAACTTGATCCAAACCATGTAGATTGTACATAGGTGGGTCCCACAGAGGTGAGTCCATGTTTCCATGTGTGTAGGCTACCTTAGATAGGTTAGATATCATTCATAAGGTAAGTTAGATTTGTTTGGTCAAAATTCCTAAATTATAGAACCTCATTCCTTGAATCATGGAGGTGGATAACCAACCTAGTCACCAACTTGGCAAAACTCTAAGATTAGGTAAAGATTGACAAATTAGGATAAAAATGGTCAATCATCTTCTTATTACATACTGGATTTTCACCTAACTTGAGGTGAGGAAGAGCTTTTATACATAGAATCCATCATTCCATAGTGGGAGATAGAATTTTTGGAGCAAATTGGCAATCTCTAGTTTTCAACACATTTGTCTTGAGTTTTTGTAAATGCTTTGGTATCTAAACTTGATTCCACTTAATCTCTGATAATATGTTGTACTGGGTCGGAATTCAATGTTTGATCAATGATTTTGATTTGCTCTTGATTGTGAAGATTTTGTGACTAGTTTTGCAATACATAGGTGTATCAATCAATCAATCACTCTTGGAGCCTTATGTAGGTTCATTTATGGTCCTTCGTACTGTACTTTCAACAAATGTTACATCAGCGCTATATTACCAATGATGCCATTCTTGAGAATCTGCTCCCTCATTGAACCCACCAGACAACCCAATCACTTGAAAATCAAGTTGCTTGGAATATTTGGACTTTCGTCGTTCATCAAACTCTTTCCAGCCTTGCACCTACAGAGATCAATTACAATATCTCCTCAGATGATCCAATGAATCACGTTTCATAGTTTTTGTTATGAATCATGCATCGATCTGTATGTACAGAACAATACTCATTCCATTTGCACAAAACACATTAGGTACATAAAATTTTCAATAAAAATTTTGAGCACATGATTTAGTATACAAAGTATGTTCCGTTTGTAACGCATTCGATATGCCGTTTAAAACAATCTTGTGCCATTTCACCTCAAGATGGTGTATCGTACTTGAGTTGGGCTTGTGCACCCAGGTTCAATTCTCTATGATCCCATGGTTACCAAAACACATTTTACTTGAGCACAAAATCAAGCCAAAAAGGTCTGAATAATAAAAAACTTCTCAAATTTTGAAAAATGCAATTTACTTGTCTTTTGTTGAGAAAGTTTACCTCTCGCAAACTTTCTATAGTAACTTGATTGCCATGTAGAGAGAGGGAATTTAGTTCTTTGCATCCTTGTAAAATTTCAGCAGGAAAGCTCTCCAGTGCATTGTTCTCCAAATGCATAACCTGCAAAATTATTTATCTATGACTCTTGAGGATAACAAGATGAATAACAATAATAATGAACTCACGCATGGCAAGTATAAGCATTTATAGTTATCAAAAGTTGAAACCATCTAAATCCTTATCCTGAATACAAAAGCTTATCTCAAAGGGCCACCTTAGGAGTTTTTCTCAGTGAAGGAAGAAATTAAGAATGGACAGCACAACTTCTTTGACAGAAAGTTCAACAAAGATCAAAAGCTAGTAAATAAAAGATGCACTGCATAAATCCTCTAACAGCACAACATATATTGTGCAAATTGTTGCCAAACTGTGCTTGTGTACATGTATGACTACTTGAAGTATGCCAAAGTTCATTGTACCCTTATGCCACAAACAATACGGTATGAAGATCCGCAACCCTAACCCTAGTTAATAAGTGAGAGGGATTTGGCACCCTGCGTGTGTAAGTCCAAATGATCACATAGTTATTTGATAATTAGACCAAGGCCCTCCTCTCTACTATAAATAGTGTCAAACTCGAGTTTGGAAATCATGTTCATATCCTCATTTCAATACAAGCAGATTAGTTCTCTTATGGAATGGATTTGTGAATCCTTGCTCTCTAACTCTTTCCTCCATCTCTCATGCTTTTGTTGTGTTTGCTAATTGTTGGATCTGAATGTTATTGGGATTTATTTTTATTATACTTTTTGTGAGAGAGAAAGGGAGAGAGAGAGAGAGAAAGAGTAAGCTACCTTCATTGTGGATCGTAGGGTTAATGGAGTAGTGTTAATGCTTAGGCTTAATGGATGTTAGAGCTAGATGGGGATCTTCCATTCATGCTAAAATCTGAGATATGCTATCGCTCTCATGAAAACGAACTTACACGTGACAACTAACCTCATCTCCTTGATGCTAGATTGCTTGGATCTTGGGTTGAGGATAGGCTAGGAAATAAACCCACTACGATTTTGGCGCCGTTGTCGGGGAGTTAAGCCAATTTTTCAATATGCAGCATGGTTGTTGGATGGTTAGCTTGCATTAGGCATCTTGTCGTGGCATGAATAGTGTTAAAATTGCATTTAGGATTAGTTTGGAAGTGATTTCGCCTAATTTGAGTGAATTTTCTTGTTTGAAATCTAATCTAATTGTTGAACAGGGATAGCTACTCAGATCACCATTCTTAAGATCCATTTGGATTTGAGAAATTAAAAAAAACAGCAAAAAATCGGTCAAATCTGTCAGATCTTGGTCAAAAGGAGGCAAAAATTGTCATCAGAGCTAATAACTTTTTACTCTCTTTCAAGAAACGTTCGTCGAGTTGCAGGCACCTTCGGTTTTGATCACAGAACCTTCAGTTTAAAGGGCGAACATTCCTTCCTAGCAGATTTCCAAAAACATTAAAAAAAAACATTAAAAAACACCAAAGAACACCCAAAACCCTAAAAAATACAAAAAAAAGAACATTCGCCCGATTCACTATGCATAGGTGTGATTCAGATCTATCTACTGCCAGGTCGGATCTATCTACTACCAGGTCGGCGAACGTTAATTCTAAAAATAAAAGGTCAAAGTGACTGTTCATCTAGAAAAGGATAAATTTTTGTGAAGAGTTTAACATCTTTTCACAAAATTTCCAATTTCCAGAAAGAACCTTCGCCAAAATCTGTGTCAATCTGACTTTACCATTTTGGTTCATCAGTGAGTTCGGCGAACGATAAGCAACGTGTCATATTGTTCAGTTTTTGTCAAAAAAGTCTCTTTTTTGCAAAAATAGCAGTATTACATTTGTAACTTTCGCCGAAACCTTCATTGAAACTTCTGAGGATTTTATTTATAATAAGTTACCATTTTTGAGTTCGACGAACGTTAATTTGGTCAAAATCTAAAAAAATCTCTATTTTTACCCTCGCCAAACTACAAAAACCATATGTTTGTGCATGAAGAACCTTCACCAGTTCTATCCTAGCTTTATCTGAGTCAGATTTACTATCTGAGAGTTCGGCGAAGGTCAGTTTTATCAAATTGTCAGAAAAAGTCTGATCGAAGATTTTCTAACCAAAAATAGCATTGATGAACCTTCGTCGAACCTTCGCCGAGTGAACTTTCACCCAGGAAACATTCGCCAGTACTATTTTTAGGTTATGATTTTTCAGATCAAGCTTCTGTCAAATTTTTGGTCAATTCTGTTGCAATGTTCTGAGAATTCATCATTCTTAGACGTGTCGATCGCTTGATCATAGATTATTTTCCAAAAATCAGAAATTTGATTATTGTCAAGTGAAAGGAATTTTGCAGATCTGAACTGAGATAGATTCTGATTGAAAATCTAGATCCAATCTCATTGTCTGATTGATTTAATTTGCAAAAATGGGTACTCCTAGAGAAGCTCCTCAAGAAGTCAATCCAATAATTGTTAGGAGATCACCCTGTTTGGATCCACCCAAATACAATAGATTAACAGATCCAGTTAGATTTCTCCAAATCTATGCCGAATCTTGTGAAGTTTATGGCGGAGTTTTTCCTCAAGATAAACTTAAGCTATTTCCAATGGCCTCAACGGGTGCAGCACAAGGTTGGTACTATAATCAAGATGAGACTGAGCGTATAGATTGGGAAACTGCTAAACGAGGCCTTATCACACGGTTCAAACCTCAGAAGTTTATGGAAGACCCTTTCCTACTTTTAAGTAAAATTAAAATGGGAAAGCGGAAAATGGTACGAGATTATATTGAACAAGTTAAACGCCTCATATCTGAGTGCGTACTCGAGCTGATTATTGAAGATGCTATGAATATGTGATTTCTGACAGGTCTTCCTAAAAGGATCAGACACGAGCTGAAACGCCACAATGAGTATGCAACTTTGCAAAACGCTATGGACGATGCAATACGAGAGGAGGATGAAGATTCAGATGATGAGCCGAATATCGGTATGTTGCCTTATACAACAAGGCAAACCACTACGACATCCACCACTATCGCATCAACGAATCATCAGACTGCTTATTGCCATTTTAATCCTCGGATTATCCAGCAACGATGTGCCCATATGGGATATCGGGAACCCCTTTACGAAAAGGATCCTACAGCCAAACATCGTCAATCTGCCCTTGGATATCCGGAGAGACTAGCTTTACCAGCCCCCCCGACACAACCGGCTCCTCCTGCTAATCTGACGGAACCAGAACCTTACAGAGGTAACGAGCAATGGAATTACAGTAATGATCATAAGAGCGGTCCTTCAGAACAATATGCTATTTATGTTGCCGCGCAACAACAAGCATCTAGAAATTGGACCAGAGCGCCGCTCGGATGCTTTGCATGTGGAGAAAATCATAGAGTTGCAGAATGTCCAAACAAAGGCAAATTTGTACCATTCTATAGAGACTGTGGTTATGGGCATGGCTATAAGGAGTGTCCAGCAAGACCGAAGCCACCACCGGCTACAGCTCCTGTAAATTTGATAACAATCAAGCAAAGACCAACAGTTCAACCTGAACCAAGTATACCCTTGATGGTGGTTACCAGAGCTCAGAAGCAAAAAGAAGTTATAATAGATCCAACACCTACTAATTCTATACCATCAACTGATATACCAACAACATCTGGAGTCTATCCAAATCTCCATGCAGAAAAGAGAAGATATCAGGATATGAGGCAGTGGATTAAACATTTGCAAGAAGAAGAAGAGCTTGAAGCTGCTAAAGCTACAACCGAAGTCCATTCTTCACTTGTGCAGCAGCCAAATAATCCACGAACAGATATAAATACTCAATTGCCTCATCATGAAGAACTCTTCAAGATGACTGAACCGGAAGTGCCACAAACAGAGATACTAATGAATATTCTATCTACGAAGATGAATATTACATTAGGAGAATTTCTAAAGTTGGTCAAAAAAAGTACTAGCGCAGAAGTTAACTCAAACTGAACCAGAAGCCCATCAGGAACTACTTTTTTGTGCTGGATTTGAAGAATTTAATGAGGTACTCCATGTCAGAGCGGCCTGGGAAAGTAAACAAAAAAACATCACTCTGCCGATACAACATAAGCAATTTTCTAAAGAAGCAACCATGATAGATGGAGGTTCGGGAGTTAACTTGATTTCAACAAAGCTATGTGCAAAGTAGAGTCTTACAAAGATTAAGCCTACGGCTTTTGCCATTAAACTAGCTGATGAAATTACAGTCCGTCCGCGAGTAATGGTTGAAGACATACCTATCAAAATTGTTGGAGTACAGTTTGTCATTACTTTTGTAGTAATGAACTTACCTGACGCACCAAATGTCTATCGTGTCTTATTAAAACGACCATGGTTACGAGTTGCGCAAGTAATTCATAACTGGGGTACCGAAAAAATCACTTTCGAGAATCGTGAACGTGCAGTCAAAGTTGATCCAATTACTTGGACTATCAAGCCAATAGTCCAAAAAGGGGATGATGATTCATCAACAATGGATCACACTTGTGACCGACCAGTCAAAAATTGGGGAGTTCATTATGACTCTCAAACCGATACTGTCAACATGAATCAAGCTCTTGCAACAATTGATTGTATAGTAGGCTATATGTGTCAACAAGATAATCAGTCCGACTTGAGCGAGATTTAATTACTGGATCGAACTTTGAATACACCTATCACTTTTCCATTAAACGTGTTGAATGTAGCTTGGATATCAACGGAACCCATACAAGATCCGATTGAAAATGAACTCATTCATGTGAGTCACGCCTTGACTTATGATGACAATACAGAACTTACCGATGAGCAGATTCTAAATCACATGGATCCTACCAGATTTGGAGTACGTGATATTCTTGATGAACCAACAATAAAACTGCCAAAAGCACTTATATTGAAGAAAGACAAGATTACAGGACCACTGACGAAGAAACAAGCTAAGCAACATTATAATACGGTCCTGAAATGAGAAAATCCACCTCGGAAGGTTGATTCCAAGACTGTGCCACCTTTATTGGATAAAGACAAAGGGAAAGTCGATGATGCTTCTTCAAGTCAGAGTTCTTACAAGATATCACCATCCAGGAAGTCGTCACCTTCGAAGAAGAGTCCATCTTCTCAGAAGTCATCGCCTCCACGATCGATTCCTGCTAAGAAGGCTAAGCGAAGATCCAAGACTACTCCTTTTGACAAAGAGAAATCAAATGAAGTACAACATGATATGCTAGAGCATTTTAAACGCTATACTTTGGATGATGTGGTTATCATGTTACCAAAACCACATCGTGAACCTGAAGAACAAGTGCCAGAATCAAAAAATGTTTACGATGGCCCAGCTAGAACGCAGCCTATGAATCTTGCTGAACCAGGAGAACCAGAAAAGATTGTACAAGTTGGAACACAACTTACTCCTGAACAGTTTCAAGTGCTACGGACATTGCTTATTAAGTATCAAGATTGCTTCGTTTGGACTTATAAAGATCTCAAAGGAATCAAAGGAAACATACCATACCCTTAATATCTGATGCAGTTCCAAATGTCACAAAGTTCTACCGCTGTAATCCTGATGTTACGGATTTAATAAAGAAAGAGTTACAGAGATTGCTTGAAGCCGATTTCATTTATGAGATCGAGCACATTGAATGGGTTTCACCAATTGTCATTGTTCCTAAGAAGAATGAAAAATTGTGAATTTGTGTGAATCTCAAGGCCTTGAACAAAGTGACGAGAAATGATCACTTTCTGTTACCTTTTACTGAAAGCATTTTGGAGTGCCTTGCTGGAGCAAAAGCTTACAGTTTTTTAGATGGATTTGGTGGATACAACCAAGTCAAATTGCACCTGCAGATCGCCACAAAACAGCCTTCGCAACATATTGGAGGACTTATGCTTATAAAGTAATGTCGTTTGGACTCTGTAATGCACCTAGTTCATTCCAAAGAGTGATGCAGTTTGCTTTCAAAGATTATCTACAAAAATTCCTTGAAATTTACTTGGATGACCTTGGAGTCCATAGCACAAATACAGACCACCTGGATCGATTGGAAAAAGTATTTGATCGTTGCGGCATGGCATTGCTATGGATTATTCCAAAATCAAAGTCATTGTTGAATTACCACAACCAGCAACAATTCGTGGAGCTTGTCTTTATGGGTCATGCGAATTACTATCGAATTATTATTATTCTTTTTGCAAATCTTGCAAGACCTATATACAAACTGACTATTGTTCCTATTTAGACAGTTGAGGCATTGGAAGCCTTTGAAAATTTGAAAAAAACATTAACTTCGGCACCGATACTACGTTCTCCAGATCGGACGATTGAATTTCATGTTCACAATGATGCCTCAAAATATGCTATTGGATCAGTTTTGACGCAGCCAAGTGAATACAAGAAAGACTATCCTATATGATTTACAAGCAGACAGCTTACAGATTCAAAAAAAAATTATTCAACAACGGAACGTGAAGCATTGGCCATGATTTTTTCTGTAAAAAATTTCGACATTATCTTATGGAAACGCACTTTGCATTTTATACGGATCACCAGTCGTTGTTTTATTTGATAAACAAGACATGTAATATAGAGCGTATTGCAAGATGGTTACTCTTATTAACAGAATTTGACTTTCGACTTGTGGTTCGTAAGGGTAAACAACATTATCTAGTCGACCATGTTTCAAGAATTGAATTTGCACCAGTTAATACTAAGGTGGATGATAAATTACCAGATGCTACGTTATTTTATGTTGAAGCAGTACCTGAGTGGGCAACGGATATTGTTAAGTATCTGATGTTAGAGCAACCTAATGACTCCTTGAAAAAAGTACAAAATAGACAATTGATTCATAAGACTCAACCTTATCAATTGATCGCGTGACAATTGTATGGTCGCGGAATGGATGATATTCTTTGAAGATGTGTTTTATCGCATGAAATACCTGAATTAATCATGTTTTCACATGATGGAATGGGCGGAGGGCATTTTTCTACAGATATCACTGTTCGTAAGCTTTTGCAATCAGGGTGCTAGTGGCCTACACTTCATAAAGACACTGAAAATTATATTCAGTCATGTGATATTTGCCAACAAGTACGACGTCCTACTCGTCAGAACTATGAACCCTTACATCCGGTTTTATCGCAAGCACCATTTAAGAAATGGGGCCTAGATTATGTTGGTCCTCTTCATTCTACGACAAGAGGATCACAAGCCAGATATATCATCGTAGCAACCGATTATATGACCAAGTGGGTTGAAGCCAAAGTTGTTAAAGTTGTTGATGCGAAATCTACGGCTAAGTTTTTCTATGAGCACATCATTATTCGATTTGGATGTCCTATTGAAATCGTCAGTGATCGTGATACACACTTTATTAATCAAACGATAAAGTATTTGTTGGAAGATTTTCTCATTATACACCGGTTTAGTACTCCGTACTATCCCAAGGATAATAGCCAAGTTGAATCTTCCACTAAGATTCTCTGAGCTATTATGACAAAAACGGTTGAAGCAAGTCGTTCTGACTGGGAACATAAATTGCATGCATCATTATGGACATTCAGAACCGCTTATAAAGGAAGCACGAATCAAACACCGTTTTAACTGGTTTATGGTCAAGATGTCGTCATGCCGGTTGAATTTTTAGTACCATCTCTACGCATAGTAGCAACAAAGCGATTAGATGACGATAAATCCTTACAACTGCGTTATGAAACTTTGCACAAATTATGTGAGACCAGATTGATGGCAGTTCATGCGTTAGCAGAAGAGAAAGCTCACCGTAAGGCATGGCACGATCGCCGATTACACAAAAAAGATATGAAAGAAGGAGATCTAGCATTGATGTATAAGACCAAGCGGATCAAGGAAAAATCGAAGTTCACAGGTGAAGATCCGTATAAAGTTAAAGAAATATTGAACTATGGAGCAATTATTCTAGAACATTTGGATGGAAACTTTTTGATACTCTAATGAATGGCAGCCGACTACGCAAGTTTTGGCAGCCTACTCTGCCAGTTCAGTTATCTTGATCCGAGACTATGCTTTTATTTTGATTGTTTTTCAATTTCTTGTTTTCTCTACTTGATTGACGTTTTCTTTTAAAAAAAACAGTGTGAAAAAAAAAAGTAGTATGGAAAGACTGATGATCAAAAGTCAGAAATGTCATCAGATCAGGAAAAATTGAAGGAAAGTATTTTCAGGAATCAAATCTTTATGGGAAAATAACTTGGGAAACCACTTTTTTGGCTATTTTTTTGCACAAACTGTTCTAGAATTGTTCGCCGAGTTTTCAGAGGCAAGATCTACCTCAGATATACCTATACTGGGTTGGGCAAATATTCTTTTTACCAGTTGATATTTGTAATACCTTCCTGATGGTTGGCAACCTCAAGAAGGAACGTATTTCCTCACAGATCCTGCATCGCATTATTGACTCCAACTACAAGATAGGATCTGGCCCCCTCGAGTCTTATAACTGGTACAAGACGATTTTTGGTCAGTTGAAGAGGGCCATCAAGGGTAACACCAAGCAGCAATTTGCGGTTGGTCCTCTTCTCTCACTATTATCTGCCTCTTACTTGGAGGACAGACTTCGTGGGTTTAACGCTGACTCTGTGCTTTCAATTCATGAAGAAGCACCGGCAGAATCTTCTCACCAAGCATCCACATCACATAGCCGTCAGCGTGTATGCAACGAAATCGATGTTCCTGACTGGCCTCCCGCGACACGTCAACGGACTAGGCTACCATCGCCCGCTACGCTACAATCTTTTGTTGTCGTCCGCACTGAACTACCTATTCCCCTCGTCTCTGATGCTTCCCTTGCCTCTATTTCCTCTCAAGGACAGTCTGTGACTATTGGGACTACAATTCTCATCACAGCTGCTCAGGCCGTCTCACTCCCACACACAAGATCAATTTCGCCAAATACCCAATATTTCATCGACATGTTCGATAATTCCGACTCCCTTGAGGCCTCAAAAATCTTTGTCATGCCCCAAAGTCCAACGCCCTTTGAACTCCAATCCCCCGGAAGAGGATTCGAGACTGTCCATGAGTCCGAGAATATTTTTTATGAAACTTTTCAGGAGGAACCACAAGAAACCGTAGTAGCTCAGATGCCAGATACAATTCGGGTCGGGCAAGCTGTCAAGTCACCAAAACAGTTCGACTCCACAGTACCTAAAGGTTACGAGGAAGAAGATATATTTGAAGAAGAAGAATTACAAGTACCTGCTCCACACCAACCAAGGACAGACAGGTCCTCCTGTTGCTACCACCTCCACGATTGTAGATTCTAGTGATGCTCCAGGTTTAGTCTCAAGCCTTGCGCAAGTGATCCAGTCTATGTTGGATAAGAAAAAAGAGATGGAACAGCGCATATCAGACATGGGTTCTGAAAATACACTGATCAGCCAGAAAGTCATCCAGCTAGACAAAGAGTTGAAGATCGCCAAGCAGCATGAAGTGAAGTCTGAAGCTAAGATGAAGAAGGCACAACAATCGGCTGATCGGCTAAAAGATTATGTCAGTACACTGCTGAATGTCCTCACAACCGCAAGACCAAGTGGACAAGGTTGTTCAAGATGCCAAGCAACAAGTGCAGGTGTTACAGGGTCAATTGCAAATGGCCGAACAAGATCGCACACGTCTCCAAGATGAATTGGATGTGATCATCCTTGAGCGTAATGCGTATCTTCAGACGCAAATTCCTGATCATCCGGTAACTCCAATAGAAATCGGATATTTGTTCAAAGAAGTTGAAACTTATCGAGTGGCCCTTCAAGGATTCCAAGGCCGCTTTGACAGATTCAAAGGTACAACTTCGACTGAGTTGGCAAAGGCCAAAGCGACCATAAATGAATATGAAAAGACTGTCGCTCAGATTTTGGAGTCTAACCCTCCGGTCCAAGTTTCGTTAATGCCACAATTCTCACCTCAACAACAGGAACAGACATGATTGAATACAAGTTTGGATTCAGGCATAAAACAGGGTGGAGCCTCCGAAGTTGAAGAAGTTCAGCCAGTTCCACAGGCAACGCAAGCAGGTCCGTCTATTGTAGGGACCAGACCTCTGTTCAAAAGACCAATCAGCGTCGAGGACCAGATCCAAAGTTTCTTAACGCAAAAGGAAAGGTTGATCTTGAATGTGTGTAGGATAGAGAAACTATTGAACCTCTTTGTGAAAGATCAGTAAGGGAGAGAACTGTGGATTACATGAGTTGTACGAACTATGAATCCCCAAGGCACTATGGCATCCCTGCCGAACAAACTGAACAATGTTGAAGTGCATGCCATATTTATTTCCAATTGTGAATGTCAAGACCCAGATCTACTAAGTGTACAAACCATCTGATAGAATGTAACCATTTGGAAGATGTCATGCAACTGAATTGGGGAGATTCAAACTTCATATGATATGATTAGAGACTGCAGGTACAACACTAATCATACATGTCACATGATAGAATTGATGGAACCTGGATAAATAAGACCAACACGAGGCTGTGAGACCTATAAACTACATTATGATTATGTACATCATTGCAGTTGTAGGCTCTCGGGTATCAAAAAGGCCATTTCATAGGAGCCTCATATAGGTATATCTGAAAACATTACCTTTCCATACAAACCGAGGAAGATTAACCTTTTCCAAATTTGGACAAGGCTGTGTTGTCTTCATGCGTAAAGGGCGATAAATGGGTGTAAGATCATACTGCCTCCATGGGCATGCAGCTCCTTGAATGCATGAATGGCTGAGAAGAGTTCAATACAATAATCTTCATATTTGTTCAAATCCTTTTAGGCTACAAAATTTCAACAGTTCATTGATGTGCATATAGTCCCTCTTAACAAAGAAGAAAGGAAGGCCAAAGTAGTGGCAAATAGAACAATTGTGCCAAGAACATCACACAATGACCACTGTCTCAATTGCCTGTATAACAACCTAGAGCTCATCAATATACAAACCAAACGGTGTGGGTGACATCAAACATCTCTGCTTCAACTCTATAGTGCATGATGTCAAAAGACTTTTATGTGATTAAAAGAGTACGAAACCCCTCTGATATAGTCAATCATTGCCTAAATAGTACCCCAGGTCCCATAAACTTTCGCAAAAATGATATGAATCATGATAGTGGGGTAGTTCTGTGATTCCATCAGGTCGCCAGCATTGCGGGTAGGATGCATGATGTTGAGGCACCAGGATGAAGAGAGGTTCACAAATAAGGAAGTTAAAAATATTCGCAAGGATAGTATACAAGTAACATATGAAAGGAGTTCATTGTGGAGATCATTGATATTATTGACGTAATGCATCTTGATGTGTTTTATGGCATCAAAGATGACCTGGGCATTTCACAAAAATGGATGGTCTGGAGAACATAGTGATGGGTGTATACCAATCTTTGATGAAGTATAGGATTAGAAGTAGACTAATCATTCTAGTGCCCACTAACAACACTAACAAATCATAAACCACACAACAAAAGAGAACTATGAAATTTAAAGGTGTCTCCCAACTTCATTAGTGCACAGAGTACCTGTATTCATAATCAAAACTGACTTACAGTAATGGCCCTTAACTGTCTATCAATTGGCAATAATACTCATTATACTAAAGTCTTTTGTATTGCAACCATGCCTTACAACTTAAATTACTAATAATACTATTTTGACTTTGACTTCAGTCATACAACCTTACAATTTTAACTTTCCTACCTTCAACTTTAAGTCATATCTTAATATTAATGGGTAGATACAAAATAAACATTAACTCAATCTTTGGAGAATAATCAGCAAGTGTGTAAAACTGTCACAGTTGAGAGTGCACAGGGAGGAACTCCTACAGAAAGCTCTACAAGAGGAGTAGCCCCCACAAGAAAGGTTCGTATAGGGCAGCTCACGTGCTTTGCAAATCTGCAAGAGCTACTCTCCATATAGAGTCACTGGTATAGAATAATCTTTAAAGATCTGGTAGGAGTGCCTATTCATGAGCATCCAACACGCATAGCTTCATTGGATGTATCAGTGAATCGTGAAACAAAGTAAAATTTGGCCTCTAGCAATTTGGCATTTCAATCATCTAGCAACACAAGTAGTTCATGACCCATTTTATTAGATAGAACATCGATACAATACAGGACAATCATGAGTGTGGAGTGACATATCTTGCCTGCAGACTTTTTAGGTTGCCTAGTGTCAACGGAAGTTCTTTCAAGAAATTGCATGACAAGTTGATCTGCAAAAAAAGGCCAAATGCACAGTAGTTGGTAAGTTGGTTGTTTACTCATATCAATACTTAATGCCAAGAAGGGTATAGCAAGGCCTCTCAACAAAATTTTTATCAAAAACCTTGGGATAGTTTCTAGCTTAAAAACGAGCAATAGCTTTGCACAAAGTTAGTGATTGATTAATCAAGGTTTAAATGGGCCATACAACAAAACATACATAACAGCAGTGATAACAACTTATGGAGAACATTATCTTTAAATCAATATTACTAGCTATAATAAATTTGAGGCCCATTGCTCAAGTACCACATAATTTTTTTGCTAACAGTCAAAATTCTTACAATGTAAAAAGTATTTTTGAGGACAAGATTACTCACCTATAGCTCACCTATCACTTATGGTTATACTAGAACTTAGTCAAAAGATTGTTCCAATAATTTGAATGATAACAACAATGCATCTGAAAAGACTCCTTTGCTCAAGGACACTAAATAAGGACCCTTACAAAAATCATGTAAATTAAGTTGTGCACTAGTGAAAACAATGGCCTCTCTTGTCCACTCTTCTTGGACTATATGCAATTAGACAGTACAAAAAAGCTCAAGCCACATAGTGGAAGTTTTTTACTCTAAGAATAGACCCTAGAGATCTGGATCCTTTGGAACTATACTCAAACTACATCTTTACCATTATGCAAAGCAATTTGAACAATATTATGGACAATTACGAACAGATTCACAGTAGATCAATAGCTAAGCTAAGAAGCAGCACATAAGCAAGAACTAACCCTATAAAGCAGCAAAGAGAATGCTTAAGGAGACTAAAAAGGGAGATCAATATCATCAGCAAAGAAATGAATGACAATAGATCTTACTTATACCCACAAGGAGGCCCTAAAATGGAGCCTTCCAAAGGATAAGATAATGTTAGTGAACCTAATCAAAATGGATAGGAAGGGATAATAGTGTGCCATCCTACAAGAAGTCCCCCACTCCAATATCATATGGCCAAGTACCCAATAAGTGAATAACAAGAGAAGGCAATGCATACACCTTTCCATGAGATTTCCCGTGATTGGTGATTGGTTTAGTATTTAGGGTTGAGAGAGCAGGTAGAGTGTTGAAATGTTATCAGTGCAATGTGTTGCATGAAATGTTTTTATGCATTGAAATCATTCATTGCATGATGCCCATTCCAGATTACACCATAACAAATTGTGTAAAAATATATTGAAAGAAGAGGACAGAAAGTAAATGAAGGAGATCCAACACATCAATAATCCATAACACATATATCGAACCTCTCTCTCTCTCTCTCTCTCTCTCTCTCTCTCTCTCTCTCTCTCTCTCTCTCTCTCTCTCTCTCTCTCTCTCTCTCTCTCTCTCTCTCTCTCTCTCTCTCCACCCATGCCGCCGCGTAGACCCCCCCCTAGGCTCCCCTCCTGTGGATGCCTGCATGGCAAATGTGGCTGCCACGCAGGCAGCGCCTGCCTGCGTTGCTTGTGTATTTTTTGGCAATCAAATTCAAAGTCGATAACTAGGGCAATGCAATAATGAGGGACCGCCTAGAACAAGTTATTACAAAGTCAAAATTTCCATCACACATGTTGAAATTGTCACTTCTAACTTGATGTAATATGGTTAATCTTGAGATCTAGATTCATATTGAGATCTCACACATGTGGAACCTGTTCCCACATGTGAAAGGAAGTAGAAAAAGTACTTGTATAAAGTTAGATTCATTTTAGATCAATCTACACAAGTGTGAACTTGACATTTGACTAGAATCTAAGGAAAAATCATTTTGGTCAATCTCCTTGTAATTAGCTTGCACTTCCATGTGAATGAGTAAATGCTCCCACATGTCAAGATGTTGTTCACACGTGTGGATCTAGATGTACTAGATAAGATGTACATATTCTCCTAGATCCTATTTTATAGGGAAGATTCCCACTTTTTGTGAAGACTAGCATTTGAATTCTAGCTAGTAAGATAAGTCAACTTTGATCTATGAGCATGTCTTGCTCGTATTGGTGGATCTACATGATGTGGCACTCCCCACACATGTGACGAGCTACTGGACCAATATACAGGTCGTCATGTACTTGATCTATAAAGAGATCACCAAATCTAATGAGAGGTTGATGAGAGATTTTCATTCTAGCAATTTGCTTGAGATCTACACATTTGTCTTGTGATTTTATGCTTGTAAGCTATCATATGAGTTTAGTACTTTGCTCTCTGGTCACAGTCCGTACAGTCACTGTTTTCCACACGTTTGAGGCTGCCCTTGATAGTTTTTTGGTATTACATCTATTGATCTTGCTAAAGAGTTAGAGATTTGCATCTAGATCAAGATCTAGTCAATAAAACTTGATGAATTCTTTCATTTGGCAATCAATAACTCTTGTAGATTGATTAGTACAATCAATCATTGTCCTAAAATCAAAAAGTGAACAAAACAGAGCAGGATCTTAATGTACGCCTTGAGCCTATTATGTCCATGATCTAATTGGATCTTACACTTTTGTGTACACACACAACCCCAAAACACTTTAATGTACATGACACATCAATTAAAGCTGTATATGAGAAGTTATTTCCATGCAGAAGTTTTGGTTGAAAAGGGCATTTTAGCATTTTCACCTTCGAGTTATTTATATTTCTGATCGACTTGTTTTCAACCATTACACATTCATGAAGATCCAATTGTAGTCCATATGTCTACCTAGAAGTTGAGACTTTGCCAATTCAAAGTTGCAAGTGGATCTTCATAATCCTTGGCACTTCCTATGATATGAGTTCATAACAATTTTGTGCTCTTCAATTGAAGTTTTTGTACCTCCAAGTTATTGCCAACTCAAGTTTTATGTTGAAAAAATCAAATCACCATCTTTGTACATCAAAGAAATTTGTTAAAGAAAAGAATGGATCTTGTATTTAGCCGCATTAAGGTGACCTCCAAGATCTTGGAACATTTTTTTTGACCATTTTACAAGTCAAAATTCATAGATTAAAAATTTTAGGGTTTTATAAATTCATCATTGAGGTTGCTTGTCATCATGCTTATCACTGGTACATGCACTCACTTTACTCGGTCACTCCTGATAATATTTTTGGAGTTCCCATTGCTGGTACATGTATATTTGAAGGAAAGGAATAATTAGAGGCATGCAAGCAATGAGCTACAGCAACGTACAGAGATAGGAAATAGACTTGAAAATTAAGAGACTGTACCTAGACATTGCAAAGTCATGAGTGTGTGGCTCATCAGATGGCGCAGCAAGGAGAGTCCAGGGAGGAAGAAACTATCACAGATGAGTCACAGGTTCCAGATGAGATACAACCACTGCCACAGGATCACATGCACAAGTTTTTTAAACATATGAGGTATAGGATCAGTGTCATGAATAATATTTAATTGCAAGTTGAGTTATAGAAGAGCCATGTTGAGATAAAATGCATATGCAGATCAATCACAATTTTTTGTACTGAGGTAAAGCCACTAGTTCCTTCAACTAATCTTATGAATTTTAGACATGACATCATTACAATTGTTTTGCAGCAGCTCACAAGCAGTGTCACTGCTCCAGTTAGGACTTTTTTTAACATCTGATTGGGCTATTGTAGATCATTAAACATTGAGGGGTCTAGTACCATTATGATTGGACACTTAGGGTTACCATACTACGGTTGGAAATCATAGTCACAACAAATTGCACTTTAAAGCCTTCAAAACCAATTCAAAATGATTCTCGATTTGAATAAAATCGAATTGAATTCAAATTTCTAAAAAATTTGCCCACATTGTTCAAATCATTTTGCAGTAGGATGATTCCAACTTTTTAAAAAACAGAATTGAATCAATTTGAGTTGAGACTCAAATCAACTTGTGACTATTTTGAAAATAAGTTTTTCACTATGTGTATAACAAAGGTATGGTCTCATGGGTGACAGGATAGGCTTTGGCAGGCTTCTCAGAGTCATGTGTTGTATGGATAACTTGCGATCCACTTCTTCCTTTTGTTATCTCATACTCCTATTGTGATTAGGTGCCACTCATGTTTGACATAGATTTTCATTACATCATCAGAGTTGCCATAGTTCACTTATTCCTATTGATGCCTTTATGTGGCATTCTTGGTCCATCCCTATAATTTGGTCATAGTTCCAAATTTTTTTGGCTACTACTCCAATATATACATTTTGGCAACTTCTTAAATACATACAGTCAATGGCTTTATGTTCTTGTTTTAAGGAATTTTTTCCTTAATAAGCATTTTGTTGTTACCTTCTTCTGTATATGCAGTTTTAAAGCTGCTTTTATTTCTCTGAACATCAATAATTTCTTTGTGACAACATTGACGACCATGTCTCTAAAGGGAAGAGTTGGTGACCTTTTATGGACAGTACATTGAGCCGGGGGTCCCAGCATAATACTTGAGATTATTTGTAGACAGACCATGTGGTTTGGCCAATTGGGCCCATCTAGTACTAGGGTCAGTCTTATCGGGCTTGTAGCCCTAACTCGTTCGGGCTTCCGATCAGCTATAAATAGGCATGATGCCTCATTATTATCTTAGATAAATGACTAAAATTTTAGTCTATCGTGCAATCAGCATGGATCAGCATTACATTCAGCACAGATTGCTAGTGTTCTACATTTGCTTCGGCTCTGCATTTGTTGGCATAACTTGCATCAAAATCGGAAAAAAACAAAACATGATCGACATTTTCTCCACAAACATTAGAAAGAGTTTGTGTCCACTAAGCATTGCCAAAATAGGACCAGCAGTCGTATCAACAGCAAAGTCAACAGCCAATACCCAACAACAAGTCCATCATAAATTGGCTGATGTTGAATACAAAACTCCTATATTATCCCAATTCTGATGCATGAATGCTAAGAGAGACTAGCATTTCTACTAACCTCGATAAGAGACAAACAATCTCCTAGGCTTGAAGGCACCGAGCTCAAGCTGTCAAAAGGAAAGTAGAAAATCAGCAAAGAAAGTGCATGGAACGCATTGACAATGCACCACCAGGTCCACTTATTCATATACCCTCCAACTAGAATACATTGAAGCATGTAATAAGAAGGCAACCTTAGAGAAAGGTACACATTAATGATTATACTAAGTTCAAGCCACTTACCAGTTGTTACTCAATTCCAGCTTTTCAAGTCCTTGAAGGTTCCCGATATTGTCATGAACAGCCGTAAGCTTATTATGTGAAGCCAACAATTGTCGTAGAGATGAAAGTTCGCCAATTTCAGCAGGTATAGAGGTAAGTCTGAAAATTTGACAGCTCAAGACAATGTCATTAAGTGCAGCAGTTACCTGGAAAAATTGATTTGCAATGTATTTAAGCAAGTTGGAAGACTCTAGAACCTATGGATGCACATATTAATGATCCCGCTGCATTTTAATATTTCAGCATGTCAAATTTCGAAATTAGACAGAATTGTAGCTTGTAGATCAAATGCTTACAGCCTACATTAAATGGAGTTCCCCATCATCAAGGAAGGAATTGGATCAAACAAAACAAACTTTCGAAGAAAAGACAAGATCCTAATATTCTTGCATTATCAAAAAGGGAGTACAAGTTGAGCGAATAGCTCTTTTACTCTGTGAAAGAGTATAGCCTAAGTTGCACCTTAACGGCGTTCCGGACCCCCACACTCAGGAACGCTACGTTCCGGAACCCCGGAACGCTGTTCCAAAATAATGGAAATTTTGTTTTTTAATAGCTCATGTCTCCAAAAGGCTCACAGTTGTAAAGAGTCACCTATCAAAGTAGAGCTACTGCTACCTATGAGAAAGATTAGTAGGAGATTGATACAAATGACTAATTAATACCATGACCAAGACTAATTAATAGACACAGATGAGTGGCCTTTTCATGTACATAAAATAGGAAGTCACAGAAATGCGAGTAAGAAATTTATAGCAAGTCTGGAGATACACTTCACTTTGTGATTGTTTCTCTACACTACTACAGATCTCTGTAAATGGAAATAATTTATAAGCAAAAACACCTACAGACCTACAAACTCTCATTATAGAGAAGTGCAATCTCAATACAGCTGCCTAGGGATAAATTATTTCTTGGAATCAGCTTCTGCTGAATTTGTTTGAAACTCCTTGAATGATTTTGTAATGATAATGGTCAAATGTGGCTACTCTGAATTGCTAATGAGTTTCCATCAATCTGTACCAAATTTACTTTGTCAAGATTTCCATTTATTGATGTCGTGAAGGTGATTGCTATGCAATCACTAGAATGAATGTAGAGCTTTGGCAACTTATTGGTTCTTTGTAGATAGCAGCATACAATAACAAAATTACTAACACCACATCATTGATGTAAAGAAGAATGGCAATCAAAATGTCGCCTAATCTGCAACCAGCACCACCACCATCTCCAACTCATCAATATACAATCCAAAGAGAACAAGTGAGAGAGAACAACATTGCTTCACCCCAATGGTGCTTCAAATATGCTCAAAAGACCGCGACTATGCCGAAAGCAACCCAAAACTCTCTCATAAAGTGTCATCACAACCAAGATAATGTTCGTGGAGAAACCAAGATCGCAAAGCCTCTGAATGAGTAAGGAATGTGGGATAGAGTCAAAGGCTTTCCTAAAGTCCACAAAAAAACAGTAAACCCTATTGGCTGATTCTAACGAATCCCCAAGATACTCGACCAGAGCTACCCCGAGCACCTCTCACCTTAGACCAAGGAGGTCTCTAAGAAGACGAGATGAACGAAGACTGAGAGCCGAGTATGAGAGCCTCATGGTGAATCCCGAAAGATGGAATGACCATGTAGAAACTAGTATTTCTAGGAAAATGTAATAAATGCAAGTAGGCCCCTCTTAGAAAAGTAGAGTGAGCCGCCTTTTGATGGTGACCTCTAGTGGAGGAGATAATTTCACTTGTAATTTGTGTAATGTGGCAATGCCAGTAGGATGCCACCTAAGGAGCTCTATTGCTTATTTAAGAGACTCCCCCTTTGAAGAAGGGAAGCTTTTGTAAATGTATCTACTCCATGCTGAAATGAGAAGATCTTCCATGAATTTTGATGCATTCTTGAGCTCCTTGATCATTCTTGTTTCTTGAGTGATGCTGTAATGATCTTGCCCCTCCATCTCCTTTGTGTGTGGTTGAGGATTCAGGGAGCACTCGCTTTCTTGCTTTCATAGATTAATTTAGGATTCAGCATTGTGGTAATCCGTCATGAGTTGGTTTGCAGTGTAAGTCTTGCAAAGCATTCCATTTCTTGACATTCTTGAAATCCAAGAATCAAGCAACGGTGTTTCTTGATCCTTGGAATTTCAAAAATGCTGCTAGTATAGTTCTTGTTTTCTTGTTTGTAGATTATTACATGTTATTTAGTTTTAGTTTCTTGTTTTGTTCTTGAATCTAGAATGGATATGTAGCTTAATGCAAGATTTCATGATCTATTCATTTTGATTTGCAGCATTAGAATAAGATAATGTGATTTGTTCACCTGGACTTCATGTTGATCTATGGGTTGAACGTCTTGATTGCATGTTCGGTTGTGAATACATGTGATTTCGGTTCAAGAGAGACGATTCTGGTTTGTCCTCTGACAGGCAGGACATTTGCTACATCGATGTCAGTCAATTCTGCCTCATTCGGGTCTAGAAACAAACAGGGTAATCATCAATAAAAAAACACATAACCTCTGTTGCCAGGTAGAAGAACACAAGCATAAGCAGTAAACAGATTCTAAAGAAACGAATCTGTAAACATTTGGCCCCGTTGTCGCTTGACCTCAACCACATCATAAATCCATCCCTGCTGCAACGTTCTTCTCAATCAAATCAATCAAACACATTCTACATATCTAGATCTACCATCATCTGCAGTCTGAAACTTATTGCCTGAAAGTTCTTGAACAGTCTCCTCACACCTCTACGATTGTGTGTTTACCTCTCTGGTCGACATCCATATGAAACACATGATTCTAGTTTTGCATACACCTCCTTCAGACCTGTAACACGCCATTACCCTGCACACAGCCCTGCCTCCGACTGATCCTGAAAGCGCTCTCCAACCCTACCAGCACCATGAAACAGCTCTCCAACCCTGCCCCAACCTGTGCCAACTTTCACCCCTGACAGACCTACACACTCCCTCCATTCCTCGCTGACTGAACCGACTGCACAACCACGCCACCTTCATCTCCAGACCTGCAAATTTTTGTAAAGGGGTTTGGTGCATTTGGTGGAATGCATGGCTATTTGTAACGGTTTTATGGTTACATAGCCCGAAACTTTTAAAGTCTTTGCAAAAATTTTGATGTAATCAAAGCAATGGTCGATTCGATAAGAAGATAATTGGGAATCTATCTAAATCGACAACTGAGAATGGAGTTACCTATTCTCCTAACATAACCGGGAGAATCTTTGGAGAATAATTTTATTATCCTAATTGCTATCTCTATGTGATTGGATCCATGAATTTAGGATCGGCAATTCATGGTAATTATTCTCCAGGCAAGTGCCCTGTAAGTGGAAATTTGATTTCCTGGTACTGTGCTTTTTATCGATTTAACTCTGGAGAGGAAATATTCCTAGCTAATTGAGTTAAATGGTATTTTCGGTTCTTCCTTATATACTTGATGGTGCACCTATAGGATTATCTTAAATGATTTTTGACCTTTAAGATAGGGCAAACTAAAGCTTTTGAGATACTTGTTAAAGTGAATAAATGGAGTAAAGGTCATAATATTTGGAGGTAGCTCTATATTCGATTAAAAATTGATCGTACTGAATATCGTAAAAGAGCACCTGGATCCAAATTTTATGGATTTTCCATTAGTTTAAAGTAATACTTAAGCTAATGTAGTCAAAACGGGAGTAACCTAGCATTTACAAGTGTCAAAGGAGTTTTCGGTGCCTTCGCTGATGAAATTTTTTGGGTGACCGGAACAAAAAACTAAGGGAGGAAGAAAATGAGACACCTGAGGGTAAATGTGATAGTGTTGTGTAAATGTAGCTTTGAATCACCAGAATTGATCTACAACAATCATTGATTATGCAATAAGATATCATTTTTACAACATAGTGTTACCGCGGATCCATAGTGGTACCGCAGATCCATACTGATCCGCGGTACCATAATATTTTAATATATTTTTGGATTGGTGAATAATCCCTGTATGGAAATGCATAGCATCAGGTTATTGAATTCATTAAGTTGAATTTATATTAAATATCTATAGGACCATGAGTTGACCCTATTTGTTATTGGAAATTGTGACATGCAACGAGAATGACACTTGGTTCACATTTGTACTGTAAGGAACCTTATTCCTAAGAGTGGGAATCTCAGATAGTAGGAATTCGGTGAACGTTAGTACCAACCGGGTAGGTTGTTTATGTGACGGTAAAGCCATGTGCAGATTCTTGTTAAATCACAATTTTCTAAATGGATTATTGCAATCCATTAGGAACAGATTTGGGGGTACTCTAGTATTTGGTGGAATAGATATGTGCATATCTAGTATTGGAAATTCAAATAGAGTTTTTAGATCTCTGGATTATCGGATGATGCGGTTAAAGATCTTCTTGAAGATCGGATCCTATATTGGGTATAGGATGGTCAGATAATCTTTTTGATGTTCTGTTGTGCAGGTCTACAAGCAAAGAACTTTCTGGAGAGAAAACTGATGGTATGGGACTATAGGAAATCAAAGTGCCAAGATCCTTCCAACATTCAATCTCCATATACAAGAAGAGGAAGAAGAAGAAGAAGAGGGAGAGTGTTAGGCGTCCTCAGGAAGAGAGAAAGTAGTAGCAATGCTTGAAAGGGAATGAATTACAAATGAACAATGTATACATATAAATAGGCCTTCCAAGGGCCTAGACTCTTCCAAACTCTAAGTTCTAGAACCTTCCAAACCCACTACTAATTATAGGGCACTCCCAAAAGTCAAGATCCCTTAACACAATTAGACTTTACTTGGACCCACGAGTTACCACTAGACCAAAATTGGGTCCAACTTAACTAAAACTATCTTAACATGGTCTAAATAATAAACCTACCCCATGGTTACACAAGTCTCAACCTTTTGGGTCAAAGTAACCTATGGGAAACTAACATTATCATTTATTATTTCTAGCACCCTCCTTAAATGATAATGTAAAAACATAACATGACAAGAAGTATGAAAAAAAAATTGCAACAAAAATGCAAAGTGTTGCATGTTGCCCAAAACTCCATGTAGCCAAAAAAGAAAAGATGTAGCTTGTTGTCCAGGCTTAATGCTGCCAATAAAAAAAACTTCATCTTTAAGTAGTCGAAATCTCAGCCCCAATCATGCCCGATGTAGAAGAGATGTAGAATATGAAGTGCGGTAGCATCAAGTCGAAGAGTGAAGACAAGCATGCTCCATCCAAAGTAGGTAGCCAAAAAACCAGCCACAAGCCGAAAGCAATCCATCAATGGTTCCCACATGATTCCGTAAGTCTTTTTACCACAAGAAACATAAAGAAGAGTATGATACTCTTTTACTATCACATCCTCCCGAATCTTACTATCAATGATCTACTCACCAACACTAGGTAAGGCAACACCGTCATCATAAGAAGTAAGAATCAAAACAGGAAAATCAGCATAAGGTACTGATTTTGGTGAGGCATGTGTGTTTCCTCCAAGGTAAAAGGATGCTTTGCTATCCCGCAAAGACTCAGACAGCCAACAAGAGGCTGTAGCAGGCTGTCCAACAACCACAAAATCACCAACACTTTGTTGTCCAAAGTGTTCCAAATGTGGACCTTGCTGTCCAAAAACCTTCCGAAGGCCGTTCCCGATGCATAATAGGATGCTCACGATGTAACATAGGCTAAAAATGATCAATAAACCATGGCTGAATATGTTGTCCACCATCTTCAAGAAAAAAAACAGCAGCTTGCCACTTTGAACACCCAAAAAATCCAGCAACATGCCACTTTGAACCAAAGTACTAATTGACATGATTTTTTCCCCTCCTCCATTAGTACAAAATGGTTTCAAAGAATGCTTGATTTTAGCCTTTTCCAAAACATTAACTTGAGAAGATTGCTCATAAAGTTCTTCACTAATGCATCCATCATTTGCAACAAATGGCTCAAGAGAAGAAGATTGCTCTACCATACCAACATTCCATTTCAAACCTGTACTTGTAGAAAGACAATGATCAAACTTTGCATGCCTTTGCTCTTCTACCTTCAAAGAGGATGAAGTAGAGAGGAGAAAACATGATGATGAATCCTTTATTCGATATATCTTTAAAAGTGTTTCCCAAGCACTTTTAGAGGTCTTGCAAAATCTCAAATGACATAAGATAGATCTTGTTACCGATAAAACCTTGATATCAGGTCGATGCAAAACCTCAACTTGCAACTCCAAGAAAAATAGTTGGTGCCATCCAACATATCTTCGCCCGAACAAGTACGAATTGCTCCCAAATCTCTTGCCATAAGAACCAACCAAGACAATAAATTTTTTCCAACCCTAAATGTGCCCTAAAAGACACAAAAACCAGCAAGTATCAAATCTGAAAAATCAACACCGGAATGTGTCGAAACCACACATTAGATGGATGCAGGAACTCGGCCTCCTACAAGCCTTGTGTGCTGAAAATTTCAGCCTGAAATTGCATTACAAACTCAAAAAACTAGCAAGCAAAGAATCAGGTTAGCCTCCAACAAAGCTTTTTCCGGAACCGTTCTTTCTTGCCAAAAAGTGTGAACAATATAGACACGAATAGGGCTGTTGCAAACACCCTACAAATGGTAATATGTTGTCCAATTTTCAACCTCGGAATGTGATCAGATCATCATAAAAAATTAGTGCCTTCTTCCACACCTGGAAACAAGCAAAAAGAAGTGGATCTTCACTTTGTAAAATCAGCAAGGGTGCAATGATTTTTCAGCCAAATCAGAAGATAAAAATTGCTTATAGATGGGCGCCCTCCTGCAAAAGAGCATATCTAAAAAATAGGGCAGCAGCGGACCAACGGAAGTAGGATAAACCTACACGGATGTGGGCGACCTAAAAGCAACCCCGAAGAAGATAATTAATGGCGCCTTCCTACAACCTGAAAAATCAGCAAACAACCAACTGATTTTTGGGCGCCAACGGAAGTAGGATAAACCTACACGGATGTGGGCGACCTAAAAGCAACCCCGAAGAAGATAATTAATGGCGCCTTCCTGCAACCTGGAAAATCAGCAAACAACCAACTGATTTTTGGGCGCCCAAAATCCTATTATCTCCTTTGATGTGTGGCCCTCCTACAAAACGGAAAAGAGTCAAAATTGAATGGATCTTCACTCCAAAACATCAGCAAAGGTGCTAAATTTTTGTGATCCCTAAGTGAAGACGATCTCTTTTGGTAGGGCGCCCTAAATCAAGCATAGAAGATCCATGGCTCTGATACCATGTAGGAAATCAAAGTGCCAAGATCCTTCTAACATTCAATCTCCATATACAATAAGAAGAAGAAGAAGAAGAAGAAGAAGAAGAGGGAGGAGTTGCTAGAAATCAATGATAAACTTCATTGTTATTGTTTACGATGTACATTAATGTTGACAGCTGTGACCAACTGTCATTAGCCGTAGGCTAGGCTATTAGTCTACTCGTAGGTTTTCTCTCTCTATCAGGGTTCAGGGTTTATTTGTACATTTTACAATGAGTTAGGATGATAATGTGATTGTGCGTGTTCTTCTTCCGCCTTCTTGTGGTGATTGCTTATGGTGAATGCTTGATGTTGCATATCTAATTCTTGACATGGTATCAGAGCAGCGATAGTCCTGCGTGCCTGATCAGTGGATACAGCTTGTCACAGGCTCCGCAATGAAGTGAGAAAATCCTTCGCGGGAGGTGTAAGCTTGGAGAAACAAAAACGGCTGGAAGAAATCCTTCTTTGGTGTATTTTGCAGGTTTGGAGCTCACAATCATCAGTGGGGAACGAAGACACAGCCCCGGAGGCATCAGAAAGATCAAGGCAGTATTAGACAGATTGAAAATCTGTTGAGTGGGGGAAGAGTTTTACAGTACTTTCTAGTTGTTGTAAAAAGTGTTGTGTGAGAGGCTTGCCAAGAACTCTCTCATTTGTCTATTTGGGGTACCGCAAATCACACTAGACAGTGTCTAGTACTGCCATTCAGAGTTAGGAGGCTTCATACTTTCCACATTACTGATCTCTGTCTTTTGAACAATCACACATTTCAAAATCTTTGCAAAGAGGAGGCGGCGTAGCCGTCTCGCCGAAGTGGGGAATCTAGAATATTCCCACTGAAAGTTCTTATATTCCCTCTAATTTTCATCTTTTCCGTACCAATATCGGATCGACGCGCCAGAGGTAAGAAAAATCCTGAACAGTCGTACATCCGCGCGTCGTACAGATATAGCATATTCGTACCAATATCGGATCCACGCGCCAAAGGTAAAGAAAATACCGAGCAGTCGTGCATCCGCGCGTCATACTGATATCGCATACCCGTACCAATATTGGATCCACGCGCGCAAGCTAAAGAGAATCCCGAGCAGTCATGCACCCGCGCGTCGTACCGATATCAGGTATACAACCAAAAATTTACAGTTCTATGGTGTGATAAATTTTGTGATCCAGACTCATCTATCCAGTAATGGCAACTCTAAGCAAGAGTGTCCTTAATGAGTCAAGCAAATTGGAAGGTGCCGGCAACTATGCAGTTTGAAAATTCAAACTGAAGAACATTTTGATGGAAAAGGAGCTATGGGAGATCGTGACAGGTGAAGAGACAAGGCCAGTGATTGAAGACAATCAACGGACATTTGATAGGAGAAAGCTCAGAATGTCATCAACTTATCAGTTAGAGATGCAATTATTCTCTATATTTTAGATTCAGAAGGACCAAAAGAAGCGTGGGATACATTAAAGGCATTGTTTGAAATGACAAATACATCTCAAATACTATTTCTGAATACGAAGTTGCATACATTATGGATGGATGATGGTGCAACTATTGCCGATCACATACTGAAGATCAAAGAGATCCGTGACCAATTAGCAGCAGTTGGAGAGCGAGTACAAGATCGTGAGATCGTGCAATTGACATTGAATAGTCTGAGTGAGTCACATCAGATGTTTGTGACGAGTATAGCCATAAGAGTGTTGAAATATAAACCTAGTTAAATAAATAAAACATAGCACATGGTTTTATTTGGAGGCCAAAGTTTTTAAGGCCCAAATAAACTTAGGCAAAAAAAATTTTAGTACAAACTCGTGGAGGGCCTTCTTGCATGATAATGCCACTTGTCCACTTGAGTTTGGTAGATCCCCATGCATATGTGCATGGGGGAGAATAAGTTAATTTGCCACATATCCTAGTTTGCATGCAACATGCAACATGCATGCAAGACAAATTAGACACATGCAAATAGGCATGCAAATTGCCATATACCTTGGACACTTGGCAATAGCATGCCATGCTTTGTACATACTTCAAATTCTATTTAATAGAGTCTCCACGAGTTGGAGAGTGTGATTTTTGGAATAATCTTCCATTTTTCATCATTGTGTTGTCTCCTTCATCTCAGATTGTGTAGTAGCTTGCAGGTGGATCTGATCAGGAGTTTTGCCAGTTTCTCCCTCTCCTCTCATCAGATTTCGATGAGGACAGTTGCATATTGATCCTTGGAGGAGGGCACTACCATTCCTATGCTTTCTGGCTTCAATCAAAGTGTTTCCATGACCAGAACAGCCATCATTCAGATCTGATTGGGCACTGGATCTGATTTGTTTGTTCCTTCATTTTTCCTCAGTGGATAGTCAGAATTGAATGAAATCAATTACATAAGGTTACTATTGCATAGGCAGTATCAGTAGAAGCAATTAGAAGTCAATCTGAATCTGATTTTTCCATTTGCATGTGCAAGTACTAGTCCATGCATGTTGCATGCATGCCTCTAGAATTCTTCAGATTGCTTGCATGTTTCCACAGTTGCTTGCATGTTGATTACATGTCACTGTATTTGCTTGCATGTTGCTGATTTTTTGATCTATTTTGAGTTGTAGAAGACCATCGAGGATTCCTAGGTTGATAAACATCGATTTAACGATCCTTTCTATCTCTATCCTTTCAATTCTATAACAAAGAGAAAATCTTCCAACCTATGAAGAACTAGGTGGATTGCTTTTGCAAGAAGAGAAAGGTCAAGAAAACTTGAATCATCGTAACAGGAGCTATGATCAAGCTCTTGCAGTTAGAGGACGAGGTGGAAGATTTGGCCGTGGAAGGTATCAATCGAGAGGAGGAAACTCAAGCCGGGGATCATTTCAACAATTTCATGAGCAAGTCAATGATAGTCCGAATCGAGGCAATTGGAATCAAGGCCGAGGTCAAGGACGCGGCTATTCAAGACAAAATAAACCTGGAAATTGTAGGTACTGCAACAAACCTGGCCACTGGGAGCGTGAATGCTTCAAGAAACAGAAGGAGATGGAACAAAAAAAAGACAAATGGCAAGCGGAAAATTATGCTGATCAACATCAATTTGATGACTATTATTATGAAGACAATTATACTGATCAACATCAATACGATGATGATCAATATGAAGATGATACAGGCGAGAGTTCAAAATTGTTCATTACAGCATTAATGACAAGTGATGAAGCCAAGGATACCTGGTACATTGATAGTGGTGCATCCAAGCACATGACTTCAAGGAAAGAGTGGTTTTCCGAACTTGAGAAAACTAACAATGGTGATGAAGTTGGACAAGCTGATGGCAAATTGCTATCTGTTAAAGGAGTTGGAGTGGTACCAGTGAAGTTAGCCAGCGGGAAGATAAAGCAGATTAGCAATGTGCTTAGCTAACAATCTACTATCTGTTGGGACAATGGCTGATCAACAACTCAAGGTTGAGTTTGACAGCGACAAATGTGTCGTCAAGGACATCAAGAATCACTACAAAGTATAGTCGAAGTGACCTTTGGCATCAAAGTTTTGGTCATATTAGTGCTCAAAGCTTGCAAATCCTTAAAAAAGGTAATCTAGTTGTTGGATTGTCTGATATCTCTTTTGAAGGAAAAATTTGTGAGGGTTGCATTTTGGAAAAACAACATAGAGAGAGATTTCCCAAAGATGGAGCAAGAAGAGCCAATGGCATTCTGATCTTGTTCATAGTGATCTGTGTGGACCAATACAAACTAGGTCCATTAGTGGTTACTATTTCATCACATTTATTGATGACTATAGTAGAGACATATCTGGATTTATTTCATAAGCAGGAAATCTGATGCTTTTGCCAAGTTTAGAGAGTTCAAGGCTCTAGTTGAAAAACAAACAGGTTGTTATATTAAGACCCTCAGATCAGATGGTGGCGGTGAGTATTTTTCAACAGAGTTTATAAATTTTTGCAAGGATCAGGGGATCAAGAGACAAACTACTACACCCTATTCACCACAACAGAATGGAGTTGCAGAACGGAAAAACAAATCCATTGTGGAGATGGCTAGGGCAATGCTTAAGAGCAAGGGTTTGCCAAATACTTTTTGGGCAGAAGCATGCAACACAGCTACTTATATCTTGAATCGGTGTCCTACTAAGTCCGTGGAGGGTAAGACACCTTACAAAGCTTTTACTAGAAAGAAACCTAATGTTTCTCATTTACGAGTATTTGGTTGTGATGCTTACGCTCATGTGCCTGATGAAAAACAAAAGAAGCTGGATGCAAAAGCTATTAATGTATTTTCCTTGGATATGATGAAAGAGCCAAGGCATACAGGATGTATGACACATATGCCAACCACAGGTGGATGCGACTACTATATCTTGCGATAATCAAAGTTGCATTCACCTTGCCAAAAATCCAGTTTTACATGCTCGAACCAAGCACATCGAAATACACTACCATTTTGTTCGAGAGAAAATTCTTGATGGAGCCATTGATCTTGTTTTTTGTAAATCTGAAGATCAAATGGCAAATATCTTTACTAAATCATTAGGTAGATGTAAATTTGAGAGGTTTCGTACTCTACTAGGAATAGAAAAATGTAATTTTAATATTGAGGGAGAGTGTTAGAAATCAATGATAAACTTCATTGTTACTATTTACGATGTACATTAATGTTGACAGTTGTGACCAGCTGTCATTAGCCGTAGGCTAGGCTATTAGTCTACTCGTAGGTTTTCTCTCTCTATCAGGGTTCAGGGTTTATTTGTACATTTTACATTCAGTATGAGTTAGGATGATAGTGTGATTGTGCGTGTTCTTCTTCTGCCTTCTTGTGGTGATTGCTTATGGTGAATGCTTGATGTTGCATATCTAATTCTTGACAAGAGAGAGAAAGTAGTAGCAATGCTTGAAAGGGAATGAATTACAAATGAACAATGTATACATATAAATAGGCCTTCCAAGGGCCTAGACTCTTCCAAACTCTAAGTTCTAGAACCTTCCAAACCCACTACGAATTATAGGGCACTCCCAAAAGTCAAGATAGGGTCCCTTAACATAATTAGACTTTACTTGGACCCACGAGTTACCACTAGACCAAAATTGGGTCCAACTTAACTGAAACTATCTAAACATGGTCTAAATAATAAACCTACCCCATGGTTACACAAGTCTCAACCTTTTGGGTCAAAGTAACCTATGGGAAACTAACATTATCATTTATTATTTCTAACAGGGACATCAGTGATTTCAAAGGAGAATTCTTGGGCGAGAACGATCTGTAGACCAGTGGTTAGTTTTTACATTAATTGTAAAGCTAACAGTTGAAACCCTTGGTTAAACTTGTTTAGGGTATTTGGAAAGGTTATGAGATATAGATCCGGATCCCTAAATGGTATCTCATAAATACCAAATCGAAAACCCTTAAAAGCTATTTCTCTTTTAATTTAAACCTCTACTTTTTAGAAATTTCTTTAATACGAGACAATTGGATTGAGATTCATATAATTCCTTCCAGTGTAGAACAAGGTTCTGAAGGACTGTTAAAATTACATGAACTTATGCTTCCATCTCAGTTTTGTGAATATAGCTCGAGAATCAATTGATGTTTTCAACTGAATAAGTGGAATTTAGACTTCCTAAGGCCAAATGTTTATCTCTATTTGATAGTTGATTATTGAGAGTAATGTTTCTATCACTCAGAATGAGATATTTTATGATTTTGAGGAAAAAGTTTGGTTTGTAGTAGTATTAGATACTCATTACTAACTTTTTCGAATCTTTGATATCTTATACGTTGTCTCCTAAAAACTTTTTAATCGAAATTATGGAATTTCTTTTAAAAGGAGGAGAAGAAATGATAGGAATAAGACTTTTATGGGATCAACCAGTTGCATAGATTTCTTTTGTGGAATCCAGTATGTGTGCAATGGTGAAACTATTCAGTGGGAATAGAGGAAATCTCTAGTGATTGTTTTGAATAATCTGGAACTAGAGGAGTTTTGGGGATATTGAACTGTGAGATATTCATGAATATGGGAAGTGTTGGTACAGATTAAATTATGGTTCACTGATCGGTTTGCCAAGTACCATCTTGTTATTGATTGGATCAGTGGAATAAAGCTTTAATCTTAACCTTATGTCCAAAGATGTCTGCATGAGTCAGCCTAATCTTGGTTTGTACACTAAGATATGATGTAGGTTGATTGGTTGAAGAAATTTTATTGGTAAAAGTATGATGGTTGGAAAACTTGTGATGTGGAATTATTCACTTCAGAGATTTCCCAGATATGTTATTTACTTATGAGAAATAGAGTTTTTTTGTAGCTGAGTTATAAGCTTCTCAGTGAGATATGTGAATAACATATGCAGATTTTGGAGGAATCTGCTAGATAATGACATATATGTTTGTATACTACTGGGTCATAGTGAGATTATTCTCATATGTGCACGATTAATCTTGTTTAAATCTACTATGTATTCCTGGTTACTAAGGTTACCTGGTGCACTTAACCTAGTTGTTGAACATAGACATATGATCAAGTATTGTGTTTGACAATTACTTGTAGAGTTAACAGATCTGTTCTGATTGATCTATTGGTTAACTTAAGAGTGATTTGGATATGGATCTAAATGTGGTGTTGTACTAATACAATCAAGAGCTTCACCTAGACATTTAAGATTTCTAAATCATGGGCAATTAACTTGAGTAGTTAATTTACTCCTGAGGAAGTTAATTGGTAAAACTGACAGTGTGAAGAGAATTCAACGAAAACTGTTTGTTTTGTGTGTATTGCTTATAAGACACATAATTTATGAGTCATTTGGATTCATTAGGGAATTGTGTGCATAGGATATACTGAGTTCCTGGGTGAGTATTTCTCAATTGAGGAATAGACTTAATTCATTAGTGATAGTATCCCTATGAGCTCAATTGGATACCGGATCCTAATGGTTCCAAGAATGGTAAACTGAATTTTTGGAATTCAGCAGAACTTTGTAATCTCTAGATGTTGTTCTAGGTGATTGTATAAAGTTTATGTTGTTAAAGACGGTTGTTATAATGGTCATTGTAGAATTTGAAACTCATAATCTGGTCAAGAATCAAGTTGAAAGAATATTCTTGGAATCCAGTTATTTTCCTTGTGGAAAAGATTTTAGAATGATTCTTATATTTCCTGAGTTGTATGTTGTGCATATACTCCAGTATTTTTTAATGATTAAGTATGGTTTGGAACCCTGTAAATTATGATTGACGAATCATAAGGTTCTAAATATTTATGATTGACAGATCATAGATTGATACTTAAAGATCATTAGAATATTATAAGGAAATGTGAGAAAACTTAAGATAATGAGTAATTCTTGATCAATTGGGAGAGTCAAAGATTTAAATTTGTTGTTTGAAATTGTATGGATCTCACAGGCATTTTCATTAGGTAATTGGTTACTTATAAGGAATTTGCTTACCTTAGTGGATAGTATTCTACTACAAATTGTAGTCTATAAGTGCTTGTGTACAAGGTTCAGTCTATATCTCCAAATTTATAGGAGACAGATAACTCTATTAAGATACAGATAGTTGCTGATTTATGGCAATGGTGTTAGAAATGGGGCTATTAACTCATTAGAGTAACTGTAGTACTCTGGAGTGAGTTATAATTGTCTGAGACTTGATGGATTTCCTAGAGATTTTAAATGATTGAATTGGGGTATTTTAGAATATTTGGATATTCTAAGAATATTTGTACCAAAAAGCATTATTTTCTGCAAGAGATTAAAATGGAGTTTCTTCAGCTTTCGGATTAAAAAAAATCACTCAATGTTTCATGTAATTGGGATTACATGAAGGTGATGAACTCTTCTTTTGGATAAGATCAACCCATTTGAAAGATTTATAGCTTAGTGTATCTTTCGGGATTTGAGTTAGTATTTATGAGTAGAGGCAAGCAAATTAAAAATTGTTGCATCTCTGAATACTTATTCAGATGGAAAGATCAGACTAAGAATAATGATTCATAAGGAAAACTTGAAAGCTTAAGAAATAGTTTCATGTTTTCTTTTTCTCGTTTTAAGGACAAAACCTGTTTAAGGGAGGAAGAATGTTACAGCCATATTCTGCTAAGGACATGGAATAGTCCAAATATGGTAGACCGGCCCTCCTGTGTTCGAGATTATTGGTCACGCCTAGAAAGTCTGTCAGCAAAACTTAATAGTTCCTTTTTGTACCAGAATCGACAAATAAGACGAGTATTTTAGAAGAACAATGTACTAGGTTGAGGGGGTACTTAGGTCGATTATGACCTCCAACCCTTACATATGAAAAGGTGAATGGAGGCTTTCAATGAACTTGCTAGCCAATAGGCTTGTACCCACACATAGCCCACCTCTACATTGAGGTCCTTCTCGCTTTCCAAGTGTCCTTTCTTCTAATCCAATACATGCCTAGGATGTTTCGAGAGTAAAGCCAAGGGATAGGTCAAATTTTCTTAAAGATTCGAATCTGCCCCCTTTAAATAGGGAAGAAAAAGATAGAAACACAAATGCGTTAACTTCTCTAAGTATAAACTTAAAAATGAGTTACAAAGGGCTTGGGGCTAGAAGAAGTGGATAAGTCTATCACACAATATGACAAGATTCAGCAAGAAAACTTGTGCCTTGAATTTTTAGGAAGAGGCACAATGCTAAAATTTGCCCCCAAGTCAAAGAGGGGGGGGGTGTGGGGTTTTGTTTGCATAACGGCCTTCCACTTTCCTCAGCTTCCAAGTTTGAAGAGGTAAATATATTATATGAAAATAGAGTTTGGGCCACACAATTCAATTCGTATGCATAGTATCGTGAAGGACAAAAAGGTATGAAAAATGAAACCTTACTGGCAATCGATTGTCCTCGGTTGATGTCATTGTTATCCCTAGACGAATAAACAAGATAGATCTGAAGTCTCAAAAGCAAGCCATTGTTATCCCTTGAGGAATAACAAGATAGGTCTGAAATCTCAAAAGCAAACACGAGAACTAAACAAAAATAGTGTTCATATTTCACAAACTTGCAAGCTATAAATCATTTTGCTTATAGAAAAAAATTTCACCTTTTGCAACCAATTTAGAGAAGTTTGCTCTTAAGGGCCTCAATCACTTGCAATGTGTCATGTTTTCTATAGTAACGAGAAGCTAGCAATTGATGCCACTCAAACTAAATTAACAGTATGGCTCTTAGAAAGAGTAATCCTTATCTGTAGAGAATCTAAACTCTTGACCTTGAACAAGGATTGGAAAATGTTAGGAGAATTAGCACTCACAATACAAATGCTCTGACAATATCAAAAAATTTGTTTTGAGAGACAAGCATAAAACTTCTCTTTTGGAAGATAAATGGATCACCTTACCACAGACGAACAATAGAATCTCACTCAAGGGGAAAAGAGATTTACGAGTTATGATCAAGGGCCAGCACAGAGAGACTTTTCAAAAGCAGCAAGCTTTCCCAATGAATGACACCATCCACTAAACCACAATTGCTCAAGCACAATCTCTGCATGCAAAGATGCAAACACTTCATTTTCCATAGTCAAAAAGCTGAGATGAGATGATCATAGATAAGATCATGCAAAAAAGTAGCAAAATTCAGCAGCCTGCAATAACTTACTAGCACAATGAAAAAGTAGCTTGAGCCTAATTTAACAAAACATTTTCAGACCTTCAAGTTGGTAAGCGAAGAAATGCTCATAGAAAAATCTGTAAGGCAGTTTCCGCTCAGATCCAAAACTCGAGCTGATGATCCCAATGACCACACTTCAGACGGAACCATCTAGCACTCTTACAAGTCAGTAAATAGCTGAATCAATCCAAAGATTTTTTTTGGGTCGAGTATAAATCAGTCAAATACTATTTTTTGTCAAAAGAGCATCGCATCGCACACAACTTACAAAAAGGTGAGATTTAGTGCAAATTGCGAACAGCCTTTGGCATCGACAACCAAACAAATGCCAACCACACAGCACAGCAGTAACTTGATCATAATGTACCTGCAAGTCATTGTCTCGTAGAGAGACAATCCCAGTTGTCTTCCACGATTGTATTCTAACATTTTTTGATGGCTTCTGAATATTATGTCTCGGCGCACTTGGTAAGCTATCGCTTTTCTCCTTTCGATTTGTCACACTTGGCTTTGATGTTGCGGGTGAAGGCTGCAAGTACAATAACTCAGAGAGAAGACCTAAGACACTAAGTTATTCGTTTTAACCTATATCACTGAAAGTCTATGCATCACTAATAAATGAAGGACATACATATATGGTCATAGATCTAGTCAACTATGGAACAGGCAACTAAAGGCAACTATGAATATCTCTCCACTTTGTTGCCAACCAAGTTCTACAAGAAGAAGCTTTTCCTTGTCCAAGTTCCGAGGTCCCAAATTGAGCCAACAATTTTCTTTTGGCTTAACATCTCCCATGAATATACCCTAGGGAAGACATGTTTTCTAAGATCCAAATTGCCTCCACTGCAATACAAGCAATTATCTTGGTGGCATCCCTTGTCCTGGTGCACTCCACACATCCCAAAGACTTGGTCCCAAAATGTCCATGATTGATATAGTAATCTCCTTGTCAACCTTTGTAATGTACTCTTGGAACACAATGGCTGCCACCAAGGGTGTTGTAGACTGGCCACCCATTACTAGAATGGTGCTCAAATATCAATGCCACCTCTTAAGCTTGAAGACCGGTCCTCTCAGTCCCACAAGATAACCAGCCGCCCATAAGCTTATTCCAAAACCACCTTTGCCAAGGTTTCTCTCAAACTTATAAACCTAATATATATAAGTTCAAGCCACCATCCTCTTATAAACAAATACGAGAACATGCCATGAATGAAAGAGTAGATGTCAGATGATGAGTATCGCACTGAATTTCAAAGACCTCAGAGTTATTTTTCATCATCAGATAGCTCTGGCCCCCACCAACTCTCCAATCAAGAATACTAATATTGTGCATTCGCATCTACCAATTTAAAGATTTTTGATCAATTTGCCTTCACACAAACATTTGGAAAAGCACAAGTATGAAGAGCTTTTTGAGTTTCATCATCTGGCTTTCTTCATGGTACTATCAGTATTGATGGTGATCAATACTTTTATATGCAGGTTTATAAAACCTAGCCACTTATGATGCATAATGTCCATATCTACCAAGGAGCTGCACTTACCCCTTGGTGAATGCCTTGTGAAGCCAGTAGCATTATCTTTGAGCCACTACCAACATTTGCACTCCTTAAGGTCGCATCACAATTCAGTAGTTTTCCTGCCACACATAACCACCACATCAAGTTAATGTTAGATTTTTCTACTATACGAATGAAAATTGTGTATACATACATTGAAACTGCAAGTTGACATAAAAACACCAGGTGTTTAAAGAGAATGCATGCAAAAAGCTTAAAGTTTATTACAACTACTGAAACTGTAACTAATGCTACATTCCTAGGTAAGAACACATGCACTCAAGATAATGCATAAAATAGTAAATAGAACAATAAAGTGTCCCCACAAAGATTCTCTTAAGAGCTATCATCGACTAGCAAAACGAACGGAGCAATGTCCATTTTAGGTTTCCCATTACACCTAAACCTCTTCATCTTCAACACATGGTAAGATTCAGCAAGATCAACGCAATGAGAAAGTAAGTCAAAAGTTGAGGCAATCGCAAGCCTAGGCTTTGATACCCTGTAACAATCCATCACAGGTTATCATAAAACACCATTCTTTTTTCAATAAATACAAATAACACAATTAACCATGATCATGTCTCCTAACGAACCAAAGATTCATGCAAGTGGCATGCTCAGCAACAAACACATGCAAGGCCAATAAAGGCACATGCATAGCCATGCGCACCCATACATGACTTCATGCATCACCCTCAAGTTACATCATGTAGAATCAATGGTGAGAACACTGCCATGCAATACTAATCAAGATAGTAAAAAAGATTGATACAATTCCACTGTCCATGTAGTAATTCCCATTACAAGATCCTCGCCACTACCAAAGCATGATGCTCTAACATTGTGTTGAGTAAAGTAGAGAGCCTGGCTTCTCAATAGGTCCGTTGCATGAATAGGAATCATCTCTGCAAGAATCCTAGGCTCATCTCATGCTCATTCCTCATCTTAGAACATTCATGAATTCAAGAATTATTGCCATGGAATCTCAGCCTATGTCAAACAGGAATGGCATGTGTACCAAATGGAATCAAGCATTAACATGCTAAGCCTACATAGCAACATCGACATGCACTACCAAGAAACAACTAGGATAGAGAGAAGTATGAAGTAGCAAGTCGTAGTTGCATAGTGCACTCGAAAACTCAGAAAACTTGATCCATTGGATCGTCATCTTTCACATCTGCATGTGGGAACCTCCAACATGGAGAGGAAGGGAATCTTCTTCTTCTTGTTCTTGCATGCAACATACAATGAGCAATTGGAGCTTATAAAGAATGGAAGAAAAAAGAAAGAGAACACTTAAGGCTTACCACCTGCACCCTCTTGCTAGTAAGTGCTAAGTCTCCATCTTGTTGATGCCAAGCAAGAATCCAGATGGTATTTTCTCCACCACCAAAGCACAAGAAATCAAGGATGACTTCCTCCTTCCCACCCTTGTCCATTCTTTTCAACAAAAAGGACAAAGGTTAATGTGTCTTTCTCCCACACCTGCATATGTATATACTATAGAGGTACGAGGGAGCAACAGGCTAGAAGAGATGTTAGAAAATAGAACTCACCACAGTTACCATGGGACGATATGGCCTACTCCTAGCCTCGGTCATGCAATTATTTTTGGCAAACATGCCTTGGTTTGCAAAAACATGCATGAAATCGTGCAGACGGTTTACTGCCTAGAAATACCTTCATAGAGAGATTGATGATTTTGTCAGCTCTCTTGCCTCTCTTGTTATAGTCCTTGAGATCAAGATTTGATGTGGGAACAACTTTTGTACCTGTTACTATGTCCCAACATTGTAGCTAGTGCGCTTCCTCTAGCAAGCTTTCAAAAAGACGAGACATGATTGAATTTAGAAATAGCAGAATGAACAAACTAGGGTTTGGACCTCCACTAGGATATTGTGCCACTTATTGGATACGCCTCAAATTCCGAATTTCAATCTACCACACACTACGGTTGTCCTTGCACTTGGCCAGGATCCCATTGCACCTTTAGTAAAAGTCCCTAGAAAAAATGCCCCCTAATTTCTTGTAAGTTGTGTTGAAATACAATGCCTATTTTAACCCTAGTGGCTCTAGGCACTTACATGATTTTATGCTATACATTTGTCATGGGAGCAATTATTGAAAAGACATTGTAACCCTCTTTGTAAGTTAAATAAGTGCAAGTTGGGTGGCCAAGTGTGCATGCCATGTAGCATAAGACTCAAGTTTGTGATGACACCTCAATAGTTTCTAGATATATAAGGGAGGATTCATCCACGCCCTCCTCTCTCTCTATTCTCATTCTAATACAACTTTGTTGGTTTTGCTCCAAGCTCTCTCTCCATCGCGGCTGCTGGCACAACTCCATCGCGCTGCTGGCACAACTCCATGTTGCTGCTGGCGCCTACTCTTTGCGCCCTCCATCGCTCTTCCTCTTTGAGCCTGTTCATCGCTGATGGTGCCTAGCTAGCCATCCTTGCTTGCCTATCCTTCAGATCTGCAGAATGCCTCATCAAAAAGGGCATCCTGATCCGTCTTCTGTTTCCATCATTGCCTCAACCTTCCCCTTCTACTTCTATGCCCGTTGCAATTCCTATCTCTCCATCAAATCCTATTACCAACATTGAAACTACTATAGCTATTCGCTTGACTCCAGACACTCCCGACACTCCAGAAGCACCTGCTTCTCTCCCCACATATACCTTAGTTCGTCTTCTTCGTGAAGATCAACTTCATCTATTTGAATACCTTAACAATCATAGAGAGAAACTTGCTTCCCATGATTCTCTACTTCTCGCTGTGCAATCGCACCTTCAGAAGCTAGACACTTCCATTGAAGCACTCAAGAAGGAAGTTGCAGTTATCAAAAGTGAACATTCTTCCAAATTGCTACTTCAGAAAAGATACGAGGGCCATCTGTGAGAACACAAAGCTCTCAATGTCCGTGTTAGAGGTATCCCGAACTCCCAAAATGTTGTTGAAGAAGCTGAAATGTTTTTGGAAGAAATTCTTCAGCACCATAGCAAAGGTATGGAAACTGCTTGGCGACCTAAGAAGGACCCATATACTCTTGTCATCCGCTTCACGTCAGTGTCTCACCGGCGTGAAGTTGCGTGATACCAAAATCTATTTGGACGAAGATCTTACTTTCATCCAAGTCCAAGAACGTAAGAAAGCAAGACAAGAAGCTCTATCAACTGGCAAACGGCTTAGCTATCGTGACGGCATTATCAGATTTGTGGATCGTAAGCCTATAGTTAATGAGAGTCTTAATTCTGAGATAGAGTTTGAATTAGAGAAATGAAGATATGTCCAGTTGAGCATGTAAATGGTACACGTACCATATAATCCTGGTTATATCACTCTCTTCTTAGTTAGTTTGGTTTTCATTAGTTTGTTTTTGACGGCACTGATCCGTCTTGTTTCCATCTTATCTGATGTACTTGCTCGTCTTATATGCCTTTCGGCATGGAAAAGACGTTAATAAAGCTTTCTTTCTTTCTTTCTTTCTTTCTTTCTCTCTCTCTCTCTCTCTCTCTCTCTCTCTCTCTCTCTCTCTCTCTCTCTCTCTCTCATGCATTTGGAATTTCCAACTTTGGTTTCATGTGGTGCTTAAGCTTTCCTTTTAATGTTTTGATTCTTCATCTACACCAAAAAGGAAGGCCAATTGCAACTATCCCGAGAAATACAAGCATTTTGTTTTTTAATGTCGTAAGAAGTAGAGTGAGCAAAAGAACGGCAAGAAGCAAATACGTCACTTTGATGAGAAGGTTGCAAATAACAATAATGAAGACACTGGATAGTTTGAACTCTTCATTGATGCATTGACAACTCAAGCCAAGAGTGCTAGTTGGTACATAGATTCTGGTGCCTCTAAGCACATGACTCCACATCAAGAATAGTTTGATTCCTTTGAAGAAATGAATTGTGGACATTGTGAGACAACACAACACATAGGCAAGGGAACGGTACCTGTGAAACTTCCTTCAGGGGAAGTTGAGATCATAAAGAATGTTCTATTTGTACCAAGGTTGGCCAATACTTTCGGTTGAGGCCATTACTAAACAAAACATGACAAGTGTTTGATGAATCTACTTGTTTGGTGAAGGACAATGAGCATGGCCATAGAATTGTTGCTAAAAGATTTCAGGAAGGTGGTCTTTAAAGATTGCATACTACTATCCTGACTCGAGAAGCCTATGGTGCAAAGGCTTTTGATCATGATAATTTATGGCACGAGAGATATGGCCACTTGAGTTATTAGAGCCTACAAGTGTTGAAGAAGCATGATAAGGTCAAACAATTACTTTTGTGAAGGGTGTGCACTTGGCAAGCAACAAAGGAAAAGGTTTCCTAAATCAGAAGTTGCTAGGGCAAAGAAAGTACTTAAACTTGCTCATATAGATTTGTGTGTACCCATGCAAACTAAATCTGAAGGGTAAGCTTTCTACTTTATGACCTTCATCAATAATTTTGAGGGAATCATGCCTAAAGAGGAATACAATGGCAATAAGCCGGACTATTTTGAGTGTTTGGATGTACTGCCTATGCACACATGACAAGAAGAAGCTAGACACAAAATTTATCAAGTGCATATTCTTGGGATATAATGAGGAAGTAAAAGCGTACGTATGGTACAATCTCAAGACCAGAATGAAGATTCTGAGTAGAGATGTTGCCTCCGATGAAGACCGTACAATCTGCAGGTGATCTATGGGACCTTATAAAGGATAACGATATTTGGTTTTTCATGAAGGCCCACAAAATTTGAGAGAGGCCTACCAGCTTTTCCAGGTTACACATAATAGTCAACCTTCGGGCAAGGGGTCAAGTCACCAAGCAACCCTAAGTGGCTTCTGAAAACTATGAATTAAAAAAACTTTGTTGTTTGCAGGTTTATTGATTTGCTTCCTTGGCAACCCTTTGGATAAGAGGGACAACAGCTTACTTTTATCTCCAGATTGACAATTATGGCACACGAGTCCCCTCACCCCCTAGACTACGAAACAGTTTAGATAAACCTATTATGATGTACGATGATTCTTGACTTTATGCAATTCTCTTTATGAGATACTTTATGTGAAATTGCGTTCATAACTCCGTCAATATTTGCTCTCTAGCCTTTGAGTAGCATCCTTCCACCTGATTCAACAGGATTTACAATGTCACTATGTCCTTCCTTTCTTTGTCAGGTTCAACCCAAACATGGTCCCACATAGATTCAAATCGTTCAAAAAATATGACAATTCAAGCCACGATACTTCAAAAACAACTTGAAAAGTCCCTACTTTTATAGATTCTCAAATAGCTCTGAGAAATAAGTTTTTTCAGGAAAAAAAGGTTTCTTAAAAATTTGATTCAAATTGCGAACCTATTTGAAGGGCTACTATGCATGATTCATTGTTAGTTACTATGGAGCCGAAAGTTTCACTTATACTGACTAGATGCTAGATGCAGTGAAAGTGGGAATGAAATTGCACGTGTTAACTGGTACATTGGGTGGAAATCTCAACTACATTGATAAAGCGCAGTGTTTAGAAATTAATCCAATAGCTTGGTCACCAACAAACCTAAATTCAATATGCAACCAGCTGCCCGATTCCATCATGCACTCTATGCAATGTTCCATGAAGATCTCTTGCGCAGTTTTTTGTTTTCCTTTTGCATTCTCTTGCTGAATTTGAATCGAGTAGCTCAGAAACACATAGAAACAAAACTAAGAAAAACCCGCATCCAGGAATATTTCAAACAGAAATTTTACATCATCATATACTGAATTGATAACAAAGGATGGCCAGTATGAAATAGCTAACCTCGCACCTTTATGAATGAGTTTCTGACCGCGAGGAAGGACGTTGGTGAGATGCTGCAGCTGCTCCTTCAGATCCCTCACTTTGGCTGCTGCGGGCAGAGAAACTTGTAGCGTATTATTCCCGTGCTTCACCAAGATAGTGATCACATCGCCATCGGCCATATCTATCTATCTCGCCCCCAAGCACACAGACACTTCTATATGAGAGATTGATTCTCCTTGGGCTAAAAGTATTCGCACTCTCGATCTCTCAGATGGGCGTCCCCCCTTTAATCTGCTCACACAAGTGAAGTAATTGAACATGGGTCTCTGAAAAACTTGCTTTTGGAAAACTAATAAGACTTTGTTCATGGCATTGAAGTAACACACATCCTTTGTCACATGTGAGCTAAGCAAAAGACTTCAATTTGGCATTGCTTTGGGAAAGACAATACTATGTGTTCAAATGTGTTCAAGTTAGTCAATGGAGTTTCTCCAAAAGTTAACATTAAAGTTGATGTCGTAAATTGTAAGGGTGTGTGCGCATAAAAAGTTTCTTCACATTGCTAAGGATTTTATTGCAGATATGTTTAAATGCATCTCTATATGCAAGTTTTAAATAGCAAAAAAATCATGTCCCTCTCGTTTTCTTGCATGCATGCCCAAACTTTAGATGCACCTTAATATGCAAGTCATTAAGAGCAAAAAGTTTGCATTCCTCTCTTTTTCTTGCATGTATCTCTCAGCCCTCAACTTCCATTATGCACCAACATCATCACCAACAACAATAATTTAAGAAAGATTATCTATTTGCATTTACAAAATCATTTTATATATGTTTTTTTTTCTTGTTGTCGCATATGTATTCATGCACGCACTTTCAATCAAAGTTCAATCTTTCAGATAAGAAAAGGAAATGTTAATCATTATGCGATGTGATTTGAAAATAGCTAGTTACATCGCATCCAATTTAAGACGATCACATTATTTATTCAAAAAATTTGTGGGAATGCCTATGTGTTCTTGTTGTATCTATGAATCTTTCAAAGTCTTTCTTAAATTGATGACCTATTATGGCATGTCTCTGATCCACATAGAGATGAGGACGTTGGTGAGATGTCGTCGTTGCTCTTTCAAAGCCCTCGCTTTTGCTATCATCGGCAATGACAATTGTTGCTTATTAGGCCCATGCTTCACCAAGATACTATTTGAATCTCCATATTCTCTCTCTCTCTCTCTCTCTCTCTCTCTCTCTCTCTCTCTCTCTCTCTCTCTCTCTCTCTCTCTCTCTCTCTCTCCACAACCATATTTGAATAGACACCAGCAATCTCACTAATGGATTGCAACCTAATGACCCTTCTAAAACATAAATAAAAAAGCTTCTTGTCAAGATTTTCAAGGATTTTAGGACATACATGTCTCCAATCCTAGGATGCCCATTCAACCATCCATGAAACACTAGTACAACACTATGGAGCCACTCGAAAGACACATGGCTCACTAGTTTAATGTGTTTTGATGAAATACAAATGAATGATGGGATACTAAGCAAAGTTAAATAACCGATTTTTTTTCTTCCATTTACTACATATTAGAGCCGCTTGGGTTTATAATGCTAAACACCTTCAACAACAATTCAATACCAAAGGTAGTGGAGTGATTTAACAAAGATTTAACAATTTGTGCTATTTGCATGTCCTGTGAATATCTCTATGAGAATGTCTTCTTACAGTTAATTAGACAAATGCAAAATTCAATAGAAAATCCATTTTATCAAACTTTGATACTAAGATTATCAATTGGAATTCATCCACTCCTTTCCATGCAGACTTCCTTTTGGGCTACATCCAGTGATTGTTTGAAACAAAGATCACTGCTTCCTTGGGCTGCAACCAATAAGCTACTCATTGTCCTCTCAAAGATCGCATGCAAGCAACCATTTGTCCAGCAATAAGTCACTTTGCAAGGATCCGAAGTAGAATCCTGGTTAAATGAAAAGCACCAGCAGATGCGCGTAGAATCCTGGTTGAATAAAAAGCACCAGCAGATGCACTTAGTTCCCATCAAGAAAAGAGTGAGAGTTGTGTCCCTCAAAGTCATGACAACAATAGAGTTGCTATCAGAATTCAATTTGCTTGTCAATCATCCTTCTGTTGTCTGAAATCCTAGTTGTAGGTGCATTTATGGCTCTGAAAAATAGTGCTGCTACTGCCTTCCCAAAATCGTCGATCTACCTTAAAAGTGCACCCTCAGATAGTGATTTTTCTCACAAATTTACTTATGAGAATCCACCCTCAAAATTATGTCTATGGAAGGGATGAGATGACAAATAGGAGGTGGTTTCTGGAAGGAGTACATGGTAATAGTTTCATTCTGTAGCTTTATTTCTAGATACTATATGCTCATTCCTATTGACTTGTATGAATTGAAAGTTTTTAGTTGAATTCATTATGACAAAGAGCCATAAACACCAAATTTTTGAAAAAAACTCTTTATGCCATAGATTCTCACTTGCAACACCCTATGACCGAAATCAGTGATTCTGCTTATAGAAAGCAAATTCTTTGTAAGGTTCGGAATATACAGGACATTGGAGAGCAACTTAGCAACACCTCTCTGAAATTCAACCCTTATTGTCCCTTCACCTTCAATGGAATGTGTTGAGTTGTCTCCAAGCTGCACAACTCTAGAATGGGTGAAAGGCTTGTAGTTTTAAAACCAATTCCGATGATAGGTCATGTGCTGAATTGCTCCAGAGTCCAGGTACCAAGAATTGATATCTTGAAAAATTTTTACCCTGGCCATAAAGGCAGCTTCAAACTCCTCTTCATGCTGATCGAATGACTGGTTGATGCTGTTACATACCTATGTAACTAGCAGTACTTCAGACCCCTAATAGTCCATTTAGTGTTGGGGGCTAAATGGCAAGGTACCCTTAGGATTAAGGGTATGTGCCCTTGGGTAAGGACAGGCAAGTGACTATACCTTAGTTGGAAGTATGGAGTCATGTGACCCTTGGATAAGGGGTACCCTTAGTATTAAGGGTAGGTGTCTTAGATTAAGGTACTAGTGTCTTTGGTTAAGAACAGGCAGGTGTCTATGCCTTGGATGGAGGTATGGAACCTAGAGAAGTGTTAGAAAGTCATTGGATGACTATTTTTCTAAACATTGGGCCTCAACCTTGAACCATATCACTTTATTGGTCTAGAACCAAAGTATACTTGCACAACTTGGGCAATGGGACCTAGTAGGAGGGCGCCCTTCTAAAGTGTCCATTGAGTTCCCAACTCCCACAAGAAAGGCATTCAAAGAGTCATAGGTTATGGAAGGAAAGAGTCATAGGTTATGGAAGGAGTCTCTTGACATTCCATAAGCCTATGGAGGCTCTTGGAGATTCTTTAACTCCCCTAGGCTTCTCTCTCTCTCATTGGATGAGCATAGAACTCCATAGTGCATTGGAGGGGTCCATGGGCCATCTATATGAGGGTAGTAGGGCGCCCATTGGGGGGGAGAGATCTCTCTTGTTTGCTTAGCTTATGCTCTAGTGTTGCTACTAGTGTGTAGAGTGCTTTCTTGTGGTAGTATGCTTGAGGTTTGGATCTTGCTTATGGTATGGGACATAAGTAGGGTTTGGATCTTGAGTATGCTATGGAGTGTTGCGGTATGCTTGTGATTTGTTTATGGTTAGCAAGGGGGTGCTAGATAGGTCTTGCTTGGAGCTTGGATCTAGCTATGGTTGGGTGGTGATTACTTGAGGCCAGTTTGTTATCTATCTTTGTGTTTAAAGAGTAGGGACACAGGTGGAGGAGAGATCCTTGGAGGCTTGCAGATGCTTACTTGCAGGTGGAGGCATCCTAGCTTGGAGTTGGGGAGCATCTTGAAGCTTGCAGGTTGCTTGGAGGACATTTGGAAGCTCTACCTTGGATTTGGAGGACTTCCTCACTTCTACTTGTAAAAGTGGTATCAGAGCAAGACAAAGGATGGTAGCCTTTCTAGCATTCTTCAAGTTCTATTAAGATCACCAACTAAATTTTTTTGGGGAAGATTATAGGCTTTTCTAGTTGTAGGAAGCTTGTAGTCGAAGTACCCAATGAATCTAGTTCTCTTTGGAAGAGTGTAGTGATGCTTATAGAATTGTTAAGGGGCTGATTTTTTATCATGTTAGAGAAGTTTTAAAGTGGGCTTTGGGTTTTAAAGAGTTCTGAAAAAAGATTTGTGGGATAGGTAGAGGAAGTCTTCCTCTACATACACAAATTTTTTTTGGCAAAAAGATTGATTCTAGCTATGCTTGAAGTTGGTCGCAGAACAGTAGGGCGCTCAACCTTCAGCTGAAATCATTGATAGCTAGATTATCAGAATTCTAACTAACTAATTCTACATAAGCCTACATAGTCATTGAACATCGTTGCAGAATATTACCTGTACATTGTTACACAAGATGTCTGTCAGATGAATAGTGCATTAGACCTCTAAGAAAATCTACTTACAGTTCCATAGAAGGCCATCATTATTTAACAATAAAGGGATCGGTTTTTTAACAGTATTGAAAAATAACTAAGCGTCGGATTTATACACAAGGTCGAATTTATACAAAGGGTTGGATTTATTAGACCCGATATGATCCGATCTGATCCGGGGTCGAAGACGTCCGAATTTATCAGACCCGATCCAATCCGATCTAGGGTTGAAGACATCCGAATATTTTTCGCCTCGATCGGATTTGATCCAGAGTCGAAAAATTTAATTTTGATGGAATTGACATTGGGTTGGAAAAATACGATCCTGAATTTTTGATCTTTTGCTAAAATTTTGAGCCTTCATATTTTTTGTGTAGTCTTTTCAAATAAGTATGAATAGGTTACATGATGCTCATTACCTAATGGAATTGGGCTTGAGCATGAATTCCAACATCTCAAACCATTATGCACCTTTTGAAAATTCTTATAGGTGATGAATTTGTAAATCATCACCTACTTGGACCTCTTTTTGTGTTTCCACGTCTTGCACATAATTTACAAGATCATGCATGTAGTTGCTCTTCCAAAAAAATTGTGATTTGTTGAGAAACTTGGCAAATATTATCCTCTATTTTGAAAGCAAAACAGATTGACAAATGCCCTTGTAAAGAAATATAAAAGTCAGTTGAAATTTCCATGAAAGAAAGTTGATTTACTTCACCTATCCGACTAAGAGCATTGACAATTTGATTATTAGATCTCTTTATGTAACAGAATTTCAAAATCAGATTCTTGCCTTTGCCCATCTTGCCTTACAACTATGAAATCAGGCTACTTACAAAACTATTGTAGAGGTTGATGATCCGCGAACACAACAAAATTGCTCTCATACAAATAGTGTCAACAAATTTTGAGTGCATGAAATACAACAAAAAGTTCATTTTCGTTAGTAGTATATCTCATATGGGAATCGATTAAACTCTTACTTTCAAAAGCAATAGGTATACCCTCATGTAGTGAAACCGCTCCAACTAAAATCGACTTGCGTATGTTTTAGCAACATAAGGTTGGTCAGGATATGCAATCTGTAAAAAATCTATCGAAATCTATCAACAAATCAAGAAGGAAAGAAAAGATCGAATGACTTGTTGAAAAATACTGTGTGCAGAATATTGGTGGTCCAGATTCATTGGTAGGCAATCAATCTGAGAGAGACTTTAACAAAGATGACATGGAACATTAAAAAAATGATAGATCAAATTACAAATGATTTCATACATATAATTGACAGTAGAAATGCTAATAAGATTCATAGAAATGAATAATATAAAACGACTTTATGGGTCAAGGACAATTGATCTAATATGATGTATTCAAGTATATTCAAGTATAACAAAATCAACCTCAAGAGAGATCACGATACATGAAAAATGTGAAATGATCCAAATATCTTTGATCCTCTTCTCTACATCTTTGAGCATCTATAAATACAACTTTAACTAGTGATTAGATAAGATTTAGTAGCCGATAGTTGTTAATTGTTAGATATGGTTCTAAGTGAAGAACAATCATGAACATTGAAAGTTGTCATTTCGATATTGATAGTCAAGTTTCAACCCTAGGTTGCATCAAAAGCTAGATATAGATTTGAATTGATTCGAGTGTGATATCGACTCAACTAATATCAACCCAAGGTAACATCGACCCAAAATTGATTTGGACTCTGTTTTCAATCTCTAGTTTATAATCTATCAACTAGAATTTTATAGACTTTAATAGGAGACACATAAATACTAGATTTTGAGTTTCAATAGAAATCCAAAACTTCTCTTTGATATGGATCTTGAAATACTTTGACTTTTCAAATCTAAAACATTACTAAATCTGATGTGATTTCCCTTTTCCAATTCTTTGGTGAAGATGTTTGTTGCCATAAATTTTGTCATGTAACATGTCAGGGATATGAGTGGAGAAATGAATATGTGAGGATGGCTTGATAGGTCAAACAATCAAATCGGAACGACCCTACAACTACAAGAAGGTAGTGATCGATTGATTCTCTCGGTGCGTGCACTACTACAACAGTAGGCAAACACAAGATAGAACTTAATTGCATTTATGCAGAAGCAGAAGAGCAAACAGTCAGACAAATCAATTAGAGAGTTAGATAGAAAGCAGAAAGCATGCAACACTAACAAAATATGAACTCAAAACCAGACAATAATCTATTCAAATTGAATGTATAGAAATACAATTCAGATGATGTCAATGAGCACAAAACAATAGTAGATGAAATAACGTATATAAAATCAGCCTATCTCGTCTAGTTGTAATTGGCATTGACATCGCTTTATTAAATGGATTATAATGATCAACTATATACAATTTACATTTATGTAGATGTATGTACAAGAAGGTGGCATGGAGTCGTTGCGTCGTCTGGAGTAGATCGTGGCTATTGCTGTCATTGTCCAAGTAGTTACACAATACAAGAAGTGGACATGAGAACGCTTCGACTATTTAGAGTCGAGCGTGTTGCCGCCAATAGTCAATAAGTTGGCCAGCTGTTGGCACGATGGAGCTTGAGGCTCGAATTGTTGTGTCGGTGGAAGGTGTCGAAGGTTCGCATGGAACTTTACCCTTGTCTTTGAAGTCTATAAACTGATCCTCAATAAAGACAATATTCCTGCTGAATAAAATCTACTGGGTATCGGGGTCGTACAACTTGTAGATTTTGTCGGAGGAGGTATAACCGATCAGGATGGTCTTTAGACTTTGGAAGTCGAATTTCTTCCTTGTATCTTTCGAGATCTACGTGTAGGCGATGCATCCAAACACTCGTAGGTTCTTCAATGAAGGCTTAGATCCAGTCCAAACCTCATGGGGTATTTTACCTAAGAGGGCCTTGGTCGAACATCTGTTCTGGATGTAAGCTACAGTGGAAACAGCTTCAGCCCATAAGCTCTTTGGCAATGATGTGTGTGACAACATGCATTTGACTGACTCGACCAAGGTGCGATTCTTCATCTCGGCTAAGCCGTTAGATTGAGGTGAATAGAGAGTGATGAACTGATGTTCAATGCCTTGGCGCTAGAGTGAATGTATAAAAATATAAGTCAGATGATGCTGATGAGCACAAAACAATAGCGGATGAAATTGCATGCTCACAAAGCTTACTACGATCTGTAACAGCTACGAGCTTATTCTGACAATTAATTGAAAGAAAGAATCAATGCTTGAAAGCATCTACTATGTATGTCTTTGATAAGTTGTCGTCTCGACGACTATGAGCATTCGAGCGTATATAAAATCATCCTAGTTTGTCTAGTTGTAATTGGCATTGACATTGGTTAATTTATTGATTATAATGATCACCTATATACAATTTACATTTATGTAGATGTATGTACAAGAAGGTGGCATGGAGCCGTTGCATCGTCTGAAGTAGATCATGGCTATTGTTGTCATTGTCCAAGTAGTTACACAATACAAGAAGTGGGCATGAGAAGGCTTCGACTATTTAGAGTCGAGCGTGTTGCTGCCGATAGTCAATAAGGTCGGGATAGTTGTCTGACGGTCCTCGACGATAGTCAATTGAGTCGACAAGTCGAACTCCTTGATAAGTCGGCCAAATCGGGCTTCCCCGATGGTTCGTCCAACTCCGACAAGTCGGGAAACTTCTGCATGTCGGACTGCCACTCTCGATAATAGAGTATTTCTGCAGACTGTGCGACAATGCGTGTAAACTTGCAACAATATCAATGGAACTAGATTAACATGGGATTTAGGAGAGTAGAGGAATAAATCCAACATAATAAATCAATGCTATCTTCTTGCTCAACACCTTCTCTATGATGTTGTCATGTCCACAAATTAGCAGACCTTGGATCTATATCTTGTAAGAAGGTTAGTGGGCCTAGCTCATTCCGGGTATTAATTGTGTTATATGAGGGATTGGAGAGCTCATGGTAATAAATCATAATTAATTGGTTGAGGCCTAAAAACTCATGATGATGGATTTTCATGGTGCTAGTAGTGATTCACAAGGGATCTGGCTGATGTGGACCAATTAGGATGCTAAGATGTCATAGTTCACCCCTAGTTCAGGAGGACTTTTGGAGGGTATAAGTATACCCATAGGCCTCCCTTGATCAAGGGCTTGGTTGGGGAGTAGTAGCTACATGCTATTGGATTGGCATGTCTCCTATGTGATGAGCCGGTCCATAACTTGGGGGCCGATCAATCTAAATTTGGTTGGGTTGGTGTTGAATTGATTTGAGTGTGATATCAATTCAGCAAAAGCTAATATCAACCCAAGGTTAATATCAACCCAAAATTGTATTGGACCATGTTTTCAACCTTTAGTTTCTAATCTGTCAACTAGAATTTTTAGGCATTTATAGACTTTTATAGGATGGTTTCTGATTTTCAATAGAAATCCAACACTTCTCCTTGATGTGGATCCTGAAATACTTTGACCAAGGCTATCTTCTTGCTCAACACCTTCTCTATGATGTTGTCATGCCCACAAATTAGCTGACCTTGGATCTGTATCTTGTAAGGAGGTTAGTGGCCTAGCTCAATCCGGGTATTAATTGTATTCATGAGGGATTGGGGGAGTCCTTGTGGTAATAAATCATAATTAACTGGTTGATGCCTAAAAACTCATGATGATGGATATGCATGGTGCTAGTAGTGACTCATAGGGGGTGTGGTTGATGTGGACCAGTTAGGCTACTAAGGTGTCATAGTCCACCCCTAGTTGAGGAGGACTTTTGGAGGGTATAAGTATACCCATAGGCCTCCCTTGATCAAGGGCTTGATTGGGGAGTAGTAGCTACATGCTATTGGATTGGCATCTCTCCTATGTGATGAGCTAGTCCATAACTTGGGGATTAGATCCGATCGATCTAAATTTGGTTGGGTTGGTTTGATCCACCATTAGTTCCCTTTGTTTTTCTTGATTCGGCATCCTAGTCTTTGACGCTTGGATGAGATTTTGAAAGTGATACCAAAGCTAGAAGAATTTGTTGTTTTGAAGCACACAAGTGGAGGCTAAGAATTGGGAAAAAAAATCTTGCGAAGTGGAGCCCTGCTATTCTTGGGTGAGGAGCCGAAGCATGGATTCATCAAGATTGTGATAAAAAATTAGATTTGGAATAGATTCTTATTGCAATTAGCAAGGTATGTGCACTACCTTGGTTTGCAATAGGGAGTTAGTTATGAACCTTAAAAACATTGGATTTTGAAAAGCTTCTCTCTTGGAATCTGTTTTGAAGGAAAGGCATAATCTTGGCATCAAATTGAATCATGATTGTAAGAGGATATCTTAACAATCATGCAATTTTTTATGCTATGCTGAAATTTTTTGCATCATAAACAAAGTAAGTGTGTTTGCTTCTTTTTGCAAGGCTGACAAGTTACTCCTTTGGAAGGGTTATTTGCTGGAAATTACTTCCACAAATTTCATGCTTTTGGTTTCTTGTGAACTGAGATTTTTTAAAAAATTTACTCCTTTTGAAGAAGTAAACTGTTGGAGATTACTTCAACAAATTTCATGGTTTTCTTGTGAGTTAAGAGATAGTATTGCTGGTCTTTCATAAATTTCCTTCCAATTTTTGTTGCAAAATAGGATAGAAGAAATCTAGCCCTTGCAAATTGTACACAAGCTTTGAAAGGATTCCTATGAAAAGGTTTTTCAGTTTTTGCTCATTAGTCCCTCTTTGTTACAAAATGGGCTGCATTATCCTTGACAAGTCTAGGAAAGCCTTAGCTTATGGTAGAAGATGTGGCTACCTTTATAAATTAAGTCGCTGTTATTCTACTAGTAGTCAAGCTCTTATTTCTACTTCTGAATTAAATCATTTGCTATGGCACTTTAGACTATGCCATTTGAACTTTAAGAGTATTCAACAAATGTCAAGTCAGAACATAGTGCAAAATCTCCCTTCTATTAGCAAATTTGATTCTCCATGTGAAAGTTGTATGATCAACAAGCATGCTAGAAGTCCATTTACTTCAGATTTTGTTCATACTTCTAGAGATTTGTTAGATCTTGTACACGGTGACCTTTGTGGCCCAATGCAGACTTCTTCCACAGGAGCATTTTATATTCTGACTTTTATTGATGATTTTTCAAGGAGAACTGTACTTACTTTTTGAAGAATAAATCTGATACTTTCATATTCTTCAAACAATTCAAGACATCTGTAGAAAATTTTAATTCGACTCAACAGACAGATTTTTATCAACCAGCAGAAATTTCTCACCAATGTGTTGAAGAAATATGGAATGGCCAAGTGCAAACCGAGCCACTTCCCACTTGAACCTGGTTTGAAGCTGTCAAAGGAGCAATGTCCAAAATGCGAGTCAGAGAACGAGGAAACAAAGCAGTATCCATTTCACTCCACAATCGGTTCATTGATGTATGCTATGCTCTGCACTCGACCTGACCTTGCTTACTTAATCAACTCTCTCAGCCAATTTCTTTCGAATCCAGGCCTAGTCCATTGGAACACTCTCATGAAAGTCATGAAGTATGTCCAAGCTACAAAACACCTCAGCATTTGCTATGGAGACAGCCAATCTTCCAACATTCTAGAGGGCTACACAGATGCAGATTGGGCAGGAGATTTCGACACAAGAAAATCGACCTCGGTATTTGTGTTCTTGTTCAATCAAGGCCCAATTTCATGGAATAGCCAGAAACAAACCTCATTAGCATTATCCTCCACAAAATTGGAATACATAGCTGCCACAAATACTACCAAGGAGGCAATTTGGCATTGTCAAATTAGTTGCACGCTGTTAAAGCTAGTATGTACAGGTAACTAGTTATATTAGAAGTGGTACTATGCTAATTAGATACTCGACAATTGTCAATTCAAGCTAGAGCCAAATTAGTCAAAATTGAGGTTGACAAAGGTTCAAATGCTCGATTTGATAGTTGTTCAAATGAAACATTCGAGCTTCTGTCGATAGTTGATAGTCAACACTTGATGTTCCTTCGATAGCTTGACTATCGTGTAGATACCTATTTGTGATTCCCATGTATTTATACAGATTGTGCAACAATCTAAGTAAATATGTAGCAACATGGATGAATCTAGATTAAATATGGGATTCAGGAAGAGAAGGAATAAATCCAACATATTTATCACCCACATATAAGCTCATAGTAGACATCATACCCTTGTCCCCTGGTACCAACCCTTTGGATAGTGAAAAAAAGACGGGTTGCTAGGTGGTGGGGATGGGATCCCACATGCGGCCCGTAGTGTGCACAATGCACGACATCATCTACTGGACTGGATTCTTGTCCCTTTTCATCCATTTCGAGTGTTAGACCACGAGCACCATATATAGAGCAAAGAGAGATTAGGCCCAGACAACAGACCCCTGATCGATGCAGGTGGTTGAGAGAGCAGCATGCCTGGTGCACTCGACTTGCTGGCCAGTTCTTTTACGAGTGCGACATTGAAAAATAAGAAGATTAAGCAATCTATATCCATGGTGTTTGCATAGTTTACTTTTGTATACCCATGTATTCAGTGTCGACTAGCGCTTTAATCACTTTCTGAAGTATATAAACTAGTAACATAACTTTGTTATGGCTCCTAGATGGCTTGAAAAGGCTCTATCATTTTTGTTCTTGTTTTTCATATACTCTTTGCAAATTGTGAATGGCTTTGCTTTTGGTTGTATGTTCTTTCATATTCATTAGAATCTTATCTTTGGTTGCAATTTTTCTTTTACAACAACTTGCTTCTTTGAGATATATTGAATCCTTTTTTGGCTCAAATATTTGTATTTCAAAAAAAAAACAAACTTTTGTAGAGGCCTCTGAAGTTCCATTTCGTTGAGACCAGGACACAAAGAAACCTGCAAGGGTTTATTTTTCTATAAAAAATCAAAATATGAATTGGGACATTAGCCTCGTTGGGAAGCGACTCTATCTCTGATAGCTCCTCCCATGACTGTCGAAGGCCCTTTTCTATAAATAAATATATTATAATAATTTGAGCCCAAGCCTCTTTGGTGAGTGACTTTGTCTTTGATAGAATCCTCCCAAGACTGCCAAAGCTAAAATTAGTTATAGTTGGTATTGAAAAATCCTTCTATAAACTTGCGGAGAAGTGTCAAAAAGTAGTTTTTTGAAGCAAAACTAACCCTTTGCCAAAAAACCTACATAAGTACTTTTCCAATTATGATCCTTCGTCATAAGACTTTCGTTGGAAGGGCATAATTGCATTTATTTATAAAATCTACCTTTGCCCAAACCGTGAATGTTCTAGACAAAGGAATATTTCTGCTTTTCTTTTCCTCTTCCATCTCCTCATCATCAATTCCCTCATATACATTTCAAAAACTGCATCTACCAATCTCTCTCTCGTACATCACCACACCACTCCGTATCACCTTCATCTTGCACACAACAGGCCATGGCAATGTATGAGTAACTTGCCCAAATCTTGATGCTTTCCGGAGAAACTCTCAAGGCTACATTGCACGATTTGCCAAGATGGCAAGAGATTGGAATTCCGATCTTCCTAGTCACCACAAAATGGCATTTTTCTATGTCGAATTACCTCACAAGATCAAGATTGATATGCCACCCTTTACATCATATACCAGTCCAAACGAGATCTATAAGGCAACCTCTATTGCAGAAATACAGATTTTGTACACACCATCACAGCCCATATCCAACATTCAAACAATTAGGGATGATAGAGCATCTAATCCACAAGCTGCCACAGACAACGCTAGCCAAAGTACTAGCAGTCTAGACGATCAGATGCAAGTTGTCAGTGACACAGATGAGATGTGCAGTCAATCTGATTACCTCCCAGAACCACAAAATGCCAATCAAAAGATCCGACCATTGGACCAGTGCCATTATTGTTTTGAAAAACATCCAACACCTCAATGTCCAGTTTGGAATCCGAGATTAAGAAATCAAGCCAATAAGGGAATTCTGGAGATTGGGAATCAATCAACAAAATTCTCATCTATGACATCTAGCTTGCCATCAGATCGCTCCTCCAAAGAAAGTGGATTGCTCTCAGGACTTTCATAATCTTCTCTAGTGGCTAGGCAAGGTTCAATGGAAGTATTGGTTATATCAGCGAGCGGATCATCCCAGGGAGAGGAAGTTCAAATTGGCTCACCATTATATTTCATAGAAGGGATCAAAGGGGACCTGATACCGATGTACGCACATCAACTGAGAGGTGACGAAATCTTACACATGGTAGAATGTTTCAAATGTGGAGGTAAACATCATAGATCAAAATGTCCACACCTGAATGATTTGTCCTCCTTTTATCCTTGGTGTGAACAGTGCGGCATCAATCATCCATGTCGTGATTGTTCACTAAGAGATCCAAAAAAAATAGTTATGACTCCTACCTGCTTGAATCAACAACCTACATATGACCATGCAAATCCACCAACCGAGAAGCTGCACTACAAACGCAAACTTCTAGTGCCACCTAGTTATGAAGCAGGTGCGGATGGAAGGAATGAGAGAAAGATCCTAAGACAAGTTGACACGACCACACATGAATCACCAACACCACAAAAGACAGAGTGGGTAAAATCTATCTAGCCAAGGATAGCGGAAGAAGTCAAGAAATTGGCAACAGATGCAATCCAGTAGATTTTACCAAGCCTCATTAAACAAATGCTACCACAACTTCTGGTGGATGAATTACAAAGGGGCCTCACATCAACCAAGCAACTTGAAGGCAAACTAATTACCAGTCATCGCAACGATCCATCTGTAAACTAAGGTGGGAGATTGTCCTCTGATTTCAACGCCAATCATAAGCAAGATCCAACCAAAGTCGAAATGTTCCACTCAACATCTGGCCACCACAAAGTTACATCAGGACATCACATTGCTTAGACGGCCAAATCCAGGGAATCCAAGCCCAAAATGGCCAATTGTACAACAAGAACTAGAACCTACAATGACAAAGCCTTGTCCTAAATCTATGATATTGACTGCTGAGGAAAGTCGTTAGGTTGATGCATACTTCGAATACCTGGACAGACAAGAGCATCAAGCAAGCACGTCATATCCACATTATGATTTGGGGGAGTCCATGACATTGGGACCAGTTGCGCCGATCTATGAGGATCCATTATATCAGCAAGATTTATCTTGGGTTCCTCCGATGGCATACCTCGACTACCCAACTGTCAATGAACAAGGTTATCCGGAATGGCCACCAGACCCTTATGGGTATTATTGAAAATTTGGCGAGTCCAAGTTCTTGCTGATCGCCATCATCCAATAAAGCCTCAGATTTTGCGTAAGCAAATTTTATCCACGCTTTTCTTGAAGCACCCATGTCCTAGCAATAAAAGAACCGACAACAGTGCCCCTTCACAACAGTTGCAGCCTAGTGTCAAGGGACCGGCACTACTTTGGGCTGCGGACCCTATTGTGGGTATTTCTTGCACAATAATGAACAAGTGGGTCTCACCACTTGAAATATTGTTGGCCAAGCCTTAGCTAGTGGGTCCCGCCACAGTACAGTGTACAATTAGAATAATAAGTGCGAGGGCACCGACTTTCTGCGTGTATAAGACCGACCCAGTGACCACACAATAGAACTTGAATAAAAGGACTTTGGGCCTTAGTAGAATAAATTAATTAAAAACCCAAAGTCAAGTTCATAAGGTTCTAAGTTAAAAGGGAATCTCTCAAACTCACATGAATCATGTGAGCTTGGCCCTTTTCCTAATGAACCATTAGATTGAAGTTCAATTAGTTTGAAGGGCTAGGATGCCATTGTAAATAGGCCAATGAGAGCCAAATGGCCCTCCCTCCTCAACTATATAAGGAGGACATTTTCCATTGTACACATCTTCATTTCTTCTCAATAAAGCTCTCTCTCTCTCTCTCTCTCTCTCTCTCTCTCTCTCTCTCTCTCTCTCTCTCTCTCTCTCTCTCTCTCTCTCTCTCTCTCTCTCTCTCTCTCTCTCTCTCTCTCTCTCTCTCTCTCTCTCTCTCTCTCTCTCTCTCTCTCTCTCTCTCTCTCTCTTTGGGTGATTGGTGCATAGCTATGGGTAGGCACTCGAGCCCCCATAGCCCCAACCATCATTGGTGAGCTCTTCTCTCTCTCTCTCTCTCTCTCTCTCTCTCTCTCTCTCTCTCTCTCTCTCTCTCTCTCTCTCTCTCTCTCTCTCTCTCTCTCTCTCTCTCTCTCTCTCTCTCTCTCTCTCTCTCTCTCTCCTCTCTCTTCTCTCCTCTCTCCTCTCTCTCATCACTCCTATCTCTCTACCTCTCTCTATCTCCCTTCTCTCTCTCTTGCTATGCAGGTGTGCATGGGCGGCTCCCAGTGAATGGACCCCTATACTACAGCCAACTACAGTAACCAAAATAGCTCGGTCAAGATTGAAAGGTGTTTTCCGCTTGGTCGAGATCTGAGCATTTTTTGGGCTCGGTCGAGATCTGACAAAATTTTTAGTTTTTTTTTTGGGACGCGGTCGAGATTTGACTTGCTTTTGGACCCGGTTGAGATTTGATGCTTTTTTTGGACCGGTCGAGATTTGACGCGCTTTTGGACCCGGTCGAGATTTGATGCGCTTTTGGACCCGGTCGAGATTTGACGCTTTTTTGGAACCGGTTGAGATTTGACGCTTTTTGGACCCAGTCGAGATTTGACGCTTTTTTTGACCTGTTCAAGATTGACGCAAAAAAATGACTCGGTCGAGATTTAAATTTTTTTTTTGTAAGGGACGACGGGCGCGACTGAGACGTTTACGGAGGGTTGCGGCTGAGAGGGTAGAGAAGGAGGACGCGACTAAGATGGGAGAGAAGGAGGATGTGGTTGAGATGGGAGAGCTGGAGGACGCGATTGAGATGGGAGAGAAGGAGGATGCAAGGTTGTGTGCAGGAGATGGAGAGCTTTGTGCAAGGATGCAGTGGTGTGCAGGGATGCGATTGGGATTTACGGAGTGCAGGTCTTGTCCAGTGGTGATCAGATTGAAAAAGTGTGACATTTTTTATGGATCTGATCAGTGGAAGTGTTGCAGAAAGTTATGGATGTAAAATGTAAGTTGTGCAAGCGGCAACGGGCCAAATGTTTACAGATTATGCCTCTTTAGAATCTAGTAGCTTTTGTTTCTTTCTCGTTCTGTTCTTTTTCTTGGTCAGAACAGTTTCAAGATTGGTTCTGCTTGTTATCAAGCTTCTTGGGCATTTTTTGGATGTTTTCTTGTTATTGCAATGCCCAGAATCAGGCAAAAGGGACTGATTAATGTTTAGTATTGTCCTGCCTGGTAAAGGACACTCAGGTTTGTCACCCTTGCACTGGAATCATATGCATTTACAACCAAAACATGCAAGTCAAGCATTCAACTAAGAAATCAGTGTGGAGAATGGTTGCAATGCCATGAAAAGCCTACTCTACTGCTACAAAAATGAGATACAATCAGTTCCTTAACATTTAAACTAAACTACATCTGCATTCCACAAAACAAGAACAAGAAATGACTAAACTAGACAGCATTTTAAGAGTCCAAGGATCAAGAAACACTAATTTCTTGATTCTTGGACAACGCAAGAACATCAAGAACAGGGTTGTAAGAGGATATGCAAGAATTACATCACAAACCCAGCCTATTTAGTTTACCTGAATGTTGATTCCTACATTAATCTACAGACAAGAAATGAAATCTAATCCACTCTAGGAAAGCAGGAAATCTAATCCACTCTACAATCCACAACCACACACAAAGGAGGGTCACCATCAAAAGGTGGCTCACTCTACTTTCTTTAAGAGGGGTCTACTTGCAAAATTCCGTACAATGTCAATTCTGATATGAAAATCTTGATTCTATCCTCTTGATCCAAATACTTTTCAAAGAAAGATAAAAAAAAATGATAAACAACTTTTTTGCTTGAATTGGGCTCACAAATTCTTGCACAAATAGAGATAATTGCATGCAAAGCTTAATTTGGATCTGATACCATGATAAAATTCCAACAAGCTCACACATGTGAGGAATGATCCTCAAGTGTGAATGATGTTGTTAAGCTTTGTGTTTAGCACATAAATTGATTCTAGATTGAATGCCAAGATCTAGTACAAGATTTTATGGCTAAATCACAATCTAGCATGCTAAGAATCAAAGAATGATTGCTTTGAAAAACAAAAGAGAAGAAGTACCAGAATTTGATGCATTAGCATAAGCCTCTACTCGAGTTAGAGAGAGAAAAAGAGAGCAAAATTCAAGCAAACAATAGTATAGATCCAAATTGACATGCAATAGCTTCAAAGCTTGGTTCTTCATAAAAAAATTATGAGAGAGTCTACACATATTTATAAAGATTGGAGTTTCTCGAGGTAGAACCATCTCTCTCCAACTTTCATCCACATCTAAAAGTGAGAACTAGAGAACTAGAGAACTAGTGACATTTGTCACTTTACATGCATGCATTTATACCTACTTTTACCAAGTGTCAAATTTGCAACTAGAATTGTACAAATCATCATGCATGTGTCCAATTCACTTTGTGCATGCCTTGCATGTCACTATGGAACACTTACAACCATTGCATGTGATGTGCCACGAGTTTCTACAATTCTATTATTGACATTTCTATGTCTACATTCTATATGCAAGTTATATATGACCAACTAGACTTCAAAAAACCATGTAGCTCGAGTTTCTTCTAGGCCAAATTTGTCATTTTTAATATGAAACATCACATACACATAGAAAAGACTTTGCCAAAAGCCTAAAGTCAGGATAGATGATTTTTCATTTTTCAACAGTCAAAAGTAGGTAGCTCATCTTGAATGACAAAACTTTGGACTAGATTAGAGTAATCTTCACTTATCCATTTAGAATGAATTGCACAAGTTCATTGTCTTGGATTTCATCTCCTATTGAAGCCAATTCTTTGTTCAAGGATTTGATCCTAAGCACATACTCTTGTGCACTCTCTCCACTTCCTTTCATGCTTTGAAGGACTTGATTCCTAAGTGTGAGTATTCTTGAAGTGTTATTGGATTCATAAATGATCTTTAATGAATCCCATGCCTCCTTGGACGAGATACAAGATGACAACTCTTTCCAGAGGTCATTGCTCACATTCATCTTGATGCAATGTAAGGCTAATCTTGACTTTTTCTTGTACCTCACTTGCTCTTGTCCACCTAGAGGCTCATCCCCATCCTCAGGGTTAATGTCAAAGAGATCATGGAGCACTAAAAGTGATTTATTCTCACTTTCCAAATGGAAAAGTTAGTGGATGTGAGTCTCTCACTTGCTTCAAGCAAAAATCCATCCATGGATGTCATTATGAATATTATGCTCTTGAAATTCACAAGATTTCACTCAATGAAATGATCTAAGGTAGACTTTAGCACTCTAGATGCTTCTAGTCTCGGCCCAATCCAACTAGCACAAAGCTAGATTGATGGTACAATGAAATCACTACCAATGTTTAGCAAATCACTCCCTAGATGTACGATTTTTGGCAATCAACTCCCTAGAATTCTTCACTCCCTATCAAGATCTGATAAATCAATTATTTGGGCCTGATCTGAGCTTCAAGACATTCACAACTATGAATCATTACAAGATCTAATGACAGATTTGGAAACTATGCAGCTAGATCTAAACAATGCATCAAATTTTTTGAAAAATTGGAAAGTTTGGATAAAGTAGATCAACACTCTATAATTGGCAAAAACTCAAAAATTAGTGTCTTCACAACTCAAAAACTTTAACAGAATTGGCAATAGCTAAATAAAAAAGATTAGAACTTAAAAATGACATTGGCAAAGGTTATCTAGGCGAGAGTGTGTTGATATGGTCATCACCCAGTTTTCATTTGTAGGTGACAAGCTTGATAGCAATGTCATAATTGCACCTTGATCATCAATGACTGATTTGACAGTTGGCATCGATGATTGATCTGACAGCTGCCATCTATTACAAGAGATTCTTAAACTGGTTTATGTGATTCTATAGTGAATCACCATTAGACATTTTGAGTGAGAAGAATCTTCTTCTACGATGCAACTTAGAAGTCATAATCTCTCATGTAATATAATGCACAAAGGATATAAACTAAGTTATATCCTTTTTTGCTTGTGGATGAATGAATGCTTGTTTATTGTTGTTTAATCATGCTATCACATCTTAGATTGATCATTAGCACTTGCATTCATCCATCAAATCCACAAAATCACACAATAGCAAAATAGGTGTTAGAAATCCCCTTGGGAGAGATCATTAAGATCCATTAGGTAGGTTTTATTTCCATTGCTCACCTCTCTTGAGAAGATAAGCCTCAAGAGGAGAAGATCTAGATCCAAAGAAGCCTAGGTAATCCAAGATACCAAGATCTAAGAAGAGCATCAACCCAAAACCAAAACCCCAAAAAGAGATAGGAAAAAGAAGAAGCATCACCCCTTCATCTAAGCCATTCCACCTTTCAATCCAACACCAAGATTGACACCCTTGGTAGGCTTAGATCCCATCTTAGATCTGTAGTTTAACACCCTCCTCATTGGATCGAAGCCCATACTACACCGATTACTCACCCGATTGGAGAGCAAAACCTCTTTCTTGCCTTCTTGATCACACCAATTAGGGAGGCATGAATAGGGTTGAAAATACTTCAAGGAGTCTTAGTTGTAATAAAGTGAATTCTTTGATGAAAAGCACTTATTACTAACTTTTCATGGATTTGTATATTTTCATATATCATCTCTCCAGCTAAGTTTTATAGAAGTTGGATAATTTTTTTAAAAGGGGGGAGGGGGTGAAGTAATCTGATAAATTTTATCATAGGATCCATTGGTTGCACAGTTTTTGGAAATGATCTAGATGATGTATTAAAATGTGGTTATTCAAAAGTATTTTCAAACAAATCCAAAGTAAGATACATAATTGGAACTTTTTGAACAAGAGATATTCTCTAGGAATTGTGTAGAAAAATTTGGAGCTAGAGGTGGTTTGAAATTGTAAGTAGTACAAAGAAAGGTAAAAAGTTACTAATTCTATTTTGGTTAGAATAGGAGTAAGTATGATTATAACCTATAAGAGGTAAGTTGGGTTGGAGCACTCATGAGAGTGAATATATTTTTCATCTCAAAGATCTCCCAAATATGCTATTTACTCATGAAGAATAGACTTCTTTGGTAGTTGAGTTACAAGATTCACAATGAGATATGTGAGTAACATATGTGGATTTTGGAGGAATCTGCCAGATAATTAAATGTGTTTATGTATTGGGTCATAGTGAGATTTTCTCATATGTGCATGATTGATCTTGTATGGATCTACTATATATATTCCTAGTTACTGGGTTTATTTGGTGCACTTAAACTAGTCAGTAAACATAGACATATGACCAAATATTGCTAGAACAAATACTTGTAGAATTAACAGATCTTTTTATGGAAGATTTATTCGTTAACTTAGAAATGATTGGGATAAGAATCTAAATGTCGTAGTTTAGTCATATTTTGGTTAATTGTCAATATTAGGCCAATATGCATTCTAGACTTATGAAAGTTATTTTTGTCTAAGTTAATTTGAGTTACCACTTTTGGAAAGTGTGGGAAAGTTAGGAGGTTGAGTTTGGAAGACTCAAATTTGAATGTTTGGTTCATTGAATCTAGTCCATAAATTTAGTAGGGTTTTTGATCTAAAAGTTTCTATGGAGGGAAACCAAATTCAAAAGAGGTCATGGATCTGTTATAAATAGATGTACACACGTAGGAAGAGTATCATTTTCTCTCTCTCTCTCTCACCTCATGCATGCTTATACATGAGTTCGCTTTGGGTTCATATATCCATTTTTGCACTATAGTATTGATATTATGCAATCTTGTGTGTAGAATGCAATTTTATGTTATGTATTGGATCCCCACATGTGAAATACAGTACCTTACTATTATTGTACGGAAAACAACTTCATTTTATCATATATTTGATGCTTGATCAAGATCTTATTGAGTTTACATCACTTTTGTGTAGTTGATGTTAGATTTCTACATTGTCAATGTTGCTAGATGTGTTGACATTTATAACCAAAGATTAAAGGGGCCTAATTGGATCTTAGTGATTCATATTTCTTCAGTTTTTCCAAAAGACTGAGATGCAAGAAGGCATTTTCTTTACCAGTGCTTCAGAGCATTGTTGAATAATCATACATGCCAAAGCCAAATGTGTCGTTAATTAGGCACACATTTGATTTTCGTGAATACATTAAGGCGTCCAATGAAACAAATCGTTGTGTTGCTACTATTAATGATATTAGCTTTCAACATCAGTTCAAAATCAAATGCAATGACGCTGGCATCACATTGCTATGGGGCAAACAATTTTCAAGTTCAGTTTCATGGTTACCTGTTGAAGGAATAAGATTTCTGCTCAATATGCCTTCTGGTCAAATCAAGCTTGTTGTGTTGTCTCCTTTGAAGTCCATGCTAGAAGAACAAAAAGCACAAAGAGAGCATCGTGAGGTTGACTTATTTGTCTCGTTAAATTTTTTGGAATCAAGTATTCAAGCAGCCTATAAATTTTTTCATAAGTTTGATCAGCATTGGTGGTTGGAATTTTTCGAGAAACAAAAAATCAGTTTGCTCAATCTTGAACACGCATCAACAACTGAAGAATTTCACTGGCCTCAGAAATTAGGAACTTCAACTACAATTGTCGAACCTTCAAATCTCCCTCGAGATAATGATTTCTTGGAGCTTGTGCAAGGTGAAGAACGTGAAATTTATGTGGGCTAAAGGAAGAATAGGCAAAGTGTAAAAGCTGCAAAAATGATGTGGCATGGTGATATGAATGAAATTCAAATTGGAAGTCTTGTTGCACTTCTAGCTTCAAAAAACAATGAAGGACATCCATTTTGGATTGTGAAAATACTTGGTTTCATTCAAAATAGCAATCAGACAAAAGTACTATGTGTCCATTGGTTGTGCACCACTTCAATTGTTTTTTGGGAAGGTACGAACTTGAAATGTTGCAAGTAGATCCAAAGGGCAAGAGAATACGATTGCCAAAGAACCAACCGAGAGTTGATGATTTGAATTTACAAGATGTAGATGTTTTGGCTTTTAATTTTGAGTTAACAATGACCTATCATCTACGAAAGTCAACTATAGCCATACTGAATGAATGACTTGGATTAATGAGACAACCATCGTTGTCAACTCGTCAACAACAGAGGAAAGTTGACTTACAAGGTTTTTTTATCAACATTGGACGTGGATTCTGAGGACGATATGCCAGTGGATTCTGATGAAGAAGATGGGTCTTCCACCTCATCGACTGAAAACGAGTGTTCAAAATTTGTCAAGTTCTGAATTGAGAGACATCAATGAAAATTCCTTAGAAAATGTACTTTGAAAAAAATATATACATAGTATAATTTAAGTCCTATTGTATTTCAATGGCGTTTGGACTTTCAAAAATCATGTGTTGTCTTGAAATGTTATGCGATATGTAATATGATGGTTTTATGAAATTTGCATAAAAAAAACTTGCAGTGTTTCATTAAAAATAGACACTTTTTAACATTTTTTTTAAATTGCAAGTTAGAAAATCCTTAAAAAAAACCATGATTTCCTAAAACTAGGACCATTAAAAAATATCGAAAAAGGTTACTCTTTTTTAGGTCAAAGTCCCAAAAAAAATGTCATCGTGTTTATAGTGTTGATATTATGCATTCTTGTGTGTAGAATACAATTTTTTGTTATGTATTGGATCCACACATGTGAAATTCAGTACCTTACTGTTATTGTACGGACAACAGCTTTATTTTATCATATATTTGATGTTTGATCAAGATTTTATTGAGTTTACATCACTTTTGTGTAGTTGATGTTAGATTTCTACATTGTCAATGTTGCTAGATGTGTTGACATTCATAACCAAAGATTAAGAGGACCTAATTGGATCTTAGTGATCATATTTTTGTAGTTGAAAATGATTATCAATATCATTTTGGTATGCTTTCTGTCTTTAATTATATGTGGTATATAGAACTTGAATATCTCACATTCCTATTAAGAATCCGATTTGGAGAATATTCTTTAAATCCACCAATATTTTTCCTAGTAGGAAAGATTCTAGAAGGATTCTTATATTTCCTGAGTTATGTTGGACATATACTCCAGTGTCCTTTAATGATTAAGTATGGCTTTGGATTCCAATAAATTGTGATTGACGAAGACGGATCATAAATGAATACTAAAATGGAGGCCAAACTTGTACATACTAGTCATTAGACTTTTTACACATGTGTGACTAATTGCTTTGTGGAGGTTAGTGCAATCGTTCAAGGCCTAGATTATTATGATTACATCAAGTTTGGATCTTCAATTTTCACAAAACGCTTAGAATCATTGAGAACTAGAAATTATTACCCAATGCAAGCTGCCTATATCCAAAAACCTCCTTATGTGAAATAAGTTATTGAATATTAGAAGTTTCAATACCATAAAGTTGCAGCACAAATGAGATTGTCGGTTTGCACATAAGTTGTAGCCTGAGATATTCGTTTTGTGCATGTCAATGGGCTTGAGACCGTTGTTTAATTTATATTGACTTAGGCACCATGGAAGTCATATCTTAATTAGATGTAGCCTCCAGCAAAGTGGAAATGCATAAAATTGAAGTAACACCAACTTTCAAACCCTCTTGTGTCTACTATACAAATGAGTGATGTAAAAGGAGGAAATGCATTAGTGTAGATTTTAGTGTTAGCCCAAAACATTGTTGTCATGTTGGATAAAGACAAGTCTGAAGATGTTGCATGTCAACCCTTGGGTTCAAGCTCCAAGTCCCAAAGCTTTGAGTGATACCTCATGGACATTTTCTAGGCCCGAAGCCCAACATATGTCAACAAAGAGTAAAAAAACCAACCAATCGCATATGTAGATCTCATTTCATGGTATTAACCCAAATACCAATAAATGTGCCCTTAGTCAATATATGCATCAAGACCTAGCATAGAGTAAAGGCATGTGTGAAAAGCACTTTAGGCATGTCCGTGCCTACCCAAGGGTGGAGCTTGAGGGCCTGAAAGGCTTGAGGTGCATGTGCACTTCATCGAGCATAAAGACTACCCATGAAATAGCTTTTGTTCATGTTTCTTCACAAAAAAAACTGATTGATTTATGTCACAAAATTCATGGGCTTCCATGTGTAAAAGATGCATAAAGGCTTCACATTTGTGGTTTTTCCTACGTGGAGGGATATTCTAAGGTGGAAAGCCCTACCCATTTGGGAAAAAGGCAATTACTCGATGTAAAGACTCAAATTAATGAATCAAATTTTTTTTCCAAAGTCTTTACATGTTGTGAAATAAATTTTTTAGTGAACCTTTCCAATAGGTAAAGGAGTCGAAAATTTGTGAAGAGGGCAATAGGCCAAGCCATATTGGACAATCATTGAACACAGTGGAAGAGAGACGAATATATCCTTCTCAAAGCATAAAGATTGGCAAAATATTTTATTTTATGGCTGAACTTCTCTTTTAGAGCCTACAATTGTTGACTTTTTTATAGGTTGGAATATCCTTCTCCAACTGCTTTATGAACTTTTATAGGTCATACATAATATGCTTTTGAAAGTTTTTATGGACTTCAAGATTCATATGTGCCAACATGTGACTTTCAAAAGTCATATTATGGTTCACATTTGTTTCGTTGTCTCATGTTCCAAAGTTTTGGAAAAGGAAAGTACATAGTGAGCCTTTCAAACTTTGTTGTCTTTATTATACAAATGAAAGACGCCAAAAGAGTCATATATCCTAGTGGAGAATGTGCTGCTAGACCATAATTAGGACAAATCACATAATGTTAGTTGTTGACCCTTGGATTCAAGGCCTAAATACCAAACTTCAAGTGGGACCTTGCGGAAAGTTTTATGTGTCAACAAAAATGAAGAAAAAATTAACGAGTTGTGCAGATAGGTCATTTCATCATCTTAAGCAGTGTAGGGTGGGTGTATAGGGTTCACTTGGTACTGCCTCTGTGTAGTCATTGTTGGAAATTAAGCCCACAATTGTCTCCTTGGTGAATGACTATTTCTATTTCAAGATCCTTCCTGCACATTTATTGATCGTTGATCTAGGGTTAGGTGAAACCAACTTTGGTTCTACGTCTACTCATCTGATACCTACAGGAATCATAACTTAGACAGCCAAATTATTTGAAGAACGTCCACAACGGGCTTTCGGCTGATCTCCAACAAAGGTTAACTAATTCTATCATATTTCATGTTCAAATGTTAAGTTCAATTATTTGAAGATCATTGAAGACTTGGCCATCTTCAAAGACTTCCACAAATTAGCATTTAGAACAACTCTGCAGAAATACACTAAGTGTCGCAACAGTCTGCAGAAATACACTAAGTGTTGCTACAGTCTACATAAATGAACTATGTTTTTAACAGTGTTGCCTTTTCCCGAATTGCGACAATGTCGGCTTTTCCCAAATGCGACAATGTTGGCTTTTCCCGAAATGCGACACTTCAGCGTAGTTCAACAATTCAACTATTTTCAACAGTGTCGATTTTTTGCATTTTTCCGAAATGCGACAGTGTTGGCTTTTTGCCTTCAGCTTATCCCTTTCAACTATTTTAAAGAAGTTAAACTGTTTTAAAGACAATGTCAGCTTTTTAAGGGCACTGTCAGCTTTTTCGCAAAATCCCAAAGAGAGAAAAAAATTCCGACAGTCGTCTATTTCAAGGAAGAACGTTCTCAGCCACTTTCCAAAAATGCAAAGTGAGAGAAAGCCACTTCACGTAAAATGCGAAGTGACAGAATTTGCGACGTCCTCATCGGCGTCAACATTCCCTGATTCGTTGATTGTATATACCATGTACAATTGTCACACAAGCCAAATACTTCCAAGTACAACGGCTTACCTAATTAGGCGACAAATATTTACTGTAATTAATACATGGATGAATTCTATAAATGGATCATCCAGGCACACTCTACGTGATGCTCCGTCCATGAGACGAATAATTTTGGGCCTCCCAGTTACGCCGTCATTCTGGTTGTAACTGCTATTTTGTTGTGCTTCAGTGTAATATAGCAGCAACGTGCTTTTCTATCTATGTATAATGTAGATGAATGCTTGTTGTGATTTGAATCCACTTCATTGTTGTTTGATCACACTTGTTCACTCACTCTAATCACAACACGAACGTCTACGACTCCTCAGCTTCTGATCAGACGATGGCTGTTTTTGACGCCTGAGGAACTTGCGCTATCATATGCTCTTTAAATCTATTTCAGAACTAAACTTCTGATTAAATCCATTTTCAATAATACCACACACAAACCATTTCTAATATCTTTCGTGGACTATACTCATTTTTGTTTTTGTGAGTATGAACTAATTTATAAGTGTGATTATACTTAGCATAAACATTCTATTAGACTGTTTTTGCATCTAGCAGCCCATTGTAACGGGAGAGCTATTCCACAAATATTTTTGCTCTCTTCTCCGTTCGCGTTCTCCATACTCCCTTGTCCCATCAGTCATATGGCCTCCCGTGTTGCCGAACTCAAAGCTTTCACGAAATCACAAAGGTATTCAATGGTAGGCTCTTGTCATCTATGCTTCTCGCCCAATATGCATCCACATATCCCTGTGATGTTAGCAAACTGCACTATCTCCCATATTTCAAGCCATGTGTAGTTGTTCCCTTTGACATAGCAAGGTCTTTTTTTCCTCATCTTCTGAAGAACTTCTCTTGGCATTGCCATAAACTGAGTCATAAGATTAACATCATAACTTATATTAGGATGTGTAGTAGTAAGATATATCAAGCATCCAACTAATTGGTGAAATAGTGTAGCACCCACCTGCGCACTCTCATCATCATGTGATAGTTTCTTCCCTACTTCAAATGGTATAGATATGGGCTTACAACCACTTATCCTAAACCTCTTTAACATCTCATTGACATATTTTGTTTGAGTGAATACATTACAATCCTTTTTCTACCAAATCTCTATGCCTAAGCAATAGTGCATAAGTCTCCCTCTTTACTAGATTCCATTGCTCCACCTTTTGCTTCTTCCATAAGCTTTGTGTATCCATTTGGCAGCTTACATTGAGGTGATCCACTACTTGGTGATTAATCATTCCAAGGTGCATCCTTTTCCTTATGTTTTTCACTTGAAACTTCTATTTTTCCTAAACCAATGGGTTTTTCCCTCTTCCATCTTGGTTCCTACTTTGAAGGAGTGATCTTAGATATATTATCCTGATCTTTCTCATTATCACCAAATTCGTGTGACTCATCAAATGCAACATCATGACTAATGTGTAAACTTCGACCAATTGGATCAAAGCAAGAATATCCTTTCACGTGCTCATTGTAGCATGAAAATATTCACTTCAATGCCTTTGCCTACATCTTGTTCCTCTCATTCTTGGGTATGTGAACATATGCCCTACATCCAAAAATGCATAGCTCATCCATCTTGGGCTTGTAGAAATTAATGAATATTGTAGAACAATACTCTCCTACATGATCCATCCTGAACACCTTAACCTTCACATCCAATTGGTTCTCAGCCATCACCTTGAAATGCCTTAAGCAAACAAATGGCCTCAATTTTTTCCTAAAGATGTATAATTACCATGTCTATCACAAATAGTCATCGATGAATGTCATGAAATGGAATGCTCCAACCTTGGATATGGCCTTCATTGGACCCATAAATACCCATAAACCTTAGTGTATTAATGGATTTATGAGGAATGTCAATGTAGTACACTTTAAGATATTGTTGTTGCAACTAATATCCATTATGCTTCATTTCAACATCATTTAGCTTGTACAATCCACGTGATTTGTTCATGTATCCATCAACAACATCTTTGAATCCTTGACTTATGCCCTTGATCTGACCCCTCTTCTAAAGTCCAGCTTTAGCTTACAATTTGTAATTGTCCCAACTAACAAAAGATTTTTGCAATCCTAGAACATAAAACACATTGTCATTCATCGTGATTTGTCCACTTGAAAAATGTATAGGTACAATGTGTCCCCTGAATTTGAAACTCACCATCATTTCTTTGAGCGACCTTGTCTTCATCTTAAGTTCATGTAAACCTCTTGAACCACATCTTGTTACATGTCATGTGTCGCCTTTCTCTTGAGTCAAACCAATGAGTGTCATTAGTAGAACTTTGTGATGCGAATGCAGTGCCAAATGTCATTCCTTCCACTAGTCACAATGTCTTAAAGCTCACATTCCACAAAGAGGCTTGTCATCTCGAACCACCAAATACTATAATTTGAAGTGTCTTCCAACCTACTATTATCCACCAAAAAATATCTCGCACATTGGTCATTTTTTCTCAAATGCTACTTGATTTTTGAGAAAAATCACTTGATATGAAGCCCTTGAGAGTTGTAGCAACAATTGGGTGTCACTATCTCCACTCTTACGCAAAAGTTATAGCCAAAATTTTCATAAAAATGGTCGTACCTTAACTTAAGCAGTTAATGTAATAGCTTACAAAGTTGCCCGCATTTAGCTCACTAAAATGGTGAGAAAACAGCTCCATAACATTTTCTCCCCCACAAAGGAGTAACTCGTTATGCATTGGTTCTACGTAATATTCAATAGGCTCCAAAATGGCCTTTATTTGAACCAGAAAATATCCTCTAGTTAAAGTTAGAGGAAACTGGCATTCAAAGCAGATTTCACCCGTTCAATATACTTCAAGTTGAACATTCTAAAATGCTTTCTTCAAAAGCCTCGTTCAGTTCTTCAAAAGTCTCTTTCAGTTCTTCAAAAAGTGAGATATAAGGACTCCACAACTTTGAGCTTCGGATTTCAAATGAAAGTTGAATCTTGACCGTCCACTGATATGGACTTTTGATTAAAAATCCATGACTTCTCTTTCAAATGCAACTCATTATCACACACTATGGTAGAGAATCCTTGTTGGCCAAGGTGAGCTAAGAGCTTCTACAACTCTCTCCCTCTCTTTTTTTTCCAAAAAGAAAGAGAAGGCTATGGCTTGATCCAATTCCCATGAAATTCAGTGTTGATGGTCGGGGGCTACCAATCCTTTGTACTAGGGCACTCCTTGTAGCACTTTACAACATTGAAAAAGATCATGTATAGAGCAAGATTAAAGGTTTTTCATGTAGAAACCCTAGCTCACCATTTTCGTCCATTGCTTGTGAGAAAAGCACCCTTCCACTACTTCATGGCATGGCTAAGCACGACCTCTGGACATCTATCTTGCCTCAATAAAACCACCATGTATGGCACCTGCAATGTCCAATCTTGTCACATATAGTGAAAATTTTGCAACATTTGCCAAAATCTTGGCTATGAATTTCTTCACACAAGAGCTGCTCTTTGTGCCTAAGACAGTCTAACGAGCTTCTATCATAATCTTCCTGAATTTAGTTGTGGCAAATTGTTGCTAACCGCTCCTTAATAAGGCTTAGCTACAATTCTAGTAATAACAAAAGAACACTATCCACCATAACCAGCAAAACCATTACAGCTTGATTCAATATTAAGAACTTCAAAATGTTAGTTGACTGAATTGAACCACAAAGTGACTATATATTTCTCTACCTATATTTAGGGGGGTCCGCACTGCCATGGGGCAAAGGACCACAGTACGGGACACCTGTCCCAAGTACTAAAAGCATTGTGATCTCTCGTGGCACTTGCTACAGTTATTTGCCAATGCTAATATTTACAAGATAGTGTGCTCGAGGATAAGAAAAATCATAGCTTACTATACCTAAAATGTAGTTTGTTTATTGATAAAATAAGTTACAACTTACCAGACTTGACATGGAGTTACAAACTTTCTATGTACATGTATCATCTTTCTTTTCAATGATGTAGAGTATAGAGTAGGCTTGATGGTGGAGATTGAAACTCTCTCTCTCTCTCTCTCTCTCTCTCTCTCTCTCTCTCTCTCTCTCTCTCTCTCTCTCTCGTTTTTATTCTAAGATAAATGTTGTGATTGTGACAATGAATCCTAAAGCAATAATGATTGTTTTATAAATGCTATGGGGACTACATGATTGGATTCCCCTAGCCAAAGTCAATTCCCTCATGTGGGCAATTACATGGGCCAAACATTGTTTGAGCCTTTGAAAAACACTTAGTACCGACCAAGGTCCACTACTACAACAGAGGTAAGGTAATATTATAATATCACTGAGCAAAAAGTCTTCCATTCATTTTGAGATAATACTTTTTCAATCATTTTAATCCACATAATTAGAAGTGCATTTACATAATGTATCTTCGAAATCTAAATATCATTAAGACTGCAATTTCAAAAAGCTTCACAAATAGTTTCTAAGTATTGATGGACATATCCATTTGTAAGTAGCATCATGTAATAGCCTTTATCCTTTATTGAAGGGTTGTTTGAGAAGAGAAATCTATTTAGACTCATAAATACCATGAAGTAGTCACTAAAACTCAAAAAGCTTGAAGGCACTGGTAATGTTAAGCACAATCACGGGCAATGAAAAATGTGTCCATACAATGAAGCAAGATAAGGGAAATCACACTTTATATCCATGTTCAATCTAGGATCGTACCCATAATGGAATCTTCAACTTTTTATAGACTCCCACAAATTCTTAGACTAGCAACTCCATGCCTTGCACTGTGGACTCTTTTCATGACAAAGGTCAGCACTAAAGAACAAAGATTAAAAAAAATATTCCCTACTTGCTGACAGAAATATAAGAGAAACTAAGCTTGCACCACATCTCAACATAAAAATTAAGTCATTTCAAACCCAATTCAAACTCAGTAGAAACTGCATGTAATAATTTGTAAGTGCAAGGAATACATCTCCTAGAATTTTTACATTTGATGTATAATTTAGATAGGCTGTAGCTCTAGTTCTGGTTCAAAGACCAAGGTGATCAGCTACACAGAGAAATTAGAATGCATTTTAATTTCCATAGAAAGGGTGGTTACCCTTAATGAAGGCTTGAACAAAACTTGCATCGATACTGTTTTAGCCAATGAGTTCAAAATATAATACCAGCTTGTAAATTATAGCTTTAGACAGATTAAATGCTACTAGAAAGCTGCTTACATCACATGTTCTATTCGCCAACCTATAGCTTTTTCCCTTTGATAGCTCTCATTGCTCGGCCGATGCAACATAGCATTGGCTTTCTGAAAAGGCGCGTGGTATCCAGTGAAGATCTCTCTCTCACAGTAGTAGCCCTGGACTTGTCAATTTTGGAGGTTTTAAGATCTCGGTGCTGCTCTGCATGATGATGCAGATCCGACACCTCGTCTTCAGCATCGGAAGCACATTGGGCAAACAGCTGCACATAAGGATCAAGACTGTCATCGGAATCTTCGTCATTCTCTCCAGTTAGAGTGCCAGCTTTCTGCCCAGAAGCTTTGGATCTGATTTCGTGTTGAAGGGCTTTGTATTCCTTCTCTAATGCGCTATATTCCTGCTTCAGATTGTTGAATTCTTTTTCTGTCATAGTTGCTCCCAACTCAGAAACATCGGATGCCAGGGGCCATATACGTTCCTCTTCGTTCTCTGAGTCTGCAGATTCTTTTTCTGATGTGTCAAGTGCTTCATCCCATCTGCTACTTGCATCACCTTCTTCAGTGTTGGAGTCATCCACGTTCTCAATTCGAGGGGAAAAGCCAGCAAATTTTAATCCTGTAGCCTGATTCACAGGGCAGGCCGGATTTGTGTCTTTCTGGTCTGCAGATTCATTTATACCTCCTGCTTGGCCCGCTTCCACCTGAAAAGATTGCAGTTTCAATGTAAGTCCTTGTATGAAAGCACTAAGCTCCTCCAAAAGAACGCCTTCATTTTCGTCCACTGCGATAAAAGCTTCACTGCTTGTATACTCTTCCTCCAATGTTGTGGTACCGGTAATCTCCTGGCCAAAATTCGTGCACATTGTGCTTTCATCAGCATTTTTGAAAATGTCTTTTTCTGAAGTCCAGATTGACAGCCCATCTGTCTCAACACCCCTCACCCAATCCCTCCATTTCTGTGGAACTGGATTGGGATCATCCGCTTGCTTCAAGTTGTTGCGAGAATGGAGCTCATGATCCAATTCAGCAGCCAAATTTTCGTCATGCCCAAGCACATCCATGCCATTTATCTTGTCCCCTATCTGCATCTCGCTGTCAATCTCTTGCTTGAACTCACTTTCCTGCTTGGGGTTCTCGTTATATAACTCAACAGCCAAATTTGGGTCATGACCAAGCACATCCATGGCATTTATCTTGTCTCCCATCTGGATCTCACTGTCAATCTCTGGCATGAACTCACTTTCATGCTTGGGGTTGCTGTCAGATTGGGACCCGTCAAACAATTCAATAGCCAAATTTGGGTCATGACCAAGCACATCCACGCCATTTATCTTGTCCTCCAGCTGAACCTCACTGTCAATCTTTTGCTTCAACTCACTTTCATGCTTGGGGTTGCCGTCAGCTTGAGACACATTATACAATTGGACAGCCAAGTTTGGGTCACGATCAAGCACACCCAGTCCATTTATCTGGACCTCACTACCAGCTTCTTGATTGGGGTCATCTTCATGCGTGAAGTTACTGTCATCGAACTCGTTAGTGTCATAGAACTCCTGATCGAAATCGGAAACCACATCCATGCCAGCAGCCTCCTCCGTCTGGATCTCAGTTTCAATCTCGTTGGTGTCCATAACAGAGCCGAGGCCATCGTCAGGCTTGATGTTACTGTCCTGCTGGAAGCCGTTGAACATTTGAGAATCCCATTCTCTATCTTGTCCTCGCTCATCCGAGCCATCACTAGCATCCTCTACTTGGACAAGGCTTTTGTCTTCCTTCATTCCCTCTGTCAAAGAGCTGTAGCCATCCTCTATTTGAACATGATTTTTGTTTTCGTTCATTTCCTCTGTTAAAGTGCTTTGGCCATCCTCTTCCCTGCGATCTGTATCCGAATGCAACCCATCATGCATTTGAGAAGCCCAATCTTCATCTCCTCCTTTCTCATCCACAGTTGCACTGTCGTCCTCAAATTTGACATGGGTTTTGCTCTCCCTTTCCATCACTGGCTCTGCCAGCGAGCTGAGGCTACGATCTAGCTTTAGTTTGCTGGTCGCTGACTGTAACCCATCATGGATTGGAGAAGCCCAACCTGCTTGTCTTTCTTGGCCACCCATTCCGGCGAAGTCATTCTCAATCTGAACATGGGTTTTGCTATCTGTCAAGGAGCTCAGGCCAATCTCTTTCTTGAGGCTGCGGTCAGATTGATAATCCCCATCTTCCTCTAGCTGATCCACACCAAAAATCTCATTTCTGGTTTGGACATAAGTCTTGCTCTTCACTTTCACGTCCAAGAAGTTAAGATCACCATCTTTCGTGAACCTGCTGTGGGATTGGAAACCATTATAGGGAGCCCAGCCTTCACCTAGTCCTAACACATCTAAGGCAGCAATTTGATCCCCAACTTGGATATGGGACGTTTGGTTCTCATTTTTTTCCATCAAAGATCCAAAGCTTATGAATGCAACCATGCATAGTAGAGTGCAGACAATCAGGGGAGAGAAAAACCTGATGATGGTTTGCATTGGGGTAATGAATAACAACAGAAGAAAAAGAAGAATACAAAGAGTAGCAATTGGGTGACGCCATATTAGTGCTAAATTCTTGAAAACCCTGAAGAAAGACAGCAGCTTTCGATTGCTTGCATACCAATTTGAGTGTGGCTTGGTAGACCGACCCATTATTCCCACACAACTGAACCTTCCTACATATAAAACTTACACAGCCTCCGAAGAAGCTCTGATCTTTGGCGTCTGGCTGCCTAATAACAAATTCTGATTATTTCCGGAATGAAAAGGAACAGCTTGAGGCTGATGCACACCACACTTGGGTTCAACTCCATGGATCTTCATAAAACAAATTGACGCCTTCACATCCGACACTTCTTCCTGCTGCGTTTCCTGGGCAGCAGGAGCTTCATCTCCCCCAACTCGCCTCCTGAAAGCAGCAGATCGCCAAATTCTAAGCAAAACCCACCTCATTCCCACCCAGGCCAAGGCCTAGAAAGCCTCCCCGGAAGGCAAAACCTGCAACTTTCACAAAAATCGCTGGCTACAGGACCCCCCTTCGCTGCTTTTGCCTCAGTCCTGAGTGCAGTCCATCTCATGCAAGTGCCTGTGGATGCACACGTCTGCTATATACATAGATACATGGGACAAAACTGGGCAACGTCTTGTAGCCTCGTACCTGCTTTCTGGGCTCCACATTGCCTACGGACAGCAGCATCATCGCCATCGCCATCGCCATCGCCATCGCCATCTCAGTCCTCTACTCTACTCTACTCTGCTTTACACAAAAACCAGCGAAAAAGGCCGAAAAAGCAAAACCCCCCTCTTTCCGTTTACAAAGAATGAGTCTTTTCATAAAGCAGGGCAAAGAGTGTTGACGTCCCGGGATGCCCGTCACACACCTATGACATGACGTGTTTGGTATAGCCCACGCCCGTCAAAGGCAGCCTGATTCTTTCATAGCTTTTTCAGAATGAGAGTTAATGGGGTGTCGAAACAACTCTCACAATTCAATTTGAAAGTGTCAGTGACTGGATATGCGACGAGTTGACGTGCAATTTCAGTCAAAATGACGGCTCTAACGTCGGTGGTGACGTCCCACAACACTTTATTGCTCTTCAAATACGTTTGAAATGGACGCTGACGTGCAAAGCGCCCGTCAAATTCGACAGCTGCCTGGAGCTTTCACATACGACCCATCCTCCGAGAGCGACAAAATTCACCGTTGGATTGGACCAATGAGCCAGATTCAGACACGTGTCAAATAATTTCTCCTGCATCACCTACAAAGCTGACACGTGGAAAGATCTTCCACGTGTCCTACACCAGACCAAACTAGGTCCGTGCTTCTAAGCGTTATTTCGCGCGAAAACCATCAATCAATGATCGGCGGATCATTATTCCATGCCGTGCACGTGAATACCAATGGAAGCCCAATATACACGCCCAATACTTTGCTGCCCTCGCTTTCGATGCTCGACACGTGTCCCAAATGCCGCTTGTCATGTGTTCAATAGATCTCTTTAAGACACGTGGCAGCATATCAGAGGAATTCTCAAGCATCCAACGTTGGCGGGCTAAAGTTGTTCGCGCGCTTAACTCACGTGACCTACAGCTTGCTATGATGCTTTCCTTTAGCTTTAGGTCGTGAAAGTGACCTTGGTGGGTCACGTGACCGACATCCTAACAAGACAAGATGATATGGTCATGTGACTAAAGACAATGACAATTTTATAGTATATAGATCCGGACTATGGGGGCATCTCTATGGCCCCACCCAACCCCACCCACATAATCAATATATTATGGGGTGAGAACATCAATTACATTCATTTTCCGAGTGGTTAAGAGATAGGACATCAATACACTCGTTTCCAGTGGTTAAGAGATAGGACATCTCCATGGCATCTAGTTCATGTCACATATTTTGTTTAATTAGTGAGAACATCAATACATTAATTTTTCGAGTTAGGACATCAGTACAATCATTTTCCCGGTGGTTAAGAGATAGGACATCTCCATGGCATCTAGTTCATGTCACATATTTTGTTTAACCAGTGAGAGAGTTGGAATTAGTGTCGAAAAACTTTTTTTTGAGTAGTCCTCAAAAGATCTACATTTTTTGAAGCTTCTCGATTTTTTAAGGACTATTTATTACTCATGAAAGGGTTTATTGGCCTACATAAAAATTCCTTTGAATTTTCATGATGCCTATTTTTGAGAGTAGATGTTGGCCCAAACACTGGTTGGAATGGCGTCACTTGCTATGCACAAACCAATTGAACTGATTTGCGGTATTGAAATATTTCTTATTTCCTAACATCCATTGGTTCTACAGTATAAAATATTCATGAATTTTTGATACCATGTGAGTCTTAATAAGATGAGATGCATTCTAGTATCGACCAGATTGATACGTGCCAGTTCTCGACATAAGGCATAAGTTCTCGACATAAGACATATGTAATGGGTTGAAAGTAAGTAATATTGACAAAAGACCGAACTCCAACTTATAACAAATTTATTAATGATGCTCTTTGCATTGCCAACATCATAGATAGTAGTAGTAAACACCACATCATTGGTGTCATATCCTTGAGTGGGCACTTTGTAGATGATAATGTTGTATTTATGCTAATGCAAATACTTATGGGTGCGCCATCGTTCAATTTTAAACCTCAACAAGTTGATCATCAAAAGGGCCACTTTCATTTTCAACTTCATCAAAGCACCGTGCTAGGGTAAAGTTGAAGTTAACTTTGAAGCAATAAGTGAATGCTTAAATATTGGTCACAAGCTAGTCACGACATCTAATACGTGGGCATTTCCCCTTCTTTTCCCTAGTTGTCAGGTATTGCCCATGGTATTGCTTGGGCTAAAACCAGTTTGAGTTGTGTGTTAATCTAGGCATTCCTGGAATTCTCAAACTGGTAGAAACCATCATGTTTGTTCCTTCAAACTTAGGTTGATAACAAGGGAATCTTGTACAACAAGCCTACACTACTTAAGATGATGAAATGACCTATCTTCACTTGTTAGTTTTTTCTTCAATTTTGTTGACATTTACAACTTTCCACAAGGTCCCACTTGAAGTTTTGTATTTAGGCCTTGAACATTATGTGATTTGTTCTTATTATGGTCTTGCACCACATTCAACACTAGGATATATCACTCTTTTGGGGTCTTTCATTTGTATAATAGAGGCAAGAGAGGTGGAAGTTGATGCTACTTCAACATTATGTAAACAATTGGCATGACATACAAAGATTAGCATTCCTCATAAATCCGAAGTGCACCGATTCTGTAATTTGTTCTTTCCAAAAGTTTTGGAACATGAGAGAGACAATGAAACAAATGTGAACCATACAATGAGTTTTCAAGGTCACATATATGAATCTCTAAGTTCATTGAAACTTTTAAAGGCATACTATGTATGACCCATAAAAGTTCATAAAAAAGTTGGAGAGGGATATTCCAGGGGACAGCATGCTGCTGAGTTTTGCTGGGTGCAAGTGTAGGGGCTTGGCGTTGGGTTTGTGCCCGAGTCAAGACCCATGCGGGATGAGTTTCAACTGGCAAAGTTTCTACTTGCACTGAACAGACAGGAGCAGCAGGTTTGGATCGGGATGGGCAGTCCTTCACGTGATGTTCAATACCATAGTTTTCACAAGCTAGAGGAAAGCGGAGTTCATCTGGGCAACGAATACTAGGATGCTTACCTACACAGATAAAACATCCTCGTATTGTTGGGAGTTGATATGCAGCAAATACTGCGTGGTTTGGATCGTACGTTTGGGCATTGGAGTCCACTGCTTGGGCATTAGAATTATATGTATAATAAACAACTGTATCAGTGGGATTACTGCTGTTGAGTATGGTCTTTCACATAGTAGATTGCTGGATCGATAGTATTGGGGTCAAGATAATGTACAGTTTATTGTGGATCAGGTTAGTTAACGACAAACTGTTGACGTGGTGGTTGGTACTGATTTGGTGAAGTTGGTCGTGGTTGGTATACCCCTGGTCGTGGCATAGGCTATTGTGGAGGATAGGGGCCGTATGCTCGATAGATGGTGGGTTTGGGTGCAGCTGAAAAACGGTTTTGTAGTTGAGGGCATTCATTAGTAGTATGATGTTGTGACCATATTGGACACCAGACATTTTCTCGTGCTGGAAAAGAGTTCTCAGCAATCTATTTCATGGCGGTTTGGAAATCGGCAGTGAGTCTATCCATATGAGATTCTTGAGCATTTTGCCAGGTTTCCATTTGATGCAGAAGTTCAAAAGATTGGGCAACATTTTCAAACTTTGGGTGATTAAGACGGTCAGGATTTTTAGATTTCTTTTCACGATGGTCAAAGTCATCATCGGAACCTTTGTCTTCTTCACGGATAGCATCAGTCATCACGTCTTTAAATTGATCATAAAGGTCAACTGGTTTTAGTTCTCGGCGGATGTTTTTAGGCAATCCAACCAAGAACAGTTTTATGCCCATTTATTCAGTGATGTTTTCGTCAACACATTCGACCTTGAGATGTTTAAAGCGCTCAATGTAGTTTCAAATAGACTCGTTGTGACACATCTTGATATGGGTAATTTGGATGAACGGGCTTTGAGTCAGTTTGGATGGTTTGAAACGCTTTATGAGGGCGTCTTTGAGAGTGGTCCAAGAAGCAAGATCAGGAGCTTCAAGGTTAAGATGCCACTCTTTGGCTGTTCCATAGAGTACCATGGGGAATAGGCAAAGCTTTTCAGTCTCAGAGGTATCTCCATAAAAGCGGCATGCATTATCAAAGTCTTGGAGAAATCGGACTCAATCATATTCTCCATCATGATACGTGAAATTCTTGCGTTCTAGCCATGGAGGGATTGGATTGGAAGATTCAGCACAATCTCGAGACATGATGCAGAGTGTGGAGTAGAGTAACAATACAGATGATCAGTGCGTACTATACTTGGCAAAAAAGGCAAAAATGACAGTTTTCTTGTAGAATGAAGGATTTTGGACAAAAAACTGGACTTTTGCATTGTAAGAGAATTCGTGGACAGGCCTAGAAATTGTGGACAATCAGTAAATCAAACTACAGTACTCGCAAATTCTGATAGGGGTCCTTTATGTCAAGATACTAATTTTTTATATTTTTTGGAATTTTTTTTTTAGAGATACAATTTGCAGAGGGTACAAAGAATTTGTTCTCACTGTGGGCGATTTCGTGGTATGATTGGCGAATTTCGTTACTGAGGTTTTGAGGACAGATGAGAAAAATAGTGAGAAAGGTGAGTTTCTGACAGAAAACAAGCTAAATCTCTGAGATAGAATTTGCGGGGAGCCTCAAGGAAGCCAGCGAATTCTAAGACCAAGATTTGGTTGGAAAACAATGGATTTTGACAGTATATCAAGGTGTTTTCAGAGAATCTGAACAGGGTCAAAATTTGTGGAGGTGATAGAATGGAAGATCAGGGTCTGTTATGGCTGCAGACAGACTGCGAATTTTGATATACTTGTTTGGTAAAACAAAATGTCACTTGGGTCACTTCTTTCAAAGAAAATGCCCAAGTTGACACTTTTGTTACTCCCCCCTAGCTTGATAGGTTGCTCCGTAGCTCGTTGAGGACCTGGAGAGAAGTCTCGTGCTGCAGTGTGAAGAGGAAAACACAAGCAAGCATACACACAAGCACGTGAGCGAAAAAAATGAAAAACAAGAAAAGCTATTGTTGGCTGATTATGGTGAATCCCCAAAATTAATAAATACAAGTAGACCCCTCTTAAAGAAAATAGAGTGAGGCACCTTTTGATGGTGACCTCTAGTGGAGAGCATTATTCCACTTGTAATTTGTGAAATGTGGAAATTCCACTAGGATGCCACCTAAGGAGCTCTCTTGCTTATTTAAGAGACTCCCTCTTTGTGAAGAGGAGCGTTTTGCATTGTATCTACTCCATGCTTAATAAGAAGATTTCCCATGAGTTTGATGCTACACTAAGCTCCTTGATCATGATGGTTTTCTTGAGTGATGCCCCTATGATCATGCCCTTCCATTCATATTGTGTGTGGTTGTGGATTTAGAGTGGATTAGTTTTCTTGCTTTCCTAGTTGTGGATTAGATTTCATGTTTTCTTGTGGATTAATGTAGGAGCTAGCATTCAAGTAAACTAAATAGACTGGATTTGTGGTGTAGTTCTTGCATATCACTTTACAATCCAGTTCTTGATGTTCTTGGGATGTCCAAGAATCAAAAGACTGGTTGGTTTCTTGATTCTTGGACTTCTAAATGTTGTAGATTAGTTATTGTTTCTTGTTTTGTCAATTTATGCAAGTGTAGTAGTGCTTAGGTTCTGATTTCAGTTTATTTTGTAGCAAAGTACAAGTAGATTTCATAGTTGTTCACCTGAACTGTATGCTGATCATTTGGTTGAATGTTTTGGCTACATGATGGATTGATTGCATGTGACACGGTTTAAGAGAGACCCATCCGGATGTCCTCTGACAGGCAGGACACAATACTGCAAAGATAATTTGCCCCTTCTACCTGAGTTTGGGCTTAAAACAAGAAAGAACATTTGTAAGCAAGAGCCCACCATCTCTGCTGATAGGCAACAATAAGAAGAAGCAAGCAAAAGAAAACTAGTAAACAGATCCTCTAGAGCAGGGGATCTATAAACATTTGACACCATTGCCACTTGAACTCCAAAGCATTCTAAATCCATAAGAACTGCAACATTATCCCCGCTCAGATTCCTGCAAACAAACTCCCAACATTTCCACACATCTGAGTTTCTACAAACTGGACAGAGCTACATAAATGGCAACATCATTGCCCATATCCACTGGCTGATACACTTGCAAATCCGTTGGCTGTCTCATTGTTAGCAAACGCACTAACAGAGTTGGCTGAAATCTTGACCGGAGCCGAAGTGCTCGCTGAAATCTCGACCGAAGCATTTTTCTAGAATCTCGACCTAAGCATTTTTCTGGAATCTTGACCAAAGCGTTTTTCTGGAATCTTGACCGAAGCATTTTTCTGGAATCTCGACCGGAGCCAAAATGTCCACTCAATTCTTGACCGGAGCCAAAGTGCTCGCTGAAATCTTGACCGGAGCCAAAATGCTCACTGAAATCTCGACCGGAGCCGAAGTGTCCGCTGAAATTTTGACCGAAGCCGAAGTGCTCGCTAAAATCTCAACCGAAGCCGAAGTGTCTTCTGAAATCTTGACCAGAGCCGAAGGCAGCGATCAAATCTCGACCAAAGGGATTCGATCAGATCTCAACCGAAGCAATCAGGTCAAATCTCGACCAGCAATTAACACCCATCTCGACCTGACCATAACCTTTGATCAACACCTCTGATTGCCATTTCGACCGCACCAACATCTTTCCAACACTTTCGAGACTTAAAAAAAAAAAAGGTATGAACACCAATTTTTTTTAAAAAAAAACAACACCTATACCAATAGAAAGCTCTTTTCATACTAAGTTTCCTCTTGAATTTCTAAAAAAACCCAGAAATTTTCAAAAACACAAAAAACCCTAAAAAATCAAAAAACATCAAAAACCCAAAAAAAAAATCACAAACATCGAAAACTCATACCCCAGTACCCAATGGACCAGCATACAGATTCTCAAATCCCAGACGATTATCCATACGAGGTAAGGTCCCCTACAGTTGAACAAATTAGGTGTCATAGATTCTATCGAATGCGGTCTCAACCCTACGAGCCATCCACAAATCCATTCGAGGGACAAAAACCTGATAGAGCCGAGTCCTCACGAGCCAGAACCCATGTTCATGGTGTTGAAACATCCCATGCCAGAACACACCTGAATGGAGTTTTTGCTACCCACAGTCCTCATCATGAGAGACGTACACCCAAGTTAGATCTATCCAAGTTTGACGGTAGTTCGGACCCTCAAAGATTTTTGTAAATCTTTGAGAATGCATGTGATGTGTATGGCAAAACATCTCCATATGCTATGGTCCAACTGTTTTCGATGACCATGATCGCTAAAGCACGTGTTTGGTTTTTCAACTTTGATTGTGAAGAAAAGACAGACTGGTCGATTTTAAAAGAGTCCTTTGTCAAGCATTTTAAGCCCTTTTGCTTGATCGAGAGTCCTTTTGTCAAATTGAGTAACATCAAGATGGCAAAAGATGAATGTGTACAAGACTATATCGAGCGTTTCAAACGCCTCAAAAGTCAAGTACAAGAACAGCCCTTTGAACAGATGCTCATCATCTGGTTTTTAGTCGGCCTTCCAAGATGGATTAGACGCGAGTTTAAATCCAATGATGAATATATGAGTCTCAAATTAGCTATGTTTGATGCCATCAAGGAAGAAGATGAAGGATCAGATGTTGACGAATCTAGGGAACGGCGAGCACCACGTGCTCTTGTCCATGAGTCGAAGTCGATCGAAGATACCCGAGATCAGCTTTGAAAATCATAGTTGGAGTTGCTTAACAAGCAACATCAACTGCAGATGGAGAAACTCACTAATAAGTTTCAAGCTACCCTAAAGTCTATCCAAAATAGTATGCCTGGTCAGTCAAACCCTGCACAGGTACCTTATAGACAAAAATCAATATGGTGCCCACACTGCCGGGCTACGCATCCTGCTGATGCTTTTTCTTCATATCGGCCTATCCAAGCACATACAACTCAACAATACGAAGAACAACCATCATAGTCTGGCCTTGACTTATCATGAATATCCACCAAAAAGTCCAGACCCATTAGCCATACAAGATGGCTATGCTGTTATACAAGGGCCATTGAACAACAGATGTTTAATCTGTGGTGAAACCGGCCACTTTATGGTTGATTGTCCAGTCAAAACCAAGTACCATGCTGAGTGCCCCGACTGTGTCAGAAAATACAGTTTCAAAGATTGTCCAAAACAACCCACCAAGATCCTACCTGCCCGACATGTTAGTTATGACTCCCGATAGGATCCTCACGACAACAACATGAGCACCATAGCAACCAGCAGTTAAAACTGCTGCTCAATCTAGAAGTTTCTTGCAAACTGCTACATTACCACGCAATACACCAGTTCCATAATGCAAAAAGACACTAATATGAAATGAGTCCTTGTCGAAAGAAAGTGAAACCGATATTCCGTCATCTACTACAATGTCCAACCAAGAGCAACCTCCACAGGGAATTGACAGTTTTTCTCCCCTTCTACAACCTCAAATCTATTTGTCTTTCCACATGCTGATAAGATTTCCAATGTGCCAATATACAATACATCTAGAAATCAAAAATCTAGATAGAGATTCAGTTCTGAATCTCTTGTTTCGAGAAGTCCTCAGGACATAGTACCTCAACCATACCTACTTCTCAAATCTTGCCTTGTTTTGACAAGGGCACGTGAGAGTAAGTCACCTTACTCTACAAAACAAATGAAATATTACAACTATCAAGGTGAATTATGCATGTTAATGAATGGCTTTTTGTTTGACAAGTGCTCTACGGCCTTCACTCTTTGTAACATTGGTATCTTCCCTTTCTTTATGTTTTGTCATTTTTTGATTTGATTATTTATTCTAATTGCATATCTTTTTCTAGATTTGTTATAAGTTCATCAAAGATAGCCATTGAACAAGAGACATCATGTAGCATATCTCAAGAATAACTTGTCATTCATCTATCAATCTTCAAATCACCTTATACAGAGTTTCGAATTTCTGCGCATCCACCAAATCTGCACAATACATATCACGTCCGAGTTGATTCCTGCATCTCATTTCCATATTCATCTTCAAGTCAACTATAGCAAGATCAAAACAAATTTAGTTAAAATTTGTTCAATCTTTACTCCAGTCACATGTTCAACGTGTTTTCAACTACGTGTTTCACACGCCGAACCAATCCTGAGCATGAACAGTTACCAACAACAACAACCCCACCAACAAAATTTTTTTTGGGAGGGAGAGAGTGGATCTACTTGGATCCACTGGAGCAGTTACGCTGCCAACAACAACATCAGCAAGATCAACAACCAAGGTCACAAGTCAAATATGAAAAAGACAAGGCTAAAGAAGGCAGACAGGTAATCCAAAGAGACTCAATCAGAAGAAGTTCTCCAGTCACGACGAAGATCCTTCAAAAAAGAGAAACACAAACATTGAAAAATCAGTCTCTTTCTTCAACCGACCTCTTGCCATACTTCTGCACCCATTTTCATGCCTATTGTCCACACCATGCACCTATGTCACCACCTTCGCCCTACCTTCCATCTATTTGTTTATCATCATTTCACTGTTTTTCTGAAAAATTTCCAGTTTTTTATAGTCTTACCGAAGCAGCTAAAAGATCATTGCAAATGTCTTGCGGAGACCAATTGCCACCTACAATGGTTGATAAGCCAAACGAAGATCTAAGAAGCAGGTGAAGCAGCTAGAAGACATAAGAAATTAAGCAAAGAAGCTGAGGAGGAAAGGACAAAACTTAAGCGATAGTTGAGACAGATCGATCTTGATCAAAAGAAACTCTCTAGAGCAATGATAGTTGATTCCCCTCCTTTGAAGCCCAAAGAGATCCAAAAGTAACGGATCAAAAGAAAGAGCTACAGAAAAAGAAAGATGAAGACAACCGTGATCCTGCAAAATAAAGCGAGCTTCTCACCCAACAAGTGGTGGTCGAAGCTCGACATTGCAAGGGTCCAAGGCTGCAACTGTAGAACTATCAATTCCTTCACCCTTCCACCAGACCTTCATCATGTTTCCTTACCGTTACCAAATCGTCCATCCAAAATTGTTTCTACCACCAAATTTTTTATGATGAGTCCATCCCCATGAGACTGATAATCGAAGTTTGTGCAACCTGCAAATCAAATGTTTTTCGTGAGACTAGGACTTCAACTGTGCGAGGAACTGGAGAAATACCCAGAAGCAAAATAGAGGACACAACCTCCCAAAAGTTAGTACCTGCCAAAAAACCAAAGATGAAACTGTCAATGGCAGATACAAGTGACCAAACATAAAGACACGAGGAAAGCATTCGGGCATGCAAATTGTGAAGCTGCTGGGAGCTCCCCAAAATTTTGAGAATGTCAACCACTTGCAACAATAAGACATTCTAGTTACATTGCGACAGATTGCAGAAAAATAGTCTTTTGATAAAGACTGGCAACAATAAGCACTTGGTTTTACGCAAGCAACCGAGGATCTACGCTTTTCCAAGTGTCGATTGAAGACGCCAATGCAAAAGCGGAGTGACATCGTCCAATATGAGTTGCAGTGGGTCCTGCAGCACATTAGGGGTGGGATGATGTTGGCTGATTCTGATGAATCTCCAAAAGTAATAAATGCAAGTAGACCCCTCTTAAAAAAATAGAGTGAGCCACCTTTTGATGGTGACCTCTAGTGGAGAGCATTATTCCACTTGTAATTTGTGAAATGTGGAAATTCCACTAGGATGCCACCTAAGGAGCTCTCTTGCTTATTTAAGAGACTCCCTCTTTTGAAGAGGAGCTTTTTGCATTGTATCTACTCAATGCTTAATAAGAAGATTTCCCATGAGTTTGATGCTACACTAAGCTCCTCTAAAGAACAAGCATTTGAATTCAAGCCATATACTTGCATCCTCCATTGGTGACGACACAAAGCATGCCAATCACCCCAATTGTATTGAGGTCCTGCATATGGCATCAATGTCACAACACTATATAAAGGGACCTCAATACTACTTAATGCAAAAAGGCCCAAACCAGCCTCAGGAAAGTGTTCACTAGGCATGATCATGTACATTCGACCCCAATACGTAAATGGTGTTCCATTTAATGGTAATGGTGATTGGAGTGGCCAACACGAATATCTACTTCTAATAAAAGTTTTTACTAATGGTTGCAAGCTAGGTGGAAGAGGAAGGTCAGACAAAGGACCTAGAATGTCTTTTGACACATCAACAATGCGTAGTAATTTGCAATTATCTTTCAAACTAGTCATAATACGTCCAAGACATGTTCTCTTTTTTAAAGGGGTGGTCAAGTTTGTGGAATCCACGTGGAGTATCGTGGAGGATTCATGTGCAACATCTAGGATAGGTGTGGTTGGGTGGTAAGAACGTTCTAGAGATTTCGAGACATGGATTAAATCACAAGGCATTGATGAACTAATTATATCATGCAAGGGGTCATCATCAACAAGAGCATCATCTAGGGCCAATGATGATCCAAAATCAATATTCATGTGATTTATCCTATCAATAATATTCTCGATCTCTCTTGCAACTCTTTTTCTTGAAACCAACTTATGGTCCTTCTTCTGCAAAAGTTGAAAATGTTAGATGTATCAAGTTCTCTCTCTCTCTCTCTCTCTCTCTCTCTCTCTCTCTCTCTCTCTCTCTCTCTCTCTCTCTCTCTCTCTCTCTCTCTCTCTCTCTCTCTCTCTCTCTCTCTCTCTCTCTCTCTCTCTCTCTCAAGCGTGAGACATAAATTAATATATAACACAAACGGTAAATCAGTAGCATAAAACACACACACAAACACACGCACACACACACACCCACCCACACACACCGACCCTAAACACACATGAAGAGAAAAACAGAGAGAACATTATAGAGTGCTAATCAAAACTCCCAAACCACACGATTATATCCTACTCCAGAATGTCACCACATGCTCCCTCCCTACGGTGTTTAGGCTTTTTTGTGGAACTCATCTTCCAACAAAAAACATTTGAACCACGCCTTTAACGGAAGAAAACAAGGGCTACACACCTTCCTAGAATTGGGAGTGTTGGTTACCTTTAACTCTTTCATGATCTCTCTCTCTCTCTCTCTCTCTCTCTCTCTCTCTCTCTCTCTCTCTCTCTCTCTCTCTCTCTCTCTCTCTCTCTCTCTCTCTCTCTCTCTCTCTCTCTCTCTCTCTCTCTCTCTCTCTCTCTCTCTCTCTCTCTCTCTCTCTCTCTCTCTCTCTGACGTGAATGAGTCTATTATAGGTGATTGAATATGGAAATCAAGATTAACTACATCTAATCATTCTATTTGGATTTTTTCTTTTAGAAGCAAGTGAGAGATTAACTTCATCTAATCATTCTATTTGGATTTTTCTTTTAGAAGCAAGTGAGAGATTAACTTCATCTAAATATTCTATTTGGATTTTTCCTTTTAGAAGCAAGTGAGAGATTAACTTCAAAGTATCGTGGCACTCATCCTATCACTCAATATTTATTGGCCAAGCTATACTTGAAGTGTCATAAGGGTCAAAGATTAAAGCATTTCCAAAAAACACTTTAAAGAGTTCAGCTCTCGTAGTGTTGGATTCTATGTGTGCACTCCATTGGCCCAAATATGATCGTTGACAATCCTCCTTGTCCAAATCCTAAGGCTTTTGCATTGTGTGCATGTACATGGTATCCTCTCATCATATTCTAGCTAAAACTGGTCCAATAATCCAATTGCAAATTGCACAAATTCTTTCAATGTCATTCAAGTGAAAATTGACAAATTCTAATATGTGACAAAAATTGACAAAATAGTCTTTGTACAATTAGTGCATTTTCAACCTTCATTTGTGATAGAGTGGTGTCTTGGCTTTCCAAAGAGCAATATACTATATCCAAAGAGCAAATCGGATTACATCACTATTACAAATAAAACAATCATGACATAAATCAATATACATACATGTGATGGATCAATAGGTGGTCTACGTCGACTGATGGAAGAGCTTGAAGATGAACCAGTCAATAGTTGTTCATTGTACTTTAGTCTTGATTGCTCCTTCTTTCTGTGATAGAGCTCAATTCTTTTTTCTTTCTCTAAATCACGTGGAGGTACGATAATTTCTCTAGAATTCATAATTCCAATCAAATGTCATTATAAGAATAAATTTGCAAGAACAATTATACACTCATATTCAAATAACAAATAAAGTGCAATTGATGCCAATATCAATAACAATATATACCTGTTGTTGCGATCATGAGATGAATCGCTATCTGATGATAATGACATCGTCGATGACATATACACACTTTAGCCAACTACTCTATACCACATCATAAGTAATCGTTATGAGATCGTATGTTCTGAACAAATATAATAAAATTTGTTAAAGACATGCCAACATCTAATCCATGTATATTCTACTTATGCTTAATGTAAATCTAATATTCTAGTAACATTGCTATCAAGAAAATTGCTTGGGTGGGGCAACACATGATGAGCAATCAAAATGAGGTTCATACTGACAAATGTTAGACATCAGTAGATAGTGTGTGCAGGCCTATCTCAACTAACTTAAAGACCACATAGCAGTCAATGTTCGAAGCTCTCAGTTTAAACTCTTGTCTAAGATGAGTGATGATCTCACTCGATCTTTCTTTCAAGATGGAATGATCAAAATCAAACAATCAGTCATATACTCAATTGATTCATTGCCCACTCAATCACTCAATTTGATTAATTAATACTTGGCTCGAGTTAGTTAAAGGTAAATCTCTTTGGATTGGCCTAGTGTGCCATGGTATCTCATGACGAGCAATATGCATTCGCCCTTTCTATCTATGGTTGCTTTGTATGCAAGAAATCATATACTAGATAACACGCCATTGATCAACATCTTTATTACAATGCTAAATGATATTTCAACTAATTACTATGATTTCGTATAAGGTTATATAGGTCACGCACCAACAATTAAAAAAATTTATCATATAGGTCACATATCACTAAGGTCCTCAATATAACATAAATGCTTTTGATCATGAATCTAAATGACCCCATGCAACTATTTAAGAGGCCACATGACAAAAGCAAAAAAAATTTATTTGACCATGTAATTATGTCATCAAATTATATCAAATCTATGACACCTAGATTATTAATAAACTAAATGTTTTATGACATCACCGATTTGACATAATATTATGTCATAAAATCTTAAAATACTTGTCAAATTACTTGTTTAATAATAATATGTACTATTTCTTATCTCATGATTTTGTCTTGTATGTCAAATCTCAAGAAAAATAAAATTTATAGCAATGTAAAACTACTTTTAACAATTAAATACTACCATAATGATCTTTGAATTGATTTTTTTACATTCCATCAAATTAAAAAATATATTTTATGTAAAATCCTACAATAAAATATTCTCATAAAATCTAGAAAAGATTATGAGAATATTGAATTTGAAGCATGCAAGCCCATGTGGGGGACCCTCACACGTGCCAAGAGAGAGAACGTGGAACATCCATGCGTGGATTATCCACGCGTGGATAACTTCTGCGTGGATAATCCACGCGAAACTTGAATGCCAATAAAATAGCATTTCCGCGAGCATTCTTGCTCCTCTTCTTTTGCTTTCAAGTCTTATAGGTTTTCTAATCTAGTGTTTAGTGCTCTTGCTTGCTATTGCTCTTCTAAGCTCTATAGATCTTGCTTGCTTGCTTGCTTGCTTTTGGTTGCTCTTCATTGCTAGTGATCTTGCTCTTGCTTTTGCTTGCTCTATTGATCTTGTTTGTTCTTGCTTACTATGAATCTATTGCTTTCTATTCATTGCTTACTCTTCTAATCTAAAAGTCTTCAATACTCTTTCACTCCCATTCTCCACTACTTTCTAACTTTTAAAGTTTTTCTTTGATACAATGTCTTCAAGTGGTAGGTCAAGTGGAAGATCAAGTGGGAGACCATCTAGGAGAAGAGCTCGTCAGGAGCCCGAAGAATATAATCAAGAGTGGCTCAAAATCTTGTGTTATCTTCTTTGGGTGAATCATCCGAGAGAAGAGCTTTCGAAGGTGCCTCTTCTCAAGAATCGTGTAGTGTGTATTATGATCTTAATCCACGTGGTGGAGTTATAAAAAATACGCGTGACAATGTAGTTCATGCCCGTTTGCGTGATTTAGTTGCTTTATATTTTGGTAAAGATTACATGATCGATTGGTCCTCTCAATCGCTTGAAGACAAAAATAAAATAATAAGACTTTGTATTCTGAATTCCCTCAATCCAATGCTTTTAGTAGGACTTGGGCCTTGAATACAATGTGTCTTTGGATTCGAAACAAAAGGCAATTGATGAGAAGGGCCGTGAGGAATCCCAAGAATCCCACGAAGCCTGGATGGTGCTCCAAAAGGGACTGGAGGAAGGTAAAAGGGGAATTGTTGCAAAACAATCCCTAAAAATATGAACAACAACGTAGGGCCGCCGCCGAGAAGCTCTTGAAACATGGCCAAAGTCACTTGGGGTTAGGAGGAAGGGGCAATCTAGAGGCCCAATTTGTAAGTGCAATATTTTTTAATATGATTCTATTTTTGTAGTGAGATTGTTAATGTTTTTTTATTGCTAAATTATATTGTATTGCTAAACTATGTTTTTTTGTTGAATGTAGCTTAGTGATTTTGGAAGACACATCACCGCCGCAGAGTACAAGCAAGATTACGACCATGGATATGCCGGCCTTAAGGCTTTTATGGAATCCCATGGATTGTTTCCAATCGTAAACTCTTAACCTTTATTGTTTTGTGATTGTTTACTTTGTGGTTTACAAGTAAGTTTAATCTCAATTTAATTAAATCTTTGATTCTATTTTGTAGAGAGGCTATACAACTTCAAGTGTTCATGATATGGAAGAAATGTGGAAGAGAACGTGGAAGAGTACGTGAATGAGAGCGAAGGGGAGTTTGAAGATGTGGACACCAACGTACACCTACAAGTTGAAGGAGGCGAGGAGGGAGGAAGTGATGATGAGTAGAGGTTTTTAAATTAAATGTAATGCCTTGTAGAAGGCAATGTAGGAAGAGAGAATTTATTCTCTCATCAATGTACTTGTTTTTAAATCAATCAATATAATGTTTTGGCATCACATCATTCTTGCATATATTTTTAATCCATATTTGCAAATGTATAGTCCATTGAATGCACATCTATTGATTGCAAATGTATCTATTGATGTATTCAATACAATGTATAGTCTATTTAATGCACATCTATGAAATGCAAATGTATCCATTGATGAATTCAATGCAATGTATCTATTTTAGCACATGATTTGCATGCTAGAATGCACAATAAAAAGTAATGGAAAGCACAATGGAAAGTAATGGAAACCACAATATAATGCATCAACAGATAACACATTAAGTTATCAACTAAATATCAAATGAATCAAAATAAATGTGAATTTACCTTTACTATTGTATCTCCATTGTTTTGCAATCTTTGCTTTTCCTTTTGCATGCACTTGATTTTTGAATCCTTTGCAATGAAAGCTCATTTTTCATTTTTCATATCCAAACCTACATCACAAACAAAAAAGATCTTAAAAATTTTGAAATTTACTGGTTGCTCGATTCGTGAGTTGGAATTATCAGCAGCTTTTCCTTTGTGGTCGAGAAACTGGTCTTCCACGAAAATGACATCTCTACTAGTGAATGCCTTCTCGGTATCCAAATTGTAGAGCTTGTATGCCTTGTGATTTGGGGAATAGCTGATGAAAATCATTTTTCTGCTCTTGTCATCTAGCTTTCTTCTTAGATCCTCAGGGATCTGAGCGAAAGCGATGCATCCAAACACTCGAATATGTTTGAGTGATAGTTTTGATCCTGTCCACAAATTTCTTTGGAAGAGTGGCATGGGCCAACATGCTCTTGGCACTTTCGATGAGTGTCCGGTTTTTTTGCTCAGCTACACCATTGGACTGAGGTGAGTAGCTGGTTGTGTATTGTTGAAGTATCTCGTTGGCCTTGCAGAACTCCTTCAATTTTGTGGAGATGTACTCTCCCCCTCCATGTGTGCGTAGAGCCTTGATGTTCCTCTGGGTCTGGTTCTTTGCAGACGTCTTGAATTGCATGAAGAACTTGAATGCTTCGGATTTTTTCCTCATAAAGTAGGCAACAGTCCTTCGAGAGAAGTCATCGATGAAGGTTAGGAAATAGAGAGTTCCCCCTATGGAAGCAGTCTGCATCAGGCTACAAATGTCACTTTGTACAAGGTCAAGCAAGCCCTTGGATATATGAACTGAGTCAGAGCTGAAGGGACTCCTTGCATGCTTGTTGATAATATAGCTTTCACATGGAGAAGTTGGCCTATTGACTGAAGGTAGGTCTTGTACTAGACTCTAAGCTGACATTTGTTGAATATTGTTGTAGTTAAGATGGCCAAGTATGAAATGCCACAACATATCAGTTGATTCAGAAGTGACTGTGTGAAGAGCTTGACTATTAGAAGAATAGCAATGGCTGAGTTTGTATAGATAGTCGCTTCTTTTTTCGTAGGCTAGAACCTTCCGAGATTTGTCAAGAATTGTGCAGTCTTCTATATCGAATTCGACCCTCCGACCTCAATCGGTGATTCTGCTAACTGAGAGCAAATTCTTGGTCAGATTTGGAATGTGGAGAACGTTGGACAACAATTTGACCTACTTTTTGAATTCAACCCTGACTATTCCTTCACCTTTGATTGAATGCAATGAGTTGTCTCCTAGTTGCATAACTCGAGAGTGGGTGAACAACTTGTAGTCTTTGAACCAATCACAATGGTGAATCATGTGTTGAGTTGCTCCAGAGTCTAGATACCAGGAATTGATATCCTGTTGTTCTCCACCTTTGGTCATAAAAGCTGCTTCATCTTCTTATTCTTGTTGTTGCTAATTTGAGTGACTAGCTGTAGCACTATGTGCTTATTGTTGGAACTGCTTCTTCTTTTTGTTATTGTGCTTCAAAGTTCGGCAGTCCTTGATTTCGTGACCAGTCCTGTTATAATATCTGCAGAATAGTTTCTGCACAGGTTGGAATGATGAAGAGCTTGAATTTGATCCTAAACCAGAATTTGGTCCAGACTGCATGGTGCTCTTTTTGTTGGTAGAGCCTGACTTTGTAGATCTCTTGGATCTAAACTTCTGATTTTTTGAGTACAAAGCTTGAGGATCCGATCCTGAACCTGAGGAGGATGTTGATCTTCTGATCTCCTCCTGTAGGAGTAGCGAACTTACTCTTGATAGAGTGAAGTGCTCCTGGGTAGAAATTGTCATTATCCAATTTTTGTAGGCTTCAGGTTTACTCGATAATAGAGTCATGAGTGCATCAAAATCTTCCATGACTGAGCATCTTGCAGTCATCTGCTCCATAGGATTTTTGAAAGTGTTGAGGTGGATCAAAACACTATCTGTGTCAGACATTCTGGGGTGAAAAATTTCTTCCTCAAATGAAGCTTAGATGTAATGTCTCTAATGTCGTAGAGAGTTGCTAGGATGTCCCATGCATTCTTAGATGTCTGAGTAGCATGTATGTGGCTGATCTGAGTGTCCTTAATATTGAGGGTGATCATGGCAAATGCTTTGCCATCTCTTAGTCTCCACTTGGTGATGACGGCTGCATCACCTTCTAGTTTGAGCTCTGTGCCATCAACGATGTCCCACAGTTCTTTGGCTAGAAGTATAACCTTCATCTTGAATTTCTAGAGATGGTAGTTATCTCCATCGAGTTTGTCAATGAGAGATGAACTAGATAATGGATCCATTCTGGCTGAACGAGATCATTGGTAGAAACAACGACTGTCGAAATATTGTTTGTTGCGCGCTTGCTAGAAAGACGTCTTGATAGAAACAAGACTGATAATCCACAATAGAAATGCAGATTACTGAAATGTCTGCTCTGATACCATGTCGTTAAAACGGCGTATTGGCGAGCACAACGAAAGCTCGAGGATTTGAGCTGCGTGTAGGAACAGAAACGCAGCAATTAGCAGCAGAGTTATTCAAGTAGAAAAAATCATACAGAATGCGCAGATGAACGACGCAGTAGTGAGACAAAAATTGCACTCTGATAAAAATCAACAGTGAGTACAATAGTTTGAAGTAATAACTTCAGCTTGTTGAGTGTGATAATGTTGGCTACAGATAACTCTGATTGAAAAAGAGTTTTTTGATTAATTATCAAAATTAACATAAATTAACACTTACATAGCTTGAATTAGCTAATATATAGATTTACAAGTGTCGAAAAAATATCTTACAAGCTTTTAGTGCTATTTACGCCAGTCTTTGCATATGTACAAAGTTGGTAGCCGCCAACCGCCTTTGGAATATTTGTTTGTCCAGCTGTTTTTAGGGTTACTCATAAGTAGTCGACGTCGGTCAGCCAATGTAGAAAAAGCGAAAAAGCAAAAAGGCGAAAAAGGTGAAGGTGCCTTTAAAATGGTTTCTAGGGTATTCTGACCACTTGGCTAGTGTGTCGCATTTTTCGCTAAGGAGCCAAAAAGGCGAAAAAGATGAAGGTGCCTTTAAAATGATTTCTAAGGTATTCTGGCCACTTGGCCAGTGTGTCACATTTGTCGTTAAGGAGCGAAAAAGGTGAAAAAGGCAAAAAAGACGAAGGTGCCTTAAAAATGATTTCTAAGGCATAAGAAATCTCAATGGGAAAAATGTGAAGGCCCAAAAATATGTTGTTAGCCTTCAAATTTTTCAGGATGCTCATTACTTGAACGATTTATTTAAGGTTGGGCATAAGAAATCTAACACATCAGTATCGCCAGCAAATCCGCAATGCCAACCAACAATCTTCCACCTCCCATAAAGTACCTCACAAGCCTTCTGAAAGCAAAACCCTTGAAGGTACTGAAGTTTGGGGGGATTTACTGCAAGCCAATGTCACTCTCCCTTTCCATGTTCTATGCAAGCATGCTAGCAAATGGAAATACCAGATTCAATCCACTGACACCACCACCCCTAATGAGTTGCCCGAAATGCCATTACACCTCACCAATCCACTCAGTGAACGGGGGAACATCAAAATCCTAGCTACTCATCGCCAATCTCGTGAAGTCTTAGCTGTTCTTGATGGTGGCTCAGGTGTCAATATCATTTCCACATCCCTCAGGCTAGAATGGAATCTGAGAAACAAGCTTACCAAGTATGAGACAATGTATGCATGTGTAGAGTTATCAATAGCAATTCTATGAATAGTTGGTCCATGCATAGGACTCTATTCTAGGTGAATCTATGTATAGGGAACTTAGGGCTATGCATGGCTATGTGCCCAGGATGCTTATGGATCTATAAGAAGAGGCCAAACTCACCCTACTCCTCATTATGATCATGGATTCATTACCAAGGTTTCACTCTACATTCATGCCTCTTGTTCCTTGGCTTGGGGGTGAAGCTTCTAGAGTTGATTGGTTGCTTCTACTTGGTTGGGTGGTTGCTTCATAGTGTGTTTTCCATTGTGTGTTATCTTGTAAGCAGGATCTCAGGGAGCTTCCCTTATAGTGGTATCAGAACATCCCTTTTGTACTAACAATATTTTCATCAGAATTTTTTTATTATGTAAAATAAAGAAAATTTTGAGTATTCTGGAAACAATCAAAATTTCGGTCATTCTTTTGTTATCTATGAATCAGTTTAGATTAGTGAATTGATTAAACTGAGTTTATCAGTCAAAAACTGATCACAATGTTTTCACTATATCTAAATTATTTTTTGGTGATAGATAAGTTAAAATGCAATGAATTGCCAACAATTTTTATTGTGCTGTCATTTTTTAACTTTGGAGTAGGGAACTCCCAGATTGAAAGTTAAAATTTGAATTTTTTTTTTGTTGAATTTCAATTTGGTAAAAAGTGGAAATCAGTTACTTGTCTGGTAAGTTTTCTAATCGATGTTGATCGCTAGAAATCAGTCAAGTGAACGTTTGTGCAAGATACCCGTTAAATATGGATTAAAATCGTCAAACAATATGAAATGACTAGATTGGATGAGTAGCAATAGTATTCTTTATCTAATCAATAAATCTGACAGGATACGGTTCAAGAATTACTGAAATCCTATTGGTGGGATTTTTGTTCATGTAATGTCATATTCTATGTTTGGATAAGTTTTGTCAATATTAACGGAGTAATGCCAAACCAGTCAAAAAAAAGAAAAAGCAGTCCAATTTATTGAAAAATTTGTAATATAGAAATTACATAACTGATTTCATTTCCAAGAAAATCCTATGGTGAATTATATTTAGCCCAGGTATAGGATAGAAATTGTTTTGGATTTTTTTTTTCTACAATAATTAGTTTTTTAAAAATTTTGGAAAAGAACCAGCTATGGTATAGAAATGAGATTTTTTTGGAAGTAATTTCGGATAGATTCAGAGTAAGATGCCTAATTGGAACTTTTCGAATAAGAGGAATTCTCTAGGGATTGTGTGGACAATCTAGAACAAGTTTGGAATTTAAATTATTATCTATAAGTAGTACAGTAAAAGGTCAAAGATTACTAATTCCATTTTGATTGAAATAGAAGTAACTTTGATCATAATTTAAGTCTGAGAGTTCTGTATTGGAACAACCTTATCTTAGTTTGAGTACTAGGACCAGAGAGGGGTTGATTGAGTGGAAAAAATTATGTAATTAGAGGTAAGTGGGATTGGAAAACTGTTGAGAATGAATTTTATTCGTCTCAGAGATTTTTCGGATATGTTTTTTTAGGTCATGAGAAATAGAAAATATTTTGTAGCTGAGTTACAAGATCTCAGTGAGATATGTGAGTAACATATGTGGGTTCTGGAGGAATCTGCCAGATAAAAATGTGTTTATGTACTGGGTCATAGTGAGATTATTCACATATGTGCACGATTAATTTTGTATGAATCTACTGTGTATTCCTAATTACTAAGGTTATTTGGTACACTTAACCTAGTCGATGAACATAGACATATGATCAAGTATTGTTTTGAGAGATACTTGAAGAGTTAACAAATCTTTGTATAGAAGATTTACTAATTAACTTATAAATGATTTGGGTAAGGACCTAAATGTGGTGTCATACTAGTATAATTGAATTCTTCACCTAGACATTTAAGATTTTTGAATCATTGGCAATTAACTTGAGTAGTTGATTACTCCAGGATGAAGTTAATTGGTAAAACGATCAGTGTGATGTAAATTCACCAGAAACTGACGGTTTTTTAATTACATTGCTTGTAAGACGCATGATTAGTGAATCATTTTTGTTCATCAGTTAAAAATTGTGTGCATTGGATATACAATATTCTTTGGATAGAGTATTCCTTAGTTAAAAAAGGAACTCAACTCATTAGTGATTGTATCCCAGAGCGCTCAATTGGATAATAAATCATAATGAATCCAAGAATAATATCTGAATTGATATTCAGCAGGACTTTGGGTATCTAGATTTGATTTTTGTAGTTGAAGATGATTGTCATTTTGGTATGCATTCAGTCTTTAATTACCAGTGGTTTGTAGAACTTGAATCTTGCACTTCAGTTTAAGAATCTTGGTAGAAAGTATTCCTAAATCTAATATTTTCTTAATGGAAAGAATTTGGAATGACTCTTACTTTTCCTGAGTTATGTTAGACATATACTTCAGTATCTTGTAAATGATTAAGAATGATTTGGATTTAAGGAAATTATGATTGACGAATCATATGAATCTAACTATTTATGGTTGAGGAATCATATAGATACTTAATTATTGTCAGAGGATTATAAGGAATTGTAATGATTCTTAAGTGTGATGATTAATTCTTGATTTATTATTTGAGTAAGAATTTGAATCAGTGTTTTTGAATCTCTCTACTCTAGTGTTATATTTGAGAACCTATGGATCTCACAGACATTCTCACAAGATAAGTTCTCTTATTTGTGGAGAATCAATTAGTCTAGTGGATGTTATTCTACTATAGTTTATGGTCTGCAAATGCTTGAGTACAGTTCTTCATTTGAATTGGATCTCCAGTTATCTTAGGAGACAGACAAGTCTATTAAGATGAATGAAGGCTACTTTTCTTGCATTTGGTGCTAGAAACAGGAGCATTTAACTCAAAAGAGTATTTGGGGTACTCAAAGTTGAGTTTTAATCATTCTATATCTTAATGATTCTCCTAGAGATTCTAGCTAAATGAATTATCATATCGTAGAATTTGGATTCTACGGATATTTGTACTTGGAAGCTTATGAATTATCTGTTAGAGTTGTGGATAATTTCAGACTGTAATTATAATATTTTATTATTTCTTTAACTTTAGTCTCCTAAGTTAGGTTATTTCACCTAGTGTTTCATGTAAGTGTTTTACATGAAGGTGATGGTACTAACTTATGGTGAATATAACCCAGTTGGAAAATTTATTGCTTAGTGTACTTTTTCAAACCTGAGTTGTACTCCAGTGCAGAGATTATCACTTGGAAATAGGATTATCTCTGAGTACTTGTTCGATGTGAAAGTTAGACTAAAGATAATGATTTTCTAGGTTGATATTTAAAGTTAAAAGAACTGTTCATGTTATTCTTTCCTGTTTAGAGAGTTTCTAAGGATAGAAACAGTTTAACGAGGGAAGAATGTTATGTCCATGACCAGTACATAGGATTCAGTATACTCCTAGTCTTGGATACATGGTACTCTAGTAAATCAAGCTGTTAGTTATGCCACGTCATACTAGATGTGACCCGAAAGTAACTAATATCCTTGTGAGGTCCAAAACACACTAAATGGAGTTTAGACAAGGTATGAGACAATGTATGCATGTGTAGAGTTATCAATAGCAATTCTATGAATAGTTGGTCCATGCATAGGACTCTATTCTAGGTGAATCTATGTATAGAGAACTTAGGGCTACACATGGCTATGTGCCCAGGATGCTTATGGCTCTATAAGAAGAGGCCAAACTCGCCCTACTCCTCATTATGATCATGGATTCATTGCCAGAGTTTCACTCTACATTCATGCGTCTTGTTCCTTGGCTTGGGGGTTGATTGGTTGCTTCTAATTGGTTGGGTGGTTACTCCATAGTGTGTTTTCAATTGTGTGTTATCTTGTAAGCAGGATCTCAGGGAGCTTCCCTTATACTACGGATATTATAAACTGGAGTCACATTCTAGCTACCATTGATTTTGTTAATGCTGATTACTGTGCTCAGCATCAGGATGATTGTACCTCTCCTCCCTTGATCGATCACGAATAATTATCTGATCTTGATACACCTATCATTAATATCAATTTTATTGATATTCTTCCACGCAATGATGAGTTGTTAAATGTTGCATGGCTACCTACTGATGAATCAAAAGATTTTTTCGTAGATGACGACAATGTCTTACAAATTCAAAATTGCTCAGAAGATTCAGACATTTCTGATATTCAAATCCTCAACTACATGGAGGCCCTTCCACTGAAGGCCTTTTCGCAACAATCACCAAAGTAGAACTAGTCACCCAAGTTACGATCAAAAAACATGATACCAAGCTATACCGGATCAAACGACCAAACTATCCTTGGGACCTCTGTGAGGAGGAAACAAATTTTCAAATCAACGACAAAATCCTCCATGATGTGCCACCACTTCGTCATCCGCACATCTCACAACCTCCGAAGCCACCATGAAAGACAAGATGAAGAAACCTCTTTAAATTCAACCACCTGGCGATCTTACCACTGTTAGGGAAGTTCTTGAGATTGCTTCTGTTCCTACACCAACCGCCGAACCTTCCAAATCACCATCTCGGCCGTTGAAGTTACCCCAAGTTCAATGTGAGCCAAATGGTAATTCGCCCTACAAAGGCCCTGCCCGAACTATCACTCTTTCCTTGAGCGAGCCACATGAAAGTAATGAATATATTGTCCACGTCGGGGCTCATCTCAATCGCGAGCAATGTAGACGGCTTGAAAAACTCCTACAAAAATATAGACATGTCTTTGCGTGGTCCTATAAAGACATGAAAGGCATCTCACCCCAAGTAGCTGCGCATTGTACTTTGCTTAAACCGAGTGCGAGGCCAACTGCTAGTCATCCCTACAGATGCAATCCGATCTATAAGGCCAAGATCAAAGGAGAACTACAATGCCTCTTAGATGCAAGATTCATCTATGAAATCGAGCATACTGAGTGGGTCTCCCCAATCATCATCGTTCCTAAGAAAAATGGAAAACTTTGCGTCTATGTTGATTTTAAAAAACTTAATGTCATCAAAGAACGTGATCATTTTCCACTACCTTTTGGAAAATCCATCTTAGAAAATCTAGCAAGAGATGAGGCTTACTCCTTCTTAGATGGCTTTAGCGGATACAATATAATCCAAATTGCTGAAGAAGATCAACACAAAAATTGCTTTTGCCATAGAATGGGGGATCTTCTGTTGGAAAGTCATGGCTTTTAGTATCTGTAATGCTCCTAGCACCTTCCAACATGTTATGCAGGCTGCCTTTTCTCAACAGATGAGCGACACCCTAGAAGTTTACTTGGATGATTTAGGTGCACATTCAGAAAAATCATGACATCTGTTTGTGCTTGAGAAATTTTTTATCCAATGTCAACGATTCGGCATCTCCCTGAACCCTGAAAAATGTCAATCTGGGTAACACATGGTATTGTGTTAGGACATATCATTTCAAAAAATGGCATCGCAACTGACCCAGACAAGATCTTGATCATTCAAAATCTACCCAAACCCCGTACCATCCGCGAAGTGTATTCCTTCCTTGGCCACACCAACTACTATTGGTGCTTTATTCTAGACTTCGTTAATAAAGCACGATTAATCTATAAAGTAGTTGTTCTCCCCAAATGGACTGATGAACAACGCATCACATTCAATCAACTAAAAGAAGCCCTTACCAATGCACCTATCCTCCGGGCTCCTAATTATTCCATGTGCATACCAATGCATCCAAGTATGCCATTGGAGTAGTGCTCACCCAACCGGGAGCATTCAAAAAGAATTATCCAATTCTATTTCTCAGTAGACAATTGATATCCACTGAAGTCAACTATACCACTACCGAGCGTGAAGCTTTGGCAATGGTATATGCGGTTCATAAGTTTTGCCATTATCTTCTGGGAAAAGTTTTTGCCTTCTTCATTGATCATCAAACACTCCTATATCTCATCAACAAAACTTGCACAACTGGTCATATCACTCGATGGATCCTATTACTTTGAGAATTTGAGTTTAGGATCGTGGTTCAAAAGGGAGTTCAACATTTTTTAGCAGACCATCTATCTCGAGTCCCTAACCTACCCACCCCAGATCAAGTCGTCAACAATGATTTACCCGATGCCATCTTATTTTAGGTTGACTCTACACCCGTTTGGGCCAAGGAAATCACAGAATATTTATGTTTAGGGCAGATGGATCCATCCTTATTTAAACCCGAACAACGTGCGTTGGTCCTCAAAACCAAATCTTATACGTTAATTGTAGGCCAACTTTACAAACAAGGGTTAGATGAAATTATTAGATGTTGTCTTACTGAAGATGAAATACCCTTTGTCATCTCCCTCACTCATGAAGGTGTTGGAACAGGTCATTTCTCTTCTGAAATAATTGCTAAGAAAATCCTCTTGGCATGGCCAACACTTTTAAAGGATATGCACACCTATACTAAGACTTGTGATGTTTGTCAAAGAACCAAACGATTTCAAAAGACCAACTGTCTCAAAGACAAACTTTTCATAAATAGAAAACATCAATTTTTTGCATCAGATCCTCCTTGACAGAATTTGTAGCAAATTTGATGAGAATCAAAATCATCTCCACGATTTCTCTATCATCTCTGCGAATTCTGATCAAATCCATTTTTGTATTGTCAGTCATTTCTCTCATTTTTGTACAAAAAAATCACTTATAAAAATTTATCGACCCTCAAAACAGTGCCTCAAAATTCACAAATCTCACTAGAAAATCGTGGACACTGAGGACGATTTTTGGGTGAAGTTGTGAATTCTTGACCAAAAAAGTCTATATATAGGCCACCCCCATCCTCTCCACGAATTCATTCTAGATTCCTGCTACCAAGTTCATGCTGAAATTTTTCAGAATTTTCAAAACTTCATGAGCAATCTAGAATCACTGCTATCATGGCCTCTCGTGACTCATCCTCATCCCTAAGTCTTATTCAGGGGACTTTTTCATGATTTCTACTTCCATGTCCTATTCTGGATGTATGCGGCTGTAGTTACTGCTTCAGCCCACGGTACCCTTGGAGATTTTGAGTAGGCCATCATGCATCTGGCATCTTCCATCAGAGTTCTATTCTTCCTCTTTGCAACACCATTGTGCTGTAGTGTGTAAGCTGCAATCCTTCTGTGAATGATATCATGATCATTGCAGAAGTCAGTGAAGCGATTCGAGATGTATTTGCCACCTCGATCTGTCCTTATCTGCTTCACTTTGTTCCCAGTGCATCTCTCTACCCAATTCACATACTCTATGAGTTTATCAAATGCTTCTGACTTATTCTGAATGAAATACACTCTAGAAAATTTACTATAATCATCAATGAAGGCTATGTAATATTTTGAGCCTCCTACTGAGATCACATTGAAAGGCCCACAGATGTCAGAATGCACTAACTCCAAAATCTTGGTCGTTCTGTAGGAGTCTTTGAAAAATGGAGTGCGAGACATCTTACCCTTCAAACATGCATCACAAGTGGTCAAATTGTTTGCATTCGAGATGCTGACCCCTATTATTGCTCCATGATGGCTTGTTTGGTAAAGTGCCATTGAGTTCATACGGCATAGTCCCGTATGCCATAGAGTGTTTGGCGAATCATCATGAGTCTGATGCACTTGATCTACAAGCAGGCATACCTTCAGGTGATACAGATTATCTTTTCTTCTGCCTTGAGTGATCAAGGTACTGGTACTAGCATCAACAACGTTGCATGCTTCATTAGAAAACGTCACATGCATCCATGCATCAGCTTTCTTGTCACAAAAAGCAAGTCCTGCTGCAGTGTAGGCATGAATAGAACATCTTCGAGTCGTCTGTCTCGGTCATTCGTGTTGAGCCACAGTGAACCAATACCACTCACTTGATGTTTGAATCCATCTCCAAGAACAATGAATCTTGATGGATCTGCACTTCGGAAATCATACATAATTCATCTTGATGTCACAAAGTGTGAGGTAGCTCCTGAGTCTAGATTCACCTCATGTGTGTCAGATGTTGACGCTGCACACATGTCTGCACAAATGTAGACGGTCGAATCGATCTCTTTTTGCCCATTTTCAAGCTCTCTGGCTCCTGACATAGGACAAATTGTTGTTGTTCTCCTGTTTGTTTTGTGCTGATTTGTTTCTTGGGTCCAAACGACAATCCATGGCTACATGACTCTTATTGTGGCAGTGGATATTTTCAATTTTTGGATTGAGCCAGCATGTATCAACTGTGTGCCCATCTCGTCTGCATCTCACGCAAGTCTTCTTTTCTCCACCACCTTGTTATTTTGACCTCTCTTTATTCTTCCACTTGCCTTTGCTGGTCCCCTCTGCTTGTTGATCACAATCCTACCTTTGATTCGACTCTCTCTTAGGCTTGAATTGTTTCTTTGTCTTTTCTTTGTTGCCGTAGAGGGCCTGGTCAGAACCATCCTTGTAATCAAGATGTTCTCTAGTCTCAAATCCCTCTCGAATCTCCACAATTGCCTTTTCGAGGGTCATTGTAGGATCTTTCACGAGCAGGGTTCTGGTTGTCTGGAAAGATCTAGATAAGGCTCTCAATAAGTAAGTGAGCTGCTTCTCAACTTACACTGTATTTTCTGCTCTAGAATTGTGTAGTGACAAGAATAGATCCTTCATCTTCCTTACAAAAGAAGTGAGGTCTTTCCCATCCCACTGTAGATTTGTCAGCTTCCAGCATCATTATTTGACTGTGTGATTTCATTTGAAATCTCGTGAGCAGTGTATCCCACATCTCCTTTGCTTTGGAGAGTGTAGCCAGGTCAAGTATGAGACTATCCTCGATGGATGATGGTAGCAAGGCTACTGCCTTGTCATTTTTCTCCCTCCATTCATGTAGCTTTTTGCTTGATGTTGTAGGCATCTCCTCTGTGCCATCCAAAGGAATAAACCTTCACCCTTTAGTATCAATGAGGTCTTAACTTTCCATGCTAGAAAGTTAGATCCTGATGAATCCAGAACTATGCATGCTGCCGATTGAAGCCATTGCTTCTGAATTTGTGTTCACTTGTTGATGATTGATTGTTTGAATGCTTAGCCCCTTTGATCTTATAGCCTTTTGGCTTTTAGAATTTTTTGCCATTCAACCCCATGCCATATCCTAATTATACATGCACACTCCCTGACATTGGCCCTTAGGAGCAATTACCCCTCGCAACCCAAAAAGTGGTATGGTTGGTGAATGAGCTCCAATATAATTTATTTGACACCCTAGGGGAAAGAGAATCATACCATAGAGAGAAGCAGTCAGCTCTATCTGGCCTTTCATTCCACAACAATGATCTCTGAACACGATTACCATCACCGGGTAGTCAAGTCGGGGAGCCCTGCGATCAGACTCAGTTTTCTTCAGCTGGTGGTGAATTGATGATGAAGGCCGCATGATGATAAGTAGTCATACATTTTGTCTAACATATACTCTCCCTCACTATCTGTGCGTAGGGTCTTGACTTTTTGACCAGTCTGTGTTTCAGTAAACTGTCTGAATTCTTTGAAACAATTGAATGCCTCAAACTTGTTCTTGATGAACATAATGCTGGTGAATCTTGAAAAGTCATCGATAAAAGTGATAAAATATAGTGTTGAACTGAGAGAGGGAGTACTCATAAGGCCACACAGATCACTATGTATCAATCCTAAAATGGACTTAGCTCTAGTGGCTTGTCCCATTGGGAATCTTGATCTAGGAAGTTTTCCTAGTAAGCACATCTCATAGACATGTCGAATGTTAGTGGAGGCAGCATTAATATTTAAGTCCTTAGCCATGATGTTATGATGCATGTACAAGATAGATCTCATGTTTAAATGTCCTAATCTTTGATGCCATAACTGGGCATTTGAAGTACTCACATTGGTTGAAAGTGCATAATCATGACTCAAGATGTACATATTACCTTCTCTGTTAGCAGAGAGGGTTTCATTACGATCATTATCCAAAATAGTACATTTATTTGCACTGAACAAGGCTCTACAGCCTTGATATGTGAGCTTGCTAATAGAAAGTAAATTCTTTGTCAGCTTCGTCACATAAAGTACGCTCTTAAGCAATGTTGAGTTACCATTTGGAAGATGAAGGCAACTTAACAATCGGCCCTGATAACTTGTCTTGCCATCCAATGGTTCACTTGGAAACTTGTTGTAAAGAGATTTAGCACAATTCAAGGGTTCTCCTTAGAAGGACTAAGGAAGATTTACATTCAACATCATTGCCTTTGCACTATGAAAAAAATGGATCTAAACTCCCAAAATACTTGGCTAAGATCTTTGCACAACAAGCTACAAAAGCTAGAAATGGCAAAGCATCCTAATGCTACCTTTGATACACATGAACTTGACAAAGCATTCAAGAGACAAAAGAAACTAATAAAAGGTATTGTGGGCAGCCAAAAACAATAGCATACCAGCCCTACAATAGCAACCTAGCACTTTTGGAAACCTCTTAAAATCATACACAAAAGCTTGAAGACAATACACAAAACAATGCTCTCAATGGAGGAAGAAATTGTGACAATGATCTATTGATCTCTCTCAACAATACAATAAGTTTTTCCAACCTGTTCTCCACAAATTTCAGCCTAATATAGGTGAGAGAGATGACTCTCTCTCCTCTCTCTAGAACTTAGGACCCAATTTTAGGGCACCAGTAGCCTAAAATAGCCAATTTTGGCCTATATGTCCAAACAACATGATTTTGGTGTCATTTCAAAGGTCCTGAAATTTGAGACTTCTTCAACATGAAATATATACTAAAATAAAAGTATCTAGGCTTCTTTCACATGTGTGAAAGGTTAGATCCAAAACTATGTACACAAATTGCCAATTTAGGCCTCAAACTAGCTAGAAAATGTTGACAATTTTCACACTCCCTCTTCAACTTAACTACAACACTACTTTGCTCCAACCTAAGAATGATCTCCAAATATGTACAATATGAAGTACAACATAATTGATATAGATAATAGTGTCCATATAGGATGCTTCACTATTTCTTACATCAATTTTACATAAAATGGTGAACAAGATACATGTAAAAGAACATAGAATCATAATGAGAGGATTTCTTCATGTATCTACCTTTGAGTTCTCTGTAAAACAGCAGCAAACAAGTTGTAACTGAAAGTAACCAACAAGTTTTTGCATGCCTCCTCCACATTCCACTATGCCCATAGTGAATGCACCATGTATCTCCATGAATGAACCTCCATCACCACCTTGCTTTGTAGATCTCCAATCCATGAAAGCCCTTGAGTGAATAGATGCCAAAATGATGTGTTATCTGCTCCATTTGAATGAGAAAAACCTAAACTTGAAATACTTGAAGTATCTCCACAAGATTTGCATACAACCCTTGATCCTACATTGTCAACAATTTGCCAATTGCCAACACTAGAATGCTAGATCTAGAACTTTGCTCAAAAGTAAACATATTGACCACTTCAATATCTTTCAAGATTTGAATGAATGCATGTACTTGATCATAAAAACCATCAATGATAACTATTCCATCTCCAAGATCCATAGGATGTAGAACTATGGAACTAGTTTCATTGAATTTGGCACTTCCAACACATTCACATGACAATGTTCATACATGAGATTAGACAAGTAACGTAGAGTAAAAGGACACTTCCTTGCTGCTCCAAGAACCTTACTTGAACCTTAAAGAACCTGTAAAAATAGATCCAAAATGCTTTGCCCATGTGGCTCCCCTTTGATGATTTTGACTAGCTTCCAATTGCAACTTGCCTCTTGGTGTTGATGAAGCAATTCAAGATCAACATCTTGATCTTCCAATAAAACATCAAGGACTTTGCATTTATAAACATATTCAGATCTGAACCTCTGAACCCTCTCAAACACATGATTAACATCCCACAAGATCTAATCATTGCTTGATTTCAACCTTTCACTATAGTTAGTGAAATCAATGTCACCATCATAAACAAAAAGATAGATTTCTACAATTCTATTCAACATGAAGTAGAGTAGATGAAGTTGAGTATCAAACCTAATCAAACCAGCCCATTTGAGCTCAAACCAATTCTCAATGAGCTCACCAATGAGATCCTCCTTGTCTTGAAGAAATTGCCACTTGAGTTGCTTCATGTAGTCTTCTTCATCCAGCCTTTTGCCATCTTGATCATGCATGAACATTCCACCACAATCATAGCATCCTTTGAGTTGATGAATAGATGTAAGATCCATGCCTTGGATCTTCCCAAGAGTCACTCTTCCTTTGCCCTTTCTTTCACAATACTCCCTCTTAATGATCACACCACAAAAGTTAGCAATCTCCCTCTTGATAGTTGCATAATAAGAAATGGAAGAATCTCGAACATTAGAAGACATGAAAAGAATACATAGTACCTTCAACATAAGAATGATTGAAGTACTTTTTCTTGTCAAACCTGGACTTCTAATCAATGATATAGGTAATGATAATGAACCCACCCTCACTATCATTCACAAAAGCATCATTCAAAGTACATCCTACTTTGAACACTTCACATTCATCTCTCCATTTTGACTTGAGATCTTCCTCACCAAGTCTCATGATAGAACTTTTTGATCTACTTTCTTTATGAATACATGTGACACCACTTGTTGCACAAATGACTTTCTTGGACTCATCACATAAAGATGCAAAAGAACCTTTTTATTCAAACATGCTCAAAGCACCATCTTTTTCCAAATGAGTAAATAAGTCATTAGCAACAAGCATTTCCAAAGAAGAGTTTTCATCACCTCCATTGATGAAGTTAGCTCTCTTCTTACCTTTTCCATTTTTGCACTTGCCATGTAGTTCCATTGAAGAGCCACCAAGACATGGAAATCTATGAGTAGAAGAGTTCAAACATGATACTAATTTAGCACCACATGACTCCATTTGACTAGTAGGTAGCACTAGTCCATCCAATGGATCCAAAACATTGATCATAGATTCACCAAAAGTTGCCAAGTTAGCACAACAATAACTATCTCCAAGAAGCTCATTAGATCTCAACCTAGATCTAGCATAAGGAAGCTCTTTAGACTTTGCATAAGATCTACCAATCTTATTGATGCTGGGAATTGACTTTTGAAAGTTGAGAGAACCACCAACATTCATTTCATTCCTCTTGTTAGACATAACAAATGCATCAAGCTTGTAAAGTCTACTTTGTCTATTGCCCCTAGCAATCAAGACATCTCCCTTAGTAATGAAGCAAACATCCCCAACAAACTTTGTCTTGTACCCTTTCTTTAACATTTGACTAACACTTAGCAAATTCCTTGAAAGTGAAGGAATGTAAAGAACACCATCAAGCCTTGCATTCCTATTAGTAGAAAGGTAAATAGGAATTGAGCCAATACCTTTGATCATACACTCACCACCATTTGGCATGTGAACCATTTTCTTGGTTCCAACATAAGAGAAGTAAAGAACTCCTTGTGAGTAGTCATGTGTGAACTAGATCCACTATCTATCCACCATGAATCCTTGTCACTTCTACTTGACATTAGACTTGAAGAACAGATCATGAGAGAATCACAAGAATCTAGATCCTCATTCAAAGTACAAAAGTTGTTTTGCTTGCTACCTTCATTACTTTGCTTCTTATGACATTCATTTGCAGAATGACCTTTTATCCCACAGTAAAAGCACTTGAACTTTGACTTATCTTTCTTTCTAAAAGAAGTAGAAGAGGAGGAGGAACAGTGATCATCATGATCCGAGTTACCACCTTTGGACCATTTTCGTTTGCCTTTACCTTTGCCTTTGACTTTGCCTTTTGTGAAGAAAGCCTCTTCACCTCCACCTTGCAAGAATGCACCATCAAGCTTTGATTGCAACCTATGTTCTTCAGCCAATAAGATTTCTTGCAAGTCAACCACACTTGGCAAGACTCTTTGAATGGAAAAACTTTGCACAAGGTTAGCATGTTCATCTAGCAAACCATTCAACATAACCTGGACTATTTCACCATCTTTTATGCTTTCATCAATGCATGCTAGATCATCACTTAAGGACTTAACCCTCAAGACAAATGCATGATCACTTTCTCCCTCTCTTTGTATACTAGAAAATATTTGCCTCCTTAGGGTCAATACCCTAGATGTGGACTTTGATTCAAAGAGCTTCTTCAAGGCATTCCATGCCTCACTTGCACTTTGACTTTTACCAACTTCCTTGAGAAGTTTAGTGGTAACATTCATTTTAATGATATGAAGAGCCCTTTTAGTCTTCTTATCAAATCTTTGTTGCTCTTGAACTGTGGATGGTCTCTCTTCAGTTCCTGCAACTATGTCCATGAGTTCATTCAACTCAAGAAAGGACTCCATCCTCACTTTCCAAGTAGAGTAGTTTGATGAGCTCAACCTATCATTAGTTTCTAACATGATCCCACCATTGGAAGCCATGAATATGATGATTCTTCAACTTTTAGGCTCTGTTCTAATTCACCTAGCACTCACTTTCCTCTCAACAAATGAAGGATAAGAAGATCTCAGAAGATCTAGAACCCTAAAACACTTCTATCTTGAACCTGGCTGGTTTCTAAGCATAGAAAGGAAGATTGAAAACACATGCAACACTTTGAACACACTAACAATGTATTACAAACTCAAACCAACCTGAACACACTCTTGATTAAGCTCTCAAACTTTCTAGCAAGTGACCAAATCAAGTTATGATGTGAAGAGTTACTTGCATTCTTAGAAGATACACAAGACTAGGCTGCCAAGAATACCTAGAATTGAACAAACTTGATCAACATATGATCAACACACGAAGATATTGATTCAACCTATAAAACCACATGTAAACCACACTTCTAAAAGTTTATAAACTCCAACAAGTGATAAGTACAAGCTTTAGAGGTAAAAGAAAGAGCACACTTAGTGAATCACAAGACTAGCTTCACTAGCTTGTCAAATCTTGGTGTTTAGATGTAGATCTAAGATCACTTCACATGAGAATGTTCCTCAAACCGTTAAGAACCTGAAAACACTTTTGAATAATGGTTAAAACCTTCCAACAAATGCTCCAATCAAATTACATAAGGAGAGTTACTTACATGCCCAACAAAGTACAGCAAAATTTATGCAAAAGATTATCTGTTCACCCAAAAGGGGATCTTTCATCCAAGTGGGAGCTTTGATTAACCTTTTGGATAATTACAAAATCACTCAAAGAGTATTTGTTATCCACTTAAAGAGAAGGTTCATCCACTTAAGGAGAGTGTTCATCCACAGAAGTGGAGATTGTCAACAATAGATTGAACAGAACATTGTTAGTATTGAATATGCACAAGCCTCACAATCAACAAATGATTAGGTGCTATGATCTAATCCAAAATAGATTCTTCTCAGCCTCTGAGCTTCAATAGACCTGAAATATGCTTTTGATCCACAAGTTCAGTTCACAAAACAAAGGTTAGTAAGATCTGATCAACAGTCTAGATGTAGACTTGGATTCATAAAGCTTCTTCAATAAATTCCAAGCTTCCAAAGATGATGTGCACTTACCAACTTCCTTGAGAAGTTCATTGGTAACATTCATCTTTATCATGTGTAGAGCCTTCTTGGCCCTCTTATCATACCTCAATTGATCTTGTTGTGTTGCTGGTCTCTCCTCCAAACCTACAACAATATCCAAAACATCATTCATCTCAAGAAGTGACTCCATCCTCACTTTCCACAATGAATAGCTACTTGAGGTAAGCCTATCATTGGCTTCCAGCATGACTCCAATTGAGGTTGCTATGTAGCAATGACCTGATCTTCCCTTTCAACTTGCTTCAATGCACAAAGCACTCCTTTGAACACCAACAAATGCTTTCAAAAGAAATCACCAAGATTTGAAACTTTCTCACAAATTCTCTTCTAGCACTTATCCAAGCAAATCAACACATAGAATCATGGAATCTTGATCAACCTATGATCTATCCTCAATCTAATGACTTTTTCCACTTCCTAAGATTGAAACACACTCAAATGAAGTCCAGCAACCTCACTATCTAGAGATCCAATCAAAATTAGGGTTTTGACAAAATCACAAAAAATTGACTATTCCAAATCTACATGCAAATGCTGAAAATTTGATATGCAATCTATAAGCCACCACTTAGGCTGATCCAATGATCCAAAAATTGGCCACATCCACTATGTGAATTCAAAAAATGGGATTGATCAAGTATATTGACCTATATAGGGTTTTGATCTACAAAAGCAAAAAATCCGATTTTGGTGTAGAATCCTCTCTAGCATTCTCTAGACTTGATATCTTCACCAAATCATTGATAGATCTGATTTCCTCCTTCATAACCTGAAACACAAGCTCTGATACCATGTGAAAGATTTCAGATCCTTAAGATCCAATCTACTTGAATGATCTTTGGTTAGAAAGAGAAATACACTACCAATTTCACCAATGTAGAAAAATCAGCATCTACACACAATTTGAGATGCAAACACCAATAGAACTTGATCAAACTTAAATGAAATGAATATGTACTATTGATGTCCGTATAAAACCAGCAAGCTACTGTATTTCACACGTGTGAATCCAAAAATAACAAATATAGATCATTTTACACATAGAATTGCAAGCAATCACCATGATAGTGCACCAATGGATAGTAGAACCCAGGAGAATCATGTATAAGCATGAAATGAGATAAAGAAGAGAGAATATTGCTCTCTCCATGAGTTACATTCTTTTATAACAGGTCCAAACCCTATTTGGCCACTTGGCTTTCCCACCAAAATGCTAACCCTACTAATTTTGGATCTAGATTCAATGTACCCAACTATTCAAATTCAATCTACTCAAACTCGCATTCTAACTTTCCCACACTTTCAAAAAGTGTTTATTAAAATGAAATTTAGACTAAAAAACTTTGAAAAGTCAACCTCTAAGTCTAAAACAAGTTTTGGCCTCAATATGCCAAATATGGAAATATTGCAAAATGTGATGAAACTAGTTGAATCTTTCACACTTTGCACTCACTTGACTCTCAATAAATTAAGGCAAGTAAAATTGTATAGATTTAGAACTTTCAATGAAACTAGTTAATGAGCATGTTAGTTTTGGTGGAATCTTGATGGACATATTCTCTCAATAGAATGAAACTAGGATATGGGAGATGAGGAGCACATGTATCGTTGACAACTAATCAATAACATGGAAAAATAATTTCTAGATTTTCCTAATGGTAAGATTGCACCATGCTATCAAAATGTCTCATGTTCTTGAAGAATAGAATCACCTTGCATCAGCCAATGCACACCACATGTTGTAAAACCCTAATCTTGTGGGCTTTTATAGCAAGCAAAATTGTGGGAAGTAGTATGATATATACTTTGTTGGTCAACTTATTTGTATACTAGAGGTGGTAGGTTTTTTTTTTCATGTGTGTAGATCCACATGTACTTGGTCATCCACCATTCAAGGTTATTTATGGGAATTTAGGCATACTATGGAGGTTGATTTTGTTGTGGAAATGTCATTGAAATTGTAAATGTTTGGCAAATCAATTGAATCATATTTGTCATCACATAGAGGGTACTAACCATGAAAGACAAAGAACCATCAATGCCAATAAGAGGCGTGGCTTCATGGTAAATTGTTGAAGAGAATCTTAGAAATTTAATAGAACTTGGTGAGATCTGGAGTCAATAGTAAGAATCCATCTCTGACAATAGTTTTGCTCCCTAACAAACATTTTTGCATGACTAGAAATTTGCCTAGTTTTTTTTCGAAAATCTACATGTGGGCCCTGTTGCATGCATTGAGATAATCAATAAGATTTAAATGCACCATGCATTCCTCTTGCCATGCTACAAATAAACACAAAACGATAATATCATTTTATACTTTTCTATGAAATGAATGATATGCTTTTATGTCACTTTTGAACATAGATACGACCCTCATTTGTCAAATTTCTCTCATTAGAATATGTGATATTATAAGATGCCCCACAATCAACACTTCAATATTAAGAATTGTGGTACATTATATCAACATAACATAATAGGGAAATCATAAAATACATGACTTCATTCGAGGTAGATGTCACTTTTACTATTTAGCTTTGACATTGTGTTTCACTTATTTTTGTTGTTTCAAGATAGTATATTTTATTTGACAATGACAATCTCCAAGATGATGAATATGAATGCCCTTCTTCGCCATTCACGTAAAGCAAGTAATAGATTTGCCAAGAACATTCATATTGAAATGTTCAAAAGCTGTGGATGTGCATTGCCTATGAATTGTATGTATTGATAGCTTAGAATAAGTCTTGCAAAAATGAGGTAAAATCTGAACTATTCCTTCTATCACCTAGTTACTAGATACATAAATGTAGGCATATAAGTAGAGGCTTATAGCTCAAGTTCTCTCCGAATACTTGTCGTGCATAACAAGAGATCTAATTGAGCATGCATTGATGATATTCAACTCGCCTAGACATATTACTCCATAGAAATAAGCAAATAATTTTCAATGGCAGTGCACATTATATTCAATATCTAGTTAACTGCCATATATGTTATTGAAAACTATTGATTTCAACTTAAAAATTGCAATTCACAATGAGAACTTTTGTTTAGTCATTTCATCAACAACAAATAATTTTCCATTATAAAAAAGATTTATACGACAAAATGTTGCAAAGCATCACTACATTTTGAATCTATCATCACTAGTAGAGAGACCCCTACTAACATGGCTAAGTTATTCATATATTGTCCATGCTTAAGCATGCCTTATTAAACTTTCTAAAGCTTATCTTGAAAATATTTTTTTCTATAACTAAAGGCCATTACTTGGACTAAGTTGTTTTATCATAAGTACATAAAGTCAAAGTTTTACACTTAGGTAACCCTTTGGATTAGGTTAATTATATAACTATTCTAAATCTCAAATTACAACCAGCACTCTACCATGTGAGACTATTTAGCTAAGTGTTTTGATGGGTTTGGAAATAAAAACCATGAATAACAAATTAACAATACAACAAATTTGCTATTTTTTTAAGCTCTCTAAATATCACAATTTTACCAAACATGCACAATTGCTACTTAAATCAAAAGAGCATCCATAAGCATGTTGGAATTTGATTAATGATAATCTAGAGAAACTATTGTACGGTCACTCCACTTGTACATTTTTTTCTGCACTCTTTAAAATCTGTTGAATTACATGGGGATTCAAACAGTTTGTACATTTACACATGGGAATATCAAACATGTTAAAACTCCAATAGGGAGCTGTAAAAAACATATTTATATATACTAGGTCAATATCTAAATCTAAATCGACCTTGAATTGGGTTGAATTGAATCAAAGATATTGACCTTGGATTGGGACAAATCAAAACAAAGTCTATATCGACCTTGGGTTAGGTCAAATCGAATCAAAGTTTATATTGATCTTAGGTCATGTAGAATCGAATCAAAGACTGAATTGATCCTTGGGTCAAATTAGAATTTGACCCCTATGATTACTTTCGTGTGAAAGTGCTATCGTTCTAATTTTGTATACTCTTTGATCTGTATTTAGAGTCAATCAGTTTTTGGAAGGCATAGTTCTTAGTGATTCCACATTGATCTATGCAAAAGATAGACACTTGTTTGATTCTACATCTGTCTATCTTTTAGTTCTATATAGTGAAAAAATGCAATTGATTGTTAGAGATTTCAGGTCGAAAAATCTGTGACTGTAGCAACCACCAACCAACAAGATAGATAAAAGAAGGTTGCAACCACTTGGAATGTAACTGTGAAGAGATTGATGAAGTCTATTGGCAACCAAAGAACCCACTTAAATGCTCGTTGTCCTAGCAGCCAAGACTTGAGAAAGGACTCTTGGCTGCCATGAAGAAGAATAGTTGAAGCAAGTCTTGCTACGAATTTCTCATGGCACACTCAAATGAAACACACTCAATTTTTCCACTTCCTAAGATTGAAACACACTCAAATGAAATCCAGCAACCTCACTATCTAGAGATCCAATCAAAATTAGGGTTTTGACAAAATCACAAAAAATTGACTATTCCAAATCTACATGCAAATGCTGAAAATTTGATATGCAATCTATAAGCCACCACTTAGGCTGATCCAATGATCCAAAAATCGGCCACATCCACTATGTGAATTCAAAAATTGGAATTGATCAAGTATATTGACCTATTTAGTGTTTTGATCTACAAAAGCAAAAAACTCGATTTTGATGTAGAATCCTCTCTAGCATGCTCTAGACTTGATATCTTCAACAAATCATTGATAGATCTAATTTTCTCCTTCATAACCTGAAACACAAGCTCTGATACCATGTGAAAGATTTCAGATACTTAAGATCCAATCTACTTGAATGATCTTTGGTTAGAAAGAGAAATACACCACCAATTTCACCAATGTAGAAAAATCAGCATCTACACACAAAGTGAGATGCAAACACCCATAGAACTTGATCAAACTTGAATTATTGAAAAAGTTCTGTTGTTGTCCGTACAAAGCCAGCAAGCTACTGTATTTCACACTTGTGGATCCAAAAATAACAAATATAGATTATTCTACACATAGAATTGCAAGCAATTGACAAGATAGTGCACCAATGAACCTAGTTGAATCTTTCAAAATCAACAACATGTTTTACTATTGCAAATTCTTCAATTTGTCGAAGATCAGTGAATTCTAGATTTTGTTTGAAAGTAGTCCTTGTTTCTCTTCAAGTCACAATTGATTGGCTTCACTCTTGTCCATCTTAAAATTTTGTTGGCTACTTTGCAATTTTTAGCACATAGTTTTCAAATTTCACATTCATTGGCCAAAATAAGGCACTTCTCTTGCACTATTTCTTGGTTTTCCCCATGGCTATAGGTTTTTATATGCCATCATGACTAATTTATTAGTGACTTAATTTTTTATTCTACATAATATCTAGAAACATAATAGACTTCTCCACAATCCTACATTTTATATTGCAATAGCTCATTCTTTGATTGCATAGTAATATGATCTTGCTCCTCATGCTTTAACTAAGCTTTCAAACTATCTATTTTCTCTTATTTCTACTGAGCAAACAAATTGAATGTTTATTTTCTTTCACATGTAACTTGGATTTGTTGATGTCACTGATGACTGACTCCGATAAGGAGATGATTCAAACCTCATCAAACAAAGAAAAACAATCAATTATAAAGGATCGAATCGAATTATCGAATTCAAAGTATTAGGTAAATTGATCTTTCGACTGGTAGAATATCCATGTAGGTGTCTTAGACAACCATGAAGAGAGCAAACAATTAGGCATCTGCGATAGTCGTGCACTCTCCAAATGATATATTCTATTCAGTCGTTGGAGCGAGTATTAGTAACAGAAAGAGAAACAAATTAGAGAGCATTTGACAGTACTAATGCACGTAAAAAGAATAAACAATATGTGTTGGAAGTATTTCGAGTTCGTGCGGTGCTAGATCTACTTACGGGTGTAGTATAGAGATGTAGAGATTCGTCCCACTTTTTAAGTTTCTACAACAAGCTTCAACGGAAATACGAAAATAATCAACAAGGATGAGAGCACTAAGGCTTACCCAACTAGTGCTCAAAACGGAAATAAAACTAATTAGAAACAACAATAAATCCTTGCTAAGGCAAACCCAACTAGCAAGGTTGCTAAACTAAGACCTAAATTAACACCTAGAGGGTTTGAAAGATAAGTTGCGGCTAACTAAATAAACCAATAAGCCAATGAAAGGAGGCAAGAAGAGGCCCGAGCACCTTCCCTCAAGTTATGCACCTTCCAATGGGAACACAAAGAAATAGAATGATAATCTCAATAGAGAGCAATTTAGCATAATTTCAGAGTGTTGTTTACAATGCAAATACCTCTCCTTTTATGGCGAGGGTCTTCCATAAGTGTCTACTAACTTATGGGACTAATTTGTTTCTAGCCTTTCTAGAACTTCTAACTTAGGATTTAGAACTTTAAATTTTTTAACTTAGGAAAACTTAAGATAAAATATTTCTAATCTTAAGTTTCCTGAGTCTAAGTTCTAAATCTAAGTTTAAGGTTTTTTATTATTATTTAAGCTTCTACTCATGGACTTACAAGACACATGCCATGGCTAAAGTTTATTGACAGATACTCATATGTGGTCTTACAAAACACATGTCACAGAGTTTTATTTCTTTTTTCTTTTTTTCTCTGTGTTAGCGCAGTTTCTAATATTATCAACCTCCTTATGGGATTGGTGGTCCCACACCAATCGACGCCTTTTTGTCCTGGATCTTTTGTGCTTCTTGGAGACGAGACTGTTGTTGTTGGGAGTGGTAGATTGTCATGCCGATGCCCTCCATCATTTTCCACTGTAATTTGTTCAGAAAGAGCATGGGTTTGTAATAATGGAGCATACCTTGGAGAAAGTTATGGATTTTCCATAGCTCCACCATACTAACGTGTAGGGCGAAAGTGAGTGTAGCGCAATAATAGAGCCTTGCAATGTTGATATGGTCGTCTTGCATGTGCAAGGGTTTATTGATATCAAGGACGATTGGGGGTAACCCTCGATCCCAAAAACTTCTGAGTTCTGCTAGAAATGCCACCAGGCCGCAATTATCCGCAAAATATCTGACATCGCGATCAGAATTGCCATGGTGCTTCTGGTAGAATACTCGGCAGTTGGTGACCATGTCTTCGGCTAAGTTGCCGGTATCCACGTCTGTGAGCTTAGGCCAAAAGATTCTGTTCTTGACCTTGGTGGTAGGAAATGGTTCTCGCCTCGCTACTGGATAGTAATAAGGATTGGTGCGAAAGTATGAGGGAGCTTCGAGATATCGTGCCATTGAGGTCTTACTTTGCAGAAAGAGCTGATGATGTCAGAGAGGTTGTGGATGTAGGAGTTTGACTGCTGCTTTATGCATCTGACACTAGTCCAAATCTGGCAGTATGTAGCCACCTCACTCTTTCATTGTTGGATACTTCTTTGCAACTCCTAAGAGGCACGCAACTCCTTGCTTGGTTCTGTGGACATGATTTTGTGTCAGATGGTTGGTGCTTCAGAGACAGTCTGTGTTCGATTTTTGGATTGGATTCAGGAGAGAGAGGAGACCAGGGGTTAGCTTCTGCAATTTTTTGTGACTCAGGAGAAAATTGTCGTGGAATGAAGGTGGAGTTAGTGGTGTTGAGAGGGTTAGAAGCGGTGGAAGGGAGAAGATAATGTTGGGAGCTGGTACTCCTAGAGCTCGATGGATTGGTTGGTGTTTGAGCTCCTTGCCCCAGGGGTTGGCCTTGAAATGCGGAGCCTTGAGTTGCAGGAGGAGGCTGTTGGAATCTTGATCCATCTCCACCATCTGGTCCATCAAAGTGGTGCCCCCAATCATGGAATTGGGCGTGCTCTGCATAAACCAACGGGGTCGACTGGACAGCAGCCTTTAAGCATTCTTTTAGGGTGGCTATGTGCTGGTTTAGGGCCTCGACGGAAGCAATGTATGATTGTTGTAATTTTGAGTGTTGCTCCATCGTGGCTTTCAGCTTTTGGGCCAACGTTTGATAGGCCACCACTGGAATGGCAGTTCCCTCAGGAATAGCTGGTGGTGCAAAGTCGTTGAAGTTCATCATTTCCAACTATTCCTTCATAGCGGAATGTGCTGCTTGTGAATCTGCTATAGCCTCATCCTTTTCAGCTTTGAGGGTATCGATGGTTTGCTGCATGTTGGATACCTTCAGTTGGAGCTGGTTCTGGAGGTGGAGTAGCATCTGTTGTTGTTGTTGATTGTAATTTGTTAGGTTCTGGATCTGCAGCTGTTGTTGTTTGTTTTTCTCCTCCAGCCTTGCTTTTTCTTTCTGAAGGCCCGACATAGCACCATTGTCGAATTGCCGCATAATATACTGTCTCCCTAGGGTACCGAATAGATTGTATTGGAGCTCATTCACCAACCATACCACTTTTTGGGCTGCAAGGGATAGCTGCTCCCAAGGACCAATGTCAGGGAGGGTGCGTGTGTAGTTAGGATACGTCATTGGGTTAAATGGTAGAAAATCAGGAGCAGGGCTAGACGGAGGTGTATGAAAGGCAGGTGGGGGTGATTGTGGATTGAGGGGTGGGGAGATATTGTGTGGCGGAGATTGTTGGATTGGGTTAGTGGTGACAGTGGTTGATGGAAGTGCAATTAGTAATTGCAATGCAAAATCATCTACGTTGACTGTGGAGTCAAGTAGGGTGGAGATTTGTACAGGTGAGGGCTTTTGTGGAAGTGTGGAAGTGAAACCCGTGTTGAGAGTTAGTGAGGGTGTGGAGGTGGCACTAAATGGTGGGGGTCGTGGTGGGATTGTGAGAGCAAGTGATGGAGAGGAGATTGTCTATGTGGACGGAATCACGCCCATATGATTAGAGTCGGAAGTGCCTACCGTTTCGGAGCTGCCTACTGCTGCTGCTACTGCTTGTCGGCGTTGTTGAGCCTGGTGAAGTAAGGACATCTGCTGCTCTAGGACCTCCTTTGGGACCTAAGATGGTTTAAGGCTCCCTCCGAATTCAGCATATTCCATTCCGATGTCGCTGGATAGAATGTCATGTGGGACATCGGCTTCTGTGCTGACTGTCTTCCCTTTCTACTTCTTAGTAGGTGGGGCTGGTGAGACCGGGTCTACTGTCGATTGGGAGGTGGCTCACTTTTTTGTGCTTGGATAAACATCATCCAGCTCCTTGATGGCAGCGGCCGCCCTAGATCCCAATTGTTTGGTGACCAACATGTGGAGGAGATACCCACATTTGGTAGTTGGTTTGCGGGCTTTCAAAGCTCTACACAACTTCTCTACTACCTTCTCAGCCCACTTGTAGTTTTGAGTGAGATCGTCCATGGTGAGGGTCAGAGAAAAGAGGTCACTCGGTGGGATGTGATCCATCTAGGTGGTATGCACTATGACCATGGTGATGAGGATCTTTGAGGCGGCCCGTAGATGGGGATCCGTGATGAGGCGGATAGTGATGTCGTTGATTTGGGCAATGGTTTTGCCGTCGTCTATCAGAAATTTTGTGAAGTACTTGGCATCATAGTTGGTGCCCTTTCCATGGATTGTCTCTTTGAGATTAGGAGAGCCGATGCTCTGGAGATCCCCAGGAGAGACGTTGATAATATATAGCTGCCACTCTTGGATGTAATCCGAAAAGTTTGGAACTCATCCAAATAGGTGGATTAGGCTGCTCGGATGAGGCTCTCGCTCTACTGGTCCCGAAAAAGTGTCAGATCAAAGCCAAGGTTGGTGAGGATATCCTTGGCCAGTGTGAGCTACTCGGCGCAATTCTTAAGATAGATCATGACTATATCCCCTAAATAAGGACAAGGGGGCTTATGGCGATGCAAGCTAAGCGATGAATTGCGGGAAGCCATGATAGCAGTGATTTTAGATTGCTCTGAGAATTTTAAAAATTTTGAAAAAAAATTGGCATGTGAGACAGAATTTGCGAAGGCCAAAAATGGATCGTGCTCTGTAAAAAATGAGTCAGGAGAATTCTATCTGAGATGTTGTGAAAAAATTTCTTCTAAAACAAATGACTTTTGTGGTTTTCTCATAGAAGACTGTTGGTATACCTGATCTAATAGTATCTTGATGGGTGGAACAAGAAAACATAGCAAAAATGTTGTCGAAATAGCATGCAGACAATAAAAAGAAAGAAAAACAGTAGGAAAGAAAATACATATCAAGATAAAAACTGGGTTCATTGTATTTTCTCAGTCGAATCCCACTGACCACAGTGTCGAGGATATCGCCTTGAAGGGTTTGGAGTTGGACATATCCAGAGGCAAAGATTTTTTTAATGACGTTAGGTCCTTGGCCAGAAAATTTCAGTTTGCCTTTGAAGGCTTTGGCCTGGTATAGCAGGACCTTATCTCTAATCTGAAAATCTCTAACTTTCAATGATCAATCATGCCATGCTTTTTGTCGTCGTTTGTGGACTTGTTGAGCATGAATGTTGATCCTTCGTGTTTCACAAAGTTGCTCCAGATGGAATAACTATTTGCTAGATTCTAAGGAATATCGAGCTCAAGGTTATAGGCTACTCGAAGGGAGGGGATATAGAATTCCACAGGCATAACGACTTCTTGGCCATATGTGAGCTGGAAAGGGGTTAATCCTGTAGCTCGCTTCGGGCTGGTGCGATAAGCCAGAGCAGCATGGAGTTTGAGTTCCCAATCAGATCAGCTGGATTCGACGGTTTTGGTGAGAATTCCACATAGGATTTTATTGGTGGATTCTGTTTGGCCATTGCAGCGTGGATAGTATGGGGAATTTTTGCGATGTACCAATAAAAATTTGGAAAGAAGATCTGCTATGACAGAGTTAAAGAAATGTGTACCCTATCCCTAATAAGCTCTAGAGGACATCCGAACCGAACTATAACCTGTTCATAGAGAAATTTGACGGTAGAACGAGCGTAAGCATTGCAAACAACTCTTGCTTCAGCCCATTTGGTGCAATAGTCCGTAGCTGCTATGATGTAACGAGATTATGTGTGTCGAGCAGCAGGACTAATAGGTCCGACATAATCAATTTCCAATTTCTAGAAAGCTTGATCAGTGGTTACGGGGTGTAGAGGCATGTAGTCTATTTTTTTGAAAGCGTTTGTTGTGTTGGTAGACATCACAAGCCTTAGTGTAATTGTGCATATCCTTGAAGAGTGTTGGCCACCAAAAACTGGCTAAGAGGATTTTCTTAGCAGTTGTTTCAGAAGAGAACTGGCCGGCACCAATACCTTCATGAGTGAGGGGAATTATAGAGGGTATTTCTCCTTTAGTAAGACATCGTCGGATAATTCCGTCTAACCTTTGCTTGTAGAGTTGTCCTACGATTAACGTATAAGGTTTACTTTTGAGGACCAACGCACGTTGTTCAGGTTTAGAGAAGGAAAGATCCATCTGCCCTGAAGTTAAATATTTGGTAATTTCCTTAGCCCATACAGGTGTAGAGTCAACTTGGAAAAGGATTGCATCTGGTAAATCATCGTTGACGCCTTGATCAGGGGTAGGAAGGTTAGGGATTTGGGATAGATGGTCTGCTAAAAAATGTTGAAGTCCCTTACGAACCACGATCCTAAACTCAAATTCTCACAATAATAGGATCCATCTAGTAATACGGCCTGTGGTGCACGTCTTGTTGATGAGATACAACAGTGCTTGATGATTAGTGAAGAACGCAAAGAATTTTCCTAGAAGATAATGGCGAAACTTCTGAACCGCATATACCATTGCCAAAGCTTTGCGTTCGGTAGTGGTATAATTGACTTCAGCAGGTATCAATTGTCGACTAAGAAAATTTGAATTCTCCCGGTTGGGTGAGCACTGCTCCAATGGCATACTTGGATGCATCGGTATGCACATGGAATTCTTTAGAATAATCAGGAGCCCGGAGGATGGGTGCATTGGTAGGGGATTCTTTGAGTTTATTAAAGACGACACGTTGTTCATCCGTCCATTTGGAAACTACAACTACTTTGTAGATTAAGCGTGCGTTGTTAGCGAAATCAAAAATAAAGCACCGATAGTAGTTGGCGTGGCCAAGGAAGGAGTAAACTTCATGTATCGTACGCGGTTCTGGTAGATTTTGAATGATAAGGATCTTTTCAGGGTCAGTGGCAATGCCATTTTTTGAGATAATATGTCCTAACACAATACCATGGGTTACCCAAATCTGGCATTTTTCAGGATTGAGAGAGATGCCAAAGTGTTGACATTGGATAAAAAAAATTTTGAGCACAGACAGATGGTGCATTTCTTCGGAATGTGCTCCTAAATCATCCAAGTAAACTTCTAAGGTATCGTCCATATGCTGAGAAAAGGTCGCTTGCATAACACGTTGGAAGGTGCTAGGAGCATTGCAGAGACCAAAGGGCATGACTTTCCAGCAAAAGGTTCCCCATTCTGTGGCAAACGCGGTTTTTTGTTGATCTTCTTCAACGATTTGGATCATATTGTATCCGCTAAAGCCATCTAAGAAGGAGTAAGCCTCATCTCCTACTAAATTTTCTAAGATGGAGTCTCCGAAAGGTAATGGAAAATGATCACGTTCAGTGACGGCATTAAGTTTCTTAAAATCGACACAGATGAGGAGTTTTCCATTTTTCTTGGGGGACAATTGGGGAGACCCACTCAGTATGCTCAATTTCATAGATAAATCCTGCATCTAAGAGGCGTTGTAATTCTTCTTTGATCTTGGCCTTATAGATGGGATTGCATCTGTATGGACGACTCGCAGTGGGTCTCGCACCCGGTTTAAGCGGGACACGATGCACAACTACTTGGGGTGAGACGCCTTTCATGTCTTTATAGGCCCAGGCAAAGATATGTCGATATTTTTGTAGGAGCTTTTCAAGCCGTCTGCGTTGTTCACGATTGAGAGGAGCTTCGATGTGGACAAGATATTCGTTGGTTTCATTTGGCTCACTCAGGGAAAGGGTTATGGTTTGTGCAGGGCCTTCGTAGGGTGAATTACCAGTTGGCTCACGTTGAGCCTGGGGTAATTGGATTGTGACATCCTCAATCGTATAGTCCTTAAAGTATGCAGGAACATCATGGGCTGGAGATTCAAGGGGAGCCTTGCCTTTCTCTTGCCGGGATGGGGCTTGGAATTTACTGGGGATTGGTGTAGGACTAGAGGCAATCTCAAGAATTTCCCGAAAAATGGTGAGGTCACCCGACGGTTGAATTTGAAGTGGCTTTTTCATTTTCTCTTTCATAGTATGACCACGTGGTTGAGGTTTTGGTGGTGGAGATGTGTGTGAATGAGGGACAATTGATATGTCATGAGGATCTCGTCATCAATTTGAAAGATAGTCTGCTCCTCATAGAGATCCCGTGGATAGTGTGGGCATTTGGGACGATAGAATTTTGTCTCAAGTTTTTCAATTGCAACCTTGGCAACTGGTTTCACCTTGGAAGCATGTTGCGGATAGGTCCTAGGTGGGAGTGCTTCCATATAGTTGAGGATCTGAAGATCAGAAATGTCCATATGGTTGGTAAACCCTTGGTCGTGGCACAGGTTGTTGTGGCGGGTAAGGGCGGTAAGCTTGATAGATGGTGGGTCTGGTGGCTACTGAGAAATGATTTCGCAATTGAGGGCATTCATTAGCAGTGTGATACTATGAGCAGATTGGACACCGGACATTTCCCTTGTCGGAAAGGATTTCTCAACAATTTGTTTCATGGCGGTTTGAAAATCGGCAGTGAGTTTATCCATCTAAGATTGTTGAGCTTTTTGCCAGGTTTTCATTTGATGTAGAAATTCAGAAGACTGAGCAATATTATCAGACTTCGGGTGATTAGGATGGTCTGGATTCTTAGATTTCTTTTCACGATGGTCAAAGTCATCGTCAGGACCTTCGTCTTCTTCATGGATAGCATCGGTCATCACATCTTTAAGTTGATCATAAAGGTCAACTGGTTTGAGTTCACGACGGATATTTTTGGGCAATCCAACTAAGAATAGTTTTATGGCCATTCGTTTGGTGATATTTTCATCAACACATTCTACTTTGAGAGGTTTAATATACTCAATGTAGTTTCGGACAGACTCTTCGCGACGCATCTTGATATGAGTAATTTGAATGAACGGGCTCTGAGTCAGTTTGGATGGTTTGAAACGCTTGATGAGAGCGTCCTTGAGGGTGGTCCAAGAAGCAATATTAGGAGCTTCGAGATTCAAGTACCACTCCTTGGCGGTGCCATAGAGTACCATGGAAAATAGGCGAAGCTTTTCAGTTTCAGAGCTATCTCCATAAAAATGGCATGCAAATTCTTGGAGAAATCGGACTGGGTCAGATTCGCCATCGTACTTTGGTGTATCGATACGTGGAATTCTTCGTTCTAGCCGTGGAGGAGTCGGATTAGAAGATTCAGCATAGTCACGAGACATGATGCAGAATATAGATGAGCAGGATAGTACTGTACTTGGTAAAAGGGCAGTTTGCTTGCAAAATGGATATTGTAGGACAAAAATTGGTCTTTCTGATCGTAATATAATTCGCGGACAGGCTGAGAAATTGTGGAAAGGCAGATAAATCTAACTGTAATACTCGCAAATTCTAAAAAGGAGTTTTGAATGTCAGAATAATGATTTTTTTAGATTTCCTGGAAAAAAATTGGAGTTTCAAAGTTCGCGGATAGGACAGGAAAATCGTGCTCTTTAAGAACAAATTCTTAGGCTAGATGGCGAATTCTAACAAAAAGGTTTGACTAGCAGATAGGGAATATGAAAAAAAATGTGATGTTCTAACAGTAAACAGGCAAAATATCTGAGATAGAATTTGCGGAGCTGCTAGAGGATTGATTTTAATGAGATCTAGCCTCAGTGAAGCCGGCGAATTCTAGGACAAAGATTTGGGTGAGAAGTAAGGGATTTTGACAGTATATCAAGTTGTTTTCTCAAAATCTAATCATTGTCAGAATTCGTGGAGGTGATAAAATGAAAGATCAAGGTCTGTTAAGGCTACAGACAGGCTGGCGAATTCTGATATACCTTTTTGGTTTTGGGTCACTTCTTTTGAAGAAAATGCCCAAGTTGACTCTTTTGTTGCTTCCCCTCGATTGAAAAAGTTGCTTCGCAGCTCGTGTAGGACCTGGAGAGACGACGCGTGCTGTTTGTTGGTAGATAGAGACAAGCACACAAGCAAACATACAACACGGAAGTAAAAAAACAAAAAGAAAAAGGAGAAGAAGCTAGGTAGAAAATACTTAAAACGCGGCAACGGCGCCAATGTTGGAAGTATTTCTAGTTCGTGCGGTGGCTAGATCTACTTACGGGTGTAGTATAGGGATGTAGAGATTCGTCCACTTTTTAAGTTTCTACAACAAGCTTCAACGGAAATACGAAAATAATCAACAAGGATGAGAGCACTAAGGCTTACCCAACTAGTGCTCAAAACGGAAATAAGGCTAATTAGAAACAACAATAAAAATCCTTGCTAAGGCAAACCTAACTAGCAAGGTTGCTAAACTAAGACCTAAATTAACACCCAGAGGGTTTGAAAGATAAGTTGTGGCTAACTAAATAAACCAATAAAAACATGCCACAATAAGCCAATGAAAGGAGGCAAGAAGAGGCCCGAGCACCTTCCCTCAAGCTATGCACCTTCCAATGGGAACACAAAGAAATAGAATGATAATCTCAATAGAGAGCAATTTAGCATAATCTTAGAGTGTTGTTTACAATGCAAATACCTCTCCTTTTATGGCGAGGGTCTTCCATAAGTGTCTACTAACTTATGGGACTAATCTGTTTCTAGCCTTTCTAGAACTTCTAACTTAGGATTTAGAACTTCAAATTTCTTAACTTAGGAAAACTTAAGATAAAATATTTTTAATCTTAAGTTTCCTAAGTCTAAGTTCTAAATCTAAGTTTAAGGTTTTTTATTATTATTTAAGCTTCTACTCATGGACTTACAAAACACATGCCATGGCTGAAGTTTATTGACAAATACTCATACGTGGTCTTACAAAACACATGCCACGGAGTTTTATTTTCTTTCTTTTTTTTATTTTCTCTGTGTTAGCACAGTTGCTAACAATATGTATGCTAGTTGTTGTGATAGGGGTGAATCATATGTCCGAAAATGGTTCACAGTACTATGCGTTGTGATCCTACTATGCTTGATACAGATTGAAACAATATCTCTACTTCTTGAACTACTCTCACTCTCTTGGGATCTTCGATTATGAGGAATCATATCATTTGATGCAATTGAGTTCTTGTTTCAAACTCTAGATCACGCATCATCGTCTTATTCTATTTTATTGTATATATACAAGTTTGTAGAGATTGTTGCTAACTAATGTGTTTATTCACAATGTTGAGTTAAGACTAAATTGTTTAAATTGTACATAGATGCATGTTCAAATGGTGACATAGTCTGGAGATAGATCCGACAGAGCACCTTTTCAAGTGGTACCATTCGACATTCAGACGATCGTGCACACAATCAATTGTGTGGATTTGATGTCAATGGTTTTGCTCATTAGCTTGACTTAATCAAGTACCTCAATTATTTAGGACAAAAATTCAAAAGCAAGGGGAGTGTCATGTAATTAAAATTTTTAAACTATTTAAGGCTTTGTAAAGCTTCATAGGGCCCAAAAGGTTTAGGACCATTCATATGGAAAGTGGCACCCTCTTTAGGCCTCTATAAGCTAATAAATTGCTAACTATTAGTTTTACTTACAGGATTGTAAAGTTTAAAGGCCTTCACAAGCTAATAAATGGCTACTATTAGTCACATTCAGGCCTCCTTGTTGGACTAAAAAAGAGCACTCTTTTTTTGTGTGCTTTTTGATTTGATAAACTTGGACTAACTCACTTATTAATCTTATATGGCTATTTTAAATATAAGAATTCAAGAGTTCATTTTTTTTGTAGATGCACAACATGGACTATAGATGAGAATGATTAACGAATGTAGCTACTTGTGCTCAATGCTTGCCAAAATTCTATCAACGCCTACAAAGTTTCAAATCTTTAACCAATATTTTCTTGTAGGTTCCAAAGTTGACACGCTTGAGCCCTCAAAAAGCTATGAGCCTATCAAATTTTAAGTTGTATGTTTTGACTTTAGATAAGTTTTTGTAGAAGGTGTTTTTGTATACATTAAGTGTGCCATGTTTTAAGCCTTTGCAAATAATTCACTTATTAATAGAATTCAAATTCTAGTGGTCTACAGTCTTCTCACATTCCTCGACAAATAATTTTTTAACTTTTTTGTTAGGTGAAGTGAAAGAATATTTTCTACTTGTTGATTAATTAATTACGTTTTTCTTTTTAGAAACTAATACTATTTTTCATCCCCAAATTAAGAACCAAAATATCATGAAGTTGTCTTGTGGTCTTGCAACTTGATGCTTCTCCCTCCCTTCAAGCTGCATTGTATTTTGCTGCTTACCTTAGCTAAATTGACATCACCAGAGGCCATCCACGAGATTGTTATCTAAAGTCTTAAGAGGGTACGTACAGCTACAACAACTAACCTTAATATAATGATCTTGCATATTGTTGTAAATGTTTTTACTAATTTACTGAGACTGTTGAATAAAAATGCGAATTTACATGGAATCTTTTACCAGAATGTATAAATTTGTTGAACTTTAAGGCTTTGGTTGTCTCAAAATAGAAGCAATGTCAAGACTGTTGAGATGAGTTGGTTAAGAAAGAAGAACTGCATGCATCACTTGTTGTGGTGTTGACATCTCGAAGCCTTGTGCACTTGTTGTGGTGTTGACATCTTGAAGCCTTGTGCTCCCGGTTACGTTTGACATTTGTGCATAAAAATCTAGTATGTCATAAATGAACTATGCTTGCAATAAAAGACAATGTGATTTGAAAGATCACAAGAAGTTTTGCCATATACATGCATTCTCAAATCTCAAAAAATTGTTCAAATAGTTGGAAAATGAAAAATATAAATGATTGCAATTTAAAACCGGATAATGTGAAAGATTATGAGCACCTTTGTTGTGCTCTCTAAAACATTCAAAAAAATAAAAAGTTTTGCAATTCATAAAGCTTAAAAATAAAAATGTTCCAACTAAAACAATACGAAAAAATTTGCAATTTAAAAGCTTAAAATAAAAGAGCACATTTTTCAACTCAAACTCATCTACAAGAGACGCACAATCTTTGAGAGAAATATCATAAGAGACATCCAATTTTGAGAGAACAACCACTTTCACACTTATCTTATGTTGCCACCATGTTGCACATGAGGTGCATGGACCACTTGCCATATAGGGGCAAAGTCCAAGCGGTTTTAAGGACTTTGGGACCTTGTCGCATGTTGCCAGGGTCGACTTAAGAAAAGTGGACTAATGGCATGTCACCATGGTGACTTGGTGTATCATGCTTGAGTTTGGCTTTGCCACCCAAGTTAGATTATCTCTGATCTCACTGCTTTCACTCGTTGATAATACAAGAAGCAATAGTGTGAAATCATCCTCACTCACCTCTATGATAGCAAAGCAAAAAAAACATAGTATCAATGCATGAATGATGAGTGTATAAACTCGTAAAAGGATAGTATTTTTCAGTACTTATCCCCTAAAAGCTTATTGACGCTGCAGCTGCTCTCGCTTTTGCTTTTTGCAGTGCATTGTTCTGATGCGAGGAAGCTCCTGCTGCTGCTAATGTTGCTGGCTATGGCTTTCCGTAGGCATTGCGGGGGAGCCCACGTAAGGCGTACAAAGGTATCAGCCTTTCTTTGATATTGTAGGTAGCACACGCTTTTGCATCACAAGACAATGAAGACATGGACGGGAGTACTGGACTGAGACAGGAGCAAATAGGGTCCTGGCACTGCCACCACTTTCTGCTAAAGTAGCAATTTTTTGCCTGGAGGGATGATTTCTAGGCCTCGGCGTGAGTGGGGCCGAGGTGGGTTTTACCTAGACATTGACGATCTGGTATCAAAAAGAGATTGGGCGAGATGCAGTGATTGCTGCCTCGTAATTGTAGTAGTAGAAAGAAGGATTCCATGAGTGTTTTATTGGATCGTTGTTGTAGCGCTTTGTGCGACATCAGGTGAGGGATCTTATATGATGATATAATGTCGCTTGAGCTGATGATCAAAGCCATAGCTTGCCGGGTCTGCAGATGTGAAATTCTTTCCTGATGATCCATCAAGTGACATGCCAGTGTAGCTGTCTGCATCTCCTTGGAATTCTGCCAGCCATTCCTTTTCATCCCGGAACTAAAGACTTTGCAGCGCTTCAGCTCAGTTGAATGAAGTCACAAGTTACTGGCACCATATTGCTAAATTTACAGGAGAATTTGTGTTCACAAGTAGCCAAAGCCTAACTATCACACAAGTTTAGACACGCACTGTATTACGTTTTGTTCGCCTTGCCTTGCGCCTTGCAAAGGCAATATTATGTGGTGAGGTAGGTCAATAGTGTATTACATTTTCACGTATGAGAGGGTAGTTTTGTTAGCCTGCATTGCAAAGGCAATAGTATGTGGTGAGCTAGGTCAATGAAATTTGAAAAATGTTAACCTTAAATGATATTATGTGATGGTGGTTTTTATTTTTAAGGCGAAACCTTAGTTGAGGGCTAAAGTAACATGCATTTGTTGCCAATTAAAAAATAATATATAGTCATGCAAACACTATGCAAACATTGCATGAGTCATAAGCAAAAGCAAAAGCTATTTTCAGTTGCATGAGCCATAAGTACGAAGTCATGCAAACAATGCATGAGGCATAAGCAAAAGCAATTTTTGTTTGCATGATCATAGGCAAAAGCAAACCCAGGAATGAATAAATGGTATTGTAGAGATACTTGATTCCAGGTTTTTTTTAATTTTTTTCTTTTTTCTGAAGTTAGCTTGATTGGATTAAACTCTATCACCATCACGAATAAGAGCCTTGTAAGTGGAGATATTTTAGTCACGTATTCCCCCGATCAAATTAGTAAGCATTAGATCTACAATACTATGCTAGATTTCTTGCATTCCAAAACAATAAAAACCGCTTTGTTTGTTCATAAATGCCCTCTAAAATTGAGGGGTTCTAGTTGTGTCATGTAGATTGCAGAATCAAAAGCTTCACATGAACAATTGCTAAAAATTGGACTTCTATGAATACCAACAGGTTTGATCCTTAAGTTGTACTGACCATTCTTGTTGTCAGTGTGACATTGGTGATATTACCGAAGAATATTGAACAAGCAACCAGTAGGGTGAATACAATGACACCTAATCTCACTTGAAAGACGTCGTAAAAGATCTGCAAAGCCGTTGTTATTTCACCTCCACCTGCAAGTTCATATCTTTAGTTTCCATTCCATGCATCAAAGACTCAAGTTAAGTAAAGACTTAAGTCGCAGATCATATTCTTGTCTGTGACTTGTTCTTTTGTGAATCTGCTAGATCATATCATTCTCGATTCTCATGTGATGGGACAAGGGAGATAGAAGAACGCGAACGGACAAGAGAGCAGAAATATTGCGGAACGGCTCTCCCGTTCTAATCGGCTGCTAAATGCAAAAACAGTCTAATAGACAGCTTATGCTAAATGTAATCACAGCTGATTGTCCAACAGGATCTTAAAAATTAATTCATACTCTAAAACAAGAGTATAGTCCACCGAAGAGATTAGAGATGGTTTGTGTGTGGTACTATTGAAATCAGATTCAATGTGAAGTATAGTTCTGAAATAAATAGAAGGTTTAGTCAATACTATACTTGGATCCATTGGAGTATCAATTGGTTTGCAATCAGACATATGAAACTTTTCTAAAATGCCTTTTAGATATGTCTGCTGGCTAAGATAGATCTTCTTCTGAAGTCTATTTCTAGTAATGTGAATTCCTAGCAAAGAATGAACAGCTCCTAAATCAGTCATGTCAAATTCCTTTGACAAATCATGCTTAGTAGTGTGCAGTAGAGAAGTGTAGTTAGACAGAATAAATGCATCATCTACGTAAAGAGCTATGTGAACTGAATTGGTGCCTATATGCTTTGAATAAACATTATAGTCAGCTGAATTGTTTGCAAATCCCAATTGAATGAGATCAGAGTTGATTCTATCAAACCATGCTCTTGCGGCCTGTTTCAGACCATAGATTGCTTTGTGCAGCTTGCACACTTTGTGCTCTTGGCTTTTGACTTCGGATCCTTCCGGTTGGAAGGTGTATACCTCCTCTGATGTGGTTCGACTTGTCGAGGTTTAGACTCATTGTTGGAGAATTCACAATCACACATAAAGGGATGGAAGGGCATGATCATAAGAGAATCACTCAAAAAAACAATCATGATCAAGGAGCTCAAAGGATGGAGGCTCTTCTCATTTGGACATGGAGTAGATGCATTACACAAAATCCTCCCTTATACAAAGGGTGAGTCTCTTAAATAAACAAGAGAGATCCTTAGGTGGCATCCTAGTGGCATTTCCACATTTCACAAATCACAAGTGGAATAATGCTCTCCACTAGAGGTCACCATCAAAAGGTGGCTCACTCTACTTTCTTTAGGAGGGGTCTACTTGCATTTATTACTTTGCCTAGAAATACTAGATCTTACATCGTCATTTTATCTTTTGGGATTCACCATGAGGCTTACACAGTTTCTACTTGAAAGTATTAACTAGTGTTCCTCGGCTCTCACTCTTCGTTCATCTTGTCTTCTCAAAGACCTCGTTGGTCTAAGGTGAGAGGTGCTCTTGGGTAGCTTTGGCCGAGTTCTTGGAGATTCGTCAGAATCAGCCGACATCACGTTTTTGAGTGTCCAAATTGTAGAGCTTGTATGCCTTGTGGTTTGGGAAATAGCCGATGATAATCAACTTTTTGCTGGTGTCGTCTAGCTTTTGTCTTAGATCTTCAAAGATCTGAGAGTAAGCAATGCATCTAAACACTCGAATGTGCTTGAGGGATGGCTTCAATCCTGTCCACACCTCATAAGGTGTTTTGTCATTCAAGGCCTTAGTGATGAATCAATTTTGTAGATAGGCAGCTGTAGTAACAGCTTCTGCCCAAAAATTCTTTGGAAGAGAGGCATGGGCCAACGTGCTCTTGGCACTTTTGATGAGTGTCTGATTCTTCTTCTCAGCTACACGGTGAGTAGCTTTTTGTATATTGTTGATATATTCCATTGGCCTTGTGGAACTCCTTGAATTCTATGGAGATAAATTCTCCCCCTCTATCAGTGTGTAGAGCCTTGATCTTCCTCTGGATTTTCAACAGACGCCTTGAACTGCTTGAAGAACTTGAATGCTTTTGATTTATTCTTCAGAAAAAAATCAGCAGTCCTTCGAGAGACGTCATCAATGAAGATTAGAAAATAGAGAGCTCCCCCTTTCGAAGTAGTTTGCATTGGGCCACAAATGTTGCTATGTACAAGATCAAGAAAAATTAGTGCCCTTTTTGGACTCAAAAAGGGCCTCTTCCTTGCCTAAACAGGTTTGTTAATCATAATTAGTTTAGTGTTAATCAATCCTACGTGGCACTTTTACCTTGGGTTACCACATAGGGTGAGCAAGAGTTAAGGGCTAAATATAGGTCCCATCATCCATAGACTTTTGTAGGTACTTTGTAAGGCAAGACTAGCATATTCATTGTCTTGGTTCCAATAGGACAACAGCTAGGGCTGTAGGTGGGACATAGACTTGCAGGCCTCATTTAATGCCCAAGTACATTTCAAATTTGAAAATTGCTTATGAATTTTAATCAACCCACTTTTGTGTCCCCCTTCACATTCAAACTAAGACTACCTCACTTTCATTAGCCTTTCACATACCAAATAATTTATTTTTTTCAGATGGATATTATTTTTTTCAAAATTGGCCTTCAGGATACATTTTCATTTCGCCATGGATTTAGTCTGTTTGACCTCAGAACCTCAAAAAAGGTGTTTATAAGTCAATTTGCTTTTATTAGTTTGCAAACGAAAATATATTCCAGAGGCCAGTTTTTCGTTTTTTTTGGCCCAAAATCGCGATTTTTGGCCGTTTCGCTTCATCAGAAGGCCAAAAATTGCGTTTCGGACCAAAAAAAAAAAAAAATTCAAAATCAGGCTAAGGCGCGATTTTGGGCCGTTTGACTTGGTCAAACGACCCAAAATCGCGCCTTAGCCTGATTTTGAAAAAAAAACAAAAAAAAAAAAATTTGGTCCGAAACTAAAAGCATTGGAAAAATTCTTTTACATGAAGGTTTCGTAGATAATCCTGGGCAATTTTTGGCCTTCTGATGAAGTGAAACGGCCAAAAATCGCGATTTTGGGCCAAAAAAATGAAAAACTAACCTCCGGAATTTTTTTTCTGTTTGCAAACTAATAAAAGCAAATTGACTTATAAGCACCTTTTTTGAGGTTCTGAGGTCAAACAGACTAAATCCATAGCGAAACAAAAATGTATCCCCCAGAGGCCAGTTTTTCATTTTTTTGGCCCGAAATCGCGATTTTTGGCCGTTTCGCTCCATCAGAAGGCCAAAAATTGCGTTTCAAACCCAAAAAAAAAAAATTTCGAAACGCAATTTTTGGCCTTCTGATGGAGCGAAATGGCCAAAAATCGCGATTTCGGGCCAAAAAAATGAAAAACTGGCCTCCGGAATATATTTCTGTTTGTAAACTAATAAAAACAAATTGACTTCTAAACACTTTTTTTGAGGTTCTGAGGTCAAACAGACTAAATCCATGGCGAAATGAAAATGTATTCCAAAGGTCAATTTTGAAAAAAATGATATCCATCTGAAAAAAATAAATTATTTGTTATGTGAAAGGCTAATGAAAGTGAGGTAGTCTTAGTTTGAATGTGAAGGGGGACACAAAAGTGGGTTGATTAAAATTCATAAGCAAGTTTCAAATTTGAAATGTACTTGGGCATTAAATGACGCTTGCAAGTCTATGTCTCACCTAGAGCACTAGTTGTTGTCCTATTGTTAGCTACTAGGTACTGTGTGTAGCTATTGTTGGTTACTAGGTACTTTCAAGTGTATCCATCTAGGGTTAATGTAGGGTTAATGCTAGAGGTGTACTTTGTGGGCCCACACTTGATTTAATCTACACCATTGAATCTGCCATGTCATATGGACCATTCCTGCTCAATTGTCACACTTTTATTGGTACACATGTCGTCATTAACACTAATCCAGATTAGTGAAGAGGCCCTTTTTGAGTTCAAAAAAGGCCCTAATGCTTTTAGAAGTATGAACCAAATCAGAAATAAAGGAACTTCTAGCATGCTTGCTGATAATACAGCTTTCACATGGAGAAGTTGGTTTGCTAACCGAAGGTAGATCTTGCACTAGATTCTGAGTCGACATTTGTTAAATACTATTGAAGTTAAGATGGCCTAATCTAAAATGCCAAAGCATATCAGTTGATTCAGAAGTGGCTGTATGAAGAGCTTGACTATTAGAAGAATAGTAGTGGTTGAGTTTGTAAAAGTAGCCACTTCTTCTCCCGACAGCTAGGACTTTCCAAGATTTGTCAAGAATTGTACAACCTTCTGCATCAAATTCAACCTTCCGACCTAAATCAATGATTCTGCTAGCTGAGAGTAGGTTTTTGGTCAGATTTGGAACGTGGAGAACGTTGGACAACAACTTGACCTCACCTTTTTGAAATTCAACTCTGACTGTTCCTTCACCCTTGATGGAATGAGATGAGTTGTCTCCCAGTTGCACAACTCGAGAGTGGGCCAATGGCTTGTAATCCTTGAACCAGTCTTGATGGTGAGTCATATGTTGTGTTGCTCCAGAGTCCAAGTACCAGAAATCGATATCTTGTTGTTCTCCGACCTTGGTCATGAAGCCCGCTTCATCTTCCCCCTGTTGCTAGATTGAGTGACTGGTTGTAGTAGAATTTGCTTGCTACTAGAACTGCTTTTTCTTTTCGTTGTTGTATTTCAAAGCTTATCCTTGATATCATGGCCAGTCCTCTTATAGTATCTGCTAAATAGTTTTTTTCACTGCTTGGAATGGTGAAGAGTTTGAATTCGATCCAGAACAAAAATTCAATCCAGACTGCATGTTGCTCTTCTTGTCAAGACAACTCCACCAATCTCCATGTTCCATTCTTCATAAGAGCTTGATACTCGAGATCCATTGCTTGGATCCACTCCTCTTCTTTCCTTGCTTGATCTACACTTGTAGGCTCATCCAAAGAGGTTAGGAAAACAACAAAATTTCCAGAAACTACTTGCTTACCCTTTTGATCATATGTGAGCCTTGGAGGTAATTGTCTTTCTCTTGATGTTCTCCTTGGCGTTTGACTAGATGAAGGTCCATCATCATCACCATCCTAAGTAGGATCCTTCTCATCAACATCAAGAATGTTAGATCCATCCACTCTACCATCAATCATGCTTGAAGACACCTTTGGAATATTCCCCTCATCAAAAATGACATCTCTACCAACAACCACTTTGTTAGTAGAAGGAATGTAAACCTTGTAGGCTTTACTCACCTCACTATATCCAACAAAAATACCTCTTCGTGAAGATGGATCCTCCTTGGTCCTATCATCAAGAGTAATGTTGACATAGCATGTGCATCCAAAGTTTCTTAGAAAGTTGACACTCGGCCTCCTCTTGAATAGCATCTCAAAAGGTGTCCTTCTGTCCAAAATAGCACTCGGCCACCTATTGCACAAGAAATTGGCACACAACAGAGCTTGATCCCAAAATGGTTTGTCAAGATTAGCACTTAACCTCATAGCTTTAGCACTTTCACATAAAGTCCTATTCTTCCTTTCAGCCACTCCATTTTGTTGTGGGGTCCTTGATGTTGTATACTCCCTCTTGATCCCATGCTCATCACAAAAGGCCTTGAACTTGTTAGATATGTACTCACCACCATTGTCACCTCTCAAGGACTTGATCTTTGTGGAAAATTGGTTCTCCCTTGCATTCTTGAACTTGAAAAAGACATCATACACTTCATCCTTGCTCTTTAGTAGATAGATCCAACAAAATCTACTAAAATCATCAATGAATGTTACATACATCTTAGCTCCACTATTGCTAATTGTAGTAAATCCATGAATATCCGAATGTACAAGTTGAAAAGGCTTTGTAGATCTAGAAATAGATCTAGTATAAGGTAGTCTATGTGACTTAGACAAAGCATCTAGTTTGAACAACTTCCCTTGCCTTTTACCTTTTCCAATCAAGACATCCTTTCTTTTGATCATATAAGCATCTCCATCAAACTCCACCTTGAGGCCTTTACTTAGCATTTGACTCACACTAAGCAAATTCTTGGTATTAGATGGAATAAACAAGACATCCTCCAAATGAACATTCCTATTTGTAGAGAGAGAAATAGGAATTGTGCCAATCCCTTTTATTGCACACGCACCATCATTGGTCGTGTAGATCACCCTCTTGTCATCTTTATATGCTAACAAAGAATTGAAGTACTCTTTGTGAAAGGTCATGTGTGAACTTGCTCTACTATCAATCCACCAAGGATCTAGATCTCCATCATTAGCAAGCATACATGAAGACATCACAAAGGCATCATCATTTGCATCTTGAACATCCAAACCATCCTCGTTAAGAGTAAGATTACCCTGCTTGTCTCCTTGATCTCTCTTCTTCTTGTAGCACTTACTTGCAAAGTGTCCTTTGATGCCACAATACAAGCACTTGAGCTTTGATCTATCCTTTTTTTTGCCACTTGAAGAAGCATCCACTTGATCTTGCCCTTTAGACCACTTGCTTTTGGTTTTGCCCTTTGTGAACACAGCATCCTCTTGAAGTGTCGATGTAGATCCACCTCTTGCGTGAAGCCTATATTCCTCATTGATCAAGATCTCTTGAAGATCCATCAAACTTGGCAAAGTCTTTTGAATAGCAATACTTTGAAAAATGTTAGCATGAGCATCCAACAAGCCATTAAGAATCACTTGAATAAGCTCTCCTTCCTTAATGCTTTCATCTATGCAAGCTAACTCATCATTCAATGCTTTCATTCTCAAAACAAAGGTACTTGGACTTTCTTTATTCTTTTGCAAACAAAAAAAGATTTTCCTTCTTAGAGTCAACACTCTAGAAGTAGACTTGGACTCATAAAGCTTCTTCAATGAATTCCAAGCTTCCAAAGATGATGTGCACTTACCAACTTCCTTGAGAAGTTCATTGGTAACATTCATCTTTATCATGTGTAGAGCCTTCTTGGCCCTCTTGTCCTACCTCAATTGATCTTGTTGTGTTGTTGGTCTCTCCTCCAAACCTACAACAATATCCAAAACATCATTCATCTCAAGAAGTGACTCCATCCTCACTTTCCACAATGAATAGTTACTTGAGGTAAGCCTATCATTGGCTTCCAACATGACTCCAATTGAGGTTGCTATGTAGCAATGACCTGATCTTCCCTTTCAACCTGCTTCAATGCACAAAGCACTCCTTTGAACACCAACAAATGCTTTCAAAAGTAATCACCAAGATTTGAAACTTTCTCACAAATTCTCTTCTAGCACTTATCCAAGCAAATCAACACATAGAATCATGGAATCTTGATCAACCTACGATCTATCCTTAATCTAATGACTTTTGCCACTTCCTAAGATTGAAACACACTCAAATGAACCACAAGATTTGGTTCAGCCATTAGATGAGCTTTAAACAGGGTCCTGAAGAATTGAAGTGCATTATGGCCTTCAACTTCATTAGAAGTTTTCATACTGAAAGTTGAGTTGGGTCCCTTCACAAGTGAAGAGTGAAGTTTCTTCAAAGTGAAGAAACAGTTCAAAAGCTAGAAAAGTCCCTATTTTTGGGTCCTTTGCCCGTTTTGACCCAAACGAAAGGCTATAACCTCCAAACGAAGGGCACCCGGACTGTACCTGCAAGTACGGTATAGCAAAACAGAGCGGTTGCAGCGGAGAAAGTGTTTGGAGTACGCCAGAAGTAGTTTCACCATTCCACTGGGCACGTTGTTGGGAATTGACGACTGAGTGCATTTCGGAAGGCGACGCCGATTTGGCTTTCAAATTGCTGGAAAAGCGGCGAGTGGCCTGGTAAGAAAAAAAGTGCAGGTCATTATTTTCAACTTCTAACATCACTGTTGGCCTCGACATACTATTCTTAGTCTAAGGCAGAAGTTTTAAGCAGTTTTGCGATGACAAACATGGGAGAGTCCATTTTGAGTGAAAGTAGCAAATTGGACGGGATTTTCAACTATGCAGTGTGGAAATTCAAAATGAAAAACATACTGATGGAGAAAGATGTGTGGGAAGTCGTCACAGGTGATGAGAGAAGGCCGCCAAATGAAGCAGACATCAAAGTGTTCGACAAAAAGATGAGAAAAGCTTTGACCCTCATTAACTTGTCAGTGAAGGATCACATCATTGCCCACATTTGTGATGCTATTACACCTAGACAGGCATGGGATGTGCTAAAGGAACAGTTCGAGACGTCAAATCCGTCAAGAATCATGTTTCTGAAGTCAAAGCTGAATAGTGCCCGCATGGAGCAAGGAGAGCACATTCAGACGTACATGACCAGAATCAAGACAATGAGAGATGAACTGCATTCTATTGGAGAACGCATACGTGATGTGGAGCTGGTGCATAATGCATTATGCGGCATTGCAGAACCCTATCAGATGTTTGTAAGCGGAATAGCATCAAGTGAAAGATTGCCAACCTTTGACGAGCTCACAGGAATCTTGATGCAGGAAGAACAACGACAAGAAATGGTGAAAGCTAGACGTCAAAATACTGATGATCAGGCTCTTGCAACACGCCAAAAACAAGGCAAGTGCAAGGGTAAGAAGAAGACTAAACAACAATTTGCCAAGTCTCAGGAGGATGAGGGATCTTCCAGCAAAACTAAGAAGAAAGGCAAATGCTTCCATTGTGATAAAAAGGGCCACTGGAAGAGTGAATGTCGCAAATTCCTGGCGGAACAAGGCAAGGAGAAACCAAAACAAGCAGGTAACCTTGTCGATGAGGGTGAGATTGAAGACTCTAGCATCTTCATATCTGCATTGTCATCTAATCAAGATGATCAAGCATGGTATATTGACTCAGGAGCCACAAGACACATGACAGGTAACAAGAACTGGTTCAGTAGTTTGAAGGCGTTGGATAATGGAACATCTGTTTCACAAGCAAATGGTGAGGTGTGCATGATCAAGGGGATAGGCACAGTTTCAATCCAACTATCTGACGGTAAAAGCAGGTTGACCAGGGAGGTACTTTACGTACCAAGTTTGAAGAAAAATCTACTTTCTGTTGGAGTCATTACTGATCAAAAGTTGAAAGTAGAATTCGCCCATGATCGTTGCTTTGTGAAGGATGCAAACCAAAACTTCAAAGTTATTGCGAATGGAGTAAGAGAGCCCAATACAAAATTGTACAGGTTGAATGCCACAATCAAGGGGCAACGCGGACTTGTGTCATCCATTCCTTTGCAAACTGATTTGTGGCACAAGAGGCTTGGTCACTTGAACTTGGGAAGCCTCAGTATGATGAGAAAATTGGAGATGGTAACAGGACTGCCTACAATAGAAGATCACTTGAAATCGATGTGCGAATCTTGTATATATGGGAAGCAGCATCGAGAGAAGTTCAATAAAGGAGGTGTTGCAAGAGCAAAGAACATCTTGGATTTAATCCACATAGATTTATGCGGGCCCATGAGGACCATGTCCTTAGGAAAAGCCTTCTATTTCATGACCTTTATTGATGATATGTCACGTAAGACGTGGATCTACTTCTTGAAGAAAAAATTAGATGCTTTTGATAACTTCAAAAACTTGGTTGAAAATCAGACAAGTAAGAAGATCAAAGTCTTAAGATCAGATAGTGGAGGTGAGTATAAGTCTAATGACTTCAATGATCTTTGTGATCAATGTGGGATTAAAAGACAATTTACGCAAGCTCATACTCCTGCTCTCAATGGTGTAGCTGAGCGCAAAAATCGTACGATTGTGGAAAGTGCCAAATCTATGCTAGCTGAGATGAAATTACCAAAAGATTTTTGGTCAGAAGCATGTAGCACGGCAGTCTATCTTCAAAATAGAAGTCCTACCATTGCCATACCAAAAATTACACCTGAGGAAGCATTCACAAAGAAGAAGCCAAAGGTGAACCACTTGCGAATCTTTGGATGTAAGGCCTTTGTACATATTCCTAAGGAAGAAAGACGTAAACTTGATGTAAAAGCTATCAAGTGAATATTCTTGGGATATGATGATCGCGTGAAGGGCTATAGATGTTTTGATCCAGTCGAAAACAAAATCCATATAAGTCGAGATGTTATCTTTGATGAATCCAAGATGTATGAAGATGAAGATGTTGAGAAGATAGACACATCCAGTAGGAAAAATGGCATAGTGAGGATACCACCTGATGATGATCCATTCATTGACCTTCCGAGTGATGAACATGAGGATACATCTCAAGATACTACTACTTAACCTCAAGAAACAGGTTGGAGAGGTAGGGACAAACCTTTTGGTGCACGAAGGATTGAAATTGCAGGTGACAAACGCAAGGAGAAGGATGTACCGTGGGATACATTTTCACCAGGAAGCCGATCACGTGACAGAAAGCTCCCTAAGTGGTTTGAGAGATTGATGGAGAGCCGCGATATAGATGACTTTCCAGGATCATCTAACCAGGGAGAGCTACGAAGATCAACAAGAGAGAAGATACTACCTGAAAGGTATGAAGCAAATTATGCTCTGTTATCCAACATAATTCAAAGCAAAGAACCTTCGACTTATGGTGAAGCGAAGGATGATGACATTTGGATCAAAGCCATGGGAGAGGAGATGGAGTCAATTGCTAAGCATAGCACATGGGACTTAGTAGAACCACCAGTTGGCAAGAAATCCATTGGTTGCAAATGGGTATATAGAACTAAGTACCATGCAAATGGAAGCATAGCAAAGCACAAAGCAAGATTGGTAATCAAAGGGTACGCACAAAATAAAGGCATTGACTATGAGGAGACCTTTGCGCCAGTGTGTAAGTGGAATACTCTACGTCTACTTATTGCTTTAGCTTCACATTTTGGTTGGCCTTTGCATCAGATGAATGTGAAATCTGCTTTTCTAAATGGTGAGTTAGAAGAAGAAGTGTTCATGGATCAACCTGAAGGCTTTGTAGCGAAAGGACAGGAGAATAAAGTATGTCACTTGAAGAAAGTGCTTTATGGTCTTAAACAAGCACCACGTGCGTGGTATAGCAGGATTGATGCCTACTTTCATTCAAAGGGGATGGTGAGAACACATTCTGATCCAAATCTATATGTCTTATGCTTTGATGGTATGGTTGCTTTGATTGCTCTTTACGTTGATGACTTGATTATTACGGAAAATAATCAAGAGATGATAGACATAATCAAGAAAGACCTCATGGAAAAATTTGAGATGACGGATCTCAGCCTGATGCATTACTGCCTTGGAGTAGAAGTGTGGCAAAAAGGACATGAAGTAGGTTTAACACAAGTGAAATATGTCAAAGAGTTACTACACAGGTTTAGGTTGCAGGATTGCAAACCAGTAAACACTCCTATTGAACCAGGTAAAAAGCTTTCTAAGCTTGATGAACCACAGTCATTTGATGCTACGCTATATAGACAGTTAGTAGGGAGCTTGATTTACCTTACCACAACTAGACCAGATATATGCTATGTTGTTGGCATTGTAAGTCAGTTTATGGCAGCACCTACGAAAATGCATTGGAGAGCAGCTAAACGCATTTTGCGTTATGTGAAAGACACATCAGAGTATGGCTTGATTTACAAGAAGCATGATGGTTTACCTGAGTTGTGTAGCTATGTGGATGCGGACTGGGGAGGTGACTATGATGATCGTAGATCCACCACAGGATATATATTCCAATTTTGTGGTAATTGCTTTTCTTGGTCTAGTAAGAAGCAAAGTACAATTGCTCTTTCCACCACAGAAGCAGAGTATAAGGAAATGTTGTGAAAAATTGTCAACTAGTAGTATTTTCCTAACTTGAGATTTTGTAGGCCTATGGCCAAATAAAAGTTAGAGATAGGTTCATACATGTATGTAGAGGCCCAAAGTATGTGTACACTACTTTTGAGGTCACATTAATTAGAGGAGGTCGAGTGTGGAGCTCTTCTATTGGCTCATAATTTGGTGCATTCCTATTTGACCAAATTTCTAGGTATATGGGTGAATCCTATTGGACCCCAATTTTAGCCTATCATAAGACAAGTGGCCAAGAGGCACTATGGCTGCTATAAATAGCCATCTCCACGAGTATGTACACATCTCATTTTCATTCTATTGAATGAATGTTATGCTCTTTGAAGGTCCATCTTCTTCTCTCTCACTTTTTTGTTCATATCTTGCATTCTAGCCACTAGAATTGTGATTTCTTTGTTGCTATGGCTTCACACGTGTGAAATGCAGGTTGTAGGCTCTGAAGTACGGACAGGGACAGCAAGTTTCTGTTTGTGGAAGCTTATGATCAGATTTTGATGTTTAGTTGATGTTTAGTATGCTTAACATCACAATTTCTATCATTTTTTCAATCTAGATGTGCATAACTTCCATGGCCAAGATCTTTATGAAACTTTAGCATCTTTTGGATCTGAGTTTTTCACATGGTATCAGAGCATTAGGCGGCCAAATGTGCAGGTTTTGCCAGATTTAGAAGAGATTTGTGGGCGAGTTTGCTTTTGTAGCATTCCAATCAAGTTTCTAGCTAAAAATCTTGTTGATTTATGTGTAGAAATTGGATCTTTGTGATCAAAACATCATTTGTATGCATTTCAATTGAAGTAGGGCGAATTCCCTCTGTACTTATCAGAATAAGGAGACAAAAATTGTTTTGGAAAGAGGGAGATGCAAGATCCAACAAGATCCTATTAGTTTTCCATTCTAGCATATAGTTTTTTGATTCAATTTCTTGCTTCTTCATGTCAAAAACTTCAAAATTGATGTAACCCTCTGATTTTCAGTTTGCTGAATGATTCAAGAGTGTATTTCAATCTTAGGAGTGAGGGAAAAGCAAGTATATTGAGGTTTGGTCTTGGTTTGATCAAGAAATCATAAAACTAGTGGCTAAAATTAAGGAAAAAGTGAGGAAAAGAGAGAAAAAGTAAGGTTTTAGGTTCCAAATCTTTGTGATTTCTTCTTGTGTTTCATTTGTTGATTCAAGAGAGTGCTTAGTGCATTGGAACAGGTCAAAGATCAGAGATCAATCATTGCAACATGGCTACAAATGGAGGCTACATGTTGGAAAGCAATGATAGGCTTACCTCCCTCAACTATTCTACTTGGAAAGTAAGGATGGAGTCTTTGCTTGAGATGAATGAGTTGATGGATATTGTTGTAGGTGTGGAGGAGAGACCTTTGGCACCTCAAGAACAATTGAGGTATGACAAGAGGGCAAAGAAAGCCCTTCACATGATCAAGATGAATGTGACAAATGAGCTTATCAAAGAGGTTGGTAAGTGCACATCATCTAGTGAAGCTTGGGAAGCCTTGAAGAAGGTTTATGAATCCAAGTCTACTTCTAGAGTGTTGACTTTAAGAAGGCAAATCTTTTCTTGTATGCAAAAGAAGAGTGAGAATGGACATGCTTTTGTTTTGAGAGTTAAAGCATTGAATGATGAGTTAGCATGCATTAATGATGGCATAAATAATGAGGAGCTTGTTCAAGTGATTCTCAATGGCTTGTTGGATGATCATGCTAATCTTGTTCAAAGTTATGCTATCCAAAAATGTTTACCAAGTGTTGGAGACTTGCAAGAGGTCTTGTTGGCTGAAGAATTCAGGTTGCAAGCAAGAGTGGGAGCATCTTCTACATCTCAAGGAGGAGAAGAGGAGGCAATGTTCTCTAAAGGCAAGTTCAAGGGCAAAGGTAAAAGCAATTGGTCTAAAGGGCAAGACCAAGGTGAGCACTCTACTTTTGGCAAAAAGAAGGATAGATCTAAGCTAAAATGTTTCTATTGTGGAGTCAAAGGGCATTTTGCTAGTGATTGTTTTAAGAAAAAGAGGGATCAAGGGGAAAAGCAAACCAATCTAACTATTGATGAGGGTGGGGATGAGCTTCTTTCAAATGATGCTTTTGTTATGTCATCTTGCTTGTTGGCTAATCATGGAGACATTGATCCTTGGTGGATTGATAGTGGAGCCACTTCTCATATGACATATCATAAAGAGTATTTTTCATCTTTAATGGCATTTGATGGTGATAGGAAGGTAATCTATACCGCAAATGATGGTGAGTGTGCAATCAAGGGGATTGGCACAATTCCTATTTCACTTTCTACAAATAGGAATATAGAATTGAAAGATGTTTTGCTCATTCCATCCATTACCAAGAACTTACTTAGTGTAAGCCAAATGCTTGACAAAGGATTCAAAGTTGAGTTTGATGGTGATGCTTGCTTGATCAAAAAGGGGTGTAGTATCATTGCAAAAGGGAAAAGGCAAGGGAAATTGTTCAAGCTTGATGCATGTGTTGTTGCTAACCAAGTTGGATGCATGGCAAATGAACAAATGTCAATTCAAGAGGTATGGCATAAAAGGATGGGACATCTCAACTACAAGGCCTTGGAGGTAATAGCCAAAAAGGAGGTAGTAAGGGGACTTCCCAAGTCTCTTACTTGCTTGAATCATGTTTGTGAAGAATGTGCTTTGTCTAAATCACATAGATTGCCATATACTAGATCTATATCTAGATCTAAGATGCCTTTTTCTCTCTTGCATTCGGATATTCATGGTGTTACTACAATTAGCAATGGAGGTGCTAAGATGTATGTAACTTTCATTGATGATTTTAGTAGATTTTGTTGGGTTTATCTACTAAAGAGCAAGGATGAGGTGTTTGATGTGTTTGTCAAGTTCAAAGTTGCTATTGAGACTCAATTTACAACCAAAATCAAATGCTTGAGGAGCGACAATGGTGGTGAATACATTTCTAACAAATTCAAAGCCTTTTGCGATGAGCATGGGATCAAGAGGGAGTACACATGTCCAAGAACACCACAACAAAATGGAGTGGCCGAGAGGAAGAATAGAACCTTGTGTGAGAGTGCAAAGGCAATGAGATTGAATGCTAATCTTCCTAAACCTTTTTGGAGTGATGCTTTGTTGTGTGCAAATTTCCTATGCAATAGATGGCCAAGTGTTGTATTGGAAGGAAAAACCCCTTTTGAAGCTTTGTTTGGTACGAAGCCTAATGTCAAGTTTCTAAGAACTTTTGGATGCATTTGCTACTTCAACATTACTCTTGATGATAGAACTAAGGAGGATCCATCTTCAAGAAAGGGCATTTTTGTTGGTTATAGTGAAGTAAGCAAAGCATATAGGATTTATGTTCCTTCAATCAAGAAAGTGTTCACAAGTAGGGATGTCATTTTTGATGAAAGTAACATTCCAAAAGTTGTTTCAAGTGATGATGGTGTTGTTGCAACTAATGTGCTTGATGACAATGGAGTTGATGACACATTGGATGTGGATGTTGAAGAAGCCTCTTCAAGTCAAATTCCAAGGAGAACTCCAAGGCATAAAGTGAAACCCTCAAGGCTCACTTATGATGGCAAAGGTAAGCAAGTGGTGGATGGATCCAACTATGCTTTCCTAACTTCTTTTGATGTACCTTCATGTGTAGATGAAGCAAGGCAAGAAGAGGAATGGATCCAAGCAATGGATCTTGAGTTTGAAGCACTTATGAAGAACAACACATGGAGATTGGTGGAGCTTCCAAAGGGCAAAAGTGCAATTGGATGCAAATGGATCTTCAAGGTAAAGACAAATCAAGATGGATCTATCAACAAGTTGAAGGCAAGGTTGGTGGCTAAAGGTTATGCTCAAGAGCATGGCATTGACTATGAGGAAACCTTTGCACCCGTGGCAAAGATGGTGAGCATAAGAGTAATCATTTCCCTTGCAACTCTTTATGGATGGGATCTTTGGCAATTAGACATTTCTAATGCTTTCTTGAATGGTGATCTTGAAGAGGAAGTCTACATGGAGCAACCCGAGAGCTATGTTTCTCATAGCAAGCCTAATCATGTGTGTTTTCTACAAAAAAGTTTGTATGGTCTTAAGCAAGCACCAAGGAGTTGGTATGCTAGGCTTAACTCTTTTCTACTTTCTCAAAACTTCACTATGAGTGAGTATGATCATTCACTTTACTTTAGAATTAGTGCTAATGATGTTACAATCCTTCTAATTTATGTGGATGACATTATTTTAAGTGGAGGGAACAAGGAAGATATAGAAGATATCAAGAAAGCACTAAAAAAGGAATTTGAAGTGCATGATCTTGGTCTTTTGAGCTATATCTTAGGAATAGAAGTAATTAGAACTTCTCAAATCACTTTTATTTCACAAGAGAAGTATGCTATTTCTATTCTCAATAGATTTCATATGGTAGATGCAAATCCTATTGATACACCTATGGAATCACATGTAAAGCTAACTATAAGAGGTAATGAAAGATCCTTCGAGGACATTACTCTCTATAGGAAGCTAATAGGTTCTCTTATATATCTAACCATCACAAGACCTGATTTATCTTATTGTGTTGGTAGATTAAGCCAATTCATGCAAGATCCTAGCATAGAACATTGGAAACTAGGAAAGAGGATCTTGAGATACATCTCGGGAACAAAAGATTTTGGCATTGTTTATAGAGGCTCATCACCTAACTTATTTGGTTTTTCAGATTCAGATTTTGCAGGAGACCTTATGGATAGAAAATCCATAAATGCACATGCTATTTTCATAGGTGATGGAGCTATCTCATGGATGTCGAAGAAACAAGCAACTATATCACTTTCTTCTAGTGAGGCCGAGTACAAAGCTTTGACATCATGCACAAAGGAGATGGTGTGGATCAAGAGGATGATTATGGAGCTTCATTTGCTGGATTTTTCAGAGAGTCCAATCATCTTTTGTGACAACCTTTCAGCCCAAAGTCTAGCAAGCAATCCGGTTTTCCATGCAAGGAGCAAACATATCGAGGTGGCTTACCATTTTGTGAGAGAACAAGTGTTGGCAAAAGAGATCAAGCTTGAACATGTCCCATCAAAGGAATGTGTGGCTGATATCTTTACCAAAGCATTGGGAAAGGACTTATTTTTCAAGCATAGAACAAGTCTTGGTGTACTTTCTAAATCTATGCTAAAACTAGTTGAAGAGGGAGTGTGAAAAATTGTCAACTAGTAGTATTTTCCTAACTTGAGATTTTGTAGGCCTATGGCCAAATAAAAGTTAGAGATAGGTTCATACATGTATGTAGAGGCCCAAAGTATGTGTACACTACTTTTGAGGTCACATTAATTAGAGGAGGTCGAGTGTGGAGCTCTTCTATTGGCTCATAATTTGGTGCATTCCTATTTGACCAAATTTCTAGGTATATGGGTGAATCCTATTGGACCCCAATTTTAGCCTATCATAAGACAAGTGGCCAAGAGGCACTATGGCTGCTATAAATAGCCATCTCCACGAGTATGTACACATCTCATTTTCATTCTATTGAATGAATGTTATGCTCTTTGAAGGTCCATCTTCTTCTCTCTCACTTTTTTGTTCATATCTTGCATTCTAGCCACTAGAATTGTGATTTCTTTGTTGCTATGGCTTCACACGTGTGAAATGCAGGTTGTAGGCTCTGAAGTACGGACAGGGACAGCAAGTTTCTGTTTGTGGAAGCTTATGATCAGATTTTGATGTTTAGTTGATGTTTAGTATGCTTAACATCACAATTTCTATCATTTTTTCAATCTAGATGTGCATAACTTCCATGGCCAAGATCTTTATGAAACTTTAGCATCTTTTGGATCTGAGTTTTTCACAAATGTGTAGTGCTGCACAAGAAGCTATATGGTTGAGACAAATCTTGGAAGAGATTGGCATGAAGCAGAAAAATTCCACAACTTTACAGAGCGACAGTCAAAGTGGCATTCAGCTAGCAAAGAATCCAGTGTTCCATGCAAGAACTAAACACATTGAGATTCAATATCACTTCATACGTGAAAGGCTGCTAAGTCATGAAATTCATGTTGTTCATTGTAGCACAGAAGAACAACTAGCTGATATTTTCACTAAGCCACTTGTTGGAGAAAAGTTTGATAAGTTTAGATCAAAACTTTCTGTATTTAAAGTTTGTTGACTTTAAAGCTATGTATATGACTGTATAAAAAGTGACTCTACTTTAAGGGAGAGAGTTAGAATTAAAGTTAGAATCATTGTGTTACTGTACTGTGGGTCCTATCAGTGGATAAGGATTAGTTGGCCTCGCCACGAGGCAAGTCGATGGGACACGCGTCCCGCCAACGGCAACCTGGGTCATGCATGGGTTGCCTGAGTGAACAAATATATGTACAGTGTAATTTCATTTTGAGAAACACAGTTGCTATGTGAGCTTGCTGAGGAGAGTGATTTTCTGTCTGTGTTACTGTGTAGCATGATCTGTGTTAATGTGCAAAGCAAATTCTAAGTGTATGATTCATTGTTGATGAATCATCATCCTCTTTTTGGGCTACTGAATTAATAATCCAAGTGATCGGATCAACTTTGACTGCACATTCACAATTTTCAAAAGTGATTTTTTCGGTACCCTAGTTATGAATTACTTGCACAACTCGTAACCATGGGCGTCCCAGTAGGACTCCATAGACATTTGGTGCGTCAGGTAAGTCCATTACTACAAAAGTAATGACAAACTGTACTCCAACAATTTTGACAGGTATGTCTTCATCATTTTTCGCGGATGGACTGTCATCTAGCGTAATGGCAAAAGTCGTAGGCTTAGTTCTTGGAAAGCCCCACTTTGCACACAGCTTTGTTGAAATTAGGTTAACTTCTGAACCGCCATTTATCATGGCTGCTTCTTTAGAAAATTGTTTATGTTGTATCGGCAGAGTGATGTTTTCCTGCTCACTTTTTCAGGACGCTCTGACATGTACCTCATTAGATTCTTCAAATCCAGCACAAAAAAGTGATTCTTGATGGGCTTCTGGTTTGATCTGAGTTAACTTCTGCGCTAGTACTTCCTTTGCTTTCGGCACCAACTTTAAAAATTATCCCAACTTTAATATTTATCTTACTAGATAAAATATTCATGAGTAACTGTTATGTCCATGGCCAGTAAGTAGGATTCAATATACTCCTAGTCTTGGATACACAGTACTCTAGTAAATGAAGTGTTAGTTATGCCATGTCATACTGGATGTGAACCGAAAGTAACTAATATCCTTGTGAGGTCCATAACACACTAAATGGAGTTGGGTATGAGACAATGTATGCATGTGTAGAGTTATCAATAATAATTCTATGAATAGTTGCTCCATGCTTAGGACTCTATTCTAGGTGAATCTATGTATAGAGAACTTAGGGCTATGCATGGCTATGTGCCCAGGTTGCTTTTGGCTCTATGTATTGAGGCCAAACACGCCCTACTCCTCATTGTGGTCATTGATTCATTGTTAGGGTTTCACTCTACCTTCACATCTTATTCCTTGGCTTGGGGGTGAAGCTTCTAGAGTTGATTGGTTGCTTCTACTTGGTTGGGTGGTTGCTCCATAGTGTGTTTTCCATTGTGTTTTGTCTTGTAAGCAGGATCTTAGGGAGCTTCCCTTATATTGGTATCAGGCAAGGCTTACGAAGATTGGAGAACATGGAGAAGGGCTACCTTTCGTTGAAATTTCGGATTGGATCATTGGAATTCTCTTCCAAGGTGGATAACAAGGGTGCAAGTGAGTGTACTATTCCACTTTCAATCTGCATGTTGCTAAGATCCATTACTCTTGGGATTCTTTGTGATTTTATGGAGAATTGTCCTTGAAGGCCAATTTGTGATGCTTTTTTAGAGCTTTTTCTTGTGTAGATCAAATTCGATCTGAATTTTCCAGCAACTGAACTTTCGTTTTAGAGTTCATTAATGAAGAATTTAGTAAGCACAAAATATATAGTAAGAACCAAAATCCAGCAAGATCAGACCAATTAGATGATTATAATTCTGTAAATTGGTTTGCATGTTTTAGAGAAAGAGTTGTATGTCATGAATTTCCACTTTATTGTGATGAAAAAACCGAAAAATAGCCAAAAATGCATATTTGCAAAATTCATGTATGAATGGCTATGTTTCCAATTTGAATTTTTGTCTTTTGTTGTTCAAACAGTGAAATGCCTTATGATCTCTTTTACACACCTACCATGATCTCTTTTACACACTAGCCTCATCCATTCTACAAACAATTTTGGTCCCTAGCTCCCTCCCTCTACTCCCTCTCTCCCTCCACGCTCAACAAATGTCACCTTTTAGGGGATGTTATTGACCTCAAACACATTTTACACTTGCAATTTTCAAACTAAAGGTTTTGTGAATGGATATTGTGGAACAAAAGAAATTGACTAGTTTACAATGAGAAGGCAACATCTTTATTACTAGCTAATTTTGTATAATCATTATTACAGATAAGGGAATTCCAGCATGGTGTGACATTGCAACAACATTGATTCTAATTCTTTAACTTAAATGGGGGGCGTCCTCATGACTCAAATAAGTAGATTTGTTTAGGCTCTATTAAGTAGATTCTATTTTTTGTTTCTAATGGTACTCCACATTTTGGGCATAATTTTGTTGTTCCATTATTTTCCGCTGCTATCCTACCATTTTCGACGTGGTATCAGAGCTCATTTCTGATAACATATTGATTTTCAACATGGTATCAGAGCGGGTGGCTCAATAATCTGCATTTCTATTGTAGGTTATCAGTCTTGTTTCTATCAAGACATCATTTCAGCAAGTGCACATCTAGCAGTATTCAGATATCGTTGTTTTTACCAACAATCTCTACACCAGAATTGATCCATCTTCTAGTTCATCTTTGATTTACAAGCTTGACGGAGAGAACTACCATCTCTAGAAGTTCAAGATGAGAGTAGTTCTACTTGCAATTGCAAAAGAATTGTGGGACATCGTTGATGGCACTGAAGGATAGTGTTTCGAGCCATCTCAATACTATCAAAAATCTTATGGAACAAATGACTGCAACTGGCTTAGTCATTGGAGATTTCGATGCAATAATGACTCTATTATCGAGCCTCCTTGATGCCTACAAAATTGGGTCATGGCTATTTCAACCCAGGAGCTTCTCACTCTTTCAAGAGTAATTTCTATGCTTCTACAAGAGGAGATCAAAAGACCAGCATCCTCCTCTGGCTGAAGATCGGATCCTCTAGCTCTATATTCAAAAAATTAGAAGTTCAGATCCAAGAGATCTACACAGTCAAATTATCTTAACAAAAGGAGCAACATGCAGCAGCCTGTATCAAACACACCATCAACTTCAGATTCTTCATCATTGCAGCCATGAAAGAATCTATTTTGTAAGTACTGTAAGAGGACTGGTCACCTTATCAAGGATTGCAGAACGTTGCAATACAACAACAAAAGGAAGCAACAATTCTAACAACAAGGAAATGCTATTTCTAGCAGTCACTCAATCCAGCAACAAGAGGAAGATGAAGCTGCCTTCTTGACCAAAGTCGAAGAACAACAAGATATCGATTCTTGGTATTTGGACTCAGGTGCATCACAACACATGACTTACCATCGACACTGCTTACATGACTATAAGTTATACACCCATTCTAAAGTTGTGCAACTTGGAGACAACTCGACCCATACTATCGAGGGTGTAGGAACAATCAAAGTCAAATTCCAGAAAGGTGATGTAATATTTTTGTCCAATGTTCTTCACATCCAAATCCATCGAAAATCTGCACTCATTAACAGAATCACAAATTCAGGTCAGAGAGTCGATAGGGCTGAACTATTCTTGACAAATCTAGGAACTTTTTTGCTTTCAATAGAAGGTGTGGCAATTTGTATAAAATCAGTCACTCTAATTGTACAAGTAGTCAAGCTCTTTTTACTTTAACTTCTGAATCAATTGATATGCTTTGGCATTTCAAATTAGGCCATTTAAATTCCAATTGTATTCAGCAAATGCCGAAACAGAATTAAGTACAAGATCTATCCTTCATTAGCAAATCAAATTCTTCATGTGAAAGTTGTATTATCAACAAACATGCTAGAACTCTAGTCACTTCTTAGTAACATTAGGAATCGGACAATGTTTTGATTTTTCGATTTTGATTGTCTTTTGTACTAATAATATTTTCGTCAGAATTTTCGAATTACGTAAAATAAAGCAAAACTTGAGTTTTTCAAAAAAAATCAAAATTTTGGTCATTTTTTTTTCGTTATCTATGGAATCGGTTTAGATTAGTGAATTGATTAAACTGAGTTTATCAGTCAAAATTGGTCACATTTTATTCACTAAGTCTGATTTATTTTTTGGTGGTAGATAAGTTAAAATTGACAGAAGGAACCGTAATGAAATTGTTGACAATTTTTACTGTGCTGTCATTTTTTTTAAACATTTGGAGTTGGGAGCTCCCAGATTGAAAGTTAAAATTTGAGTTTTTATTTTTGTTGTTGAGTTTCAATTTGGTTAAAATTTGAAATCAGTTACTTGTCTGATAGTCTTCTAATCGGTGTTGATCGCTAGAAATTAGTCAAGTGAACATTTGTGCAAAATACTCGTTAAATTTGAATTAAATGAGTGGCAATAGTATTCTTTATCTAGACAGTAAATCTGATAGGATACGGTTCAAGAATTACTGAAATCCTATTGGTGGGATTTCCATTCGTGTAATTTCATATTCTGTGTTTGTATAGGTTTTGACAATATTAACGGAGTAATGCCAAACCAATCAATAAAAAAAAAAATAGTCCAATTTTATTAAAAAATTTGTAATAATAGGAATTACATAACTGATTTCATTTCCAATAAAATCCTATGGTAAATTATACTCAAAAGATTAGACTAGTACTGTTTCACATACTAGTAAACGATTTTTGGTATATCAGATATTCAGCCCAGGTATAGGACATAAATGAAATTATTTTAGACTTTTTATCTACAATAATTAGTTTTTAAACATTTACTAATGTCATTACGTCTTCATTGTACCTCAGCTGAAATAAATTTTCAGTGAACTGAAAATTCTAAGGAGGGAAGAAGAGTGGACATCAGAGGTAGTAAGTGTGATCGGAAAATGTATTTTGCAGTTAGAATTTCGGTAATCCCTGTAAATAATTGCTTAATACTGGATATTAATTTTTTGGATTAAATTCATTTAATTAAATTGATAAATGTTAGCTTTGTAACCATTGAGTTATCCGCAGTTTTGGATGTCAATTGTGATGTTAGAAGTGGAATCTGATACGTGGATTACATTGGATCTGTTAGTTGATAGAAGCTTGTCCCTAGATTTGATGCATCATTAGGGGTTTGAAGCTTATCATTAACCAGAAAGGATCAGGATGTAATATTTAACCATGTTAATTCCTCTATTTAAATCATAGGATCAGATGTGGATTTGTGGTATCCATCTGATAGACATGCCAGTCATCTGAATAAATGGATTCTCCAATGTTTGGGAACAAAAGATAATATCCTATATGGATTATAGGACAACTAGATGATCAAAGGGTCTCTAGAATATCAGACAAGACGGTTAAGTGTTTTATGGAAGGAAAAGCTGATGGTATGGGACATCAGTAATTTTGGAAAGAAAATTCTAGGACTGTAAAAATCTGATGATCAATGATGTGTTTAGTACCTAATCGCGATATGAAAAAAAAAAGAAAATCATTTGATCAAATGTGAGGTATTTTAGAAAATTCTGAAGTTAATCTAGATCCCAATGTGGTATCTCATTATTTACAAAATCAGAAGCCCTCAAATATATTTTTTGTTTTTTAGTTAATCCTTTACTTCTTAGTAATTTTTTTGAATATAAGATATCAGACTGATTTATATGATTCTTTCTAGCATGAAGTTATTCTTCTGAAAGAATGTTATGTCATACAAATTACTACTTGAATAGACTTGGAATTCAGATAAATTCTAAGGTTAAAATATTTCAATTTTTTAAACCTAAAATATCTTTGTTGTATAAATGGACTTCAATGGAATAGTAGCTTTTATCACTTAGATTGAAAATATTTGAAGGAGAAGTCCTATTTGTAATGAAGTGAATCCTGTATTGGAAGCACTCATCACTCACTTTTTTTGGATTTGGATATTTTCATATATCATCTTTCCAGTTAACTTTTATTGAAATTGATAATTTCTTTAAAAGGAGGGGTGAAGTGGTGGAATAAATTTCTATTTGGGAATTTGTGGGTTGCATAGTTTTCAGAAAAGAACCAGCTATAATATAGAAATGAGATTTTTCTGGAAGTAATTTCGAATCGATTCAGAGTAAGATGCCTGATTGGAACTTTTTGAATAAGAGAAATTCTCTAGGAATTGTGTGGACAATCTAGAACAAGTTTGAAATTTGAATCATTATCTATAAGTAGTACAGTAAAAGGTCAAAGATTACTAATTCCATTTTGATTGGAATAGAAGTGAAGGTTGGGTGAAGGAATACTGATATTTTTGCATAAAGAGGTTGATTTTCTTCACAAAAAATGATCAAAATTTTAAATTGGTTTGATATCTAAATTGTGCTATTTTGTAGAACCATTGAAATAATTGATATAAGGAGGTGCCTGAGGTGTTGTTGGCCATAAGGATTCAACATTGTGCCATTACCTGAAATACTTTGTACAAAATGAAATTTGTATTCAACATGACAACTTTTGTTCACAAGCAGGAACTATAGTAATGGCAATAAAGGCATTGTCCTATTTTTGTGATAGACATAGATATCCTAACAGTACATACAAGATCATTTTTGTAAAGAGGGATATAGCTATAAAAATATTGGGTTATGTTTCTAAAAATGTACCCAAAGGATCATCTGCTTTAGCAATGTACGCAAGTTACATAGAGTTGAGCAAAAGAAGATCAATTGAGCATCTGGATCCATATGAGACAATTTCTTCATGACCATACTGCTCAGCTGACCTTTGATACCGATGAAGATATGTAATAAGTCCGAGAGTTCTGTATTGGAACAACCTAATCTTAGTTTTAGTACTAGGATCAGAGAGGGGTTGTTTGAGTGGAAGAAATTATGTTATTAAAAGAAATTGGATTGGAAAACTACTGAGAGTGAATTTTATTCGTCTTAGAGATTTTTTTCGGATATGTTATTTACTCATGAGAAATAAAAAATATTTTGTAGCTGAGTTACAAGATCTTAGTGAGATATGTGAGTAACATATGTGGGTTCTGGAGGAATCTGCCAAGTAAGAATGTATTTATGTACTGGGTCATGGTGAGATTATTCTCATATGTGCACGATTAATCTTGTACGAATCTACAATGTAATCCTAGTTACTAAGGTTATCTGGTGCACTTAACCTAGTCGGCAAACATAAGCATATGATCAAGTATAGTTTTGACAGATACTTGCAGAGTTAACAAATCTTTGCATGAAAGATTTATGAATTAACTTATAAATGATTTGGGTAAGGATCTAAATGTGGTGGTATACTAGAATAATTGAATTCTTCACCTAGACATTTGAGATTTCTGAATTATTGGCAATTAACTTGAGTAGTTGATTACTCCAGGATGAAGTTCATTGGTAAAACAATCAGTGTGATATGGTTTCACCAAAAACTGATGGTTTTGAATTATATAGCTTGTAAGATGCATGAATAGTGAATCATTTGGGTTCATCAGTTAAAATCATGTGCATTGTATATACAATATTCTTGGGATAGAGTATTCCTTAGTTAAGGAATAGACTCAACTCATTTGTGATTGTATTCCAGAGCGCTCAATTGGATAACGAATCATAATGAATCCAAGAATAATAACTGAATTGATTTTCAACAAGACTATGGTAATCTAGATGTGATTCTAGATTTTAATCTAATGTTTTTTGTAGTTGAAGATGATTGTCATTTTGGTATGCGTTCAGTCTTTAATTACTAGTTGTTTATAGAACTTGAATGTTGCACTTCAATTAAAGAATCATGTTTTCAAAGTATTCCTAAATCCAGTATCTTCTTAATGGAAAGATTTTGGAACGACTCTTACTTTTCCTGAGTTATGTTGTTGGACATATACTCCAATATGTTGTAAATGATTAAGTACGATTATGGATTCTAGAAAATTATGATTGACGAATCATATGAATCTAAATATTTATGGTTGATGGATCATAAATAGATACTTAATTATTGTTAGAGGATTATAAGAAATGGTGATGATTCTTAAGTGTGGTAATTAATTCTTGATCTATTATTTGAGGAATTCAGATCAGTGTTATGATAACTGGAGAATTTAATCTATCTAGTGGATGTTATTTTGTTACAGTTTATGGTTTGTAGATGCTTGAGTACAGTTCTTCATTTGATTGGATCTCCAGTTATCATAGGAGACCGACAAGTCTATTAAGATGAATGAATGCTATTAGAAACATGAGCATTTAACTCAAAAGAGTATCTGGGATACTCAAAGTTGAGTTTTAATCATTCTATATCTTAATGATTTTCCTAGAGATTCTAATTGAATAAATTGTCATATCTTAGAATTTGGATTCCAAGGATATTTGTACTTGAAAGCTTGTGAATTATCTATCAGAGTTGTGAATATTTTCAGACTGTAATTATAATTATTTTATTATTTCTTTAACTTTAATCTCTTAAGTTAGGTTATTTCACCCAGTGTTTCATGTAAGTGCTTTACATAAAGGTGATGTTACTGACTTGTGGTGAATGTAAGTCAGATGGAAAATTTATCGCTTACTGTATTTTTCAAACCTGAGTTGTACTCCAGTGTAGAGATTATCACTTGGAAAAGAGGATTATCTCTGGGTACTTGTTTGATGTGAAAGTTAGACTAAGGATAATGATTTTCTAGGTTGATATTGAGAGTTAAAAGAACTGTTCCTGTTATTCTTTCTTGTTTAGAGAGCTTCTAAGGATAGAAGCTGTTTAAGGAGGGAAGAATGTTATGTCCATGGCCAGTAAGTAGGATTCAGTATACTCCTAGCCTTGGATACACGGTACTCCAGTAAATCAAACTGTTAGTTATGCCATGTCATACTGGATTTGCCGAAAGTAACTAATATCCTTGTGAGGTGCAGAACACACTAAATGGAGTTTAGACAAGGTATGAGACAACGTATGCATGTGTAGAGTTATCAATAGCAATTCTATGAATTGGTCCTTCTAGGTGAATCTATGTATAGGAAACTTAGGGCTATGTATGGCTATGTGTCCAGGTTGCTTTTGGCTCTATATATTGAGGCCAAACTCGCCCTACTCCTCATTGTGGTCATTGATTCATTATCTCTCCATGGTTGATTGACAGTGTGATTAGCTTCCTTCCTGTCCTTACGGCATCCAAAACGGTGCACAAACAGCGAAGAAATCACCAGTTATGTATAAAAACTGTAACCCCAAGTCCGGTTTCAATTTTCAGCTGGCTTCAAAATTGTCAATTTTTCACCAAATTTTTCCTTGTCTGATGCTATGCACAGGCTAATAATCCCTCTGCTGAGCTTAGCAAGCCTCTATAAATTAGAAACCGTGCACCAGTGCTTCTCTTTCCGTCTTCAACCCGCCGTAAAACCCCGAACTCTCAGAAGACAGTTCTCCCGAAGCTCTCTTCAACGGCGACATTGTACTGTGTACACTCCCTGTACGGCTCTGATACCAACTTAGAATTTGCTTTGCACAGGAACACAGATCATGCTACACAGTAACACAGACAGAAAATCACTCTCCTCAGCAAGCTCACATAGCAACTGTGTTTCTCAAAATGAAATTACACTGTACATATATTTGTTCACTCAGGCAACCCATGCATGACCCAGGTTGCCGTTGGCGGGATGCGTGTCCCGTCAACTTGCCTCGTGGCGAGGCCAACTGATCCTTATCCACTGATAGGACCCACAGTACAGTAACACAGTGATTCTAACTTTAATTCTAACTCATACATGTGACCGACCAATAAAGAATTGGGGAGTTCACTATGACTCCCAAACCGATATTGTCAACTGGAATCAAGCTCTTGCAACAATTGATTGTACAGGAGGCTATATCTGTCAACAAGATAATCAGTCCAACTTGAGTGAAATTAGCATCTAGGTGTAGGATGTTGATAGGAACAAATTTGGCATAGATGGCAAATTATGCATTTCCACTTGTAATGCCACTATTGTGCCAAAATAGAGTAAGAGGCTAAACTCGTGCCAATTAGAGTGTAGACAACTGTAATGCTTTTGTTTGATGAATTCTAAGAGGTCCAATAGGATTTAGAGGTGGAACGATGTGAGTTCCCATAGGAATTTGAGGTTTGCTTGAATATAGTCCAACAGAATTAAGATGTGCATGGATCAATGGTCCAATAGGATCAAGAGGTGACAAAGTGTGGTCCAATCATAGTTAAGCATAGTGGTAGCTCGTGGATCTACTAGTATCATTGTACTCCTCATTTTGGATCTAATTGATTTGGTGATTGTGTGGATTTTGAGTGTCATTGGATTTCTAGCTTTATCTCTCTACCCGAGAGCAAATGATGGTTTTTCTATCTCTACCCGAGGAGAGCAGCTTGTTTTTACTTAGAATAATTTTTGAATACTTCCCACACGTGTGAGTGAGAGTTGGAAGTGATTGAATGCATGTAGTAGGTTTTTGCCATAGAATCAAAGATAGATCTTGAATCTCAATCTAGTCTTGATCTTGGTGCATCTACACACCTTAGGAGATCACAAGTACATGTTGTGGACAATACACACTTGTGAAATCAACAGATGGTATCAATTAGAATCATAATTTCTATTGCTTGTTTTTTCAATTGGCAAGTTTTTCAACTAAATGTCTCTAATGCATTTTTAAATGGATATCTAGAAGAAGAGATTTATATGGATCAGCCTATTGGGTTCATCCATGACAAAAACAAAGTTTGCTTTCTCTTCAAAAGTCTCTATGGACTAAAGCAAGCTCCAAGGTCGTGGTATTCTCGACTTAACACCTTTCTTGAGAACTAGGATTTAATCTTAGTAACTATGATTCTTCCTTGTATGTCAGGTTTTATGATAGAGATATTGTCATACTTCTCATTTATAATTGATGATATCATTCTAACAAGAAGTTGTATCAAGCTAGTTGAGAGGCCAAGGTTGCACTTGGAAAAGAGTTCAAGATGCAAGATCTTGGAAAAATTCACTACATATTAGGATTAAGATTGACTTTCTTAATGAAGAAGCTTTTGTATGTCAGTCCAAGTATGCTCTTAGTGTTAAAAAAAATCAATATGCTAGATTGTAAGAGTATAGAAACTCCTATGGAGCAAATTGTAAAAGACCCTAACAAAGGTGATGAAAGATCCTTCGTGGACATCACTCTTTTTAGGAGTCTTATAGGCTCCTTAATTTGGCTCACAATAACTAGGCCTGACATAAGTTTTAGTGTGCATAAGTTGAGCCAAGCTATGCAAAATCCTACTATGCATCATTGGAAAATGGCCAAGAGAGTACTTAGATACATATCTTCAACTTTTGATTATGGTTTGTTGTATAAAAGTGAAGATCTTTCTATAGTTGGCTATTTTGACTCGGATTTTGCAAGTAATAAAGCAGATAAAAAATCTACAAGTGCTTATGTCATATATCTTGGAGGAAACTTGATATCTTGGCTTTCCAAAAAGCAAGATACTGTATCACTCTCATCCTGTGGAGTTGAGTATAAGGCACTCACTACTACTACAAAGGAAGTGAGTTAGGATCACCCAACCTTCTATGCCATAACTCCTCCTTAGATAAAAAAGCAACTTCACAAAAGTTTGCATTCTCATAAGAATTCAACTTGAAAATTCCACCATATCTAGATCCATCAGCTAGGACCTCATCATTTTTCTTGATAAAGCAAGTACTGAAAATTGAACTTTACATCACAACCACTTCAAGCAACTTTCCAACACTAATCAAGTTCTTTGTAAGTTTAGGAATAAAAAGAACATTGGAAAGTGCAATAACTTTAGAAGAAGCAAGTTTCAATGGAATGTTGCCAATTCCTTCAATAATGCACTCATGATCAGTTGCGGTATAAATAGATCTTTTAAGTCCTTTGTAAGGTACAATTGAGTCAAAAGACTCCTTTGAACAACACATATGTGAAGAAGCTCCACTATCTATGTAGCAAGCTCTATCTTTCTTGAAAGGTGATGAAGTAAGACTTGACACCATGAGTGATCCTTCTCCATCACTTGCAACAAAATCTTTTTCAATCTCTTTGGAGAGATTTTGTTAAGATCCTCAAAAGGATTGCCCCTAAGATGAGGATAGGAGAACACGATAAGAGAGACTATGGAGCCAAACCGCCCAACCAATCCTAGATCAAACCTGGACCTAGCCCCCAAGCCATGCCATGTGAAACAAGAGGAGAAGAGAGAAACTGGTAACCTAAACCCAATATGCCGACGGGAGAATCCCCACCTCATTATATAGAGAGTAGAGTGTTGTGCATGAAACCATGCAACTCCCATGCAGGTCAACTATAAATAGATCACATCTCCTCATGTAGTCCTCCTGCCTATATCCGTCACACAGACATGCAATACTCCATATGTGTCAATTAGAGTGTTTGGGTCCTCTCAAAGTAATTAATCACAAACAGGCCTTGACATGGAATTAAATCACGACGTGACCAATAATCTCGAGTACTGGAGGCCGGTCTACCATATTAGGACTATTCCAGGTTCTTAACCAAATATGGCCATAACATTCTTCCCTCCTTAAACTACTTCTATCCTTAGAAGCTCCTTAAAATAGGAAAGAATTACAAGAACAGCTCCTTTAACTTTCAATATCAACTTAGGAAATCATTATTCTTAGTTTGACTTTCATACAAAACAAGTACTCAGAAATAAACCAATTTCTAACTGTTAATATCTGTTCTGGAGTACGAGTTTGAAAAGTACACTAAGCAATAAATTTCTCAACTAGATTACACTCAACATAAGTTAGTAACATCACCTTCATGTAAAACACTTACATGAACCATTGAGTGAAATATTCCCTAACTTAGGAGATTAAAGTTAAAAAATAACAATAATAATTACAGTCTAAAATTATCTACAAACTCTGGTAGACAATTTATAAAAAGCTTCCAAGTACAACTATCCTTAGAATCCAATTCTAAGATATGATAACTCATTCAACTAGAATCTCTAGGAGAATCATTAAGATATAGAATGATTAAAACTCAACTCTGAGCATTATAGATACTCTTTTGAGTTAAATGCTCCTATTTCTAGCACCAAATACAAGAAAATAGCATTCATTCATCTTAATAGGCTTGTCTGTCTCCTATGATAACTGGAGATCCAATCAAATGAAGAACTACACTTGAGCATCTACAGACCATACTGTAGTAGAATAGCATCCACTAGATAATGTCTGTGAGATCCATAGGTAGTAGAGTCATGTGTATGAAACCATGCAACTCCCATGCAAGTCAACTATAAATAGATCACATCTCCTCATGCAATTCTCTGCCTATATTTGTCACGCAGACATGCAATACTCCATATGTCTCAATTAGAGTGTTTGGGTCCTCTCAAGGTAATTAATCACAAACAGGCCTTGACATGGAATTAAATCATGGCGTGACCAATAATCTCAAGTACTGGAGGGCCGGTCTACCATATTAGGACTATTCCCGGTCCTTAACCGAATATGGCCATAACATATTTGCTTGCTTGAGTTGGTTTTTCTTCTTGAAGCAATTAGAGGCATAGTGCCCCTTCTTGCCACAAAAGAAACACTTGACTTTCTTCTTCTTGGTCTTTGAAGTAGAAGGATGAGACGAGTCATCCTCTTCACCATCTTTGTCTTGATCCTTAGCTTTGTCATTGTTGAATGTTTGAGAAAACTGGTTCTTGTTCCTTTCTTTATGCTTGTCCTTGACAAAGAGGGCTTTGTCACTTCCAATATGCTCGAGTTTGGTCATCCTAGAAAGTTTATAGCTTTGCATAGCTTCTTCAGAGATGAGAATTCCTTGGAGAGTTTCTAAATTAGGCAACTCCTCCTTAATGGCAAAGGATTGAACAAGATTATCATAGTCATCTTTCAAGCCATTTAAAATGACTTGTTCTAGCTCATCTTGGTTAATTGTAACACCAACACAAGAAATCTCCCTATGAAGATCTTTTACTCTCAGAACATAATTTGATGCACTCTCCTCACTTATTTGAAAAATTTGGAAAATATGATTTCTAAGAGTGAGTATTCTAGAAGTATTCTTTGCTTCATAGATGGACTTAAATGCATCCCAAGCATCTTTAGTTGTGGTGCAAGGTCCATCTATCTTAGAATCTCATCAAATACATTCATCTTAATGAAATGTAGAGCCATTCTAGCTCTCTTCTTGTACTTTGGTATTTCAAGTTGTGCTTGAGGCTCCTTCTCAATACCAAGCACTATGTCCATAACATCCTAGAGTATCAAAATAGACTCCATTCTAACCTTCCAAATTGAGTAATTAGAGGTGCTTAGTCTTTCACCTTCTTCTAGGAGATATCCTCCCACAGATGCCATAATGTGAAGACTTCTTACTTATTTGACAATAATATGTTTGAGCTTGTTCCAATCAGACTTAATGTTGCTACTCTCTTTCACTATAGGTATTTTCAAGGATGTGCTACCTTCCAATGTGAAAAACTTGCAACCGTATTTGAGATGAATCTCAAATATTCGACAAAACAAGATTTTCTAGATCAGATACTCAACATGGATTGAGGCACTTAGACAAGTTTGAATCCTACTTTTGGCACGTGTGAGATGCTTCAAAAGAAAACACTAATGGTACTCAGAAGGCTCAAAGGTGTTCGATTAACATTAAACTTAGTCTTGATCTTCAGTTTCTTGTGTAGGATACTCAAAACAATGGATTCAGAACAAAGCAAGATTGAATCAAATCAAAAAGTGGTCACTCATATTTTGGACCTTTCCCTACCCTCTTTAAGAGCTTATAACTCTAGATAGACACATCAGATTTATTTGGTATTAATTTTTATGGAAAGTACACTTCATAAACTTTCCATCAAGCTATAACACCACTATCTTTGGATCAACTAGCAAGGAAATAGAAGGGACTGAAAATCTCTGATTTTCACACGTGTGAAATTCCAGAATTCCATACTAGCACTATTCAGACCTGAAATTCAATTTCAATCCAATTTGATCCAAACACTTTTCAGAGAAAGGTAAAGAAAAGTGAATAACTGCTTTTTTTGCTTGAATTAGCTCTCAAATTCTTGTACAATCAAAGATGTTAGCATGCAAAGCTTAATTTCGCTCTGACACCATGACAAAATTTCCAAAATTCACACGTGTGGGAATGATCCACAAGTATGATTGATCTTATTAAGCTTTATGATTAGCACAATAACCTGATTCTAGATTAAATAACGATTACAGAATTTATGGCTTAACCACAATCTAGCATGCTAAGAATCAGATAATGATTGCTTTGAATTACAAATGAGAAAAGTACAAGAATTTAGTGTATGAGCATTAGCCTCAACACGAGTTAGAGAGAGAAAGAGAGAGAGATATTCAAGCAAATATGGTATAGATCCAAAATGGCATGGAATAGCTACAAAGCTTTGGTTCTTCATCAAAGATTATGAGCATAGCTACACATATTTATGGAGTTTGAGGTAGCTCGAGGTAGAACCACATCCATCCACCTTTCAATCACATCAAAGTGTTTCTTTTGTGGCAAGAAGGGGCACTATGCCTCTAATTGCTTCAAGAAGAAAACCCAACTCAAGCAAGCAAATCTATTATGGCCATATTCGGTTAAGAACCGGGAATAGTCCTAATATGGAAGACCGGCCCTCCAGTACTCAAGATTATTGGTCACGCCATGATTTAATTCCATGTCAAGGCCTATTTGTGATTACTTGCCTTGAGAGGACCCAGACACTCTAATTGAGACATATGGAGTATTGCATGTCTGTGTGATGGATATAGGCAGGAGGACTGCATGAGGAGATGTGATCTATGTATAGTTGACCTGCATGAGAGTTGCATGGTTTCATGCACAGGACTCTACTACCTATGGATCTCACAGACATTATCTAGTGGATGCTATTCTACTGCAGTATGGTCTGCAGATGCTCGAGTACAGTTCTTCATTTGATTGGATCTCCAGTTATCATAGGAGACAGACAAGCCTATTAAGATGAATGAATGATATTTTTTTGTATTTGGTGCTAGGAATAGGAGCATTTAAATCAAAAGAGTATCTATAATGCTCAGAGTTGAGTTTTAGTCATTCTATATCTTAATGATTCTCCTAGAGATTCTAGTTGAATGAGTTATCATATCTTAGAATTGGATTCTAGGATAGTCGTACTTGAAAGTTTTTTATAAATTGTCTGCCAAAGTTTGTAGATAATTTCAGACTGTAATTATTATTATTTTTCTTTAACTTTAATCTCCTAAGTTAGGGAATATTTCACTCAATGGTCCATGTATGTGTCTTACATGAAGGTGATGTTACTAGCTTATGTTGAGTGTAACCTAGTTGAGAAATTTATTGCTTAGTGTACTTTTCAAACTTGATTCGTACTCTAGAATAGAGATTAACAGTTAGAAATTGGTTTATCTCTGTGTACTTGTTTGATATGAAAGTCAAACAAAGAATAATGATTTTCTAGGTTAATATTGAAAGTTAAAGGAACTGTTCTTTTGATTCTTTCCTGTTTTAAGGAGCTTCTAAGGATAGAAGCAGTTTAAGGAGGGAAGAATGTTATGGCCATATTCGGTTAAGGACCTGGAATAGTCCTAATATGGTAGACCGGCCCTCCAGTACTCGAGATTATTGGTCACGTCGTGATTTAATTCCATGTCAAGGCCTGTTTGTGATTAATTACTTTGAGAGGACCCAAACACTCTAATTAAGACATATGGAGTATTGCATGTCTGTGTGACGGATATAGGCAGGAGGACTGCATGAGGAGATGTGATCTATTTATAGTTGACCTGCATGAGAGTTGCATGGTTTCATGCACAACACTCTACTCTCTATATAATGAGGTGGGGATTCTCCCGTCGACATATTGGGTTTAGGTTACAGTTTCTCTCTTCTCCTCTTGCTTCACATGGCATGGCTTGGTGTCTAGATCCAGGTTTGATCTAGGATTGGTTGGGCGGTTTGGCTCCATAGTCTCTCTTATTGTGTTCTCCTATCCTCATCTTAGGGGCAATCCTTTTGAGGGTCTTAACAAAATCTCTCCAAAGAGATTGAAGAAGATTTTGTTGCAAGTGATGGAGAAGGATCACTCATGGTATCAAGTCTTACTTCATCACCTTTCAAGAAAGATGGAGCTTGCTACATAGGTAGTGGAGCTTCTTCACATATGTGCTGTTCAAAGGAGTCTTTTGACTCAATTGTACCTTACAAAGGACTTAAAAGATCTATTTATACTGCAAATGATCATGAGTGCATTATTGAAGGAATTGGCAACATTCCATTGAAACTTGCTTCTTCTAAAGTTCTTGCACTTTCCAATGTTCTTTTTATTCCTAAACTTACAAAAAGAACTTGATTAGTGTTGGAAAGTTGCTTGAAGTGGTTGTGATGTAAAGTTCAATTCCAGTACTTGCTTTATCAATTAAAATGATGAGGTCCTAGCTGGTGGATCTAGATATGGTAGAATTTTCAAGTTGAATTCTTACGAGAATGCAAACTTTTGTGAAGTTGCTTTTTTATATAAGGAGGAGTTATGGCATAGAAGGTTGGGTCATCCTAACTTTAAGTCTATGTCTTCTATGGTCAAGAAAGATAAGGCTATTGGCCTTCCAAGATCACTTTCCAAGGATATCAAGCCTTGTGAGGCTTGTGCTATTGCAAAATTGCATAGAAAGCCATATCAAAAGTCTTTTATTAAGACTACTCATCCTTTGGAGCTTATACACTCGGACGTTCATTTTTCTTCTTCTAAAAGTATTGGTGGTGCAACATGTTTTGTCACATTTACTAATCTACTTGGTTGTATCTACTTTCTTCAAAAGCTATGGTATTTGATCACTTTCTAATCTTCAAAGCTTATGTTGAGAAACAATTTTCTTTCAAAGTTAAGGCTTTAAGATGTGATGGAGGAGGTGAATACATCTCCAACAAGTTCTATGAATATTGTGAGAGTGAAGGAATAAAGAGAGAGTTTTCTTGTGCTTATTCTCCATCCCAAAATGGAGTTGCTGAGAGGAAAAATCGATCTTTATGTGAATGTGCTAAAGCAATCCGAGTTGAAGCTTCTTTGCCTATTGAATATTGGGGTGAAGCAATTAATTGTGCAAACTATTTGTGCAATAGATTACCTCACAATGCACTTCCTGGAAAATCACCATATGAAGTCTTGTTTAAGAAGAAACCTAAGGTAGATCACCTTAGAGTTTTTGGATGTGCTTGTTTTGTTCATGTACCCTTGGAAACAAGGAAAAGAGATGATCCTAATTCTATCAAAGGGATCATGGTTGGATATTCATCCAACAAGAAGGCTTACAGAATCTATGTTCCCTCTACCTCAACTACAATTGAGAGTAGGGATGTTATATTCCATGAGAATCAAAAGTACATCCTTGAGGAGGCCGAGTTCAAAGATTCTCAAAAAGATACTCCAATCATCACCCTTGAAGACTATCATGGAGAGATGGGGCTGAGAAGTGAGGAGGAGTCACCTCGAATCTTTTCACCAAGGAGGTCTCAAAGAGAAAGATCCGAGCCTAGGAGGCTTACATATGAAGATAAAGACAAGCACGTGGAACTCAACTCCACTAATTGTGCTTATTTTATTTCACATGAGGAGCCAAAGGATGTATATGATACACTCAATTTGAAGGAATGGTTTCTTGCCATGAAGGAGGAATATGATGCTTTGATGGCCAACAAGACATGGGAGCTTGTGGATCTTCCATCCAACAAGCACACCATTTGTTGCAAGTGGATTTTTTGAGTCAAATATAATCAAGATGGCACAATCAACAAGTACAAGGCAAGGCTTTGTGCAAAGGGTTTTGCTCAAGTTTATGGACTTGATTATGAGGAGACTTTTGCTCTAGTTGCAAAGATGGTATCAATTAGAATCATAATTTCTATTGCTTGTTTTTTCAATTGGCAAGTTTTTCAACTAAATGTCTCTAATGCATTTTTAAATGGATATCTAGAAGAAGAGATTTATATGGATCAGCCTATTGGGTTCATCCATGACAAAAACAAAGTTTGCTTTCTCTTCAAAAGTCTCTATGGACTAAAGCAAGCTCCAAGGTCATGGTATTCTCGACTTAACACCTTTCTTGAGTCACTAGGATTTAATCTTAGTAACTATGATCCTTCCTTGTATGTCAGGTTTTATGATAGACATATTGTCATACTTCTCATTTATAATTGATGATATCATTCTAACAAGAAGTTGTATCAAGCTAGTTGAGAGACCAAGGTTGCACTTGGAAAAGAGTTCAAGATGCAAGATCTTGGAAAAATTCACTACATATTAGGATTAAGATTGACTTTCTTAATGAAGAAGCTTTTGTATGTCAGTCCAAGTATGCTCTTAGTGCTAAAAAAATTCAATATGCTAGATTGTAAGAGTATAGAAACTCCTATGGAGCAAATTGTAAAAGACCCTAACAAAGGTGATGAAAGATCCTTCGTGGACATCACTCTTTTTAGGAGTCTTATAGGCTCCTTAATTTGTCTCACAATAAAGGCCTGACATAAGTTTTAGTGTTCATAAGTTGAGCCAAGCTATGCAAAATCCTACTATTCATCATCGGGAAATGGCCAAGAGAATACTTAGATACATATCTTCAACTTTTGATTATAGTTTGTCATATAAAAGTGAAGATCTTTCTATAGTTGGCTATTCTGACTCGGATTTTGCAAGTGATAAAGTAGATCAAAAATCTACAAGTGCTTATGTCATATATCTTGGAGGAAATCTTATACCTTGGCTTTCCAAAAAGCAAGATACTATATCACTCTCATCCTGTGAAGCTGAGTATAAGGCACTCACTACTACAACAAAGGAAGTGCTTTGGGTCAAAAGGTTGCTAGTGGAGCTAAAGATAATCATGGAAGATGATCTACCTATGATCATGTGTGACAACATTTCAGCACAAGCCCTTGCCAACAATCCAATATTCCATGCAAGGAGCAAACACATCGAGGTTGCACATCACTTCGTGAGAGAGAAGCTCATTGGAGGGGAAATCTACTTGGAGCACATCGACACATCATCTTGTATTGCAGATTTGCTCACCAAACCTTTGAGCAAAAAAAATTTCATCAAGCATAGAGCCAATCTTGGAGTTATACCAAGATCCATGTTCAAGTCAACATAGATTGTTTTTTAGGAATAGTGTTGAAAATAAAAATCATCTATCTTGACTTTAGGCTTGCTACAAGTTTTGCTTTACTATGCAAGTATGTTGTTTCATAAATGTAAATGCCAAATTTGGCCTAGATGGAACCCGAGCTATATGGATTTTTTATATCTAGTTGGTAGAGTACAACTTGCATATGGATTGTAGACTTAGAAATAGCATTAATATGCTTGTAGAAACTCGGGTCATATCACATGCATTTATTGTAAGTGATTCATAGTGACATTCAAGGCATGCACAAAGTGAAATGGACACATGCATGATGATTTGTACAATTCTAGTTAGAAATAGGACACTTGGTAAAAGTAGGTAGAGATACATGCATGAGATGTGACAAATGTCTCATAGACTCTAGTTTTCACTTTAGATGTGATTGAAAGGTGAATGGATGTGGTTCTACCTCGAGCTACGAACATCTACCCTATAGTGCCCACTTGTATTCTCCCAAGCTAGCTCCAAGTTGCTTCTGTGAATGATTCCAAATCATTCCCTAAGAAGACACTGAGATGTGAACTCCAAAGCCACCATCAAGTCCCTCACATACAGTGCATGCCAATATCCCTCCAAGTGAACCTAATCTTTCATGGCCCAAACCAAACGATCTGCACCATGTCATCATTGGAATTTGCATCCCTAATGCAATACTGATACAACAAATTGACTTGACTCGTCCAAACTGGCAGTTGATCTCATCGATGACAAACTTGATACACTGTTTCACAGCTACAATGGCTTGATTAAGATTGACTTACCAATTGCAAAATCATCACTTACCACTCACCAAGAGTCTCAAAAGTGTGATTACTGACCCATTCTTCATCTCCTGTGTGTCCCACACACAATTCGTCCAATGCAAGTCTGCTATCTTGCCCAAAGGCTTCCAACCGACACCACCCGTGACTGTCAAAATGTGTGTACCTCCAAAGCTAGCCCATATTTCTTTCCGAACGAAAAAAATGCCACTTGACGTTGGTTGGTTCAAACCCCAAGAGTTGAACCTGATCACAGGAATTTTTCATCCGTAACCGGCATACCATGCCTACCTCTCACCTGTGATTGCTTGCCTCTCAAAATTGTCACCAATGATGAGTAGTCATGATGCCAAATTGCACTTCCATCGCTAACACTAGCTTTCTCCACACAATTCCGCTATCATTCACCCCCATGCCGCATTTACCACTTTCAAACACCCTATTACCCTATCAAAAATAAGTAATAATGATTTAGAAGCAATAATGCCTCAATGTACCGTCATGGAATAGGTTTCACCAGCCAAAAATTGCCCCAAATTTGGCCCTACGGTACCCAAAAGATGAATGTAGCCCATCACTAGGTCACCCGCCACTCACTCGAAATGTGTTTCTCCCTACTTGGTGGCATCACTCTATCCGCTGGCTCTGAGCAACCAATTTCAGGGGCCATTTTGGCCCAAGGATGGCCAAAATACATGCCTTCTAGCCAAGGATAGGCCGTTCTAACGCATGAGCTTGCAAAATGAACTGAAACTTTCTTTTGAAATTTCTTAATGAAGAAACAATGACTTTAAAAGTCGGATCCCTTTTAATATTTCAAAATAAAAAAAAAGTAATGAAAATTTTTATTCTTGGTTCCTTCATGGCCCTTCGGGTCCTATTACCCTTCATCCAACAGTTGTGGTATCACCCTATGGCCCACCTTTACTCTTGGTCACTACACGATGAACAGCGCTCCTGTAGCCGCTAATCACTTGAAAATGCTAAGTCCTTCCTCCACTTGGCCACGCGTGCTCAACCGCGGGCTCCCATCTCTCTTCCTTGTTGTTTTACGGAGACTTGAACCTGGGGTTTTGAAGCCTGCCTCATCCCCACACAAGTGCGCTTAATCTACAACATGGCCTCTCATGGCCCTTTACTAGTTAATCGACCTCACCAAGGCGCCCAGCCTCATGATTTCAAAGCACCATAAAACACCTCCAACAGATCAAGGGTTTTTCACAAAGAAACCCTTGTTGAACAAGGAAAGAGATTTCTTGGACATTTTCATAAACTCTTTCTACGACTTTTCTTGCAACTTTTTACACCACTGAGGTAGCCCTCCCTCGGGTGTTCTGAACCAATTTACAGTTCGACTGCAAACAACTTGATTTTCCAAAAAATCCGTCAACACCCCACAAAATTGGAAATTTCTCAAATTTCCTTCATTTTCAACCAAATTTGATCCTATAAATTGCTATGGCTCTCTATCACTACTCTTTGCATACTCATGCAAGCCCCATTGCAGCAAGTGACTGTCCACATAGTGAATTATAAAGCCACCATCGATGATTTTCCCAAACCCACAGAAATTACAAGTTTCTCCATGAGTTCTCCCCGGAATTCACCTACGACGATCGTTTTGATCTTTCCCAATCGAAGGAACTTTGTTGTTTCCTGCCATCCCGACTGCCAATACCCCCGTATGGAGTCTTCTCTCTTGAGACACCCTGAGTGCAATTTCTCCTAGTGAAATATGTTATCCCATAGGTCCACCGAATCGTGCATACTTGCAACACCCTGCTGCTCTGATCTATTTTGGCAGTTTTGAGGCAAACATAAAATTTCAACTTAGAGATAGATTTATATTTGTCAATAAAGGCCTAAATAGTGTTTGTACTATTTTTGGCAAGTAGGTAAATGGATGAGGTCGGATTTGGACCCATTCTAATTGCCTAGATTTCATACATTGCATCTAGACTAGAATTTCTAGGTTTTTTTAATGAAGTACCAAAACCCCGTTTCTGCATTGGCATCTTCGATCGGCACTTGGAAAAGCGTAGATCCTCGGCACTTGGAAAAGCATAGATCCTCGTTCGCTTGCATAAAACCAAGTGTTTATTGTCGCCAGTCTTTATCACAAAACTGCTTTTTCACAAATTGCCGCAATTGGATCAGAATGTCTTATTTCTATAGGTGGTTGACATTCTCAAAATTGGAGAGCTCTCAGCAGCTTCACAACTTTCATGCTCGAGTGCTTTCCATGTGTCTCTTTCTTTCGTTGCATCTACCATGGATGATTTCATCTTTGGTTTCTTGGCAGATTCTAACTTTTGGGAGGTCTGTATCCTCCATTTGCTTTTGGGTGTTTCTGTGGTTCTTCTCTCAGTTGAAGTTTTAGTCTTAAGAAAAATCTTCGATCTAGTAGGTTGCACAAACTTTGGTTATCAGTCTCAAGGGAATGGACTCATCATCAAAATTTGGTGGTAGGAATAGATTTGGATGGACGGTTTGGTAATGGTAAGTAAACATGATGGAAGGGTGAAGGAACTGATAGTTTTTCAGTTGTAGCCTTGGACCCTTGCAATGTCGAGCTTTGACCACCACTTGTTGGGTGAGGAGCTCACTTTATTTTGCAGACTCACTGTTGTCTTCATCATTTTGTTTTTCGGCAGCTCTTTCTTCCTTTGATCCATTACTTTTGGATCTCTTTGGGCTTCATAGGAGGGGATTCAACTATCATTGCTCCAGAGAGTTTCTTTCTATCAAGATCGATCTGACTCATTTGTTGCTTGAGTTTCTTCCTTTCCTCCTCAGCTTCTTTGCTTAATTTCTTATGTTTTCTAGTTGCTTCGTCTGCTTCTTAGATCATCTTTTGGATAATCATTTATTATAGGTGGCAGTTGGTCTTCGCAAGATAATTGCAATGATCTATCAGCTGCTTCGATAAGACTATCAAAAAACTGGGGATTTCTTAGAAGAACAGTGAAATGATGATAAACAAACAGATGAAAGGCAGGGCGGAGGTGGTGACATTGGTAGATGGTGTGGCCGATAGGCATGAGAATGGCGCAGAAGTATGGCAAGAGGCCGGTTGAAGAAAGAGACTAAATTTCCAATGTTTATGTTTTCTTTTTGAAGGATCTTCGTCGTGACTGGGGTACTTCTTCTGATTGAGTCTCTTTGGATTACCCATTTGTCTTCTTAGCCTTGTCTTTTTCATATTTGACTTGTGACCTTGGCTGTTGATCTTGCTGATGTTTAGGGTTTAAATTTGTTTCAATGTTGTTGTAGTTGGCTCAAAAATGATTATGATGATGAGACACAAGAATCAACTCTAACTTGACATGGATTTCACATATTTCTCAAAAATTCTAAACTGCTATACAAGGGGATCTGAAGATGGATAATGAATGAAAATGTGTTCTGGAGATGCTCTACAGAAGACTCTCGTGCAGTAGCTATTCCTCATGCAAAAATCAATCACACAAAATAGGTGAAGAGAAACAAGGAAATAAACAAACGTACAGAGAGTGAGAACTATACAGCACTTGTTGAACAGTACTTGCATGCATCAACATTGAGAATGTACCTTGACAATTGCAATATTCCAGTGTTTGTAGAGTAAGGAGATTAATTCTCACATGCCCTTGTCAAAACAAGACAGGGTTGGTGACACCAAAATCTACCATCATTGATAGTAGATGTTATAAGATATAGCTTGAGATGCAAGTATGGTTGAGGTACTATGTCCTGAGGACCTCTCTAAACAAGATATTCAGAATCGAATCTCTATCTGGATTTTTGAACCCTAGATTTATTGTGTATTGGCACATTGGAAATCTTATCAGCATGTGGAAAGACAAATAGATTTGAGGTTGTGGAAGGGGAGAAAAATTGTCAATTCTCTATGGAGGTTGCTCTTGGTTGGACATTGTAGCAGATGACGGAATATCGGTTTTACTTTCGTTCGACAAGGACTCATTTCATAGTAGTGTCTTTTTGCATTATGGAACTGGTGTATTGTGCGATAATGTAGAAGTTTGCAAGAAACTTCTCGATTGAGCAGCAGGATTAACTGTTGGTTGCTATGGTGCTCGTGTTGTTGTTGTGAGGATCCTATCGTGATTCATAACTGACGTGACGGACAGGGAGAATCGTAGTTGGTTGTTTCGGACAGTCTTTAAAACTGTGTTTTTGGGACACTCAGCATGGTACTTGGTCTTGACTGGACAATCAACCATGAAGTGTTGAGATCTGAAGCATACAGTCGGTTGAGATCTACTAGAATGGCCTCTGGTTGAGATGTGAGCGTGAGCTCCGGTTGAGATTTAAGTTGGGCTCCGATTGAGATTTGAAGTGTGAGGAACGGGAGGAGCGTGAGCTTGGAGTTGAAAGAAATCCAGGTCTGTTAGTGCGCTTGCTAACAACGGATTTGCGAGTCTAACAGCCCGTGGATTTGGGTAATGAAATAGCTTGTGGCTCTATTTAGTTTGTAGAAACTCAGATGTGTTGAAAGATTTGGAGTTTGTTTGTAGGGATCTGAGCATGGACAATCTTGGAGTTCAAGCAGCAACGATGTCAAATGTTGATAGAACCTCTGCTCCAGAGGATCTGTTGGTAGTTTTTATTCTTTACTTCTTGCTTACAACTTTAACGTCTGGGTATTATGCCTGTCAACAAAGACTGTGGGCACTTCTTGAGATTATCTTTCTTTTTAAAGGCCCAGATTAGGCAAAAGGGGCTGATAATCATTGTAGTATTATTTTTGTCCTGCCTGTCAGAGGACAACTCAGGGTCATTCTCTCTTGAATGCACTTACATTCATACATAGATGCAAGCCATGAACATTCATTTACAGATTAGCATGCAGCCCAAATGAACGTTCAATTGATTCTACAGCTACCTACTCTGGAAACAAACTGAATTAGATCCTACATGCTATTGAACTTGCATAAATCCACAGAACAAGAAACAAGAAACTAATCTATAACATTTTAGGAGTCCAAGAATCAAAAAACCAACCAACCTTTTGATTCTTGGACATCCCAAGAACATCAAGAACTGTAATGTCAAAGAATATGCAAGATCTACACCACAAATCCAGCCTATTTCATTTACTTGAATGCTAGCTCCTACATTAATCCACAAACAAGAAAAGAAACTAATCCACTCTAGGAAAGCAGCAAATCTAATCCACTCTACAATCCACAACCACACACAATGAATGGAAGGGCATGATCATAGGGGAATCACTCAAGAAAACCATCATGATCAAGGAGCTCAATGGATGCACCAAACTCGTGAAGGCTCTTCTCATTTCAGCATGGAGTTGATACAATTCACAAAAAGCTCCTCTTCACAAAGAGGGAGTCTCTTAAATAAGCAAGAGAGCTCCTTAGGTGGCATCCTAGTGGAATTTCCACATTTCACAAATTACAAGTGGAATAATACTCTCCACTAGAGGTCACCATCAAAAGGTGGCTCACTCTACTTTCTTTAAGAGGGGTCTACATACATTTATTACATTTGCCTAGAAATACTAGTTCCTACATGGTCATTCCATCTTCCGGGATTCACCGTGAGCTTACACAGTTCTTGCTTGCCATTCCTAACTAGCATTTCTTGGCTCTCATACTCGGCTCTCAGTCTTTGTTAGTCTCATCTTCTCAGAGACCTCCTTGGTCTAAGGTGAGAGGTGCTCTTGAGTTGCTCCGTCCGAGTATCTTGGGGATTCGTCAGAATCAGCCAACACTTGTTAATCCATTAAGTATGTTTTGGATCTATTTTTTTTTCACATGGTATCAAAGCAGGTTGCAGGCCAAAGTTGGAGTACTTTCCAAATCTAGAGGTGGATTTGAGGACGCCATAAATTCTATGTGAATTTGGAGGTGTTTCCTAGCTCAAATCATGCATTTTCAAGTATAGAAAGTGGATCTTTGTAATCCTAGCATCATTTTAGATCAAATCACTTAGTAGGCCAATTTTTGAAACCACTTAATGAAATATGGAGACAAAAATTGCTCATGATTGTGAATGTTACATTCTATTAGATGATGTATGAAGATTCTAGCTTTTGCATATAGCTTTTGCTTGATTCAAGGATTACGAGAGAATATTTTCACCTATGATTTCCAATTGGCTACATCCCTTTATTTCATGTTCAATACCGAAACTCTAAGGAGGCAAAATTTTCAAATTCTTTAAAAGAAGGATGAAACTGCTCATACTTTTGTTTTGAGAGCTAAAGCTTTGAGCGATGAACTAGCATGTATTAGTGAAAGCATTAAGGATTTGGTGGAGCTTGTTCAAGTTGTTCTTAATGGCTTGTTGGGTGATCATGCTAATTTGGTGCAAAATTTTGCTATTCAAAAGACATTGCTAAGTATGGAGGACTCGAAAGAGGTCTTGGTGGCTGAAGATTTTGGACTCCAAGCAAGAGGAGGATCATCTTCTGCATCTTAAGTTGGAGAGGAGGAAACTATGTTCTCAAAAGACAAGTTCAAGGGCAAAGGCAAAAGCAAATGCTCAAAAGGGAAAGATCAAGGTGAGTCTTCTACTTTTGTTGTCAAGAAGAAATATAGATTCAAGCTAAAATGTTTCTATTGTGGAGTCAAAGGACATTTTGCTAGTGATTGTTTCAAGAAGAAGAGAGATAAAGGTGAGAAGCAAACCAATCTAACTCTTGATGAAGATGGTGTTGATGAACAAAATTCAAATGATGCTTTTGTTATGTCATCTTGCTTGTTGGCTAATCATGGAGAGGATTTTAATGAAAGGTTCAACCTCAAAGATCCGCTTGATTAACAAATTCAACATAAATGACTTCCACATGTGGAAGTTCAAATGAGGATGATCTTAATCGAGAAAGAGCTATAGGGATACGTAAACGGTTCAATAGCCAGATCGGCAGAATCTGAACTGCTTCCAGCATGGGAAGCAAAGGATGGCAAAGCACTTGCAATGTATCCTTGAATCTGAAAGACACTCAGATTTCTCACATATCAAACAGTACCACCTTCAAAGAAGCGTGGGATATCCTAACAAGTATCTATGAGACTTCAGATGTATTGACTCATCTCTTTCTGAGGACAAGAAAGATGACATAACAAAAGCATCATTTGAATTTTGTTCATCAACACCATCTTCATCAATAGTTAGATTGGTTTGCTTCTCACCTTGATCTATCTTCTTCTTGAAGCAATCACTAGTAAAATGTCCTTTGACTAGTTGCTAATTCTGGACGCTATTGATAAATGCACTAATGAATTTATAGCTGCTACATGGCCTATTTACAAAAAGTTTTAGATCTGATGAAAAAGTTCATATAGTTGTATTTTTGTCACTTTAATCGTGCATTATGTCTATTTGATTCTAGAAACAAATTTATGAGTGTTTTGCCTAGCTCTAGATTAGTGGAGACTGGTGCATTAACTCTTGGCCTAGACCTAATGTCTAAGTCTATTGTATCTTTATTTTTCAAAACTACCTTTTTTTTGTCTTCTCCCTCTTTAACAAGCCATTCAAAAGTAATGTGATTGCCACTATTGCATAACCATCAATGAATTTTTGAAGAAAAATTCTAAAACCTAAAAATGATTTCACCTGTCGAATGTCTTGGAACTTGCCATTCAATAACCATTTTTAGTGTCACAATCAATTTATAATTCCATCAATTGAGATTATAAACCTGAATAACCATTTTTAGCGTCACAATCAATTTATAATTCCATCAATTGAGATTATAAACCTGAAAATGATTTCATGCGTCAAATGTCTCAGGAACTTGTCATTCAATAACCACTTTAATTTTGTCATAATCAAATACTAATTCCATTCATTGAAATTTTACAACCAAGATAATAAAAATAAAAAATAAGAAAATTTGTTCCTCCCTTGGATAATTCTATCAACTTCAAGTTAGCATTTGACTTTTTCTTGCAATCTGGACTTTGCTTATACATATGGCCTCGTTTTTTCCAAATGAAACATAAATTATTCTTATGTTCCTTTGCCTTTAAATGCAGATTTAAATTCTTTACAAGCAACTTCATCCAACTCAACAGAATATTTGCCACTGTCGCACTTTATTTTCTCTTATGCTGCTTCTTTGAAACACCATGGTAGAATCATAGATTTTTGCAATTGGAATTGCATCCTCAAAATTTGGCAGCACATTTCAATAGTAATCATGCCAATAATCGGCGAGTAAATCTAGGATATTATGTTGTTTTGCCAAATTAGAGTCTTTTAGTGCACACCACATGGGAGGCCAGTGGGTTATTAATGGCGGGTCTCTGGTAGGGAACAAATTTGATCTACAAGATGCTGCTGGTTGCCAGGATAAAAGATCATTAACAGTGAATTCAAGCAATAGAATTTTTGCTCCCACTACAAGATAGATTTCTGTTTCAGTCTACTGTGGTACACAAACATCACAGATCAAATAATTTTGATATTTCAATTTAGAGTCCACCGGGAAATTTAAACCCTGCTATGTCCTACAAATTCCTGTTTGAATCATCCACACCAAAAGATGCAATGCCTCAGCCCATACAAGTGCCACTACACACTGGAAACAGTGTTGTGATTGCAATTCTTACTTAAATCATCTGTTGAAACAACCAACCTTCCTAGCCACCAACGAAGGAAAGAAGCTACAATGTTTCTTCTGCATTTGCAATCTTGACAAGCGCAGTCACTGATGCAGAAATATCAAATAATCGCAAAATATGCTCATAGTGGAATAAAGCTTTCATCATCCTCACATCAAGCTTCATCTTCACTCGCACTTTGCATCATAGGCTGAAGGAAAAAAAATGGAAAGAAGATATAAAATGGCTAAAGAGGTTGATCAAGTAAAAATCATAGCAATTGGCTCCAATCACATCTTGATAATGCCTTCCAAGTTGTTGCATCCTTGACATATACACAAAGACCTTTTTTTTTCTAGCTATATTGCCCCACCCATTATGGAAAACACTCAGTCATTGCCTTGACATGATATACCAAAACTTGCTGTCAAATTTATTAACCCAAAACGGGTGAAGAATAAGAATGGTTTATGCTATGTATACAACAGCCCTGATTACTTTACATTGTATCATCTTAGATTCCAAACTGCATCCACTGAATAGTTGCTACCAGACTCATTCAGGATCAGTTTCTATCCAAATGAAAAGCATATACTCAACCCTCAGCCGACTCCCAAAGTTTCCTTTGATGCCAAAAAAGGAAGTTCCAAAAACTTTCTGCAATCAAACTCTTGGTGTCAGACTCTAGTTGTTGGTACACGTGATGGAGGTACATCGGATACAATCTCACCCGAATCATCAGATGAGTGATCAGAGAAACGAAGCTCCCTTAAAGACTGGGTGAGAATTATTTGCTTTCCACGGTCTGCTCCACCTGTGCTGCCAACTGGAGGAATGTTCTCAAGAGAGCTTCCTAAATCAGCCGGGGATATATCCCTCTTAATACCAGGAAAACTTGCCTTAGCTAATTCTCTTAACAGTTTCAAATCACTTGTCCTCGGATCACTTTTTGCAGCCTTAGATTTTTTTCCTTCCAAAGACCTCGATCTAGCCCAGGGGCTACGTGCTTGCTTCCCTGACCGTTGTATTGCAGCTGACCTAATTTCACCCCCTCCTTTTTCACTGAGAGCTGCAGATCGTGGATCTACCAGAGATGGTGATCCTGGATCATATACAGAAACTGCAGTTGGACCGATTGTGGCAGGTGAGTTAGTTGGCTGGATTCTTGTCTTTTGTAAGTCTGGTGAGGGACTTAAATGTACAACATGCACTAAACCAGTTCTTGGCAGCTGAGGCTGAGGCGTAATAAATTTTGACCACTGTCTTCGTGGTATAAAGGGAAGCATTAATCCTCGCCAAAACATCTTCAGCCCTAACTTCAAAGATGGCTCTTCTGAAGGAGAGAGTCTCAGTAGCTGCTCCATTAGGGCATACCACTCATTCGCAAGCTGGACTACAAAACTTACCATGAGAAAAGCAAGCATTAAAATACCCACGCCCTTATGATCCTCAGAAGGCTCACCATGTACGAGAAGGGCTATAGCAGAAGCAAATATCCCTGCTTCACAAACTAATGAGACCGTTTCGGCACACTGCACCCCTCTTCTGATGTAAGGTTTGAAGAAAACAAGGTACAGGAATTGAAAAACAGTCATGCCAAAAACAATAAAAACTTGGCTCCACGACCTATCAGATCTGGGATAGGCTCCAAATACAACACCAAGGGTGATTCGCCTCATAACATCCACAGTAATATAGAAGACCCTGGCTGTTCCTAACAGTTTGTGAGATTTTGAAACTGAGGCATCTTCACTGTCATCTGAATTTGCAGGCCTCATCCTTCCAATACCACTAGAACCATTACCCACCCATCTAGGTGCTTGCTGCCCAAACTCACCATCCACATCTAAAACTTTTTTAGGACCTTTACGGTCTTCAAAGAGCAACCCAAATCTAGGTATAAAAGTCGCTGTTAGCCCCTCTTTTCGAACCCATTTCCCAACAGATTGTCTACCAAATAAAGTCACAAGCAGTTTACCATGCCATGAACTGCCCCTGGTACCCTGCCTGAATTCCTTATATTGCACCAGTGCCCCCATAATAACGGCAACAAATATAAACACAAAAACAGAAAAGAAGAATGCAGTGGGGATTGCCAATAGAAGCACACCCACTATGATGCCTGCAGTCGTCCCTCCTGCATGTGATAACTTTGTAAGGGTGCCAGTGATCTTTGGATTTGAAGATCACTCAGTCAATAGAGCAAAATACCACATGAATTCTGCTATGTAATCTAAAGATGGCTTCAGACTGTCCACTCCAAGAAAAAATGAAAAAATTCCATATGAATTATCAAGTCTCTAGAATGATCAGTTCACCACCACAGCCACAGATAATTACCTCTAATTATAAAGGATGATGCTTGGCAGAGGCAGGAGAGTGCTAGTATTAGCAAAAACAACTCGAACCTAGGGATTGAAAGAGAACCCCTGAGAGATGTTTTTGTCCTCCACCTTAAGAACATCAACAGCAATATATGACCTATGATCAAAGCTCCTGAAGCAACTGCCAACCAGAACATGTTTCGCTCGAAATTTTTCCATCTAAGACATGACAATACAAACAAGTGAGAACTGACTTCAAAAAATCCAATAAAATTGCTGGAAGCAAGACAGACATAAGTGCCCAAAGGTACATGCTACAAAACTTGCAAAAGTATCTTATTTGCATAGAGTTCCTGGATTCACAAGGTAAACCTCAAGAATAAATTAAGGATTTTAAACCAATCGATTTTAATCTTTCACAAACTAATGTTAAGGGGATGTGATTTCAAGAACCAATAGATCAAACTTTCCACAGCAACATATCACAGGAAGGAGAGTAGGTGACATTCCAGACTAGTTGAACAAATGTAGGAGCATATGCAAATATATGTCATTGTATTTTCACCTATAGTGAATGTCTTAGCACGACGACAAAAGTAATATCTTCACAGCTTACTGCAGAACTCATAGGTTCTGTTATGTGATAGAGGCTAGATTAGTAAATAATGTTAGTGACACGAGCTAAAGAAAATAATTTAGATTACCGGTGCGTAAAAGATATCTGCAAATTGCATACAACTGGAGTAGAAGCAAGCAAGTTGGGCTAGTGATATTGGTGACAACAAAGAAGAATCTATAATCTAGATTCCCAGTGCTTAAAAGCTATCAGCAGATTGAGTAAAACTAGAGTACAAGCAATCAAATTGCCATACATTATTCGGCATTAAGTAGCTACCCTGTATTCTTGCTCCTGCTGAAGTCACCAAGGGATTGCTGCAGATTTGAAGTCTGATTCTGCATTTGAGGCAGCAAGTAACTTTAATACCTAAATTTCCCAAAGGTAAAAAGATGTTTGCATAAAGACCAAAGACTGAACTAAGTTATTCACTCACCTCAAAATATCGTAAGTATTCACTAGCACTGAGGGGAGGCCCAAACATGGACGCATTTGCTCCTAACTTTCTTTCCTTGATGTTTTGTATCAAAGATGTGGCACTCTTAATTGAAGTCATGTCGGCCTCAATGCAGGTCCTTTGATAATTTCTGAAAGTTGGTAAAGCTACGGAGATTAGATTTGACTTTCTTCTCCACTCATACTTCCAGATATGATCCAATATTTTTTGCTTTTTCCGCTTGTGATAACATGAAAACTCAAACTCCGCACCAGTGGCCCGATGATTTTCAGACAAGGGTAAGTTTGATGGCATAGCCTGTCTTAGTTGACGCTGTTTTCCATCTTTTATATCTAAGATTAGAGGGGGCTTTGAATCAAACACAAAGTCACTTTCAGCTGGTATATGCTTCTTCTCCCATGGGAGATTCACGTGAGGTAAAAGCCATCTCAAACCTTTCACAGTCTCAAAATACTCAACTGGTAGACTGACAGCTAACCAGCTGGATAGGGCAAAAGTCTGAAGGTGACTAGCCATTCCCTGCAAGGTTTAGAAGGATTAAGCTTAGAGACAAACTGACCTGACTTCAGAGCAGTGCTGCCAAGAAGAAAATTAAGCCCTTGTGCTAGGAGACAATCAAAAACCTTTCATGTTTCTGCATGCTATACAAAACTGTTTCAGTCCTCAAAAATGGCAAAGTGGCTTCTGTAATATATCTTGACTCCCAAGTAAGCTTCCAAGAACAGTTAATAGTGAATTCCGGTTTATGTACATGCTGAGTTAATAATATATGAAGGGCCATATGGAGAAAATGTTGAATGTTGGATAGTTCATAAATACAGACCAATAAATTTCTGGAAGGGTTTGTTGTTATTGACCCCATGGTTCGGCTGTCCAGAGCTCCTGCTGCTGCCAGACTTGCAGACGAGATAGACAGGGCACCTGATGCGAGTGTTGTGGCCAGAAGCCCTGCAGTTGTGAATGTGTATAAAGCAACAGAAGATGCTGGCACTGAATCTGTAATAGTACAAAAGTTCAAGTCAGTTGTCCTTATTTGCATTTTGAAAATAATATCATCTCTTATAGATTCTCTTCTTATAGACCAAAAGCATTTACAGCCAAGCAGAAAACAAGCTCGTGTAACAAGGACTTTTCTCAATAAGGCTTAACGAAGATGCCTCCTTTATGTTGAATTTGAACTGCTGTTTCTTACTCTTCACAGTATCCTTTGTAAATCAGTGTACACAGATATCAAAAGTCATTAAAACAAGGGTTGATAAGGTCAAACAAGAAAGAAAAGATATCCCAGGCAAGAAGTTACTTACAGTGGCTCAGGTGAAGAAAGTTTGAAGCAAAGTTGGGGTTCCCTGCAACATCGAAGGTCTTATTCTCTGGCACAGATACTGATATAGCAGTATCTCTTCCAATAAGGAGCGCCACAAAATACATGCTCTTTGATACTTCCTTAAAACTGCAGTCAAGCATCCATCTCTCAGAGATGCCCGATTGAACCAGATTGACTTATCTTACACACACGCACACACACACAGTGAGTGAATAAATTTATTATCTAAGAGACAGCATTCTGTTTGGAAATGCTAAATATACTAACAGAGAAATGATTTTCCCGAGGCAAAATTTTTTCAAATGGCCTCAAAGACAAACCTCAACAGTGTTTTGTGTTAAGAAAAGGTTATACCAGATCAACCAAGTGCGGCAAGGTTAAGGCACCCCTCTCTTTCTGTGTACCATCCCCTATAGTTCTAAGAGGATTTATCAATGTTCAATCTAGGATAATACCGACGTAACAAAGTAGATGTGCAATCTTCAACCATATGGAATTCATCAACAAGCCTTATTTAGGCCATCCTTGTCCCTAGAAGAACCTTATGTCTACACCAATCACATAATACTTGGTATGCCTACAATGAGCATTGCCAATTGCACCTGCAAAGTCAACATCCCCATGCTGAATGCATTTTGATTACAGCAAAATTGTTGTTAATGACATTAACAGTCTAACCGGTCCATTGCAACAAGAGAGGGCTTCATGTCTTCAAAGAAGGCTTGCCATTGCAGTTTTCTCCATAGCTCTTCATGTAATAAGTAGTGGCTTGGGTAACAGACCTAGTTATCAAGGCATCGACGGATACAGCATCACATGTAGAAAAAATGGTACCAAATGATGATCATATAGCAATCTCCAACGAAGAACATAGTATGACACCATCCACGGCCACTGGCGGTTGCCGACGATATACAAAGAACTAGTGGAGAGTCTCCTACAGAGGAGTCAAGAGAAAAAACTTTTGATTTCATTTCTGAGTCATTTTGGTCTGCCTAAACAAGAAGCCCGTCTCATCCATGCACCTGATATTCTATACCCTGTGCTTGCTGTCATTCTAAATGTCGCCATCATTTCCTATTTCCCTCCACCTTGGTGTACCGAGGTCATCCATCAAATCCACAAAAGTTGTCACCCCATGAAGCAGGAGAATCATCACACCCTCACATTTGGACAAATCTCCCTCTTGTGGTACCATCTTCCGAGCGACAGCCAGCTGCTAGATTGAGACCCGATGACGACATATATGGGGCAAGCAACTTCAAGGCACATCATTCTACATCAGATCATATCCTCACTCTTACAGCTCTCATCGAGGCAAAATTTGGGAGGGACAGGTTTTACTATAGCTTCATGGATTTCAAACAAGCTTTTGACTCAATACCTCATCAATAGCATCTCGGGGACCTTGGTTTCTCTTTGATCATGATGTCAGATATCATGGCACTATATGAGATATTTGGGTGGTGTTTCATGACAATGGACGGCTTGGGTCAACAAATTGATAGTACTACTGGAGTGAGCAAAATTCCCTCTCTCTGCTACCCTCTTTGGTCTTTACATTGATGATCTAAAGTGGGTCATTCATGCGGTAAATAGGGTTGTCGAATGTGTGAGGTATTTATCTCTATTTTACTATATGCTGATGATGCAGTTTTGGTCTCCCTCACTAGAGAGGGATTACAGCGTCTCCGTGGTATCTCACGCTCTTTTTATACCACTTGAGGGTTGAAGATCAACATCAAGAAGACCAAGCTCATGGTCATCAATACATATAGATCCTTTATGCAACGACACATTCTTACTCTACATGGTCATCTTTTGGATATATTCTTGTCTTAAACACAGTTTGGACTACTTTTCATGGATCCTATAATTAGTATGAGACATGCAACTATTGATTAGCAAAGGACAATCCTCCCTGGTCAGCTTAACTCAGATTTGTTTCATTGAGCACGTACAGGCGTTGGGAGTAAGTCTTGCTTTTTTTACACCCCAGTCACACCCACGACTATATATGCAAGAAAGACATGGTGCACAGGGCTTACTCAATCTAATTGGAGTGCTTTAATCATGACTCCATTCTTCCATTAACGTTTCTACCTTCTATGGAATTGGGCAGTTGTAAACCATCCAAATTAGCATGAATCATGCATTGTTCAAAATTAGATCCATCTCCAAAGAATTGGAAAGAATCAAGCAGGATAAAATTTGTAGATGTTTTAGTGTATCAGCTATGAGAATCTTATATCTACAATGTTTCTTATAGATATCAGATTGGTAATGAGTAATGAATTTTATTTTCTAGACTCTACAATGTTGCATCATCTAGATTCTTCAACTTAGCATTACAGTTTATGATTTATACATGATCGATTATCAAACATCTCTAACACGATAAGCAAATTAAACATTGAATAAAAATTTAACCCATTGAAAAGTTTTTAAATTGCTAAACAATGAACTGTATAGGTAGTAGCTAATGTCAAATGTACATATATGAGCTCATGTCATGACTCATGAATCATAATCCAAAGAAGTTCTCAGTGCTCAATCATGACTATATGGCAATTCAACCCCAATTGTAGACTATAGATTCTACAATGACCTATGATCTATATTTAGGTTTTCTTAATCCTCCTAATGGCACAAAACTGGGCAAATATGGGCCCTCATAAACCATGACCCAATGGATCTCAAAAAATAACAAGGTCCAATTCAAATCAAACTTGAAACAATTAGGCTTTTGTCCCACATCACATTATTATAGCCAAGTTCATTGTGCCTCCTATTTAGGTGGAGCCTGGAGGGTATATTCAATTAATCATTTATCTAAAGAGAACCTTGGGTTTTGGGCATAGTGACCAAGGAACGGGAACGCCTACACATCAAAATTTGAAATTTATAGAATCTTGTAGATTGAATGATATAAACAAAACAAAGGATGGATATCGTATTTATGAAATGGCACTACTCTATAAACAAATTATATGTAAAATTCCTCTGGATTTTTGGCTTTCATCTATCTTGTTTTTATTTTAGATCTTAGCAAAAATCATGACCAAGGAACACGTTCCGAAGGCTTCCTCCTTCATTTATCTTGTTTTTGAGTCTTTGCAGAAACTGTGAACAACGAATGCCTTCCCACATTCCAGACCACATTCCCAATCAAAGAAGATCTTGGAAGACATGGCAAGTCTAAGAAGCAACATTTCCACGTTCCTTGGTCAATATATTCATGCTTAGCACCCGCTTTCACCAAAATATGTTATATTCTATTCAATACAACGTATATATACGTTTTTACAAGCAAAAGATTTAAAATACGCAAAACAAACATTTCAATCAATGGAATATGCTGTATTTGGAGGTTTAAAAACGTTTGAAAGATCTAACCGTTTTAAGCATTTGCCCTTTAAAAAAATCTATAGCCCAAAAACAACCCTCCTAGGCCTTATTAGGAGCCTATCCAGGCCCTCACTAGTGGCTAGCGCCTCACTAGCCCCCATTGTAGGCCCTCACTAGTGTTTGATCCCTCAATGGCCCACATTGCAAGTTCACTGGTAGCTTCATAACCTCCAACACTACTCAAGATCTCCACAATCCATCGCCGGCCTCATTCTTCTGTCCAAGACCTCCATTATTGTCCACAATAGAAAACTCCATTGGTTTTGCCCACTAGCTTTAGGCTACATCAATTCTGCCCACTAGCTTCAGGCTTCATTGCCATTATGCCCAAAAGTTAAAACTGCCATAGTCCATTGAATCTCTCTCTCTCTCTCTCTCTCTCTCTCTCTCTCTCTCTCTCTCTCTCTCTCTCTCTCTCTCTCTCTCTCTCTCTCTCTCTCTCTCTCTCTCCATTGTGCTTGAAAAACTCATAGATATCAAAGTTCGTTGTTGTCTCGACTCCCCTCTCCATAACTGTATTGGGTAAATTTGCTCTCTCCCTCTATCTGTTGGCATTTTTATATTCTCATTCTTGAATGCAGGAGCAGCCCCCGTATTCTGCCCTCCTTTAGGGCTTTTTAAGCTACATTTGGGCTCCATTTCACCCTCAACTTTCCTTATAGCCTTTTGGAATTTGCAGCCCAAATTCTATTTCATGATTGCCATTTTTATGTTGACATTCTATTGCATGCAGGAGCAGCCCCCGTATTCTAGCCTCCTGTAGGACTTTTTAAGCGTTCATCTCGTAATATGGCATCATGGATGTCAGTTTAGCTGGCCTGGTAATTCACTCCAGATATTTGGTTCATGGAAACTTTTGTTATGATTCTGTTATAGATATTTATGCACATATGCATGTGCTCAATACTCGAACATTCACCTAAATATCTAGACTAATAAATTCAAACCTATAGAGACTAATATATATGAAATGGCTCAACAACAATGGCCTTTGGGAATAAAAGTTACGAATTATAACAAAAGTACAACATGAATCAAAAAAGCCCTCAACAACGATGGCCTTTGGGAATAAAAGTCACGAATTATAACAAAAGTACAACATGAATCAAAAAAGCCCTCCAAGACGTTTGTCATCCCCCCAAAAATAAAAGAAAGGCCATTTTTCATCCACCTGCCTTGATATGTTCCCCCCTGAGAGAAGAATATCCGAGGAGTCAAAGCCAAAAACAGGTTCAGAGAATTGCACCAGAATGGGCACAAAGTTAGCCTTTGTCTTAGCTCGTAAGGTTGTCGTGAGCATCACCATTGGTCTGACATTATCTGGAATCATAGCAGGCAGAAGGGTCAGCAATGCGAATTTGCACTCTTTTAAGCTACTCAGCAGCAAACACTCCATGAATTTTTGAGGATTCCAGGAATATTAGATCTGCAAAAATAAATGTTTCCTTGACATCTGCTATCAGCCAGATAACCGTTTGACATATGCTATGTTTGAAATATTCAATTATGCATGTCAAAAGAACATTACCATACACAAAGGCCACCTGGCTTGTTGGTGCAACTGTGGTGCCAGCTCTACTAGCAATGGAATTAGCCTTGAGGCCAACTGTTACAACGCCCATTCTGGAAACATTCACAAGCTGCAACGGTAAACATTAACCTGTGAGTCGACAGTTTTTTGAGGTTAAAGTTGTTAAGCATCTGAGATTCTAAACATGTAGAAACTTTGTCTTCATGAAAGCTTCCTCGGGTTCTGAAATTTATCGATTTTGTCACACAGGTAAGAAGAAAAAAACTCCTGTTCACAGATCTGTGCATGGAACAAGTACAAATAGCTGCAACCTAATTTGATAGCAAAGATATCAAATCTTCATCTGTTCAAACCTGAAACCCAAATTTTCGATTTCCATGGCTCTGTCGTCGAATTGGCACCAGGGTCCCCAGATTTACTTCAAGTGAGCTGAGAAGATCCTCAGTTGAGTTCAAAATTGGCTCAGTAAAGTCTAGATAGATTAGCAGGTCACCCAAACGATTAGTTGCTTGAAGTGTCCTTGCCTGTTGATTTATGGTCACTTCCGTTTCTTGAATAGCTGTCCAAAGGTTTACAGATACAGTTCCTCTATCTGATTCCAAAAAAGAATGCCATTGAGTGTTCAGATTATATCAAGGGCCAACAACAAATAACACTTGGTGCAGAACCATTATTCAGGTCATCAGCATAGCTTAAAGTCTTGCTGGTAATACAGCATAAAAAAGAAACTGGATTCAGGAAATTGTAAGTGGGCCTACAGAGATAAATTAGTCAATGGTATAGATGAGAGTGAGAGTTCAAAGGAAGCCCCCAAGTTTTAAAAGATTGTAGAAACAACAATTGTTGCCCTTTTCAATGATAATGTGGCACTAGACTTAATAAGGTATCTATCACCCAACTGAGAGTTAAAATACAGAAGGAAGTACAAACAAGAAATGCAAGCTATCTAGTTTCAAAATAGACGAAGGCAACGCAACCTTACCAAGATGAATGACAAAGCTCGAATTAGCACTCCTCTGGAATATGTTTCCAGCTGCATCAGTGCAGAATCCTTTTGCCATAGCGAGAAGTATTCGACCTGATGTTGTTATATTTGATAACCCAACCACCAAGGTATATTCCAGTTCAGGTATAACAACTTTCAGGCTCGATGGTATGATTATCCCAGGGCCATACAAGAATAGCTGTTAACATACAAAAAGTACTTGAGGCAAAGTACATAATTATCAGCCAAATTCACACGCTAGCAAATTGCTGAAAAGATTGCAACTTGGTGCATTATTGCAGAAATATCATTCTGGATGCAGCATTGAACTTACATCACAGCTAGAAAGATTGTTGCAGCCAAATCCTCCACCTCCCATGCATGGTTCGCTAAAGCGAATGTCAACAGTGACATTGAATGCACTTGTAAAATGTGGACCGGCATTTATAGCAGCTGTTGGTGGTACTGTATCTGTGAAGGACATTGGGAAACACATAATGAGTACTCAGAATTTGATCACAGTAATGCCTATAGATTACAAAGTTTAGCTTAATGGCATGGAAATATGAGGTTCAATCACCAAGAAGTCAAAGAGAATTTTACAGATCTAGATGCAAAAGGATCAAGTAAACAAAAGAAGTTACAGACTTCCACAAACACTTAATGTAAGGGACAGTAGAGACAAAGATTTTATCAAACTCAAGAGAACCTACACAGGCAAAAACAGATAGAAAACATACCAACAATCCACTCATATTGAGTTGAGAACAGTTTCCCGTTTGTTGTATTGACCGAAACTACAAAGATATGTTTGCCATCCACCAAATTCACATACGAGTCACCACGGCTAATGCAGTCCTGGAATGGACCTGAATCCAGCTGGGCTCCAAAATTTGCAACAAAAGGTTCTTGTTTTGTTAGTTAAAAGCTAAATTCCAGGTCAGATTTGGGCATCAAAAGACGAGCTTTATTTTCTTTTATGAGCTTTTTATGTTCAAACTAGACAATTTTGCAAAACAGTTTACCCAAGTCAATGTTTTCAAATTTGACCTTGTACACTAGCTAAGTAGAGCTATGTTCCAAAAGACACTATCAAATTTGTATCTCAAAAGATTCTTTCTCTCTCCTTCAAAGTAGGGTTTTGAAAAATCAGTCCAAGTTCATACTTTTTACAAAATCAACAAAACTAACTGATAATCATGAAAGAATTTTCAGACAAACAAACATAGTATCCAAACGTAGTAAAAAAATATTGGTACAAAAAAAATTGATTCATTTTAACAAAAGGCTCACTCTTTACCAGCAGAAGCGATGAGCAAAAATGGCACAAAAAGGCTATTTCTAGTATGGTTTTATAATAATGAGGGCTGGTATATTTGTAAGCCACCTCTGAAAGTATTTAAGCCTGGCTGCTAGCAGATCCAAGTGCCTTATAGCCCAAAGGTTAACAATTACAACACCTAGAGGACATCCGCTGAATAATACACAAGCAGATCTAGAGAACTTTTCAACTTATCATACTCTAGAGTCCAATAGCAGATTCCGATGATGAGGACTGATCATTATCGGAATCTCCACAAGGATCCAATTTCCTAACAGTGGGCAGAACAGTTTATGAACAGAAAAATCTTCAGGATTTTCAAGATGATTTTCCTTGGTATTGTAGAAAAATCAAAATACTAAGCATTGCAAAACAGGTTAAAAATAACAGGTTAAAACTCTCTCAAGTTACAGATGACAGCTGTGAGATATGTGACTGTCCGGAATTCATTGATCACCAAAATATTCTAGGGGTAGGAGTAAGGATGAGTAAATCCAGACTAAGTTTGGCTTGCTGAGCTACACAAAATGAGTGAAGATCTTCTGAAAATGGTTGGTCATTTCTGGTGGAGGTCAAGGATAACATTCTGCTGTCTGTTTCATCGTAGCAGTCCAAGCTTAATAAAAATCTTACCTCTCGATGCCAAAAACTGAGATTGCTAACTTCCAACTTACAAAATGTCCTAACGGAAAATATACACGAGTTTTACAGGCACGTCCACAAAGGGAAAACAAGGCACTTGCCATATGTCTTCGCTTCCACTGAATCTGAAGACAATTGTAAACCTTACTAAGCTCAGTGAATTTTTCCAAGCAAGAAATTCAAAGAAAGCACTGGTTTATACCAACCTTGCATTTGATGGAACATGTGCCACAGGGATCCTGGCCATTATCACCACTTAGCGTGAATTCAAAAACTGCACTAGTCTCATTGGTGACATTGGCAGGCGCTTTTGTAAACTTTATCTGCAAAGAATTCTGCGCAAGCGCTCCCAAGTGCATTTTGAGAGAGAACAGAAGCACCAGGTTCCAGGCCACCTGGAGAACTTGAAGCAGATCCATGAAAAGCTGCCTTACTCTTCATCACAGGAAGAACGACTACACATCAGCCCCTGTTGAACAGCGCTTGTCTGCGCTCTAACTTTCTTTGTTATTGTGTACAGTAGGACTGCGCATGATCTCTAACGTTACCAAATTCTTCATGGTTACAGTAATGTCATGGTGAGTAATATTACGCCTGCATCAATTCGCAAGTAAAATTCAGCTCACACCACGTTTTAGCAATGGTCATTATTTACTTGACAAGGCGTCAGCCACCACTAATCATCATTGGCTTCGTCTTGAAAGTGCTGAAGATCCGTTTTTTATGCTAAGAGATACTCCAACGAGTGCCATCATCCATGGTGGTGAAGAGATCATTTACTCTACATGAGGTCTGAAATTTGACTCCAACCAACAGCTATACAAATGAGGACGTAGGAGAGAGAAAAAGTAAAGAGGTACAGACGGAGCAAGAACTCGGGAATATGGTTCGCATTGTCGAGCCCGATCAATTGACAATTACCAAGGAAACATTTCTCGATGAAGATTTTTTTCCCAGCCAAATTAGTTTGCCATTTTCGATGAGCAAGAGGGCGTAATAGTGCAAATTAGGACACACGAAGCCAATATTGCGATAATCTTAGAATTGGCTCGGCAAAACAGTGCAGCGTACGTTACAGCAGGCCAATATTGCTATGATATTACGATTGGCTCTGCACAATGCTAGTTAAAGGCTTTATATCAATAGGCCAATGCAATGACATGGAGCTCGTAGATATAAATCACGCCTTTCTTACTTTTCTACACTGTATTGTGCTCTACGTGTCACCTCATTTTTTCTCACACGCTGGCAGGCTGCAGCGCGCATGTATGCTCAAATAGCCACAGATATGTGCACCAAAAGTCCAAAAGAGTCGGTTCGTTAGCGTAAGCAGTGCGTACTGTTACATGCCTTCAGAGGAAATTCGTTGTAGAAACGTAAGTCTGTGAGCCTTCATAGCTGGAAGCTTATTATACAAAGTAAGTATGAACTTGGTCAGAGGAAGCTAACAATAGACTTAAATCGGGCTGAAGGTCCTCCTGGCAGAAATGCCCGAAATAGAGCGGGTCCGTTCATCATTCAACACCATTTTTCAACAACCTCCACTATTTGCGTAGTAGGTACTATTACCGATCCACGGAGCGAAACAGTACACAAATATCACGAGCAATGAAGCTTTAAGCCTCAAACGTATGATTATTATGTGCATTGAACGCTCCTAGGCTCTAGCATTACCAAAACTCCATAATATACCACAGATAAACTGGTCCATGCGTTTTCGGACGTTTAACTCAAGATCCAGTCTCAACCTACCACATTTTTTCGTCAGTTCCATGGCACGCTGGATCCAAACCGGCTCTCAAAACAACAACAACGCAAAACCGACGATGCATCACTCAACACTCAGTAGCAATCTGCTTTTCTAATCTTACGTCTGGACGGCAGAGTTGTCATTCCGGGATGCAAAAATAGTGGGAAATCCGGGTGGATGCCACCATGCCAGCTTCAAAGGATGAGGGAACCAGATGAATGGATCGTAAGGGTGGGACTTAAGAAGAGGGAGTGCGCGCACGGATCCAGACGTGATGGGGACTTATGCACAGGGTGAAGAGGTTCACGGAATGATGACAGACGGGCATTGTTCGCAGCAAAGAGACACAGCAAAGGGGGAGGGGCCCAGGGCGGCAGAGACTGCAAGAAAAACTGAAAAGAATGCAGAGAAACAGAGATGGATCGATAAGCTGCCTGCGTTGCCTCGAAGCTCTCGTCGAGGCGAGACGACGAGGAGGAAGAAGAAGAAAGGCGAAGGCAAAGAGGAAGGCTTACTCGACGATCGTAACGAGAGAACGAGAAATAAAATAAGAGAGAGAGAGAGAGAGAGACGAGACGAGAACGTGATAGTTTTTAAAGCCAATTTTTTGAGCATTGAAGGAGTCTGGAATGGAATGGACGAGAGGGTACAGGGCAGCTGGCCCGAGAACGAAGGGTCTGGAGAGCTCGCCATGCTTTTCGCCCCAACACTGGATCCTCGCCACGTGTCCCACTACCACGTGGACAGTATCCGATTGAAGACGTGGCGGATTCTCAACGTGGGTGGGAGAATCCGACGGTGAGGATCCTTGAGTGGTACTTGAGAGATAAAGGCCAGCGGGACTGCGCCACCAAGGGTCTTAAAAGCGCGCAGTAGTACTCCTTCGACCACTTAGATCCTCGCCACGTGTTAGCGTGCCACGTGTAATAAATCTGAATATAGACGTGGCGGCTTTTGAAGGTGGGTGATGAGATCCAACGGTGAGCAGCTCTGAGTCGTACATTGGCGTTATGAGACAAAGGCCGGCGGGACGGCACGCGAGGTTGCAGGCGTCTCGCAGTTGACTGCAACTGCAGCGCAGGTGGACCGCGCAGTGCAGGCGGTGGCGCGCAGTGTAAGACACGGAACACTCACAACTATTTCGGAGCCCCACTTAGATGCTAGCCACGCGTCACAGCTGCCACTTGGAGACCTTTAAGTGGCTTATCTTTGACACGTGGCCTAATCTGCATGCCCTTGAGACTATGCAACGGTGGCGCGCTTACTATTCTGGCGATCCAGTAAGATACATCAAATAAAGTGTCCATTGAACAGGCCTTTTGTCTCAAAGTTTAGTTTGAATAATTCAAATTTCATAGCCATTGGAATTTGGGAGATAAATGTCTCATTTTTCTTTCTTTTTTTCTTTTTCCTTTTGCTTGAGTCCTTGCGGAACCTTTTTCGAGTTTTCCTCATAATAGCTATACTTTTTTCTCGATTTTTTTGAGGACTATTACTCATGAAAGGGTTTGTATGCTTACATAGACAATCTATTTCATGATATCAATTTTTGAGAAATAATGTAGATTTCATTCTTATAGATTGTCTATTTTTTCAAGCATTGAATTAGCTCCGTAATGGTCTAATATACAACATTTACATTAATTTTATGACAATTTTTATGGATTCTTTTGAGCACAGCTCCTAAGATGTCACTACGCCAACGTGGGGTTGGGCAAGAGCGACTACTTTGATTATTGTAGGATGTTTGCCAAGTCAATGTCCATTATGTAACACATGATTTGTTGATGTGAGAATCATGCACGGCAAAAAAAGGGTAATGATGACGTCAAATGTTGGCAAATAATCAAAATTTTATAGACTTAATTGCCACGACGGATTACTTCAGATGATTTGCCCAAAATGGATAGTCCAGGTTGCACGATGTGACCTGGATTTGAGAACCTAAGGCTAGTGGAGGGTCTAGCTTTGAGAACTTGAGCCCAAGGCTCGTTGTGGAGGGCCATGGATAGAAATGTTTGAATCCAAAATTTTGTGGATTTGAGAATCCAAACAAATCTTCACATTCAAGCCATGTAGTGCCTTGGGCCTAGGCTCTAAAATCCAAGGGCAAGGACTCTCTAAGGCATAGAAATTTTTTCCCCTTCCCAATGTAATGTATAGTGATTACATTTTACTAGAAAGAGTCCTGATTTTTTTTTTTAATCGTGCATCACATTTTGCTTGAGAATATTTTACATTATAATTTATCCCAATGCATGAATCTCAAAAAGGCTAGAGTGTAATGCCATGGGCAAAAGGAACAAAATATTTAGCTTTCAAAAGTCAACCGAAAGGGAATGGCTTTTTTCTTATGATTGGTGGGCGAAGATTACAAGCCTTGTTGCCCAACTCAATTGGGCCCAAAAGTTGGTGGATTTAAGTTTACCACATGTGGCAAATATGAGTGCCACCTAATGTGCAATATAGTGTCAACTCAAGCTCAAGCTTATTCACTTACTTTTGGATATTGATGAATTCAGGCCATCTAAGCAAAAGTAAGGAACATGTTACAAGAGTTCTTTTTTTTCTTGTATGTTCTTTTTGTGTAGCTAATGTTATATAAAACTCCACGCCTTAAGGAGAGGAAAGGAAATCTTCGGATGACCACCTATTATAAAGAGTGTACTCACTAATCTTTACAAAGAATGAATATTATTTATAGATAGTTCTAAATTGGTTATTTCCTTGTTGACTACAATGCCTTTGATATATATCAATGACATTAAAACATCAAGGGATGGTACATTCATGATTGATAATCTTACATCACCTCTACTCCATAAGTGACACTTCTTTATAGTTACAAATTAGTTGTGGCTTTCAATGAGCTACCTAATCTATCATGTAGTATGTCATTGAAGAGCAACAACTACTTTGTATTGGATGTTAGCCATATGCTTTGTAATTTGAAATCTACATTGTAGTGAGAGTTGTCTTCAAATAAAGAATGGGAACCGAGTCACAAGCCTAAATCTGACTATGACGCATGTCACTTCTTGGCATGATCTTGACCAACTAAAAACTTGGCAACCTAAAACATTGTGCTCAATTCTTCTACAATCAAATATCAATTTCTAGTACCATTAGCTAATGCTATGTTAGATGAAGTTGTAGGCCACCAGATGTTTATTACTTGAATGGATGTAGTGGCTCTAAACAAATACATATATTTTTTTAAATCAAGAAAATGCTACTTTTACATTCAAGTGAGGTGCACATGCTTACAAAGTTATTAAATGCTTCTATTTCATTAAAACAAGTATTGCCTCATGCGCTCCATGAATATTTGAATAGGTTTACGAAAATTTTCCTTGGTGATTTGTGTACATATATCATAGAGGACCAGCACGTGTAGTATATAGAAAAGTGCATCCAAAATTTTCAACATCCTTGGATTATTTTGAATCCATCTAAATGAATGTTAGTATCACATAAAGGTGTAATCCTAGGCCATGTAATCTCCAAACTGGACTATTCATATACCCAAGCAAATTTGAAATGATAAAAAGCTTGCATTTTCTAAGCAATGTGAAGGGAATGAGGACCTTACCCTCGAAGATAACTATTTGAATTTGTTGAGAGGACTAGCTCGTCACAAAATTACTCAAAAGAGATGCGAAAGATGAGATTACTGACAAAAGGCATGACAGTTTCAACTATATAATACAAATTGCAGCATACCAATCTTATAGCCTTTGGATTGGGAGAAGCCATTTCATATGCATGCATTAGCATCTTGGTATGTTGTGAGTTGTGTTTTAACTCAACCAAGTCTGAGACCAATTGGACCAATTGGATGAATCATCAGGGGTGACTCAACTTGAACCCGAATAGATCTTGTATACTAGAACTAAACAATTAAGAAATTGTATAGTTACCGAGCATCTGGTTTGATGGAAGGGTCATACAGACAATGATGATTCCTAGAAACAAGAAGGTAGCCTGAAAAAAAGAAACTTTCCTAACTTTAAGTTATGAGGTCTTAACTTGAATAAGGAGGGAAGGATGCCATGCCCACGACTGATCTCAAATTGATTATCCCATTAGAGATCAGTAGACCAACCTCGATTGTGATGCCACCTTATTTTTAAAAATTGAATATCAACATAAATATGGCATGATATACTCGAAAATAAAGATATGAGCTGGTTAAGTATAAATCATGAAGAGGCCTAAAGTCATATTTCGGGAATTTATCTCCTAAGTACTTTCCTTATAATTAAGGGCAAGACCTTTAATAGGAAATACATTACCTTGGATAACCTTTACTAGGTCGTCCACACGAAACGACTTCTTATCCTCTTTTAGCATTCAGATGCATAATGCCCCTTCTTTCCACAAAAGAAGCATTTCTGCTTTGACTTGTCCTTTGAGCTTGATGCATCATCCTCTTCTTTGGCCTCCTTTGGATGCTTCTTCTTTCCATTGGTCTTTTTTTTGCCCTTGAATGAGAAATTGGCTTTCTCATCACCATCCTGCAACGACAAGGAACTCATCCTAGATTTTGCATGGAGCATCCTACATTCTTTCAGCCACTAATACACTGTGAAGTTTTTCTATAGTTGGCAAAGTGTCTTGGATGGCAGAACTTTGGACCAAATTTGCAAAGTCATCTCCTAGACCATTAAGGACAATTTGTACAAGCTCTCCATCATGAATCTTCTCTCCAATGGAAGCCAACTCCCTATTTAGAGACTTGATTCTGAGTACATAATCATGTGCACTCTCCTCACTTCTCCTCTTGCTTTGCAAAATTTGATTTCTAAGCATAAGAACTCTAGAAGTGTTGCTAGACTCATATATTGATTTTAAAGACTCCCAAGCCTCTTTAGCACTAGTACAAGCTGATACTTCTCTCAACAAATCATTGCTCACATTCATCTTCACACAATGAAGTGCAAGCCTAGATCTCTTCTTGTATCTAGCTAACTCCTGTGCACCTAGAGGTTCATCTTCATCTTCAATCAAGAACTCATAAAGGTCTTGGAGCACCAAGAGTGACTCCATCCTAACCTTCTAAATAACATAATTTGTAGAATTCAATCTCTCACTAGCTTCTAGAAGTTATGCTCCAGCAGATCCCATCTTACTAGTGACTTCTACAAACAAGAAATAGATTTGATTGACTTGAAACTCACAAAGGTCTCACACTTGCAGTGTTTCACTCAAATTTGATTTCTAATCCAACAAATGGACTTATAATCACAGTTCTATCACTCCCTCACAAAGCTGGAATGAAGATAAGATGAAGTGAAAACTACTTTCAAACGAATCTTGCCAAGAAATGAATTTGATCGTCTCTAGAAACTCACTAAGGTCTCTCTCTTGTAGTTTTTCACTCAAATTAGATTTCTAATCCAACAAATGGACTTATAATCTTAGTTCTAGCACTCCCTCACAAAGTTGGAATGAAGATAAGATGATGTGAAATCTACTTACAATAAAATCTTGTCAATTTTGGCTATTTTTGGACAATAACATGACTAAATCTCCCTCACACTTTTTGATGTACTTTCAAGACTTGTAAAACAAGTTTAGAGGACCTGATTTCAGCCTAGATTAATTAGATCTCATGACCCTATGTCAAATCTAATCAATGGCACTCAATCTTGGTAGCTTATCCTAAGATTTCCACCAAAATTACATCAAAAGCTCACAAATTGAATTTCTTTGGATCAAATGAATACCATGCATTAAATGCAAGTTCAGAGGTGCCCAAACATGTGGATAGTATGGATTTGGACCCCTACCAAGTTTGGGATCAAATCTCCTCACCAAAATCAAGATTCTAGCTTGCCCTCTCAATACTAGTTTTTAGCACCAAAACTTGCTAAAAATGGATTTGCATTAGATCAATGGCTTATGCTGTTGTACTTGGCTCTGATACCATGTGAAAGTACTATAATTTAGGACCATAAATGGATCTACAAAAGATCCACAAGAGTGATTGGATGCTTGCTTAACAATCTATCAAAAAACTAGACACAAAAAAGTTGATCTAGATTGGCAATTTGACAAACAACAAGCATTAACAATCAGAAGACTTGATCAACATTGAAATCCGAGACCACACGTGTGTAATACAGGCTGTAGTACGTCCTTCAACCTAAGAAACAAGTAGAAATTGATTTGGTTTCATTTGGATCACAAAAACTCAATGTACATAGTGAACTAGCTTGAGATTGCCAATGAGCTCCAAAAAATTTTCTATCTTCTCACTATGGGAGCTTGGAATACATAGCAAATTCAACTTCCTTCTTGAAGTTAGGTGGATTTCCAGCATGTAATAAGGAAGTTAACTCACCCTTCTTGCCCTAAAATGAAACCCTAGCCTAGATCCTAGAGTTATGCTTGGTAGGTAGCTAGTTGGTCAAATTTTCACGTTAAACTTAGGTGTAGGTCCTATAAAGTAGGGATGACCACCAAATAGACATGACCAACTCTCTTGACTTGACCTAACATACATTAGGAGTAATTTCCACATGGCATCTTGGCCTTAGATGTTTGAAACCCAATTATACACAATATTTACAATGTACTACATGGTTTTTGATCAAGCTAGATTTGCCAATTTTTGGCAATTCTTCACACTATGGAGTCAACCATGCGCGAAATTCATGGCCATACCAAGGCCAGTATGACAGAAGGTATCATATTCTACTAAACTAATTGAACTTGCACCTGGCAGATTTGTGCATGTTTCAAAGTCTGGAGAATCGGAGTTAGCGGAATTCACTGAACTATTGAAGGAGTATCAAGATGTTTTTGCCTGGTCGCTCGACGATTTGAAGGGTATAGCTGCAGAATTCGGAGAGCACCGTAATGATCTTAAGGAAGATGTTGTACCTGTTCGACAGAGACAATATCTTCTCAATCCTAAGTACTCTCTCATGGTTAAGGACGAACTCAACAAACACCTTAAGGCAGGTATAATCTATCCTGTTTTAAGCAGTGAATGGGTTTTATCCATTGTTGTCGTCCCAAAGAAGAAGACTGGCAAGATACGAATATGCCAAGATTTTCTCAAACTCAATGTTGTCACAACGAAGGATCATCATCCTCTGCCCTTCACTGATTCCATCTTAGATCAGGTTGCTGGTCAGGAGCGTTACAATTTCTGTGATGGTTTTTCTGGTTATAATCAGGTTGGAGTGCGGAAGGAGGATCGTTCAAAGACTACATTCACTACGGATTGGGGCACTTATGCCTACAACAAAATGCCCTTTGGTCTTTGTAACGCTCCAACAACTTTTCAGCGAATCATGATGTTAATTTTCGATGCCTTCCTAAGAACTTTTCTCGAAATATTAATTGATGATTTCTATGTATATAGTGATATAAAGACGCACTTGCAGAAGCTGAAATTAATATTGCATTGGTGTAGAGATACTTGTTTATCCCTTCATCCAGATAAATGTTTTTTCGGTATGAAAGAAGGGATATTACTCGGACACAGAATATCTAACAGAGGAATACAAGTCGACAAAGATAAAGTCAAACTTATAAAAATCTCCAGATACCAACCAATTTATGTGAACTAAGAGCTTTCTTAGGACTTGTCGACTATTACCGGAGATTTATTCAAAATCATGCTTCTATTGCTGCCTCTCTTACACATCTACTGAAGAAACAAGTGGAATACTTGTGGATGAATGAACAACAGAAAGCATTTGAAGAACTTAAGCAAAGGTTAATCAATGCTCCTTTTCTGAGACCACCCAACTAGGCTATTTTATTTCATAGTTACGTGGATGTTTCTGCATTTGCTATTGGCGTTTGCTAAGGGAAATGAGAAAAGGCTTCAACATTTCATGTGTTTCATAGTAAAATCCAGGTTACATGTTTCATAGTAAAATCCAAGTTAATTTGATGTGATTTAGTCCATTTTTCTTACGGAGCGAAATGACCATTTATAATTTATTCCAAATTGCATTCATTTCCTTGGTGTTTGGGTCATTTGTTTGATTTTTCATAATCATATCATTGACCATACTAGCTACCATTCCATAAACATGCATCACCATATAATACCCAGTCCCATTTCCATCATGCTCTTCACTACTAAATCCTTAGAAACCATTACTTATGACAAACTACCACTCCAATGTGCTATCTTTAGAAAACAATATCTCATATACATCATTTATATGATTTTCTATTTAAGTACGCTCTGCAACAATTAAACTAGATACAATAAATCATAGAAAATCAAAAAATTGGCACAACCTCTCATGTAAGGAGGTCACATCAGCCTAGCAACATATCACAAGGCTCAATTTATGGAAAAAAAAAAAAAGAAAGTTAAAACTCTTGTACACAAATGGGCCAAAATCCCATATTATTATGCCTTCTATCTTTCAATAGATGCTAGTAGCTAACCTTCTAAACTTCTTATAAACCCTTTTGAAGACTTTAAACTCATTGTGTGCAATTCTAGTTAAGTTACTGATTGGTACTAGCTTGTGAATCCTAGTTGGATAGTACTAGCATATGATGTTATAGCATGGATAAGTATTTTGGATATGATCTTGATTTGCACTTCAAGAAAGAATGAAAGAAAAAACTAGTGTCAACATATTGCATGAGTAATTTAAAAGAAAAGGGCTAAGAGTATTCAAGGAAGTGAGTATACATATACAAATAATACCATGTGAAACCGTTATATTCTTGAAAACTTTTCTAAGTCTACATGGAGCTCATTCAAAGTGAATCACAAAATAACTTGAAATATCCTCATGAAAAAGTAATCTAACAACTTGACATCAAGTTAAAAGAGTGGAACACAGGACTTTATTAGTATTGGTGACCCTTTGAAAGTGACTAGCAATTACCTAAATTTAAATCAGGAGGATGTTCAAACATTGTGCCACTAATCTTAGTGAGTCAATAAAACACGCTCAAGTTTAATTTCTATGAAAGTTTGAATATCTTGACCAATATAATATCTTGAAATATCCTCCAATTTTTATAGTTGGATACAATTCATTTGTTTGGACATGTGAAAGTGATTAAGTCAAGATAATATGAACATGCATTTTTGTGGTAATTTTACAAATTGGTTAGCCCAAGAAGTACCAACCCATCGACATCATCAGTCAATCCTTTATGACCAGCAAAGGTCAACAAAGACAATAGCTCAATTGCAAGATTGTTGATATATAAGATAGGTACATATTAATGCCATCACAATCGAGCTATCATCCAACTATAGGAAATGCAAAATAATTTTGATTTGGGATTCATCATCTTATAGTAAGGACATTGGTAGTATTTTGTAAAACCGATATATTGTCATGAAATGCAAGTATAAAAAGGATAATATATTGTCAAGGTATGATTGGCAAATTTTTTGGAGACATGTTCAAACAAATGTCTACTAGTTTTTGTAAAATACCAATACCTCATGCCACTTTCTCAACTACTAAAAATGTTTTTAGGTCTTTTTGAAATTATGCTTACGAAATTCTGGTGAATGTCCTTGCTTGAGACATTAACCATATAATAAAACAAGATTATCTACCTTCTTTGTATATTTTATTGCATCTAATCTTAATGCTACTCTTCATTCAAGAATATTATAAGCACTTTTGTAGGCTACAATTTGTTAATACAAAAGCTTGAGAATATAACTTAGGCTTTTAAAATTTGTCTTTGAATGGCATTTTTGATTGAAAATTTCTTAGCATAACATAATTTGAGATGTACGTGTTTCTAACAAACTACAACATACACTCACCCAATTTTTCTTGGTCAAAGCATAACTTGATAATGTTACATAGCATTTTTCTCTATTTTATCATGTAACCTTGTAAAACCTAAGGTGTGTGCCGCATGTGCAAAGTCTATAAAAGTTGTGGAACTATGTTGACTTGGATTCATTTTAATCACTTCAAAAGAGGATACTCTAGACATGCCTTTTTATGTTTGAATATCATGCCATTTCTTCAAATATATAATTCTTTTTACGAAAAGTTTTATCAATCATCGTAACCTAATATTCCATTTAGATAGTTGGTTTTTTTTAGCTTCTTTGCTTGTTTCTAGAGAAGTTATTTTCAGTTGTGTGAGGGATTTCCCTCCAAAGTGAAACATGCTCAAACTTTGAGAAATCATTCCCCTAAAAGTTTATGCTTATTGAGATACACATATTATTGAATGTTCGTGTGGATATCCAATCATGAGCTGAATGTTTGTGTGGATAGCCAATGATGAGCTGCCAAATAAGAGATGCACTTTTTGGTAGAATGTGAGTGTGCTATGTGACAACCATATTCATATTCATCGATTATCAATGCACTTTTTGATAGAATGTGAGTGTGCTATGTGACAATCCATATTCATATTGTTTAGAAAAGAAAATCACAAACAAAAAAAATTCACACACACCATTACGTTATTGATGATAGCAAAGTCGCTATGCAAATATTATTACGTGGGGGGGGGAAGGCCCTGCCTGAGGGCCTTCCTTGTTGGGAGGGCCCTTGCCCGAGGGCGGGAGCCCGAGGGCAGGCCCCGACCAGCAAGGAAGGCCCGAGGGCTTCGGGCCTTCCCCTACGCAATGCCATTGTGCGAAGGTTTTTTTTTTTTTTTTTCCGTTTTTTGGCCGTACCGTACGGCGGTACGGCCGTACGCGTGGACCAGTTTTTTTTTTTTTTTCTTTCTATTTTTTGCTGTTTTTTTTTTCGCAAATTTTTTACATTTGTGGTGGAATGTGGATGTGGACAGCCAATGACGGACTGCCACATAGCACATGCACATTCCACCGGAGAGAGGAGAGAGAACGTGCATTCCAACGGAGAGAGGAGATAGAACGACAGAGTCCTAGGAGAGATAAAATTGGATGGACATTATGCTCCTGGATATGGTCCCAAAATACAAAGGACACCTGAGCACAATGCATTACGTTATCTAAACTGAGGTGTGCCTCTCTCAGCAATCAATCAATTCAAAGCTCAAAACGCATCATCCATGGGTTCCATTTCCATTGCAAGGACACTTTCTTCTTGCTTTAATGAACCATTCAATATAGAACATAACATGTTGCACTTGATTGCTTTCATTGTACGCATCCATAAAAGAAGGATCAGATCTTGCAATTCACTGTTTTCATTTTGTTTTTCTTTGAACTGTTTTCAGTTTTTGAGGACAAGTACTTGTAACTCAATTTCAAATGCTTCTATTGTACAGATTGCACTTTCTTCTTGTTTTGGAAAAATGAATAACATAAAACATTACACGCAACCACCAAAACTGGATCCGATCCAGGACTAATTGTATGCAACCACCAAGATTGGATCATATATTGCACTTGACAGCTTTCAAATTTTAGAGGACTTCTATTTACAACGTTATTTTGATATGCTTTTATGACCAGATTACAGTTTAGGGTATGGAGCCTACTATGGAGGACAGCGGTGGATCTTAGAAAAGCTCGAATACAAGAACTGACCAGACGTCAGAATAAAAAGCTGATTAGAGGCTCAGGAAATCGAATTGCAGGTATAATCATAAAGAAAAAACACTCAGGCCTGGCAAGAAACTTCTAGCTTTGTACAAGTAACGTGTAAGTGAAAATATAGACTGTATACGCTGGCCAGCCTGAACACGCAGTCCTAAAGAGTAATATAAAAGCGATTTGCATGTTCATATCTGGTTTTCCAGGCTTTATATTAATTGATACTTTTGAATTGATGGAGCTGCGAGCAGAATCGTGTAGTATGTACACTGTATAACATTGACAGGACATTATTATATTTTACTTGCATCCGAAAACTTAGAATATTGAATACAGGCTTAAAAAGTCCTTACACCTTGCAGGCACTTTTGGTGAGGAATCAGAGTTCACATGGCAGATGTGCAGATAGGGACGTCTACTCTATTGAAAATCGAATTCCCATGCAGGCCTGTGACTCGTGAGTTCATGATCAAACTTTACCAGAAAAGTGTGAAAGAAGAAGATATTATGTCTGTCAGAGTTCACAGTAACTAATTTAATTCGCCCAAAAAGCTCGACATGTTGACATGTTGCAGAGTAATTGCTGGGTTGGTTGTTGGCGACGTCTTGGGATGCTTCAATGAGAGCAAGATTCAAGAAAGTTATGCATAACCAACGAAAGCGAAGAGAAGAAGAAGGGCTTCGTCCGTATCTTAAATTAAAGGAAGCAGAACAACCCGAGAGCAGAAAAGAGAGAGAACTCAGACAGCAAGATCAGATAACGCGAGTGCTCTTTAAAAAAAAACCAGAAAAAAAGTGTTACCAATTTGTTGTATGGTAGTTAGAAAACAATTTCAGATGAATGATTTTGATATTTGAAGGGTCTCTCAAATCCAAATAAAAAAACCTACAAGTTATTACATATCGGGAAAAAGTCTTTTTAATAAACTTTGTACTTGGTAAAAGCCCCATAATTTATGACGAGGTTGAGCTATTTGTATTTGGAGTTAGCACCTAGTATATAGAGTTAGCAACTAGTAGGTTATAACACAACATATACACCCTAGCATGACAACGCCATCTCAACGCCAAGTGAGGAGCAAGCTCCCAAGATGTCATGCTACGGAGAGGCTAGGATTTGAGCCTCCACTTTGTCGGTCTTAGTCAACCACTCTACCAATTTGAACTATAATTGAAAACATGTTGAATCAAACTTAAAACTTAATAGACCTTTCTCAAGTGTTATGGACTAGAAGGGAGCCCCTTTTTAATGATTAAAATTTTATTTGCAGGTCCCACTTATGCATTTTCATGGATTAAATAATGAGCATGTGGAGCCTCATTGTAAGGATCCAATGGCGAGTTTTTTTTTTGTCAAGATGCTCTAGCGGTGAGATGAGAAGATGAGCCATTATATACTTACTATGGTAAACAAATACCCATTATTGTACATAATGTGTGTCACCAAAATCTGAAGAAATTTGCGGACATAATTTTCAAGATTTATCAATAAATTCATCGATGAGGGCTACATATATTTAAAATTCCATCAATGAGGCCTATGTATTTTCAAGATTCCATCCAAGAGAACTTTGTATTTTTCTCTCTCTCAAACTTGTATGTTCCATGTATCCCGAATGACAAAGCAAGTGTAGGTCAAGAAATGACACCTGCAAAATTAAACATAACATCACATCTCACCATGAGCAATTGTGAAACATAGCCCATTGACATACATGACATATTAGCAAATTTACTTCTACACAATCAATAGTACTACCATATTTTTCACACTTCGAAAAATCACAGTATGAGCCAGCTCCAAGTTGGTGAGTTGCAAGCTGCACAAAGTGCACCACGATGACTAGGTGAACAATTCACACTTTTGCGAGCTTAACTCTATTGGTTGATATATTTTACAAGGCCCAAAGCCAAGCTGGGTCTAGAAAGCAAGGAACTCATCCTCTGAGGGAATATTTTTTGATACTCATGGGTCTTAGAAAAGACTATTGCAAGCACTCTTATGGAGAAAGTGTATGATTACTGATCTCATCATCTACTCTAGGAACAATGTCATCAGACTCAAAATCAAGAATGTCAAAAAGCTCCCCTAATGTTTTGGATAAAATACATAAAACTTCTCCATCATAATAATAATGAAAAATCACGCTTTGCAAGTGCTTGGGCCTTTGCACTTCAAGAGCTCTTCATCTCCAGTTGGACTATACTTTCTGCTAATGTAGTAGATGTACTACTCTAGGAAGTGTCCAATATAGTGTGCCAAATGTCCTTGGAATCAGATTCCTTGGCTTTTCTCACTCCCTTTGCTCTAGCTGCATAAGCGTCGATCTCAATAGCATCTTGGTCCCCTCATCGATTTCTACAATTTCACTGAGATTTATGCTTCCTTGCCACCCCTCCAGTTGAGTGAATTTGTACTCTACTAGATCATAAAAACTCACTTTGGAAGGGGGACTAGGATTTTGGATGTTAGAATTTTGTCAAATGCCATTTCGCATGTGGCATCCTCCTATGTCGGACATAGCTTCTCGAAGGTGTTCCTTGGAGTATATAACCGCTAAACTAAATGACCTATTACCTAAAGAATTCAGTGGTCTAGAAAAACTTCCTTATCTTTTATGCACTTTTCAAGCTCAAAAAGATTTGTTTAGATGGATTACTAATGCTCATGAGTGGCGCTTTTCCAGACTCGCTAAATTTCTAATTAGAGCTCTTGCGATGTTGCATGGAAGGAGTAGGCCTTAAGGCAAAAATGTACAAGAGTATGCTAAATGTGGATACAACTTTATTCTGGAAATGTAATTCATTGAGTAATTTTTATCTAAATATACCTAAACGTATATATAGCATGAGGGATACATGCATCTCTAAATGCTATGAAAATATAGATGTTGAATGACTCGACGGTTTAAAGACAATCATGAATAAATTGATTCGTGTAGCTTTCAAACTTACTAAACTCACATATCTTAGGTATAAATGGGCACCTAAGTCCAGAGATTTCAAGTGTTCATGGTCAAATAAGCTTTTGGAGTACTACAAAAAGGGATACTATGCGCCTATGGAATTCCTTGCTAATAGATAATTGCATAGCAAATTTAAGGCTAGAAACAAAAAAAAAAAAATTTGTTTTTCAGCTTGTTCCATATTGGGTCTTGTCTGACATAGGAGAAAGAGTTGTGTGTTGCTCATGCTAAGGGTGTGCTTCAAGTACCTTCCAAGAATGTTCAATCTGTTGAGATTTTGATGCACTACATCCATGAGTAGTTGGAGACTAAGCTACGGTACAAATCCTGACCACCAGATTAATTAACTCAGAGACAAAAAGATTGATTTATTTTTGTTATTTTATATACTTATATTGACAATGATGTAAAGTTCATTTCTATTTTGCAAATTTTGGAATAATTTAAGAGTGTGTGGTGATGCTTTAGTGGAGGCGATGCACTTGACGGTAGTTGTTATGCAAGCAACACAAAATGATATGACACAATGACAAGAAGAGGAAGAAGCAGACTTGCCATCATTAGTCGGGGCTTCACAAGTGACGACGTATGGAATCGGAGCCTCAAAAGTGACAACATATGAAGTAATTTGATTATCTTGTACAAAAGCACTAGATGTTGTATGCACTAAACATGTAATACGAATTCATGATTGTGTATGTGGACATGCTGCTTTTTTTCATGTTGGTCATGAGTATTTTTTAATGGTTGCATATTATCGCTTAATTTAATAATATTAACTCGCTTCTTGGTTTAGGTAGATTGCATAGTTATTTGTTGAACATAACAAAGGGTGGTTTTGCAAAAAAAAACATTGTTTTCTAAAATTTTTGAAATTGGTAGAGTTTTTTAGGCAATGTTGCCAAGGAGTCTGGAAACGAAAAGACAAGAATGTTCAGTACATTGTTGACTTGATAGTGATGGATATGCCAACTAGCTTTATCTCTGATGGCATAGTTGGACTAATTTTCAATTGGAACATATGGAATGATCTGTTGCCAAATGTTGCATTGCAATTTGCTAGTTCTTTCTTGGATGACAATGGATAAATAATGTCAACATAAACCACCCCGAATTGATTCAAGCATATATTGTTGAATGTGTGAGTTCTTTAATTTTTTATGCATGCAATTAATTTTATGTAGTGGTTGTATTCATCATAAGAACTAACATTTTAATTTCCATGTTTTCAAGAGGCCCTTCTTATCGACAAATTTGCCTTTCGATGAGGTGTCTTTCAAACATAACAGGACACAAGGACAATGGCCTTGGAAATTATCTCAAGTGTTTCAGAAACCATGAGATATGTGTTGTCCATTCAAACTTCCGTGTTTAGGCGAAACAATAAAGGCAATGTCTCATTACTTAGGTGGTCATAAATTCATTAAACCACACACAAATTATTTTTGTTAAACGCTCAATTACACTTAAGATTTTAGGGTATGGACCCGAGAAGATATTATCCGATTTGCTCATTTTGCTTTGTATGCAACTTGTTGGAGATTAAGTCCACAGTTGTCTCCTTGAACAATGCTTGGTAAAATACACGGGTTTTTGCTAATAGTTCGACAACCTGCAATTCAACACAGAGTCGAATCAGCCGAAGTCGACTTAGTCGACTATCGACTTCTTGGCTGATCTACATCAAAGGGTATTGATTCTCGTCTAATTCTACATTTGAATGTCAAAGCATCATGAAGAACATCGAAGGCAAAAAAGGCAAAAAAGGAGAAGGTGCTTTAAAAACGTTTAAGGCACAAGAAATCTCAAAGGAAAAATGTGAAGGCCCGAAAACATGTTGTCGACCTTCGGTTTTCAGGATGCTCATTACTTGAACGCTTTGTTTAAGACTGAGCATAAGAAATCTAACAAGTCCACCATGTTGTATGTTTGAAGTAGACATTCGAGTCTGCTGAGTTTGGAATAAAACCATTCTCTATCAGAAATGCGTTGATCTTTTGGAACAAGGCTCTAGGTGACTGTTTCAGCCCGTAGAGTGTCTCGTGGTTGTTGCTTGTCATTGAGTTCGTATCCCTCTGGCTGCATCATGTAGATTTCCTCTTTGATGGTTCCATTGAGGAAAGCGGTCTGGACATCCATATGGTGGACTTCAAGATCTGCTGCGACTACAAAGGAGAGGAGTAGACGAATCGAAGCATGTTTGACAACTGGGCTGAAGGTTTCTAAGTAATCCAGATCTGGAATCTGGGAAAAGCCTTTGGCGACTAGTCTGGCCTTGTAACAATTTAGTCTTCCTTCAGCATCGTACTTTGCCTCGAATTTCACTGGTCAGCATCAGGAGTAGACATCGTCTCAGCAAGGTTCCTGCAGTAGGCTGGATCATCCATAAATCTGGATGGAGGCTATCTGGACCTGTTCGACCTTCTGGGTTGAACTTCGATCCTTTGATGTGGGTTGACTCATTGAGGTTCTGACTCATTGTCTGAGTCATCATCGTTATTCAGTAGTTGAATCCTTGGATTGAAACTGTTTGGTTGCTCGATCCTTGGGTCGGAATTATCAGCGGCTTTTCCTTTGTGGTCGATGAATTGGTCTTCCATGAAAATGACATCTCTACTGGTGAACACCTTCTCGATATCCAAATTTTAGAGCTTGTATGTCTTGTGATCTGGGGAATAGCCAGTGAAAATCATTTTTCCGCTTTTGTCATCTGGTTTTCTTCTTAGATCCTCAGGGATCTGACTGAAAGCGATGCATCCAAACACTCAAATATGTTTGAGTGATGGTTTAGATCTTGTCCACACCCATAAGGTGTCTTGCCATTCAGGGCTTTGGTGATGGATTGATTATGTAAATAGGCAGCTGTAGTAACAGCTTCTGTCCAGAATTTCTTTGGAAGAGAGGCATGGGCCATCATGCTCTTGGCACTCTCGATGAGTGTTCGATTCTTCATTCAGCTACACCATTGGACTGAGGTGAGTAGCTGGTTGTATATTGTTGATGTATCCCGTTGGCCTTGCAGAACTCCTTGAATTCTGTGGAGATGTACTCTCTCCCTCTATCTATGTGTAGCGTCTTGATCTTTCTCTGGGTCTGGTTCTTTGTAGATGCCTTGAACTACATGAAAAATTTGATTGCTTTGGACTTTTTCTTTAGATAGTAGGTTGCAATCCTTTGAGAGAAGTCGTCGATGAAGGTTAGAAAATAGAGAGCTCCCCCTGTGAAAACAGTCTTCATCGGGCCACAAATGTCGCTATGTACAAGGCCAAGCAAGCTCTTGGATGTGTGAACTGAGTCTGAAATGAAGGGACTTCTTGCATGCTTGCTGATAATACAGCTTTCGCATGGAGAAGTTGGCTTGCTGACTGAAGACAGATCTTGTACTAGACTCTGAGCTGACATTTGCTGAATACCGTTGAAGTTAAGATGGCCAAGTCTGAAATGCCACAACATATCAGTTGATTCAGAAGTGGTTGTGTGAAGAGCTTGACTGTTAGAAGAATAACAATGACTGAGTTTGTACAGATAGCCACTTCTTCTTCCGTAGGCTAGAACCTTTTGGGATTTGTCAAGAATTGTGCAACCTTCTGTATCAAATTTGACCCTCCGACCCGAATCGGTGATTCGACTAATTGAGAGCAGATTCTTGGTCAGATTTGGAACGTGGAGAACATTGGACAACAACTTGACTTCATCTCTTTTGAATTCAACTCTGACTATTCCTTCACCTTCGATTGAATGTGATGAGTTGTCTCCAAGTTGCACAACTCGAGAGTGGGTGAATGACTTGTAGTCTTTGAACCAGTCGCGATGGTGAGTAATGTGTTGAGTTGCTCCAACATCTAGATACCAAGAATCGATATCATGTGGTTCTTTGACTTTGGTCATGAAAGCTGCCTCATCTTCTTCTTGTTGTTGCTAATTTGAGTGACTGGCTATAGCACTATGTACTTGTTGTTGGAACTGCTTCTTCTTTTCGTTGTTGTACTTCAAAGTTTGGCAGCCCTTGATTTTGTGGCCAGTCCTCTTACAGTATCTGCAGAAAAGTTTATGCGCTGGTTGGAATGATGAAGAGCTTGAATTCGATCCTGAACCGGAATTTGGTCCAGACTGCATGTTGCTCTTCTTGTCCGTAGAGCCTGACTTTGTAGATCTCTTGGATCTAAACTTCTGATTTTTTTAATGTAGAGCTTGAGGATCCGATTTTGAGCCTGAGGAGGATGCTGATATGCTGATATCCTCTTGTAGGAACAATGAAATTACTCTTGATAGAGTGATGTGCTCCTGGGTAGAAATTGCCATTACCCAATTTTCGTAGGCTTTAAGTAGACTCGATAATAGAGTCATGAGTGCATCGAAATCTTCTATGACTAAGCTAGTTACAGTCATCTGCTCCATAAAATTTTTGAAGGTATTGAGGTGGCTCGAAACACTATCTACATCAGACATTCTGAGGGTGAAGAATTTCTTCCTTAGATGAAGCTTGGAAGTAACATCTCTTATGTCGTAGAGAGTTGTCCGGATGTCTCATGCATCCTTAGCTGTTTGAATAGCACGTATGTGGCTGATCTGAGTATTCTTGATGTTGAGGGTAATAATGGCAAATGCTTTACCATCTCTCAGTCTCCACTTGGTGATGACGGCTACATCACCTTCTGGTTTGAGCTCTGTTCCATCAATGATGTCCCACAGTTCTTTGGCTAGAATTATAACCTTCATCTCGAATTTTCAGAAATGGTAGTTATCTCTTTTGAGTTTGTCAATGAGAGATGAACTAGATGATGAATCAAATCTGGCTGAACGAGATCGTTGGTAGAAACAACAACTTTTGGAATACTATTGGCTACGCATTTGCTAGAAAGACATCTTGATAAAAACAAGACTGATAATCCGCAATAGAAATATAGATTACTGAAATGTCTGCTCTGATACCATGTTGTAAAACGGTGGGCACGTGAGCGGCAGTAGAAGCTCGAGGATTGAGCGCGACATGTAGAAACGGAAACGCAATAGTTAGCAGCAGAAATATTCAAGTAGAAGTATTCATACAGAATGTGCAAATGAACGACGCACTAGTGAGACAAAAATTGCACTCTGATTAATATCAATAGTGAGTACAATAGCTTGAAGTAATAACTTCAGTTTGCTAAGCGTGGTAACGTTGGCTACAAAAAAACGCTGATTGAAAGAGAAATTCAATTAACACTTAATAGCTTGATTAAGCTAGTATATATATTTACAAGTGTCGAGAGATAAATATCTTATGCCTTAGCTGCCATTTACTCCAGTTTTGCATCTTTACAAAAGTTGGTAATCGCCCTTGAGATACTTGTTTCTCCAACTGTTTTAGGGTTGATGATAAGTTGGCGACGTCAGTCTGCCAATGTAACAAAAATGCAAAAAACCCGAAGGTCCCTTTAGACTGAAGGTATGCAACTCCTGAAGGAGCCCTTAGACTTAAGGTGTGTAAATCCCTAAGGCGCCTGTAGACTGAAGGCAGCGAAAAAGCCGAAGGTGGCTTACACTAAAGTTTAGCGAAGAAGGAGAAGGTGCCTTAGATTAAAGGCAATGAAGAAGACGAAGGTGCCTTATATTAAAGGCAGCAAAAAAGACGAAAAGACGAAAGTGTCTAAAAAATGGTTTTTAAGGCATTGTGGCCACTTGGCCACTGTGTCGCTTTTTTCGCGAAGTTGCAAAAAAGGAGGTGCCTTAAAATGATTTCTAAGGCATTCTGGCCACTTGGCCACTGTGTCGCATTTTTTGTGAAGTTGGAAAAATGGCAAAAAAGGAGAAGGTGCCTTAAAAATGTTTAAGGCACAAGAAATCTCAAAGGAAAAATGTGAAGGCCCAAAAACATGTTGTCGGCCTTCGGTTTTAGGATGCTCATTACTTGAACGATTTATTTAAGGCTGAGCATAAGAAATCTAACAAGGCCACCATGTTGTATGTTTCTATGAAATGAACACCGTTGCATATCAAATGGGTGATATTTCGTGGAAATGGGAACCACAAGGAATATTTCTAGAATCACGTTAAAAAATGACACTTTTTAGCACATTTTGAAAAAGAATGCCCTATAGTATCATACCCGTTGCCAAAAGTCCATAATAAACCCACCAAAAATTATAGTAAATTTGTAAGAAAATTTTAAAATACGTAAAAATTGCAGTATTCAAAAATTTTGCTAAAAGGTACAATACACAGAAATTAGAAAGGGCCTAAGTAGTGCAATTCATTCAAATTGTGAAAAAGTTTTATACAAAATCTAGTTTTTGGATCTCATATCAAAACTTATATCCTCATCTGTATCCACGCCTCTAAATTCAACATCATCAATTCCATCATCAAAAGGTAAAGAAGTGGAAGATCCATCCTCCTCATTACTATCAATCAAAACATTATCTTCATCCTTATGCAATCCGAGGTCAGCCTCCACACATGCTCTTGTTCTTCTTGATGAAGATCCAACTTCAACAACACATTCTTTTCTTGGCAGCTTTGACGAATGATTTCCTTTATTGTTTTTTGAAGGCGACTTGAATTGGTTAATTCAAAATCATAAACAATAATGTCAACTTCCTCAAGGACAAGGTGAGTTATGTGGGGCCTATTTTTGGTCGCGCGACATTGTAGTGGGTTTCTTTCCTTGCCTAACCTGAATCCAAGATCGCAGGTCGGCGAAGGTTCATAATGAGGTTATGATGCTCGGCGAAGGTTCCCAAAATAGCATATCACTGAACATTTTTCTGACTCAAAAATTGAATTTTCTCTTGTCAGAAACCTTCGCCCACCTCAATTTAGATAAATCAAGGGTGGATGTACAGTCTGAGAGCTCAACGAAGGTTTCTGATACTGTATTGGCCAAATCTGCCCAAAACAATGGTTTTCTAAGTCATTTTCCAAAATATTGTGTTTTCTTTTCCTTATGCTGATGACTTCCTGACTTTTGCTCATCAGTCTTTCCTTATTTTTTTTTTTTGTAACTGTCTTTTTCCAAAAAAGTCAGCAAATTAAATACTGAAAACAAAAAATTGAAAAACACATAAAATTAAAAAATATATTGAGATCAGGCTTGTTGAACTGGCGGAGCAGGTTGCCAAAACTTGCGTAAGCGGCTGCCATTTACCGGAGTATCAAATCATTTTCCATCCAAGTGCTCAAGAATTATTTTGCCATAGTTCAGGATTTCCTTCACTTTATATGGGCCTTCACCAGTAAACTTCAACTTACCCTTGATCAACTTGGTTTTGTATATCAATGCAAGATCTCCTGCTTCCAGATCTTGCTTGTGCAATCGACGATCGTGCCATGCCTTGTGACAGGCTTTCTCTGCTGCTAAGGCATGAACTGCTATCAATCGGGTTTCACATAATTTGTGCAACGCTTCATGACGGAGTTGTAAAGACATATCATCATTCAATCATTCCGTTGTTGCTATGCGTAAAGATGGAATTAAAAATTCAATTGGCATAACAACATCTTGACCATAAACCAGTTGAAAAGGTGTTTGATCTTTACTATTTTTGTAAGCAGTTCTGAATGCCCATAATGCTGCATACAATTTATGTTTCTAATCAGACTGACTCGCTTCAACTGTCTTTGTCATAATGGTGCAGAGAATCTTATTGGAAGATTCAGCTTGGCCATTCCCTATGGATAATAGGGAGTACTAAATCTGTGTATAACAAAAAAATCTTCCAGTAAACACTTTATTGTTTGATTAACAAAGTGTATACCCTGATCACTGACAATTTCGATCAGACATTCGAATCTGATTATAATATTTTCATATAGAAACTTGGCCGTAGATTTCGCATCAGCCACTTTGACAGCTTTGGCTTCAACCCACTTGGTCATATAATCAGTTGCGACGATAATGTATCAGGCGTGAGATCCTTGCGCAGTAGGATGAATAGGACCAACATAATCCAGTCCCCATTTTTCAAACGGTTCTTGCGATAAAACCGGATGTAAGGGTTCATAATTCTGTCGAGTAGGCCGTCGTGCTCGTTGGCAGACATCACATGTCCGAATAAAATTTTCTCTGTCCTTATGAAGCGTAGGCCACCAACAACCGGATTGCAAAAGTTTGCAAACAGTAATATCTGTAGAGAAGTGTCCTCCACCCATGCCATCATGTGAAAACATGATTAAATCTGGTACCTCATGCGGTAAAACACATCTTCATAAAATATTATCTGCTCCACGACGATACAATTGTCCTGCAATTAATTGATAAGGTTGAGCCTTATGGATCAATTGTCTTTTCTGTACTTTTGTCAAAGAGTCATTCGGTTGTCCTAGCATCAGGTACTCAACAATATCTGCCGCCCACTCAGGTATTGCTTCAACATAGAACAACGCAGCATCTGGCAGTTCATTATCCACTTCAGTATTAACTAGTGCGGATTCAATTCTCGAAACGTGATCGGCTAGATGATGTTGCTTCCCCTTTCTGACCACAATTCGAAAGTCAAATTTAGTCTATAATAATAACCATCTTGCAATACGTCCAGTATTACACGTCTTATTTACCAAGTAAAGTAACGGTTGATGATCCGTATAAATACAAAGTGCGTTTCCATGAGGTAGTGACGAAATTTTCGAACAAAAAAAATTATGGCTAGCGTTTCATGTTCTGTTCTTGAATAATTCTTCTCTGGATCTATAAGCTGTCTGCTTGCAAATCGTATAGGATAATCCTTCTTATAGTCACCTGGCTACGTCAAAACTGATCCAATGGCGTATTTTGAGGCATCGGTATGAACATGAAACTCTAATGTCCAATCTGGAGAACGCAATATTGGTGCTAAAGTTAATGTTTTTTTTAATTTTTCAAAGGCTTCTAACGCCTCTACTGTCCAAATAGGAACAATAGTTAATTTGTATATAGGTCATGCTAAATCCGCAAAGAAGATAATAAAAATTCAATAGTAATTCGCATGACCCATAAACACATAAACTCCTCGAATTGTTGCTGGTGGTGGCAATTTCACAATAACTTTGATCTTAGAATAATCGGTGGCAATACCATGTCTTGATATCACATGTCCAAACACAACTCTGTGCGAAACCCATATCTGGCATTTTTCTGGATTTAGAGAAATCTGATATTTGCGACATCTTTCAAAGACTTTCTCCAATCGATCCAGGTGGTCTGTATCTGTACTATGAGCTCCCAAGTCGTCCAAGTAAATTTCAAGGAATTTCTGCAAATAATCTTTAAAGGCAAATTGCATTACTCTTTGGAATGAACTTGGTGTATTACAGAGTCCAAACGACATTACTTTGTAAGCATAGGTGCCCCATTTTGTTGCAAAAGCAGTTTTGTGGCGATTGATAGGTGCAATCTTAACCTGGTTGTAACCATTAAATCCATCCAGGAAACTATAAGCTTTCGCTCTAGCAAAGCGATCCAAAATGCTTTCAGTAAAAGGTAATAGAAAGTGATCCTTCCGTGTCACTTTATTCAATGCTTCCGGCATGTGTTCTTCAGATTCACGATGTGCTTTAGGTAACATGATAACCACATCATCCAGTGTATAACGTTTAAAATGCTCTAGCATATCATGTTGGACTACATTTGCTTGTTCTTTTTCGAAAGGACTTGTCTTGGATCTTCATTTAGTCTTCTTAGCAGGAATTGATCATGGAGGCGATGACTTTCAAGATGATAAATCTTTCTTCACAGGTGAAGACTTCCTAGACAATGATGTCTTGCTGGAAATCTGTCTTGAAGAATCCTTCTAGACTTTTCCTTTGTCTTTATCCAATAGAGGTGACACTTCTTTTGAATCAATTTTTTTAGGGGGATTTTCCCATTTCAGGTCCGTATTATAATGTTGCTTTGCTTGTTTCTTCGTCATCGAACCTGTGATCCTGTCTCCCTTCAATATAACTGCTTTGGGTGATTTGATTGCTGGTTCATCAGAAACATTACACACTCCAAATCTGGTCGGATCCATATGATGTAGAATCTGTTCATCCGTAAGTTCTACATTGTCATCATAAGTTAAGGCATGGCTTACTGGTATGAGATCGTCCTCAATTGGATCTGGTATAGGTTCCGTTGATATCCAGGCTACATTCAGCACATTTAGTGGAAACGTGATTGGCGTATCCAAAGTTTTGATCTAATAAGGAAATCTCACTCAACTCTGATTGAATATCTTGTTGACACATATATCTTGCTATACATTCAATTGTTGCAAGAGCTTCGTTTCAATTGACAATATCCGTTTGAGAATCATAGTGAACTCCCAATTTTTTCTCTGGTCGATCACAAGTGTGATCCGTTGTTGATGAATCGTCATCCGCTTTCTGAACCACTGGTTTGATAGTCCAAGTCGTAGAATCAACTTTAACTGCACGTTCACGATTTTCAAGAGTGATTTTTCCGGTACCCCAGTTATGAATTACTTGCGCAACTCGTAACCATGGACGTCCTAATAGAACTCGGTAGACATTTGGTGCTTCTGGTAAGTCCATCACGACAAAAGTAATGACGAACTGTACTCCTGCAATCCTGACAGGTATATCTTCCACCATTCCTTGTGGACGAACTATCGTTTGATCAGCTAGCTTAATAGCAAAAGTAGCGGGCTTAATCTTTATAAGGCCCCATTTTGTATATAGCTTTGTAGAAATTAGGTTTACTTCTGAACCGCCATCTATCACGGCTGCTTCTTTAGAAAATTGTCTATGTTGTATCGGTAGAGTGATATTCTTTTGTTCACTTTCCCAAGCGGCTCCAACATGGAGTACATCGTTAGATTCTTCAAATTCAGCACAAAAAAGCGGCTCCTGATGGTCTTCTGATTCTTCTTGAGCTAACTTTTGTGCTAAGACTTCTTTTGCTTTTGGCACCAACTTTAGGAACTCTCCCAATGAAATATTGATCTTGCTAGACAAAATATTCATGAGTAATTCTGTATGCGGTACTTCCGATTCAGTCATCTTGAAGGATTCTTCGTGATGATGTAACTGATCATTCATATCTATAAGTAAATTTCTTGGAGGCTGCAATGGTGAAGACCGAACTTCAGCTGTTACTTTAGCAGCTTCAAGTTCCTATTCTTCTTGCAGACGTTTAGTCCACTGTCTCATATCCTGATATCTTTGTTTTTCTGCATTAAGATTTGGATAGACTCCCGATGCTGTTGGTGTATCGTTCAATGGTATAGAATCAGCAGGTACTGGATCCACTACTGGTTCTTTTTGCTTTTGTGCTCTGGTGACCACCATCAAGGGTGCACTTAGTTTATTCTGAGCTACTGATCCTCGCTTGATTGTTATCAAATTTACAGGTGCTGTAGCTGGTGGTGGCTTCGGTCTTGCTGGACAGTCTTTATAGCAATGCCCATATCCACAATCACGACAGAATGGTACAAATTTTTCTCTATTTGGGCATTCTGCAACTTTGTGATTTTTTCCACATGCAAGGCATCCAAGTGGTGCTCTGGCCCAATTTCTCGAGGCTAGTTGTTGAGCGGCAGCATAAATGACATATTGTTCTCAAGATCCACCTTCTTGATCATTACCATAGCTCCATTGCTCAGCACTTCCGTAAGGTTCTGGTTCCATCAAATTGGCAAGAGGAGCGGAGTGTTCTGGTGGGGCAGGCAAAGCTAGACGTTCCGGGTATCCAAGAGTAGATTGTCGCAGTCTTGCTGCTGAATTTCCTGCAGTAGGATGAATAGGACCAACATAATCCAGTCCCCATTTTTCAAACGGTTCTTGCGATAAAACCGGATGTAAGGGTTCATAATTCTGTCGAGTAGGCCGTCGTGCTCGTTGGCAGACATCACATGTCCGAATAAAATTTTCTCTGTCCTTATGAAGCGTAGGCCACCAACAACCGGATTGCAAAAGTTTGCAAACAGTAATATCTGTAGAGAAGTGTCCTCCACCCATGCCATCATGTGAAAACATGATTAAATCTGGTACCTCATGCGGTAAAACACATCTTCGTAAAATATTATCTGCTCCACGACGATACAATTGTCCTGCAATTAATTGATAAGGTTGAGTCTTATGGATCAATTGTCTTTTCTGTACTTTTGTCAAAGAGTCATTCGGTTGTCCTAGCATCAGGTACTCAACAATATCTGCAGCCCACTCAGGTATTGCTTCAACATAGAACAACGCAGCGTCTGGCAGTTCATTATCCACTTCAGTATTAACTAGTGCGGATTCAATTCTCGAAACGTGATCGGCTAGATGATGTTGCTTCCCCTTTCTGACCACAATTCGAAAGTCAAATTTAGTCTATAATAATAACCATCTTGCAATACGTCCAGTATTACACGTCTTATTTACCAAGTAAAGTAACGGTTGATGATCCATATAAATACAAAGTGCGTTTCCATGAGGTAGTGACGAAATTTTCGAACAAAAAAAATTATGGCTAGCGTTTCATGTTCTGTTCTTGAATAATTCTTCTCTGGATCTATAAGCTGTCTGCTTGCAAATCGTATAGGATAATCCTTCTTATAGTCACTTGGCTACGTCAAAACTGATCCAATGGCGTATTTTGAGGCATCGGTATGAACATGAAACTCTAATGTCCAATCTGGAGAACGCAATATTGGTGCTAAAGTTAATGTTTTTTTTAATTTTTCAAAGGCTTCTAACGCCTCTACTGTCCAAATAGGAACAATAGTTAATTTGTATATAGGTCATGCTAAATCCGCAAAGAAGATAATAAAAATTCAATAGTAATTCGCATGACCCATAAACACATAAACTCCTCGAATTGTTGCTGGTGGTGGCAATTTCACAATAACTTTGATCTTAGAATAATCGGTGGCAATACCATGTCTTGATATCACATGTCCAAACACAACTCTGTGCGAAACCCATATCTGGCATTTTTCTGGATTTAGAGAAATCTGATATTTGCGACATCTTTCAAAGACTTTCTCCAATCGATCCAGGTGGTCTGTATCTGTACTATGAGCTCCCAAGTCGTCCAAGTAAATTTCAAGGAATTTCTGCAAATAATCTTTAAAGGCAAATTGCATTACTCTTTGGAATGAACTTGGTGTATTACAGAGTCCAAACGACATTACTTTGTAAGCATAGGTGCCCCATTTTGTTGCAAAAGCAGTTTTGTGGCGATTGATAGGTGCAATCTTAACCTGGTTGTAACCATTAAATCCATCCAGGAAACTATAAGCTTTCGCTCTAGCAAAGCGATCCAAAATGCTTTCAGTAAAAGGTAATAGAAAGTGATCCTTCCGTGTCACTTTATTCAATGCTTCCGGCATGTGTTCTTCAGATTCACGATGTGCTTTAGGTAACATGATAACCACATCATCCAGTGTATAACGTTTAAAATGCTCTAGCATATCATGTTGGACTACATTTGCTTGTTCTTTTTCGAAAGGACTTGTCTTGGATCTTCATTTAGTCTTCTTAGCAGGAATTGATCATGGAGGCGATGACTTTCAAGATGATAAATCTTTCTTCACAGGTGAAGACTTCCTAGACAATGATGTCTTGCTGGAAATCTGACTTGAAGAATCCTTCTAGACTTTTCCTTTGTCTTTATCCAATAGAGGTGACACTTCTTTTGAATCAATTTTTTGAGGGGGATTTTCCCATTTCAGGTCCGTATTATAATGTTGCTTTGCTTGTTTCTTCGTCATCGAACCTGTGATCCTGTCTCCCTTCAATATAACTGCTTTGGGTGATTTGATTGCTGGTTCATCAGAAACATTACACACTCCAAATCTGGTCGGATCCATATGATGTAGAATCTGTTCATCCGTAAGTTCTACATTGTCATCATAAGTTAAGGCATGGCTTACTGGTATGAGATCGTCCTCAATTGGATCTGGTATAGGTTCCGTTGATATCCAGACTACATTCAGCACATTTAGTGGAAACGTGATTGGCGTATCCAAAGTTTTGATCTAATAAGGAAATCTCACTCAACTCTGATTGAATATCTTGTTGACACATATATCTTGCTATACATTCAATTGTTGCAAGAGCTTCGTTTCAATTGACAATATCCGTTTGAGAATCATAGTGAACTCCCAATTTTTTCTCTGGTCGATCACAAGTGTGATCCGTTGTTGATGAATCGTCATCCGCTTTCTGAACCACTGGTTTGATAGTCCAAGTCGTAGAATCAACTTTAACTGCACGTTCACGATTTTCAAGAGTGATTTTTCCGGTACCCCAGTTATGAATTACTTGCGCAACTCGTAACCATGGACGTCCTAATAGAACTCGGTAGACATTTGGTGCTTCTGGTAAGTCCATCACGACAAAAGTAATGACGAACTGTACTCCTGCAATCCTGACAAGTATATCTTCCACCATTCCTTGTGGACGAACTATCGTTTGATCAGCTAGCTTAATAGCAAAAGTAGCGGGCTTAATCTTTATAAGGCCCCATTTTGTATATAGCTTTGTAGAAATTAGGTTTACTTCTGAACCGCCATCTATCACGGCTGCTTCTTTAGAAAATTGTCTATGTTGTATCGGTAGAGTGATATTCTTTTGTTCACTTTCCCAAGCGGCTCCAACATGGAGTACATCGTTAGATTCTTCAAATTCAGCACAAAAAAGCGGCTCCTGATGGTCTTCTGATTCTTCTTGAGCTAACTTTTGTGCTAAGACTTCTTTTGCTTTTGGCACTAACTTTAGGAACTCTCCCAATGAAATATTGATCTTGCTAGACAAAATATTCATGAGTAATTATGTATGCGGTACTTCCGATTCAGTCATCTTGAAGGATTCTTCGTGATGATGTAACTGATCATTCATATCTATACGTAAATTTCTTGGAGGCTGCAATGGTGAAGACCGAACTTCAGCTGTTACTTTAGCAGCTTCAAGTTCCTATTCTTCTTGCAGACGTTTAGTCCACTGTCTCATATCCTGATATCTTCGTTTTTCTGCATTAAGATTTGGATAGACTCCCGATGCTGTTGGTGTATCGTTCAATGGTATAGAATCAGCAGGTACTGGATCCACTACTAGTTCTTTTTGCTTTTGTGCTCTGGTGACCACCATCAAGGGTGCACTTAGTTTATTCTGAGCTACTGATCCTTGCTTGATTGTTATCAAATTTACAGGTGCTGTAGCTGGTGGTGGCTTCGGTCTTGCTGGACAGTCTTTATAGCAATGCCCATATCCACAATCACGACAGAATGGTACAAATTTTTCTCTATTTGGGCATTCTGCAACTTTGTGATTTTTTCCACATGCAAGGCATCCAAGTGGTGCTCTGCCCAATTTCTCGAGGCTTGTTGTTGAGCGGCAGCATAAATGACATACTGTTCTCAAGATCCACCTTCCTGATCATTACCATAGCTCCATTGCTCAGCACTTCCGTAAGGTTCTGGTTCCATCAAATTGGCAAGAGGAGCGGAGTGTTCTGGTGGGGCAGGCAAAGCTAGACGTTCCGGGTATCCAAGAGTATATTGTCGCAGTCTTGCTGCTGAATTTCCTCCATACTATGGATGGGATATCTGGGCATACCATTGCTGAATTATCCGAGGGTTGAAGTTGCAAAAAGTAGTCTCATGGTCAGGTGAATTACATAGATGGCAAACACTGATTTCCATTCGTTTTTTCAATTGAGGACACTCGTTCACAGTGTGATTTCCTGTACAAATAGAACACCAGATATTTTCCCTGGTAGGAAAAGTCTTTGCAAACTTCTCAGGTTACTTATTCGCTTCTTTGTGAAAATTTTCCAATGCCTTGATCTTCTCATGAAATTGCAACTGCAACTTTTGCATCTATTTCTGTTGGGTCTTCCCAAGTTTCTCAAACTCATTGAGCATCATTTCTGCAGTAGCATTGGCATTCGTTGATGCAATAATGGTGGATGTCGTAGTAGTCTGCCCTGTTGTATAAGACAACATACTGACATTCGGCTCATCATCTGAATCTTCATCCTCCTCCCGAATTGCATCGTCCATAGCATTTTGCAAAAGTGCATACTCATTATGGCGTTTCAGCTCACGTCTGATCCGTTTAGGTAGACCTGACAAAAACCACATAATCATGGCATTTTCATTAATCAGCTCAGGTTCACATTCAAATCTAAGACGTTCACCCTTTTGATGTAATCTCGAACCATTTCCCGCTTTCCCATTTTAATTTTACTTAAAAGTAGAAAAGGGTCTTCCATAAACTTCCGTGGTTTGAACCGTGTGATAAGGGCTCGTTTAACAACCTCCCAATCTGTACGATCAGTTTCATCTTAGTTATAGTACCAATCTTGTGCTGTGCATGTGAAGGCCATAGGAAACAGCTTAAGTTTATCTTGAGGATAAATCTCACCACAGACCTCACAGGATTCGACATAGATATGAAGAAATCTAGCTGGATCTGTTAATCCATTATATTTGGGTAGATCCAATCGGGGTGCTCTTCTAATAATAATTGGATTGACCTCCTGTGGAGCAGCTCCAGGAGCAGCTCCAGGGATAGCCATATTTACAAATTTAGATCAAATTGATAATGAGATTGGATATATATTTTTCCATCTGCTACCTCTATTTCACTTTTTAAGAATATGATTCTATATGATGAAAAACTTTCCGAAATTCGATCAATCGATACTTCTCAAAAATGTTTTGATCCAAATTTTGACAAAGACTTGATTTGGAAAATCAGAAACCAAAAATAGGACTAGCGAAGGTTCTCTAGGTGAAGGTTGGCTCGGCGAAGGTTCAACAGTGCTAATTTGGAAAATAAACTCTCTGAATGTTTTTCTTGGCAATTTCTTGGGAAATAACCTTCGCCGACTTCTCAGATGGAAGATCTAACACAGATAAAACTATGAAAAACTGAACGAAGGTTTCTGACACAAGGAAATACAGTTTCTGTAATCTGGCGAGGGTAAAAATCAAGAGTGATCTGATCAAAATGAATCTTCACCGAACTCAAAAATAGTATTTTTCTATAAATAGAATGTTTTGAAAACTTGACGAAGGTTCTGGCGAAGGATCAAGAGTAATACTGATAATTTTGCAAAAAAGTGACTTTTTTGGCAAAAAAATGACAATATGACAATTGATCCTCTGAAACCCTTTCCATTTTTGGTATTATTCTTTGTCGACCTGACAGTAGATAGATTTGAATCACATTTAAGCACAGTGAAATCGAGTGAAGGTTCTTTCTCTGTATTTTTTAGGGTTTTGATAGTTTTTGGTATTTTTTTGGTGGTTTTTCTGATGTTTCTGGAAATCTGCTGAGAATTAATCTTTGCCCTTCAAACTGAAAGTTTTGTAAACAAAATCAAAGATGTTTGCAACTCGGCGAAGGTTTCCTAAAAGAGGGCAAAAAGTTCTGAGCTCCGATGACGCTTTTTGCCTCTTTTGACCAAATTTGGCAGATTTGGCCGATTTTTGTTATTTTCTTTGATATCTCAGACCCAAATGGATCTTAAGATTGGTGATCTGAATAGCTTTCTCTGTTTAATAATCAGATTAGATTTCAAACAAGCAAATCCACTCAAATCTAGCAAAATCAATCCCAAACTAACCCTAAAATGCAGATTTAGCACTATTCATGCCACGACAAAATGCCTAATGCAAGCTAACCATCAACCAAACATGCTGCAAACCAAAAAATTGGCGTAGCTCCTCGGCAACGACGCCAAAATTGTAGTGGGTTTCTTTCCTTGCCTAACCTGAATCCAAGATCTAGTCAATCTAGCATCAAAGAGACAAAGTTAGTTGTCATGCGTAGGTTCGTTCCCATGAGAGCGATAGTATAGTTCAGATTTCAACATGAATGGAGGATCTAACACTAACATCCATTAACACTAAGCATTAACACTACATCCATTAACCCTACTTCCATTAACCCTAAATCCACAACAATGATAGAACTTACTCTTCTCTCTCTCCTTTTCTCTCTCACAAAAAGCATAAGAAATAGCAATCCCAATAATGATCAAATCCAACAATTAGCAGATACAAAGAAAGCATGAGAAATGGAGGAAAAGAAAGAAAGAGCAAGGACATTCATCAATCCATTTCTAAAGAGAACCAATCTGCTTTATTGATATGAGGAAATGAACATGAGGAGCAACTCGAGTTGGTCCTTTTTTATAGTAGAGAGGAGAACCCTGGCCTCTGAATCCTATTGGTCCAGTCTTGCCTCTCTTTTTATTCAAATTTAAAAAAGTGTGGAAACCATCAAAATTAGAGGGAAACCCAACTTTATTCACTAACTTGACATTTAGGCCCTGCGACATTAAAAGTACCGCAAAAAGGCCTAAAGTCCTTTTATTAACTTTTAACTAATCAATCAAATAACTATGTGGTCATCGAGCTGGACTTACACACGCAGGGTGCCAAATCCCTCTCACTTATTAACTAGGGTTAGGGTTGACTTGAGATCCGCAAACCCTCCAACATACATTTTCTTTTACCATTTGAATTTGCAAGCATTTCAGAAAAATACTATCCTGTATATGCATCATGATGCTTTGTTTGATACCAATGTACATTAATATATACAACCTCACCATTATCAGACTTTGACAAATTGACAACCTTGCATAACTAAAAAGGATGGCCAAGATGATCTTTATTTATAAGTGTGGTATCCATTGTACCCACCTTGAGTTCTTGCACATTTTTTTTAAAAAACTAGCAAGTTATTCTTGTCTTGACGAGATTTGTGAGTGCCCAAATACATCTATCTGGAAGGAACATATATCATTTGTTGAATATCCTCAGGAAAAGTGAAAACTTCATTAGTTGTTGCACTACTATTTGAGAGCCAATAAAATGGTGTTGCTAAACTAGTATGATTAGTTGTTAGATCTATGAGTATGGACTCTTGGTCTTGAAATAATCCTTTCCAACAACTTGAATCTATGTTTTTGGCATACAACTTGGCTTTTTCAATGAGAAGCATTTTTTTTTGCAGACATTTCCTCCAATCAACTTCCAAATTTTGCTTGCGACATTGCTCTGCTACATAATGCACCTCTAAAGGAATAACTACCATCTTTTGAAAATTCAAGATGAAGGTTATACTACTAGCCAAATAACTGTGGGACATAGTTGATGACACAGAGCTCAAACTAGAAGGTGATGCAGCCATCCTCACCAAGTGGAGACTGAGAGATGGCAAAGCATTTGCCATGATCACCCTCAATATCAAGGATACTTAGATTAGCCACATACGTGCTGCTCAGACCACAAAGGATGCATGAGACATCCTAGCAACCCTCTATGATATCAGGGATGTGACTTCTAAGTTATACCTGAGGAAGAAATTCTTCACCTTGAGAATGTCTGACGTAGAAAGTATTTTGAGTCTTCTCAAGATGTTCAAAAATCTTATGGAGAAGATGACTGTAACTGGCTCAGTCGTAGAAGATTCCGATGCACTCATGACTCTATTATCAAGTCTACCTGAAGCCTACAAAAATTGGATAATGACAATTTCTACCCAGGAGCACCTCACTCTATCAAGAGTAATATCACTACTTTTACAAGAGGAGATCAGAAGATCAATCCTCCTCGGGCTCAAGATCGGATCAACAAGCTGTAAATTCAAAAAGAAATCAAAAGTTCAGATCAAAGAGATTTGCCTAGCTAGATTATTCTGACAAGAAGAGCAACATGCAATCTGGACCAAATTTCAGTTCAGGATCGAATTCAACCTCTTCATTGTTCCAACCAGTGCAGAACCTATTCTGCAGATACTGTAAGAGGACTGGCCATGAAATGAAGGACTGCCGAACTTTGAAGTACAACAACGAAAAGAAGAAACAGTTTCAACAACAAGCACATAGTGCAACAACCAGTCACAAGATGAAGATGAAGCATCGTTCATAACCAAAGTTGGAGAACAATAGGATATCAATTCCTAGTATCTAGATTTTGGAGCAACTCAACATATGACTCACCATCGCGATTGGGTCAAAGACTATAAGTCATTCACCCACTCTCGAGTTGTACAACTTGGAGACAACTCATCACATTCAATTGAAGGTGAAGGAATAGTCAGAGTTGAATTCCAAGTTGTTGTCCAATGTTCTCCACGTTCCAAATCTGATCAAAAATTTGCTCTCAGTTACTAGAATCACCGATTCAAGTCAGAAAGTCAAATTTGATACAGAAGGCTGCACAATTCTTGACAAATTCCGAATGGTTCATATACTATTAAATATGATGTATACAAAAAATTATATGACATAATACAAAATTACATTGTTCAAATTCTATGGATTTTCAATTTCGATAGATGTTCCTATGTCTATGCATTTTATATGCTCTTCATGCCTTGCTCATACATGCACAACAGAAATTGTTTAAATTCATTTATCTTGTAAAACTGATTCACTAAGAAATTGAAAAATCAAAAATTTTCATATGGCATAATGTACCTTTACACCATTCAATCGAAATTGATAGTACCAAGGTAGATCGAATTGCTGAATCTGGAGAAATCCGTTCCTCACTCAAAAAATCTGGTAGAGGATATTGCTCTAATCTACTCACTAAACTATTTTTATCTAGAATATAGGTGTGATCTTAAAAAAACACTCCTGACTCTAAAAGGAATTTTGGAGATCGACCTTTATATTGTAAAATACCGATATTAGAAATATGACATCAATTATTTCTGTAATCGATTGAACTGGCTGCCATTCAACGAAATTTGATGGATACAAATCTGCAAAACCAACAAAAATATCGTGAGAAAATTTGATATAAAGAAAATGCTAATACTAATGAAATTTAATCTGATTGTAATTGCACATACTAATTGTATACATACAATTGCATTTTCTTTTATCATTTGGATTCAAATCCTGAATGTTGAGCTCTTTAGAAAGATAAGCATGCTGAACTAAAACTTCCATGATAGATTGTCCGACAGCTGATACTTTGAAATCTATTATCCTGCCTTTCCATGAGCTTCTATATATGTTATCCGATATTTTTCTTTTTCGGAGAGCGCCTTTTGAGGATGGATGCATCAAGATCCATTGATATTTACGATATATTCTTGGTACATTGATCTTCTACATTTTTTTCATTGCAAATATTGATTTCATTAATGATTCCTCTTGGTCTCCAATTATGTGTAGCCATTAGTCCAAAATATGTGTACGCATGCTGAGAACGGAGATAATGAAGAGAATGAGAGGTAAACCAAAGAATGACAATCCAAAATAATAGAGAGGACAAAGAGAATGAGAGGTATACCTAAGAATGACAAGAAGTTTCTAAACTACAAGGATTAATTAACTACAATTTATGACTATTGATGTCAAATCAACCTCGAGTGTACAAAGACGAGCAACACAAGAGTATTCGGGCAGCAACTGTGATCCAATCACAATCGTTTGTTCTGCCCGACGGGATATTTGAAAATCACAAAAATTTGGCCAAGAAAGTTAAGAACAATTTCCGTCCGTCAACCACTGTCACAGTTTGTCACAGAGGGACACCATTGATTGGGACACATAAGCGTTGAAAGCGTGCAAAGTAAAAAAAAAAAACATCTTGACAAAGAGCCCATTTTGAGTTCTAATATCTCCTAATGACAAGTGGGACACCCAGTTGTACAACCCTTGAAGCAATTTCGTATGTCGAAATACTACTACATTTCAGTCATGACTACCGAGTTTGTGAGATAAGTTGCATTTCTGATGTTTCTTGATGAGACAGTTCAACAATACACCAGACGAATGTTCGATCTAGTAAAAGATATTGATATACTGAGCCCAGAGACTATAATGCAGAACTACTATATTGGATTACTCGACAAGATCAAATCTGGTATGAAGAAGTTTGCATCCTACACTTCATTGCCACAAATCTGTCAATATGCTATCATTATGGAGAATTGTATCATGAAGAAGAGAGTAGATCACTCCTATCCAAACGCAAAAATTTCGGATGGGGAATCAGAAAAGTCTAGAGGTTTAATACTAGTCAAGCATACAAGGGAAGAAGGCTATGAATCATCAGGGAGTGCAACAGAGTCAACCAGATCAAGTGCAACAGAAGACTAAGAATCTTGCACTTCACGTTCAAGCTGTTCCCAACCTTATGCTTGCACAATCAAGTTTCTTGAGAAAGACGAATGTATGTATTGCTTTGGAGATCATCCAAATACAAGATGTCCAATCAAGAATCTGTGCTTATTCCAAAGACAAAATACGGAGCAGAAACTGTGATAATCAAATTCAAGGATTCTTACAAAGGGAACTAGTGTCAACAGAGCGACATGAAGGCAGTTCAGCACAAGATCCAAGGGAAAGTGCAATCATGCAGCCTTCAACTAAGAAGTGCAATGCTAAGGGAAATAAGGTTGATGATTGTCTTTCAATGAACAAGATTAAGCAAAAGTCTACTTGTTCCACGATGCAACAGACCCCCAAACCAACGCCAAATCTGGGTATATCCATTCTTAAAAGGCCAAATCTAGGGAATCCAAGTCCAAAAGGTCAATTGTACGGCAAGAATGAGCACCTACAACGACAATGTCTTGTCCTCAATTGGTAAGATTGACTGTTGAGAAAAGTCTTCAAGTCCAAGTGTACCATGAATATCTGGATAGCCAAAGCACTCAAGTGATCACATCATATTCACCTTACGAACTGAGAACAACCATGACAATGCCACTAGGAGAAGTAGCGCTGATCTATCATGATCAATATCAATCAGCTTTGTCTTGGGATCCTCTGATGGATGGTGTCAACTACCCATTTGTCGATGAACAAGGTCATCCGGAATAGCCACCAGACCCTTACAGGTATTATTGAAAATATGGCAAGTCCAAGTTCTTGCACCATCATCTAATAAAGCCTCAGGTTTTATGTAAGCGTATTCTATCCATGTTTTTCTTGAAGCATCCATGTCCCAAACAATAAATGGGCCAACAACAGGTCTCTTCATCGACAAATGCAAGCGAGTGCCGAGCGACCGACACTCCTTTAGGCCAAGGACCCTGTTGCGAGTATTTCCTATACATAAACAAATGAGTGAGTTCCACCACTAAAACTACTGTTGGCCAAGCCATACCAAGTGGACCCCGCCATATACCAAGTGGACCCCGCCATAGTACAATGTACAGTTGGAATAATAAGTGCAAGGCACTGGCTTTCTGCGTGTATAAGCCCAGCTCAATGAGTACATTAATTAAATAGTTTAAATTGTTTCCTAGTGATTTGGGCCCTAGGTGCAGATAAATAAGTTAGAAGACCAAAGTCTAAGTTATGAGGTGGAGTCAAAGTCAAATGGTGGTAGGTAGGGTGTGTTTCTTTGTGCACCACTAGATCTTTTGTGCTTCTTTGAAGGGCTAGGATCTCAATCCTTGCCACTTCAAGTAGCCAATAAGATGAATGGGACAAGGGCCTCTCCAAGAATAAAAGGGCACAATTTCTACTCATTTTACATTCTCAATTCTAGGAGGAAACTCTGTTGGTTTTTCTTGTTAGATTTCTTATGCTCAGCTTTAACAAATCGTTCAAGTAATGAGCATCCTGAAAATAGCCGAAGGCTGACTACATGTTTCGGACCTTCGCATTTTTCCCACTCTTCCATTTTTGTGCATTAAACATTTTTTAGGCACCTTCGCCTTCTTCGCATTTTTCGCACCTTCGCAAAAAAAAATGACACAATAACCAAAATCCATTTTAGACTTACCTTAAACATTTTAAGACACCTTCGGATTTTTCGCACCTTTGGAATTTGCATAACTTCTCTGTTCAAAAGGCACTTTTGGTATTTTTGGGATTTTCACAATAGTGGTAGACCAACGTCGCCAACTTATCATCAACCCTAAAAATAGCTGGACAACTAAATATTCCAAGAGCGGTTACTGTACATATATAAAGACTGGCGTAAATAACATTAAGTGCTTGTAAGATATTTTTTGAAGACACTTGTAAATATATATATTACTAGCTGAATCAAGCTAAGTAAGGTTTTAACAATCAAAGTTATTTGTAGCCAGCATAATAAGCTCAACAATCAAGCTGAAGTTGACACTTCAAGTATTGTACTCACTGTTTGATATTAATCAGAGTGTATTTTTGTCTCACTACTGTATCGTTTATTTGCGCAATTTGTTTGAATCATTTATCTTGAATATTTTGCTGCTAACTGTTGTGTTTCCGTTCCTATACGCCTACGGTCAAACTTCTGTTGCCGGTCACCCACGTTTTATGACATGGTATCAGAACATGCATTTCAGTATTATTAGTCTTGTTTCTACCGAGACGTCTTTCTAACAAATGCACAGCCAACAATATTCTGATTTCGTTGTTTCTATCAACGATCTCATTCAACCAGAATGGATCCATCTTCTAGTTCATCTCTCATTGACAAACTCGATGGAGAGAACTACCATCTCTGAAAGTTCAAGATGAGGGTCATACTACTAGCCAAATAATTGTGAGACATCGTTGATGGCACAAAGCTCAAACCAGAAGGTGATGCAGCCAGCATCACCAAGTGGAGACTGAGAGATGGCAAAGCATTTGCCATGATTACCCTCAACATCAAGGATACTCAGATCAGCCACATATGTGCTTCTCAGACTGCTAAAGATGAATAGAAGATCTTAGCAATTCTCTACAATATCAGAGATGTTACTTCTAAGTACACTTGAGGAAGAAATTCTTCACCCTGAGAATGTCTGACGTAGAAAGTGTTTCAAGTCACCTCAACATGTTCAAAAATCTTATGGAGCAGATGATTGCAACTGGCTTAGTCATAGAAGATTCCGATGCACTCATGACTCTATTATTGAGTCTACCTGAAGCCTACAAAAATTGGGTAATGGCAATTTCTATCCAAGAGCACCTCACTCTATCAAGAGTAATTTCGCTGCTTCTGCAAGAGGAGATCAGAAAATCATCCTCTTCCTCAAGCTCAAGAGCGGATCCTCAAGCTCTATACTAAAAAAGAAATCATCAAATCTAAGAGATCTACACAATTAGATTATTCTGACAAGAAGAGCAACATGCAGTTTGGACCAGATTCCAGTTCAGAATCAAATTCAAGTTTTTCATCATTCCTACCAGTGCATAAACTATTCTGTAGATATTGTAAGAGGACTCGCCATGAAATCAAGGACTGCCAAACTTTGAAGTACAACAACGAAAAGAAGAAGTAGTTCCAACAACAAGCACACAGTGCTACAACCAGTCACTCGATGCAGCAACAAGAGGAAGATGAAGCTTTCATGACCAAAGTTGGAGAACAATAGGATATCAATTCATGGTATCTAGATTCCAGAGCAACTCAACACATGATTCATGACCGCGATTAGTTCATAGACTATAAGTCATTCACCCACTCACGAGTTGTGCAACTGGGAGACAACTCATCGCACTTAATCGAAAGTGAATGGACAGTCATAGTTGAATTCAAAAGAGGTGACGTTCTCCACGTTTCAAATCTGACCAAGAATTTGCTCTCAATTAGTGGAATTACCAATTCAGATTGGAAAGTCGAATTCGATATAGAAGGCTGCACAATTCTTGACAAATCCCGAAAAGGTTCTAGCCTTTGGAAGAAGAAGCGACTATCTTTACAAACTCAGCCATTGCTACTCTTCAAGCTCTTCACACAACCACTTTTGAATCAAATGATATGTTGTGGCATTTCAGACTTGGCCACCTCAATTTCAATAGTATTCAGCAAATGTCTGCTTAGAGACTAGTACAAGATCTGCCATTGTCAGGAAGCCCACTTCTCCATGCGAAAGCTATATTATCAGCAATCATGCAAGAAGCCCTTTTATTTCAGACTCAATTCATACTTCTAAAGGCTTGCTTGACCTTGTACATAGTGACATTTGAAGCCCAATGCAGACTGCTTTCACAGGGGGAGCTCTCTATTTTCTAACCTTTATTGACGACTTCTCTCGAAGGACTGCTACTTACTTTCTGAAGAATAAATTCGAAGCGTTCAAATTCTTCAAGCAGTTCAAGGCATCTGTTGAAAATTAGACCCAGAGGAAGATCAAAGCTCTACGCACAGATAGAGGGGGGGAGTATATCTCCATAGAATTCAAGGAGTTTTGCAAGACCAACGGAATACATCAGCAATTTACAACCAGCTACTCGCCTCAGTCCAATGGTATAGATGAACGGAAGAATCAGACACTCATCGAAAGTGCCAAGAGCATGTTGGCCCATATCTCTTTTCCAAATTTTTTTTTGGACAGAAGCTGTTACTCAGGCTGCCTATTTGTAGAATCAATCCATCACCAAAGCCCTGAATGGCAAGACACCTTATGAGGTGTGGACAGGATCAAAACCATTACTCAAATGTATTCGAGTGTTTGGATGCATCGCTCAGATCCCTAAAGATTTTAAGAAGAAAGCTCGACCAAAAAAATAGAAAAACGATTTTCATCGGCTATTATCCAGACCAGGCTCTACAATATGGATACCAAGAAGGCATTCACAAGTAGAGATGTCATTTTTGTGGAAGACCAGTTCATCAACCACAAGGGGAAAGTTGCTAAAAAATTTGACCCAGGGATTGAGCACCCAAATTTTGATGTAGGGATTCAATTACAGAATAGCAAAACTGATTCAGACAATGAGTCATAACCTCAACGAGTCAATTCACATTAGAGGACTGAAGTTCAACCCAGAAGGTCGAACAGGTCCTGATAGCCTCCATCCAGATTTATGGATGATCCGGTCTGCTACTTTGTGTAGGAACCGACCACCATTTCTGAGGCTATGTATACTCCTGATGTCGACCAGTGGACAACAGTGATGGACACCAGATTCAATTCTCTAATAGAGAATGAAACATGGACAGTCATGAAGCTACCAAAGGACCAAAATCCAATTCCATGCAAATGGATATTCAAGCGAAGTATGATGCTGAAGGAAGGCTCAATCACAACAAGGCCAGATTAGTCGCCAAAGGCTACTCGCAGATTCTAGATCTGGACTATTTTGAAACCTTCAGTCTAGTTGTCAAACATGCTTCGATCCGCCTACTTCTCTCCTTTGCAGCCGCAGCAGATCTTGAAGTCCACCAGATGGATGTCTAGACCGCTTTCCTCATGGAACCATCGAAGAGGAAATCTATATGATGTGGCCAGAGGGATACAAACTCAGTGGCAAGCAACAACACCTTGTATGCGAAATTCATAAGGCACTCTACGGGCTGAAACAATCACCTAGAGTCTGGTTCCAGAAAATCAATGCATTTCTGATCGAGAATGGTTTTATTTCAAACTCGACAGACTCGAATGTTTACTTCAAGTCTGTATCAGATTATTTCATCATCATCACTCTCTATGTGGATGATACACTACTATTCAGTAACGATCTAAATCTGATGAAGAAAATGAAATACATGCTGGCCCAAGAGATGATTGTTGACATGAGTTCAACGACTATTGTTTCAGAATCCAAATCCAACGAGATCGACCTAGCAAACTGATTTTCATCAGTCAACAACGATATCTCAACAACGTGCTGAAAAAATATAGAATGGCCAACTGCAAACCAAGTCCCTTTCCACTCGACCTTGGACTAAAAATTATCAAAGGAACAGTCTCCTCAAACTGAGACAAATAAGGAGGAAATGAAGCGCTACCTGTTTCAATCCATTATCGACTCACTGATGTATGCAATGATCTGCATACGATCAAACCTTGCATATTCAATTAGTACACTTAGCCAGTTCCTATCAAATCCAAGCACTACAAAGTTCATGAAGTACATCCAAGCAACAAAAACTCTCAGCATCTGCCATGGAGATATCCAAACTGCCAACATCCTTGAAGCCTACACAGATGCGGATTGGGTAGGAGATGTCGATACCATAAAATCAACTTCTGGATTTGTATTTTATACAACCAAGGCCCAATCTCGTGGAACAGTTGGAAGCAGACCTCAGTCACATTATCATCAATAGAATCCGAATACACAGTTGTCACAAATGCAATCAAATAGACAATCTGGCTAAGGGAATTGCTTGCAGACATCAACCTTGCACAAACACTTCCTACAACAATCTATTGTGACAATCAAAGCACAGTAGCGCTATCTCTCAATCCGAGATTTCACTCTTGAAGCAAACATATTGAAATCAAGTATCACTTACTTAGAGAAAAAGTGAATAGCAAGAAAGTAGCATTGATTTTTCGCAAGACAAAATACATGGCAATAGATTGCCTCACAAAGGCTCTATCAAAGGAACATCATCTCAGACTTAACGATATGTTAAATTTAAAGATCAAAGCTTTTCAGGATCCACATTAAGGGGGAGTGTTAGATTTCTTACGCTCAGCCTTAACAAATCGTTCAAGTAATGAGCATTCTGAAAACAGCCGAAGGCCGACTACATGTTTTGGACCTTCGCATTTTTTTCACTCTTCCATTTTTGTGCCTTAAACATTTTTTAGGCACCTTCGCCTTCTTTGCATTTTTCGCACCTTCGCAAAAAAAGTGACATAATAACCAAAATCCATTTAAAACTTGCCTTAAACATTTTAAGACACCTTCAGATTTTTCGCACCTTCGGGATTTGCATAACTCCTCTGTTCAAAAGGCACCTTCGGTACTTTCGGATTTTTCGCAACAATGGCAGACCGATGTTGCCAACTTATCATCAACCTTAAAAATAGCTGGACAACTAAATATCCCAAAGGCGGTTACCTACTTTGTACATATACAAAGACTAGTGTAAATAGCATTCAATGCTTGTAAGATATTTTTTAAAGACACTTGTAAATATATATATTACTACCTGAATCAAAATAAGTAAGGTTTTAACAATCAGAGTTATTTGTAGCCAGCGTAATCAAGCTCAACAATCAAGTTGAAGTTATCACTTCAAGTATTGTACTCACTGTTTGATATTAATCAGAGTGTATTTTTGTCTCACTATTGTATGGTTCATTTGCGCAATTTGTTTGAATCATTCATCTTGAATATTTCTGCTGCTAACTGTTGCGTTTCCATTCCTACACGCCTACGCTCAAACTTCCGTTGCCGGTCATCCACGTTTTACGACATCTCCATCTCTCTCTTTCTCTCCAAACACACTCTCTCTCTCTCTCTCTCTCTCTCTCTCTCTCTCTCTCTCTCTCTCTCTCTCTCTCTCTCTCTCTCTCTCTCTCTCTCTCTCTCTCTCTCTCTCATGTTCATGTACTATGCAGGTTGAGGCGAGGTTGTCGCCATACGACACAATAGTGGTGCCGTTACTGGGGAGTGTCACACACTGGTCTCGCCGCATAGTATTTCTTTTTCTTCTCTCACTCTTTTCTTCTCTCTCAGCATTCCTTTTTGTTGGGAGTATTCCCAATGAATTGTAAATAAATAAATTCAACCAATAAAATGTGTTGCGAGGGCATGGCATCCTGTGCGCATAAGCCCATGGCCCAATGAGCACGCAAGCTTAAGTTGTAAATAAAATAAAATAGACTTGGGCCTTCGAATTAAAATCAAACTAGAAGCCCAAAGTCATTTTTAAACTTAGAGATCACTTTTTAGAGTTGGGTCCAAATTGGGACTCACATGAATCTTGTGAATTTCGATGTACTTTTTGTGGACCCTTGGATCAAGTTGGGTCCAAGATGAATGGATAGGATCAATCTAAATATTAGCCAATAGGATTTTGGGACAAGGGCCTTCCCCATTTTTTAAAAAGACATCCTTTGTACACTATTTTCATGCTTAATAGAGAGGAGGAGACTCTATCATTTTGAGATCTCAAGCATCCTCATTTGCTAATCACTCTTGCTTATGCTCTTGTTGTGGTTGCTTGTTATTTCCATTTTCCGTGCTTTTTGGTTTATGCTAGTTAAGGTTTTTTCCATAAGCAATGAAATTGAGCATTTGAGCTAACTTCCATCTCATCTCTCTCTCTCTCTCTCTCTCTCTCTCTCTCTCTCTCTCTCTCTCTCTCTCTCTCTCTCTCTCTCTCTCTCTCTCTCTCTCTCTCTCTCTCTCTCTCTCTCTCTTCTCCTTCTTCTCCCTCTTCTATTCTATCCTCTCTCTTCACACAAAATCATGATGAAGTTAGTTTAGGAAGAGTAGAGTTAGTGTGAGTAGTGTTAGTGGAGGTAGAGTTAGATGCAAAGCAGAAAACTAACTAAAAATAGCATCTATGCATAGTTAGGTGCCTATCCAGTGAACTAACCCTTGTTGACAGGCGGGAGGGCTAGTTAATAAAACTTGCAACACCGGAAGAATCACCAGATGGCAACTTTTGTTGTTGGAATTTGATTTTCGGATAGTAGTTCGCAAGGAAAAATAACACTACATGGCAGATCATGTGTCACAGAATCAAGGGAAAGGAGATTGCAACCCAACCCGACGATGAGCTAGCCGATGCTGCCTTGTTTTATGTGGACACAGTACCAGAATGAGCTGCCGACATTGTTGAATATCTAATGCGTGGCCAACCAGACGGGTCACTACCAAAGACGGAACAACGGAAATTGATCTTGAAGGCTAGACATTATCAGCTGATTGCCGGCCAGTTGTATCGAAGAGGTCCAGACAGAATCCTTTGGCAGTGTATTCTCCCTCATGAGGCCACCTAGATCATTTCGCTTTCACATGAAGGCATGGGTGGAGGCCATTTTGCATCTGACATTACAGTTCGCAAGATCCTACAATCAGGATGTTGGTGGCCAACGATTCATAAGGATACGGAGGAATACCTGAAAAAGTGCGATGTGTGCCAAAGGGCGAGAAGACCAATGAGATTGAATTTTGACCTACTGCACCCGGTTTTAGCCCAAGCACCATTCAAAAAGTGGGGGTTGGATTATATTGGTCCACTTCACCCTGCAGCAAGGAGTTCCCAGGCTCGATACATAATCGTAGCCACAGACTATCTCACCAAGTGGGTCGAAGCCAAGGCAGTAAGAGTAGCTGATGCTAGGACCACTGCCAAGTTCCTTTATGAAAATATCATTGTGCGCTTTGGATGCCCGGTGGAGCTAGTCAGCAATCGCAGAAGTCATTTCATCAATGAGACCATTAAGGTCATGTTGGAGGAATTCTTTGTGATCCACATAACCAATACGCCTTATTATCCTCGTGGTAATGGGCAAGCAGAATCATCCAATAAGATCCCGTGTAGCGTGCTCACAAAAACAATTAAAGCTAGCTAATTAGATTGGGAACATAAGTTGCATGCTGCTATGCATTCATGGCCAAGTCATCAAGGTTTGATGATATCTTGTGGCAAGATGGAGATGGAGGCTCATTCATGGAGTTTTATGGTGGAGACATATCAAGAAAGGACAAAGCTGGAGGAGACAAGCAAGCAAATGGTCATCACTCAAATTTATTGTTTGGTTGCTGTAAATTTCCAGAGAGTTCAAAGTTTGAAGCATGGAGGAATCATTTCATTCACATTCTATTTGGTTCTTCACGTTCTAGTTACATCTTGATGTAAGAAATAGTGACGCATCCAATTTGGACACTATTCTCTATATCAATTATGAAAGATACTTTAGAACCTTAGAACGGAGATCTATACTTCGGATGGAGATCATTCTAAAGTTGGATCAAAGTTCTACTGTCAAAACTATGCCAAAACTAGTTGAAAAGGGAGTGTGAGAGATTTCAACTAGTTTAGTCTAGTTTAGTCACATTTGGTAAATTGTGAATAAGAGGCCAAAACTCATTTTAGACTTAGAGATAAACTTTTTGAAGTTATATTAGTTTAAAATACATTCAATAAACGCTTTTTGAAAGTGTGAGAAAGTTGGTAGTCGAGTTTGAGAGAGATTCAAATTTGAACTTTGGGTACATTGAATCTAGACCTAAAAATAGTAGGGTTTACATTTTGGAGGGAAAGCCAAGTGGCCAAATAGGATTTGGAAACTCTATAAAAGGATGTAACTCATGGAGAGACACATCTTCTCTCTTCTCTCTCTCATTTCATCATTATACATGGTTCTCTTTGGGTTCTACTACTCATTGGTGCACTATCTTGATGTTGTCTTGCAATCTTGTGTGTAGAATGCTCATTTATTGTTATTTTCGGTTCCACACGTGTGAAATATAGTAGGGTACTATAATTGTATGGACATCAAACATATTTTATGTTTTGGTTCATGTTTGATCAATATCTCTTAGAGTTTGCATCTCATTTTGTATGTAGATGCTGATTTTTCTACGTTGGCAGGATTGTTGGTTTGCTCCTTATTGTAACCAAAGATCAGGGACATGGATTGGATCTTGAATGATCTGAAATCCTGCACAAAGATGATATATGAAAATATCTAAATCCAAGAAAATTTAGTAATAAGTGTTTCCATTAAAGAATTCACTTCATTGCAAACATGACTTCTCCTTCAAATATTTTCAATCTGAGTGATAGAAACTACTATTCCATCGAAATCCATTTATGCAACAGAGATATTCTATGGTTTAAGAAATTGAAACATTTTAACCTTAGAATTTATCTGAATTCCAAGTCTATTCACACAAGTAGTAATCTATATGACATAACAGTCTTTCAGAAGAATAACTTCATGTTGGAAAGAATCATATAAACAGTCTGATGTCTTATATTCAAGAAATTATTAAGAAATAAAAGCGAGAAATAGATTTGAGGGCCTCTGATTTTGTAAATAATGAGATACCACATTGGGATCTAGATTAAACCTCAAAATTTTCTAGAATACCCCACATTTGATCGAATGATTTTCTTCTTTCCCATATTGCAACCACCACAATAAGATAGATCCAAATTGGTGGTGGCACATTACGAAAAAGCTATTCTGCTAAACTATCATCGCTAGATCTAGAAAGATCAAGCCAAATCAAGCTAGATCCATCAAGATTTGGCCAGATTTGACAAGATAGGAGAAATCCATTAGAATCCAGGAGGGATCCAGATCCAGATGGGATCAAGGAGGAAGGAGATTATGCCAAAATTCAACCAGAACTAGTGGATCTGCTACCAATTATCTATCAAAACTTCCAGAGAACTACCAACAGTCAGATCAAGCATGGATGAAGCTGTTTGCCAGATTGTAAATGTTAGAAATAAAAAAATCTCAAAATCTCGTCAAAAAACACTCTAAAAGAGTATTTTTTTCATGATTTTTAGATATCCCATGGGAGATAGCTCTCGAAACTTGGACAGTCACTAGATCTGACCCAGATGCATCCATAAAAATCTTTGCGAGAGTTCTTGATGGAAGAATCATCACTTTTTTAGTGTGTGCGAGGGTTCCTAGAAGCTGAATTTTCAAAACCCTCGCAGAGCATCAAGATCATCTAACCAACCCTTGCAAGGTGTCTAAATGGAATCAGAGCAATGAAATTAGCCTGCCTATATGGTCTAATCTTGAAAAGACAATCATAGGAACATGTTGTGTGAGAGATGACTTCCTACGAGAGTTGAACCCTCGCAGACAGTCTGAATCCTCGCAGAACCTTCGTATGGCAGTCAAATCACCTTCTGAACTCTCATAGACTTCCCTGAGGTCTTAGAATTTTGTGAAGAAGGCTCTGCCAAAATTTGGATGGAACTGAACAAGGAAAAGTGGATTTCACCTAATACGCACTCTAAATTCCGCTATATAAGGGCTGAATTCGAGTCATTTGTCACCTTTGCTAGCGAAGCTCTGTCGAAATTCATACTGAAATTACCAAGTTCTCTGTTTGCGACCAAATTTCCTACAAGATATCATCTGCTCATACTAATCCCAGATCTGCGCTCTGAACTATAATTCTTGCCATCCGACACTCGTAATTCACAGTTTTTGTTGTTTCCATACCTTTTTACCTTTTTCACTGTTTTTCCTACTTGGGATTTTTCCCGGCGCTTTTCCAGTCTCAACATGGGCCTTGCCCTTCACGCTTACACCACTTGGGAAGCGCCGAAGTACACGCTTCCACTTCCTATACCAAGGTACCACGTACAAGGTCAAGATTAATGCAAACTCGATGGTCACCGTTGACATTATGTCCGACGACCGTCAATCCATCTCCCACCGTTAGGAAAAAGCCCTGATAAAACCTTTCGTAGTCCAAACCGCACCAGAGATCCCCATCCAGACTAACAACGGTTACCTGATAGAGGCTATCACGGAACCAGTCATACAGGCGGTTGCACATCTGTTGAATAACTTTTTGGTTATTTCAACATTTCGCAAGCACAGAATCCAGTCCACGTTATTGAGTCAGATAGTGAAATCCTTTCTGGAATTCCCTAGCCCCTGAATTGTGCCATACGACTGGCATAGCTTTCTCATTCGCAAACTCACCATCTCCATAAAACCCAACAACCGTGAGCATATCACAACAGTCCCCCTGTTGTGTAATTTTGCCTGCGCATTTCTTGAAACGAAAGTGCATGGTTTTCACCGCTCATCCCTTTTGTCTTCCATCGTGCCGCACACTAACCTCTATGCGCCATCTCAAGCATCCACCTCCTCCCAACCTACAGTTACTGACAAAATGGCCAACAAACGAATGCGTGGTGCTGCCTCTACATCTTCATCTCCACCTACTACTCGAAGATGCACCACCACCGCCGCACTAATGACTCTATCAACCACCGCCACTTCTTCTTCCGTGCAACTCTCCACTCCAGTCTCTATTGTTACTACCCCTCTTTATGTTCCATCCACAACTGTCTCTGTTTTTATTCACGTTTCCTCTGTTGTACCACTTCCATTTCTGTTCCATTATCCACTCCTTTGTCCATCACCATTGCATCCTCCATCGCTCCTGCCACCACCGTTGCTCCCCTCATATTTAATTCCTCCGATTCTCAGTTGTCTCTAGACACTCTGGCGTGGATGTAAGCTATCAATTTTTCACCCCCACCTCAGATCCTTTCTGCTCCATCCTCGTCTTCTTCCATACTCCACACCACCCTTCAATTCCCCTATGTTTCTCCCATCCTCTCGTTTGGACAAACCGTCCTCACCCTCGTTTCCATAGTTGCTTCTCAAACCCCACCTACTTTGCCATCAAAGATTGCCGAGGGCAACCAACCGTTGCCTGATGACGCATTTGTTCAACCAAGTTTTCATACCATCGCCAGATCAGACTGATCCCACCGTTCTAGATGGCAACAGGTCCAATGAGAACCTAATTGAAGATGATGACGACAGAACTCCACAAGTCATCAGGGCCGATACAACACAGGCCCCTACCAGTGCCAATGTATCGTTTGCTCTCACCGACCTAACGACGACGTACCAGACTCTGGGCAAATATATCCTTGAGGCGGTAGCAGCCAAAGCTATTTTGAAAAGTAGGGTACTACACCTGGCAACAAGCAACACACAACTGTGAGTGAAACTCACGAAGCTGCAACACGAGCCGATTTTAGCTCAGCAACATGAACAAGAAGGGCACTGGGAGATTGCCAAGCTACAGCAGAAGGAAGAGGACCTCAATCTGTGTATCCAAAGCCTCTCCAAAGCGCTAAAAGAGGCCTCCACGAATGTACGAGAGCTTCAATCCGAAGCATCCCAACGACTTCCTCCCATCCATGCGCAATTACAAATCTTGGAAGCAGAGAATACGCGCCTGGGGGCGGAAGTCTAGGCCCTACAAAGTGAAAAGCTCATCTGGTTAGCTCAACCTGCACCAGACTCAAGATCGCTATCTGAATCAGAAATGAATCTCTTTCAGCGTCAAGTGCAGGTCTATAGCCAAATCTTAAACAACTACCAGACAGAGTTCAATAAATATCGGACAAGTGCAACTCACGAGCTGCCCAGCCCTCCCCCGTGGTGATTCCACCGCCACCTGTTTTTGACGCTACACAGGCCAGTACAAGCTAGGACCAAAGCCAACAAGCAACAGGGGGATTTAGTCAAGATTAAGGGTCTGAAGGACAAGACCAAGGACCAACAGACACGGGTGCTGAAACGTGAGATCAGGGCCAAGACGCAAGTACCAGCCAAAGCCAAGAGGAAGGCCAAGCCACATCATCCGGAGGTTCGCGCACCATATCTGCCAGCCGGGCCTTCCGAAGACCAAAGTCCATGGAGGAGAATATAAATGAATTCCTATCAAAGTATCCCCATGAGTCATCAAGAGACGGCTGGTAGATATTGTTTTCAGCTCAAATAATCAAGGGCAAGAAACTGCAAGTATTTTCCGCCCTCCAACCACAACCCGAGTGGCGTCAGCAGTTGTTTGAAAGAGACCCTACGGCCATTAGGGCTTATGTGACAAGTTTGCAACAATTACGGGTAAACGCGCACTTCCTGCCATGTACACGACGATCCAAATGGGCGGAATGCGGCACCCCTCTGGACAAGCTCACAATCCAAAACTTCAATTGGTCGATCATTCCATCAGAGTACGGTTGGACTACAGATATAGATGCCAAAAGGGCTCTCACCACATTCACGAATCACTATATCAACTGTCCTGATCCAACAGTCCGCGCGGCAACCACTTACGTCCGAGACTTAGAGCATCTAATGGGGATAGAAACTAAATGGGACAATTTTCTCCCTCCCATATTCTTTGATCTTAATAAGGCGCTACCTTTAGACAAAGTTGAAGATCAGCTGCCAGTTGCTCGTGTGTATTACCGAGCTGTCCTTCTTGGCGATCCATGGACACGCAGATTCCAAACGTGGGTCAACCAAGATTGGCTGAGAGGAGTCCACAAGTCCCTTCACACGCCCAAGGACTTGAAGAAATTGGACCACCTCAACTTTATGGAGGACGTCACGACCTACCTGATCCAACAAAGGCGGGCGAAGAAGACTCTTTACTGAACCGGCAGAGTGCCCAGGGACCGGCACTACTTCAGGCCGTGGGTCCTGTTGGGGGTATTTTCAACGAATTGTAAATAAATAAATTCGACCAATAAAATGTGTTGCGAGGGCATGGCATCCTGTCGCGTAAGCCCATGGCCCAATGAGCACGCAAGCTTAGGTTGTAAATAAAATAGAATAGACTTGGGCCTTTGAATTAAAATAAAACTAGAGGTCCAAAGTCACTTTTAAACTTAGAGATTACTTTTTAGAGTTGGGTCCAAATTGGGACTCACATGAATCTTGTAAATTTCAATGTACTTTTTGTGGACCCTTAGATCAAGTTGGGTCCAAGATGAATGGATAGGATCAATCTAGATATTAGCCAATAGGATTTTGGGACAAGGGCCTTCCCCATTTTATAAAAAGACATCCTTTGTACACTATTTTCATGCTTAATAGTGTTGGAGAGTTTGCGTATCTCAAGGCAACCCTAACCCTAGTTAATAAGTGAGAGGGATTTGGCACCCATGCGTGTGTAAGTCCAAAATGTCAAGTTAGTGAATAAAGTTGGGTTTCCCTCCAATTTTGATGGTTCCCACACTTTTTTAAATTTGAATAAAAAGAGAGGCAAGACTGGACCAATAGGATTCAGAGGCCAAAGTCCTCCTCTCTACTATAAAAAGGGACCAACTCGAGTTGTTCCTGATGTTCATTTTCTCATTTCAATAAAGCAGATTGGTTCTCTTTAGAAATGGATTGATGAATGTCCTTGCTCTTCCTCTCTTCTCCTCCATCTCTCATGCTTTCTTTGGATTTTGCTAATTGTTGGATCTGATCTTTATTGGGATTGCTATTTCTTATGCTTTTTGTGAGAGAGAAAGGGAGAGAGAGAAGAGTAAGTTTCTATCATTGTTGTTGATTTAGGGTTAATGGAAGTAGGGTTAATGGATGTAGCATTAATGCTTAGTGTTAATGGATGTTAGTGTTAGATCCTCCATTCATGTTGAAATCTGAACTATACTATTGCTCTCATGGGAACGAACCTACGCATGACAACTAACTCCGTTTCTTTGATGCTAGATTGACTAGATCTTGGATTCAAGTTAGACAAGGAAAAAAATCCACTACAAATAGAGAGGAGGAGACTCTATCATTTTGAGAGCTCAAGCATCCTCATTTCCTAATCACTCTTGCTTATGCTCTTGTTGTGGTTGCTTGTTATTTCCATTTTCCATGCTTTTTGGTTTATGCTAGTTAAGATTTTTTCCATAAGATAGTCAATTCCTTTGCTTTGCTCATAACCCTTCACTACTAGGCGTGCCTTATACTTTGCTATCGTGCCATCCGCATGAAACTTTGTTCTACACACCCATTTGTTGTCAATGGGTTTCTTTCCAAGTGGTAGATCAACCAACTCCCATGTATCATGCATGTGAATGGATTCTATCTCCTCTTCCATTGCCCTTTGCCACTCTTTGTGATCTTTTGCCTCATCAAAGGTTGATGGCTCTCGACACTTCAAAATGTCAGTCATTAGGGCATAGTTCACATGATAACGATCGGGAGACTTCCTTTCCCGCGTTGATCTTCTCAATTCACCTTGTGTGCTAGATCTTGGTTGATTTAGCTTTGCATCCTTCATGATCTTTTCATACCATTTTGGTATCTTAGATTCAGGTATCACACTACGTGGAGAGTATGTATCCCAAGGAGTGTCTAAGTAATGTCTCTTACTTCCAACCGGTTTTTCCTTTATTGCTCCTATCGGCAAGTACCTCCCCCCAGGCTCTTGAATAGGTGGTGTCCTTTCATACTCGCCCTCTTGACTCTCGCCTTCACGTGTATCATCTTATGGAGCATCTTTTTCATCATCTTCCTCCAGAATTGTAGGAAGCCTTTTGATGCTTTCACCACTTGCATGGTCTTCATCTTCATACCTATGCGTTTCATCAAAGATCACATCTTTGCTAATGTGTATCTTATTCATTACACGATCAAAACACCTGTAAGCTTTCGTCCTCTCATCATAACTGACAAAGATACACTTGATTGCTTTGGCATCAAGTTTCTTTCGCTCCTCCTTTGGCACATGTACATAGGCCTTACATCCAATGACACAAAACTTGTCGATTTTTGGCTTTATTCCAATAAATGCTTCTTCGGGAGTCACATTTGGAATTGCAACTGTAGGGCTCCTGTTTTGCAAGAACGTTGCCGCACTGCACGCTTCCGACCAAAGTGAATCGGTCAAGCCCATTTGCTTCATCATGGAGCGTGCACTCTCCATAATAGTCCTATTTTTTCTTTTAGCTACACCATTACTATGCGGCGTGTGTGACTGTGTGAATTGTCTTTTGATGCCGTGTTCTTTGCAAAAGTCCTCAAAATCATCATATTTGTATTCGTCCCCTCTATCCAATCTTAGCACTTTGATGCGTGCATCTAGTTGGTTCTCTACCAAAGTCTTGAACTCCTTGAAGCGAGCAAAAGCGTCAGATTTCTTCTTCAAGAAATAAATCCATGTCCTGCCAAATGTAAGTATCCTACACTATCATGAGCTAATCCACTTCTACAAGTGTACAATGAGTGGTTTTGATAGAGGACCCCCAAACCTCAAGATAGATGACATTTACAATTTCACACCAACTACATTACTCTAGAGATTGAGCAAACTCGAGAAGAAAAATTGGACACCATTATAACTTTTGCATCAAGTATTAATCACCATTTTCGAATGCTACATAAAATGCTTACATCTCTCAAAAGAAAAGAGAGATGGCAAGATTTGAAAAATAAGAGCACCAACTACATTATACAAATTGAGCAAACTCAAAAACAAAAAATGAGCGGCATGACAACATTTGAATCAAAGAGCAATCCCAATCTTTGAGTGCTATGTGAAATGCTAAAATGGTATTGTGACATGTATGAAGATGTTATGTATATTGCATTTATTTATTTTTGGTTGAATTGATATTGATTGTAACCTGCTTTTCCTTCTTACAATGAAAAAATTTCATCTCCATATAGATCTTCCTGAAGAATATGCTCCTTTGGTTAAAAGACGTGTGAAAGCATCTTGCTTATTAGTTGATGTTTGTTTGCATTATAGTGTGGATGGGAAGACAAATTTGGACCTATGGACAGATGGGACATTATATCCTAGAAATCCATATTCCATGTAGCATCCCAAATTTTGTTTAGTTACTCAATTAATATATTTTGTGTGTCATGGAAAAGAATGATTTACTAGCTTATTGTAAAAGATTAGAAGAATATGGCAATGCTCTTTCAATGGAAAAAATCCATTGTTTAGAGGATGTAATTAGATGTATATCTTTAGGATTGTGATCAGAAGGACAATAGATTGCAAGAAAAATAGCTAGAGACGAGGTTCTCCAATAGGAAAGAAATTTTTTTGAAATAATAGTAAACTGTTACAAAAAAATCATAGTTAACACAAGAAAAGACATTGATCAAATGAAAATAGATTTTGATAATGTTTGTTCTTCATACTCATAACTATTGAAAGATGTTGAGTTGTTATATAAAAAGGTAAAAAACAAAACAAAAGCAAGTGATCAACACATATATTCATAATTTGTCATCATACAGAAGGCTATAAAAAAAGGAGAATATATGCATTCAAGTGAGTTCTCAACACTTAGTCTTTAGATTCTTTTTCTACTTCTTGAGTTCAAATTGTTTGCATATGATTGTAATATTAATCATGTATTTTTTTTTCCTTTCTACAGATCTGCATTGGTTGGGAATCAAAATGAAAAAGAGAATGCTTCTATAGGCAAGTCTTAGGGCTCTATGTTGACAATTAAATCAACTTAATTGATGACCAATAATCGAAAAAATCATGTTAAGCTAAAAATTGTTGATGCATTAATGATTGAAGTACGAAAAAAAATCCTTGACAATACTATAGTCCAAGGAGCATGTGACTTTGCTAGAATAAGGAGAAATGCTTATGTCACTATATTTAAGATTATCAATGATGCTTTGACATCAATTAACATCAAAAAAAAATTCTATTTCACAACCATTTCAAATAAAATACGAGCGTGATGCGTTGAACATAGAAATACAAAAGATTATTGGTATTCCATTTCATATTGAGGAAATATATCAATCGAAGGACAAATCCATGTCTTACAATCAATCAAATAACTTTTTCATAGATATGAATATGTTACTAAGATTTATTATACATTTCTATGATATTTCAACCAAAAAAGTAGATGGTAGGATAGTCTTAGTACAGAAGTTGGATGAATCGAACTTGACTTAGGATAGTCTCTCAACACTTGTTCCCAGGAGGAGTAGCTTAATCTAATCATCATTTGCTCCTGCATTCTTGTATATGTTTTGTGCCTCAACTAAAAGATTAAAGTAATAAACTTGATTGTTAAAATTTGCACAAGAGAATAAAAACAGAAGAAATTGTATTAGTTATGAAACAAACTTACTATTCTAACTCATTTATCATTTTTTCTAGCGACAAATCCAATGACTTTACTCAAGAAAGAATCAAAAAAATAATTTTCTTGTCTTTGATGCCCTGCATCGATCTCCAATATGTGATCTTCACATCAGGAAAGGTTTTGATGGAGACATCTGTGGTTTTGTCTTTCTTTCGGAGGGACATGGAGGGATCATCTTTAGTTTTAGCATGTCGCTGCCCCTTGATCAAACGACTCTTTCACAATGTAAATATTTCATCTTGAAGATCCCAAATTGTGCCCGTTCTAAAAGCAAGTTGAAAAAAAAATTCATACTTTTGTAAGGCCTCCAAGGCTTTAGTCTCGTCAACCCAGTCTCCTTATAACACTAGATCCAAAGCTCATGGCTAATTCAATCATGGGTCTTTAGAAAATCAAGATATTCATTTAAAGAAAACAAATCCTCTAAACAAAAGACAAGTCGATAGTCGTTGTCATTGTTGTGGTCCCATGCCAATAACTTGGCCTCCTCCTCTGTCAAACCAACATAGATTTTACATTCCATTGTCTTGAAATATGGTGAGTCGGGATACTCCATCACAAGTTGTCTTCTGGCCTCGGTTGACTGGAGCCACCAATAACAAAGTATCTATACTCATTGATCATGTTGTTTTTGAAAAAAAAAACTTTCTTGGAACGCTGTAGGATCAACCATCACGATAAATGACAATACATTTGCCAAAGGATTAATTTTTATATTAGATTCTAAATTGTGGACATGGAGGTCATATGGCTCTCTAACTTCAACAGGCCTCGTTCTAGTAACGGGATTGATAGGAGGCCTTTCAGGCTGCTTAATATGCAACTCCATGGTCTTGGAGCTAACCAATCTCTCATTCTTGATTCTCTCTTGAATCATGTTCTACTATGAATTCAAGACAACAACCCCAAGACCAGCACCAGGAGCCTCCGGAGCATCAGTATCTTGCTTGAACCAGCAACATCATCAATAGTTCTATTATATTTAGAAGCAAGGACTTTTCTTTTTCCACTCTGAATAGGTTCAACACAACTTTCGATGTAGCCACTGAAGCATTGCTTGAAGTCAAATATTTTGCGAAAGCATGAATTAAATTGGTATCTATTGAAAGGCATTTCTAGATTTTTGCACTCAGGGAAGTAGGGGAGCATTTCTTGACACAACAAATTGATTATCTAAAACATAGGTCTTTCAATAAACCCTTGTTCTTAGTCTTAAATAGAATCTTAGAAGCATCATCCGATAATAATAGTTTTTATTTTTATTTTTCCAAGCAGCTTTCCTTCCTTGAAATCATTTGAGCCTTTTTTGTCTTGACATAACGATACAAAGTTTCTCACCCTTTAATAAGACACACCATAAATAGAACTCGTATGAGTGGAATGGGCTTCTTCTTCTTGAACGTTTTTCTCAATTGTCCTTTTCATTGATGGAAAATCACGGACAATTGATACCTTTGTAGGTTCCTCGACATCATTTATTGGGTGACCGGTTCTACATTTTTTCATGGTTACTTTCGATGTAGTGAACCCTTCCGATACCTTGAATTTTATCTTTTCTGGTGGTTTATTATTATTAAAGCAAGAAGAGCTAATCTTATTTTCAAAGTAATGATTATGAGTTAGATAACAAAAATATTCTAGAAAATCAGATTAAAATCCATAAATTTCTAGACTTTTGTAGTAACATGACAAAAAAGTCCATCAAACACTTCTATTTTTTATGAGAAAAGAGTAAAAAAGTGAAATCAAAACATGACTAAATATACCAAAAATCGATATGGCGTATCACTCTTCGGTATCAATTATCCAAATTCGTAAATAAAAATGATACCGGATGTTGATTTTCCGTATCATTTTTCATATACGATACCACAAATTGATACCGCATATCGATCTGCGATTTCAAATATCATAATCATATGTGAGATCGAAACCCAATATCGATTTTCAATATCCTTTGCATTAATGAATTAGAAAATGATACGTAAAATCGATACACGGTATCTATTTCTCATATCATTAAGTTATTACTGATATTGTAAATGATAAATAATAAGAGAGATCGATACCATGTATTGATCCCACACATCATAAAAGAAAAATGATACAAGAAATAAATACCCGTTTTGATTCCTCATATCTGTTTGGCAAAAGATATTGCAGATCGATATAAAGTAGCGATCTTTAGTATCAATTGTGTTGAATTGTATTTAAAAGTAAATTTGGAACCTAATTTACAGGATTGTATTGAAACTAATTTTCTAGGTTTATATGCATATCGTTTCATGGATTCATTTGGGGCAAATGATATGCAAAGTTGATACCCGATATCCATCTTTCGTATCATTAGCACTATGTGATAAGTGAAATCGATACCGCCGTGTATCAATTTTTGGTATCACCTTGATGAGTTATCAATAGACAAATCAAGCTAAACTATTTTTCTCACAAAAAACACAATTTTTGATCAATTTTAAGTTATGCTATTTGCTTTAATAATATTATAACTTCAACACCTGAAGAAGCTAAATTTTTTTTTAGTATTAACTAATCAGAAATGATAAAAGAATCTTTCAAGAACCAATACATACCATGGGCTAGAAATGTAGATTTTTTTTACCTGGCCATCGTCTGGGCTCCTGTCGTTGCAACTGGACTATTAAAGACCATACGTTGTTAGAAAGTCCCGATCTCCTAAATAGCCAACTAGGCATGAAGAAAGTATAAAAATGGCGTCACCAAAAAGATGCTCTGAATGCCCTAACTTCTAGATCACGGGGGCAAAAATGAGCCTTAGGACCCATAATATAGTGGTGGACTCAGAATTTTATAAGATATAATATAAAGAAATTTCAAATCCATTTACTAATTTTTGTAAGTTTTCGAGGTCCGCGATTGAAGCTATGAAGGGGCTTCTAGTTTCAATTTTTGAGGCCTTCGTTTTCTTTATCGCTCCTCTGCATTTCTCATTTTTTTACCATGTCTATATCCATTTCATCATGCGAGCCATCCGCGTCTACGAAGGAACTCTCTGTTTTCACTTGCAAGATTTTTCTCTCAGACTTTTTCTTGAAATCTGAAGTCCGGTCTCAAGAGAACACCACGAGAAGTGCAGATGTCGCTATTTCCATTAGCTCTTATGTTGAGTTAGAGTTTCAAAATGAGCATGTTGTTTTATAGAACTCATGTTCTGAGTCTAGTTTTGTTGGAGAGAGAGGGGAGAGATGTATGACGAACACGAACGAGACACGAACTCGAACAAGAAACGAATGAGGAACAAACTCGAACAGAAAATGTTCGTGCGCAGCGGAATGAGCTATACAACTCTCTTCGTAAGCATGACTACGCCTATCAGAATGAATAGAACTTTAATGATGGAAATCACGGTCATTCTAGATTACGCAGCCAAGCATTAACAGATGAAGCACCAGAAGAATAATTTGTCGTGAATAGCATGACAAATTATATGTCGCGAATGATTCGCGAAGAGCTAGACTGTGCTCGACTGATAATTAGTCACGAATGATTCGCGAAAGACAAGACTAAATGTTAGTCATCTATTACCAGAAAGAAAAACTAGAAAGATCAGACAGAATGAATGATAAACATAGCAATATTAACATAGATCTGAACGTAGAACAATGAACAGTATCAGATTAAGTATATCATGTATACAGGTCAATGATGCGGTAGATCCCAAGACAATAGCGGACGAAGCCGCATGTCCTACGAAGCTTATTTCAATCTGTAAAAAGGGATGAAACCTTAATTCTGACAAGAATAAAGAATCAATGCTCAGGGCATCTACTTCGTCTCTCTTCTATATCTATGTCTTCACTCATCAACTTATTCATACACAAATGGTATCTAGTATATATATATTATATTACAAGTGTGCAAATGTGGAAAGTACAGATTGGCTGTGCTGTCTGTAAGAGATCGTGGGTGGCTGCAGTCGTTGTCCAATCTGTTAGCGCAGCTGCATGGGATAAGCATGAAAAGGGTGCGACGTCAGTCAGTGCTGAGGTGACCGTTGGTGATGATGATGCAAAAAGTGCGTCACTCTTACAAATAGCCTTAGGATTAGATTTACAAGGTGCCTTTGCTTTTAGGACACCTTCGGCATTCTGTGGGAAAGTGTCCCCTTTTCGCCTGTCACCATAACCTGTGTAAAAATATAGTATCACAATTCTTTCATTATTTGTTTGTGCAAATTTGCGTGTAAATATGCAGGCTGCGCGACAACGTTAGTAAATATGCAGCATGAATGGAGGCAGATTAAAATGGGATTTAAGGAGAGTAGAAGGAATAAATCCAACACCCCCCTTAATCTGGATCTGTGAATGTCTTGAACTTCAGACTGAGCAATGCACAAAATTTGTTGTGTGCATTAACACTGAGTGTTTTCTTGAAAATGTCTGCAACCATGTCCTGCGTTCTGTAGTACGTTAAGCTTACCTCTCTGTCAAGAACCTTGCCCCTGATGTAGTGATATCTGATCTCAATGTGCTTACTCCTAGAATGAGATCTAGGGTTGGTCGATAAGGCAATAGCACTTTGGTTATCACAAAATAAAATTGTGGGGCTGTATTGATACAGATTGATGTCTGACAGCAAATTTTTCAACCAAAATGCCTCCTTAATAGATTGAGAAGCAGCATTGTATTCTACTTTAATAGAAGAAAGTGCGATAGAGGTTTGGTTACGACTATTCCACGAAATAGGACCGTCATTGAAGAAGAATGTAAATCCAGATGTGGACTTACGATTGCCTGCATATCCTCCCCAACTTGCATCAGAATAACCATTGAGCTGATGAAGATTGTCGTTGCTGACATCTCCATAGCAGATGCACTGGTCCATGGTAGCTCGAATATACCTCATGAGTCGAATAAGAGCCTTCCAATGGGTAATGCCAGAACTAGCCATGTATTGGCTGAGTGAGCTAACAACAAAAGAGATATCTGGTCTTGTACAGACCATTGCGTACATGAGAGATCCTAGTATCGATCGATACGGATACTCTCTCATCTGCTCCTCTTCCTGCTTGGTCTGGGGACATTCATCCTTCGACAAATGCAGGCTTGGATCCATTGGTGAGTGAGCTAATTTACAATTCATCAAATTGTATCTGTTAAGGACATTATGAAGATACCTTTGTTGAGTGATGTAAATCAGTCAATTTGCTTTGTCTCTGTGGATTTGAATTCCCAGACAAAAGTGAGCTTCGCCCAGATCAGTCATGTCAAATTCTGAGAACAGCATCTGTTTTGAATCCTTAACCATATTGGTATTGTTGCTGAAGAGCAACGTATCATCCACGTACAAGGTGATGATACTGAAGGATTGATGCATTAACTTCGAATAAACGTTGCAATCAGTAGTGCTTGGTTTAAATCCTTGCTCAATGAGGAATGTATTGATCCTCTGAAACCAAGCTCTGGCAGATTGTTTCAAGCCATACAATGCTTTGTGGAATTTACAGACATGATTCTTCATGCCTTCCATAACGTATCCTTCGGGCTGGATCATGTAGATATCTTCTTGTATAATCCCATTCAAATAGGCTGTTTGCACATCAAGTTGATGTACTTCGAGATCGGCAGCTGTAGTATAAGACAAGACCATTCGGATCGACAAATGTTTGATGACTGGACTAAAAGTCTCATTGTAGTCGGCATTCGAGATCTGGGTGAATCCTCGTGCTACGAGTCCGGCCTTCCTTCTTGAAGATCCATTTGCAATCGATGATATTGTAGCCAATAGGAGCTTCGACTAATGACCATCTGATTCTTGATTAGAGAGGAATACTCTCTGTCCATGGCTTCTCTCCAGAGATCAAAGTCTGGTTGGCTAAGTGACTCTTTGACTGTCATCGGTTCCTGCACTAAGAGACATGCAGATTCAAGAGTATACCTTGTGGGCTGTGTGCGCACTCGGCTTGATCTTCTGGGAGGATTCGACTGATGAACCGCTCCTGGGACTTGTTGCTGGGTAGCAACAACATCTTCGTCTGATTCACTGTCTCGAAGTGGGTCGACAATAGACACGCCTGAGCCAGAAGCTCGGACTGTCGTGTCAATGGCAGGTGATGAAGGTTCTTCTTGAACAATATCCTTGCCTTTGAGGTCGACGAACTGATCCTCGATAAAGACTGTATCCCGACTATAGGATTTGCTGGGTATCAGGATCGTACAGCTTGTAAGTGTTATCAGACGAAGTATATCCGATCAGGATGGTCTTGAGACCTTGGAAGTCCAATTTCTTCCTTGTGTCCTTTGGGATCTGTGCGTAGGCAATGCACCAAAATACTCTTAGGTTCTTCAAAGAAGGCTTAGAGCCTGTCCACACCTCGTGGGGTGTCTTTTCTGAGAGGGCCTTGGTCGAACATCTGTTCTGGACGTAAGCTGCAGTGGAGACAGCTTCAGCCCATAATCTCTTGGACAACAATGCATGCGATAACATACACTTAGTAGATTCAACCAGAGTACGTTCTTCCTCTCAGCTAAGCCCTTAGACTGAGGACTGTAAGGAGTGATGAATTGCGGCTCAATGCCTTGGCTTTGGCAGTACTCCTTAAACTCGACATAGATGTATTCTCCACCGTTGTCTGACCTGAGGGCCTTGATCGTCCTTCCAGTCTCCTTTTCTGCACGTAGTTGAAGGCTTCTGATTTCTGCTTTATGAAATACACCATCGTCCTTCTGGAGAATTCGTCAATAAAGGTTAGAAAATGCTTGGCATCCTTCAAGAAGGATTTTTCATTGGGCCACAAATATCTGAATGTACAACATCTAGCATGTGAAGAATTGCCAAAAATTGGCAAATCTAGCTTGATAAAAAACCATGTAGAATAGTGTAAATTGTGTACACAAGTGGGTCCCACACATGTGAGGCCATGATGCCACATGGGAAACCCATCCTAATGTAGGTTAGGTCAAGTCAAGAGAGTTGGTCATGTCTATTTGGTGGTCATCCCTACTTTATAGGACTTACACCTAAGTTTAAGGTGAAAATTTGACCAACTAGCTACCTACCAAGCATAACCCTAGGAAATAGACTAGGGTTTCATTTTAGGTCAAGGAGAGTGAGTTAACTTCCTTATTACATGCTGGAAATCCACCTAACTTCAAGAAGGAAGTCGAATTTGCTATGTATTCCCTCTCTCCATAGTGAGAAGATAGAAAATTTTTGGAGCTCATTGGCAATCTCAAGCTGGTTCACTATGTACATTGAGTTTTTGTGATCCAAATGAAACCAAATCAATTTCTACTTGTTTCTCAGGTTGAAGGCCGTACTACAACTTGTAGTACACACATGTGGGCTCGGATTTCAATGTTTATCAATGCTTTTGATTGTTAATGCTTGTTGTTTGTCAAATTGCCAATCTAGATCAACTTTTTTGTGTCTAGTTTTTTGATAGATTGTTAAGCAAGCATCCAATCACTCTTGTGGATCTTTTGTAGATCCATTTATGGTCCTAAAGTACAGTACTTTCACATGGTATCAGAGCCAAGTACAAGAGCATAAGCCATTGATCTAATGCAAATCCATTTTTAGCAAGTTTTGGTGCTAAAAGCTAGTATTGAGAGGGCAAGCTAGAATCTTGATTTTGGTGAGGAGATTTGATCCCAAACTTGGTAGGGGTCCAAATCCGTACTGTCCACATGTGTGGGCACCTCTGAACCTGCATTTAATGCATGGTATTCATTTGATCCAAAAAAATTCAATTTGTGAGCTATTGGTGTAATTTTTGGTGGAGATCCTAGGATAATCTACCAAGATCATTTGCCATTGATTAGATTTGAATTTGTTTCATGGAATCTAATTAATCTAGGCTGAGTTCAAGTCCTATTAAGGTTAAAAACAGGTCTTGAAAGTACACCAAGAAGGAAGAAAGAGATTAAGTCATTTTTTTTGTCCAAAAATAGCCAAATTTGGCAAGATTTGATTGTAAGTAGATTTCACATCATCTTATCTTCATTCCAACTTTGTGAGGGAGTGTTAGAACTGAGATTATAAGTCCATTTGTTGGATTAGAAATCTAATTTGAGTGAAAAACTACAAGAGAGAGACCTTATTGAGTTTCTAGAGACAATCAAATCCATTTCTTGGCAAGATTTGTTTGAAAGTAGTTTTCACTTCATCTTATCTTCATTCCAGCTTCGTGAGGGAGTGATAGAAATGTGATTATAAGTCCATTTGTTGGATTAGAAATCAAATTTGAGTGAAACACTGCAAGTGTGAGACCTTTGTGAGTTTCAAGTCAATCAAATCTATTTCTTGTTTGTAGAAGTCACTAGTAAGATGGGATCTGCTGGAGCATACCTTCTAGAAGCTAGTGAGAGGTTGAATTCTACAAATTATGCTATTTGGAAGGTTAGAATGGAGTCACTTTTGGTGCTCCAAGACCTTTATGAGTTCTTGATTGAAGATGAAGATGAACCTCTAGGTGCACAGGAGTTAGCTAGATACAAGAAGAGATCTAGGCTTGCACTTCATTGTGTGAAGATGAATGTGAGCAATGATTTGTTGAGAGAAGTATCAGCTTGTACTAATGCTAAAGAGGCTTGGGAGTCTTTAAAATCAATCTATGAGTCTAGCAACACTTCTAGAGTTCTTATGCTTAGAAATCAAATTTTGCAAAGCATGAGGAGAAGTGAGGAGAGTGCACAGGATTATGTACTCAGAATCAAGTCTCTAAATAGGGAGTTGGCTTCCATTGGAGAGAAGATTCATGATGGAGAGCTTGTACAAATTGTCCTTAATGGTCTAGGAGATGACTTTGCAAATTTGGTCCAAAGTTTTGCCATCCAAGACACTTTGCCAACTATAGAAAAACTTCACAGTGTATTAGTGACTGAAGAGTGTAGGATGCTCCATGCAAAATCTAGGATGAGTTCCTTGTCTTTGCAGGTTGGTGATGAGAAAGCCAATTTCTCATTCAAGGGCAAAAAGAAGACCAATGGAAAGAAGAAGCATCCAAAGGAGGCCAAAGAAGAGGATGATGCATCAAGTTCAAAGGACAAGTCAAAGCAAAAATGCTTCGTTTGTGGAAGGAAGGGGCATTATGCATCTGAATGCTACAAGAGGCTAAGAGCACAAGTGGAGGAGGACAAACAAGGAAACCTTGCAAAGGAGGAGGAGGATGAAGTAGATGTATTCTTGATGGCATCTACATCCTCACCAACAAGCAATAGCAATTCAAGAGACAATTGGTGGATCGACAGTGGGGCTAGCTCCCACATGTCTTGTGAAAAGGACTTTTTCTCAACCTTACACTCATTCAATGATGCTAAAAAGTTTGTCTTTACTGCAAATGATGAAGAGTGTAGGATAGATGGTGTTGGCACCATCTCTTTGTATCTAGAATCCTCAAAATGCATGGATCTAGAAAATGTCCTTTATGTACCATCAATCACCAAGAATATGCTTAGTGTTGGTCTACTCTTAGAAAGTGGTTTGGATGTCCACTTTAAGCATGGTGTTTGCTTCATCTTGAAGAATGATGTTTGCATTGCAAAGGGATTTAAACATGGAAGATTGTTTAAGTTGGAAGCTAGTGTTGCTTTTGAAAGAATGAGCTTGGCAAAGGAGGAGATCACTCAAGAGGAGATCTTGGCAAAGTGTGATCTTGCTTGCATTGAGGAGGAGCATCAAAAGGAGGAAGATCTTGAGGATCAGCCTCAAAGCATGAGTTCCAAGGGAGTCCTCAATGACAATGTCCGAGTCATCAAATTGCATGCAAATTGTCCATTCAAGTGTGCATCTTGCAAGGGTGGTGAGCATTGGAGAGTCTACTATCTTTGAATACTTTTTGGAAATTATTAGTAGATATGAGGTGACTTGTTTCTTACCTTTAAGATTCATGGTGTTTATTACTTTGTATGACAAGACAATGAAATGGGATGCTTTGAAATCTACATTTGTTGTTGATAAAGCAATTTCATTGGATAACTATTTTTGTAATAGTTTGAATAGTGTCATAAAAGATGAAACATCATTTGTATTGGAAATCTTTGGGTCCACATGCTTTGAGCATGATCATTCCAATGTAAGGACCAAAGATTATCCTATTTCAATGATAGGAATAATGGTAGTGTTTTGCTCTTCAAGTAGAGATTGTAGAATCTACTTGTTTTCAACCAAAGAATTTGTCAATGGTGGAAATGTGATCTTTCAAGAGTGGAAGATTTGTAAACTTGAAGAAGCACCTTTGGATCAACACATTATTCAATTCATTGATGTTCTGGAGTCAAGTCAAGTGGAGGAGCAAGCTCAAGACCCGAGGACTCCAAGAAGAACCTTGAGTATCAAGATGGAGCCATCTAGGCTCAATCAAATGGATCAAGCAAGACAAGTTGTCTTTGGCAACATTATTTATGCACTTAATATTTTAATTGATGTATCTTCAAGTGCACAAAATGCCTTGGAATCCATGGCTTGGCATGATGTTTAGTTTTGAAGTGTGCTACATGTATATAGACACATTTATGGAACATCTTGTAAGGGATTCTCTAAGAGGTGGTGAAAGATCCTTCATGGACATCATTCTCTATTGGAGTCTCAAAAGTTCCTTGTTTGTAGCTGGATTTTTTAGACACTTCTAAAAGCTTTCATTCATCTATCAAGAGAGTTGTAAATAGATCAAGCTAAATTTGAGGAGGAGTGTGAAGAATTGCCAAAAATTGGCAAATCTAGCTTGATAAAAAACCATGTAGAATAGTGTAAATTGTGTACACAAGTGGGTCCCACACATGCGAGGCCATGATGCCACATGGGAAACCCATCCTAATGTAGGTTAGGTCAAGTCAAGAGAGTTGGTCATGTCTATTTGGTGGTCATCCCTACTTTATAGGACTTACACCTAAGTTTAAGGTGAAAATTTGACCAACTAGCTACCTACCAAACATAACCCTAGAAAATAGACTAGGGTTTCATTTTAGGTCAAGGAGAGTGAGTTAACTTCCTTATTACATGCTGGAAATCCACCTAACTTCAAGAAGGAAGTCAAATTTGCTATGTATTCCCTCTCTCCATAGTGAGAAGATAGAAAATTTTTGGAGCTCATTGGCAATCTCAAGCTAGTTCACTATGTACATTGAGTTTTTGTGATCCAAATGAAACCAAATCAATTTCTACTTGTTTCTCAGGTTGAAGGCCGTACTATAGCTTGTAGTACACACATGTGGGCTCGGATTTCAATGTTTATCAATGCTTTTGATTGTTAATGCTTGTTGTTTGTCAAATTGCCAATCTAGATCAACTTTTTTGTGTCTAGTTTTTTGATAGATTGTTAAGCAAGCATCCAATCACTCTTGTGGATCTTTTTTAGATCCATTTATGGTCCTAAAGTACAGTACTTTCACATAGCAATCCTCCAGCAACATGCTGATGGCTTGACTTAAAAGGTTTTCTAGTCTATTTACCAGCTAGACAGTCTTGACAGATAGGTAACTCAACTTTTTTGCGAGGATAGTCGAGATCAAGAACAATAGATTGTCTAGACATTCATTGTACAACAACATGATTTAAATGACCAAGTCTATAATGCCAAAGTAAACCTTTATTTGAATGAACTGAAGTACTAAGAGCCTGACTAGAGGCAGAAAAGCAATGACTCAATTAATAAGTACTAAGAGCCTGACTAGAGGCAGAAAAGCAATGACTCAATTAATACAAGTATCCATGCCTCTTTCCGAGTGCTAGGATCTTGCCTGTCCTATCAACTACTTCACACTGATCACATTCGAATTCTACTTTGTGTCCTAAATCTGTGATTATGCTTACAGAGAGTAGATTCGTAGATAACTTTGGTACATACAGGACTTTAGAGAGTAGCTTAGACTGATCATTTGCAAATCATAATCTTACAGTGCCTTCACCTTTAATAGATTGTGTGCTATTGTCGCCAAGGTGAACGAATTTTTGGGTACTGTAAGGTGTATAGGACTCAAAACAGCCAACGAGGCTAGTCATGTGCTGAGTGGCTCCGGAATCCAGGAACCAAGAACTGTCACCAGATGCTCCTTGATGATTGGTCATGAAGGCATCATCATCCACTTCTTGAATAGGCTGTGGAGCTTCTGCAGCTGCATTTGCCACTTGATCCGACTGTCCTTTGTTGTTGTTCTTCGCTTGAAGTATGTGGCTGTCTTGTATTTCATGGTTGTTTTGTTTGCAGTATCTGTAGAACAATTTCTTCTTTGTCTGCGGATTCAATTGTTCCTTGTGTTGAGCTAGTTTCTGGTCTGGCTTTGATTGCTTCGGGCCTTTCTTCTTCTTTTGTTTTGTCTTGCTCTTGTTGGTGTACAAGGCGTGAGAATCAGCTAAGAAACTCAGGGCTTCGTTCCTTTGCGTGTCTTCCTGCAACAACATTGTAATGACTCTCGAGAGAGTCAATTCTGAATGAGTCGTGATGATCATCACCCAGTTGTCGTAAGAACTTGGCAAGCTTGTAAGCAGTTGCATCACTGCGTCTTGATCGTCTATGACAAATCTGACAGTGGCCATTTGTCTTAGCAGGTTCTTGAATTGGTTAATGTGATTCTGCAGAGAATCACCATTCGTCAACTTGATGGAGTATAATTTCTTCTTGAGATGTAGCTTGGAAGCTATATCTCGCACTTCGTATAAAGTGCTCAAGATGTCCCAGACTTCTTTCGATGTCTGAGCCTTGGATACATGGCCGATCTGAGTATCCGTGATGTTGAGGATGATCAGCGCAAAAGATTTTCCATCCTTCAGCTTCCATCTGGCGATTGTCGCGTCGACCGCTTCGGGTTTCTCTTTTGCACCTGTAACAACGTCGTACAATTCTTTTGCCATTAGTACAGTTTTCATCTTAAATTTTCACAGATGGTAATTGGCTCCATCAAGCTTGTCCATGATGGGACTGGCTTTCCCTTGGAAATCCATGTGGAAGAATTAGTCTAAGTGATAGGAGAGACTATCAGTGACTTAAGTATGAAAATCTAATACTAAAAATATAGAACAAGAAAACAATTGCCCTATCGGCTTGTAGAGTCTTGTACTGTGGAAGCTAATCAAGGTATGAAAATAGCTCTGATACCATGTTGGAGAGAGAGGGGGGAGATGTATGACGAACACGAATGAGACACGAACTTGAACAAGAAACGAACGAGGAAAGAACTCGAACAGAAAATGTTCGTGCGCAGCGGAATGAGCTATATGACTCTCTCCGTAAGCATGACTACGCCTATCAGAATGAACAGAACTTTAATGATGGAAATCACGGTCATTCTAGATTACGCAGCCAAGCATTAACAAAAGAAACGCCAGAAGAATAATTTGTCATGAATAACAAGACAAACTATATGTCACGAATGATCTGCGAAGAGCTAGACTGTGCTCGACTGATAATTAGTCGCGAATGATTCGCAAAAGACAAGACTAAATATTAGTCATCTATTACCAGAAAGAACAACTAGAAAGATCAGACAGAATGAATGATAAGCATAGCAATATTAACATAGATCTGAACGCAGAACAATGAACTGTATCAGATTAAGTATATCATGTATACAGGTCAATGATGCGGTAGAGCCCAAGACAATAGCGGCCGAAACCACGTGTCCTACGAAACTTATTTCAATTTGTAAAAATGGATGAAATCTTAATTCTAACAAGAATGAAGAATCAATACTCAGGGCATCTACTTCGTCTCTCTTCTATATCTCTGTCTTCACTCATCAACTTATTCACCCATTAACATTCGTTCTCCTCCATCTAGGCTAGGGTTTCATTTTAGGGCAAGAAAGTTGGGTCTACTTCCTTATTACATGCTGAATTTTCACCTAACTTAGCAAAGGAAGTGAGTTTTGCTATGTATTCCATCCCTCCATAATGAGATAGATTATTTTTGGGAGACATTGGCAATCTCAAGTTTGAGCTCTACATGTACATTGATATTGTAAACCAAATGAAACCATTACTTCAAGCACTTCAATATATGTTGTAAATCCGTACTGGAGCTTGCTCTTCACATGTGTGGACTCGGATTTGGGTCTTTGATCTTGATTATCAATACTTGTTATGTGTCAAATTGCCAATCTAGATCAAGATTTGTTGTCTAGTTTTTTGATGCATTGTTAAGCAAGCACATAATCTCTCTTGTGGATCTTCTAAGATCCACTTTTGGCCTCCAAAGTACTGTACTTTCACATGGTATTAGAGCCAGTACAAGAGCTTTGATCATAGACCCATACTTTTTGGTGCTAAAAACTAGTCTTGTGATGGCGAGCTAGGAGCTAAGTTTTGGTGGTAGGAATTGATCTCAAACTTGGTAGGGATCAAATTCCGTACTGTTCCCACGCGTGGGAATTTTTGAACCAGCATTAAATGCACTATATTCATTTGGTCACTGTAAATTCAATATGTAAGTTGTTGGTGTAATTTTTGGTGGAGATCCTAGTATAATCTACCAAGATTATTTGCCATTGATTAGATTTGAAATTGTTTCATTTAATCTAATTAATCTAGGTTGAGTTCAAGTCCTATTAAGGTTAAAAACAAGTCTTGAAAGTACACCAAGAAGGTAGAAAGAGATTAAGTCATTTTTTGTCCAAAAATAGACGATTGTGAAGATTTGTTTGAAAGTAGATTTCACTTCATCTTATCTTTATTCCAACTTTGTGAGGGTAGAACTGTGATTATAAGCATTTGTTGGATTAGAAATCAAATTTGAGTGAAACACTGCAAGTGTGAAACCTTTGTGAGTTTGAAGTCAAATCAATCTATTTCTTGTGTGTAGAATTCACTAGTAAGATGGGACCTATTGGAGCATACCTCCCATAAGCTAGTGAGAGATTAAATTCTACTAATTATGCAATTTGGAAGGTTAGGATGGAGTCACTCATGGTGCTCCAAGACCTTTATGAGTTTCTGATTGATGATGAAAATGAACCTCTAGGTGCACATGAGTTAGCTAAATACAAGAGGAGATCTAGTCTTGCACTTCATTGTGTGAAGATGAATGTAAGCAATGATTTGTTGGGAGAAGTATCAGCTTGTACTAGTGCTAAAGAGGCTTGGGAGTCTTTAAAGTCAATTTACGAATCTAGTAACACTTCAAGAGTTCTTATGCTTAGAAATCAGATTTTGCAAAAATTCGAGTCTTTCAAAAAATTCAATCCTTTGGAGAAATTCGATTTGTAGAAAAAAATTGAGTCGTTCCAAAAATTAAACTCGTTCCAAAAATTCGAGTCTTCCGAAAAATTCGAATCTTTTGAAAAATTTGAGTCTTTAGAAAAATTCGCGTCATCGAAAAAATTTGAGTCATCGGAAAAATTCGAGTTGTTCCAAAAATTCGAGTCTTCCAAAAAATTCGAGTCTTACGAAGGTCGAATGCAGTGAAAAGTTGAACTAAAGTTCCGAGACAATCCCCCATATTTCACACTCTTGTCACTCTATCTACTCCCCTCTTTTTTCTTACCTCTATTCCTCTCATCGCTTCCACTCATCATTACGTGCATTCCCATCGAGGTTATTCTCCATTTTCCTCGTCTTTGAGGTGCCCTCCTACCTCCCACCCCAGCTTTAGAAAACTTTATCAATTATCACCCCATCTCGTGCTTTTTTTGGTACTATAACTTTTTTGTTTTTAATAAACTCCCTCTCTTTTCATTCTCAGATTCAAGATTTAGCACTGATGATTATTAACCTGCCTCACGCCTTTCAATCTTCAGAGCTAATCAAGAATGCCAACAACGCCCGAGCTCCACGGGTCAGATTTGCACACAACAGAAAAGGTGCTACTGCTCGTGGTGCAGCGATCCTCCTAATTGTAACTATGGCCTTTCCACAAATGGTGTGATGCGTAGATCCATATAGATAAAAATGTTTTTTCTGTTCCAGTTAATAGATCGCTTGGCTAAATAACCAGAATGGATGTGATTGTGAATGGAAAAAACATTTGCTGTTTAATATATTAATTAGAAGAGCCCCTCTAAATCCATCTTGCATCAAACAATCGATGAACAATGATAAATGTTTATCCCTTTTTCTGGCATGTACTGAACGTTTAAGCATACACCATAAAGGGTTTTGCACTTCTATGCTTCCCAACAGACAATGAATTCATAAAATAAAGTGCTTCTACAAAACTTTTATGCACACCACAACAATTAGGAATCATTATCATCCCAATCTCTCAGCTGATTTTATGTCAGCTCCCCCAATAGTCGCTCCATTGCTCACATTACAAACATCCAACTGAGAAAAAATATATACCTTTCTGTTGGAAAATTCAGCGTGACGGAGGCCCAGTCAGATTCATCACCTCAAATTTGAATTTGGGACAAGATGTGTCTTCAAAACTTTCAGAAGCAAGGTCTGAACTGGAGTTACATGTATTTGTAGTCGATACCTCCACAGCAAGCCATGGTGCGATCAAAAGCTATCCATGAGGTCAAAGCTATCCATGAGATCAAAAGCTATCAAAAGCCACGGTGCGATCAAAAGCAAGCCACGATGCGTTCAAGCCTTGCACCATCCCTGCCATCGTTTACACTGTAACACGCCAGATGCCAGATGCATAGCAACTACGTGAAGAACCATGAGAGATAAGCTACGATGAGAAAGAGGGTGTTTGCACCAATTTGTGATGTTCTTAAACATGCAATCTTGAGTATAGTTCATAGATAAATTGGCTGTAAATTGATTTATCCGGTTAATATGGACTATTTGTAGCGAAATTACAATTTTAGTTATCTGTTTACACTGTAACACGCCAGATGCCAGATGAAGGTCATCTGTGATGCTTAGGTGAAGGCATGCAATGGGTTTTGGTCTTAATAATCATGTAGTACCTTCTGGTTAAGAAGGTTGCTGACCAAAATTTGCATGGAGAGCTTGATTTGAACTCCAAGATTGCTTTTAAGCAGTCGTTAGACAGTCAGTTCCTGACCTGCAATCACATTTTCAGAACATGATTAAGCTGTGCAGTCTAGTGGACGGTTTGTTGTTCGGTAGTTGTTTTTTTTTTTGTAGCTCGATGACAGTGGTGAAAGCAAGTGGAGGGCCGTCAGCCTGACAGATCCCTCTGTGATCTACTTTCCTTATGATGCTAACCCTCTCTTGCTACTTTGCTGACAACATGGGTTACTCCACGAATTGTGGCAAGTGCTATGAATTGCGCAGGCTCAACGCGACAAGTGGGGCGTTAGAGTGTGGTTGATTTTGGATTTGAAAGCGCACTTTTACCCTGATGAAGTCCAGGTGTATAGTCATGTTTGGATAAAACTTGGTGGAACTTCTGTTGTAGGTTACCTACAAGGCAACAATGGTGAATGAATTGTTGTTAGGCAGATGAGGAGCGATCTAGACCCTACCTCAGTTGGTATCTATCTCTCTCTCACAATTTAGAAGCCTTTATTGCAGCAAGAGTTCTGGTGGCTAGCTCTTTTTTCCTCGCTAATTCAGGGAAGGGAGCGGCTGTCTGAACCTGGGTAGGTCACGAGGTTGAATGTAAACATTCTAGCATCACAAACATGCTCTAGATAAGCATTCAACTTGGGGGACTCATTTGAAAGTGCATAATGCCCTTCTACCTAAGGCTCAGGGACAGTCAGAAAACGTTTGGTCTCTTACATTTCTTTCACAACTCTTTTTAGTCGCAGACCGGGATATCTGACTCACTGCACCTATCTATCTGCCTCAAGGGTATTCGATCTGAAGGTAGTTCAAAGCAAACATTCTGGCATCGCAAACATGCTCTAGATAAGCATTCTACCTGGGGGACTCATTTGAAAGTGCATAATGCCCTTCTACCTAAAGCTCAAGGACATTCAAAAAACGTTTGGTCTCTTACATTTCTTTCACAGCTCTTTTCAGTCGCAGACCGGGATATTTGACTCACTGCACCTATCTATCTGCCTCAAGGGTATTCGATCTGAAGGTAATCCAAAGCAAAACAAACTTCATAATTAGCGACCATAGCTGGTCACTGACATTACACTGGCTTAGAAAATATGCATCTATCATATCTTCTCAAAACCATTTACAATGTATCTAAACATCGATAGTTATATGACATGGTTTGATTAGATGCGATAGTAGTGAACTCTTCACACACTGCAATAGAATACCATATCCTCCATACAAATGTTGGTACGTTCTGCATTTATCAACCGCTATGCTAAGGTTTTTTGTGCAAGAGAAACCAAAACAAGAAAGCATTAACATTTTTCTCTCAGAACTATGACGCTGAACCACTACAAAAAATGGCCTTCTACTCATGTAGTTCTTCAACCCAGCCGATTTGGCAGTGTTTTACATAAACAGTCGTCTTCAAACTGCCAACAGTGACAAACATAGATCAATACATAGATAGGTAATCTAGATGTTCAGACTCTGAGGTAATCTAGCCAACAACGACATACATAGATCGATACATAGATAGGTAATCTAGATATAGACCTTGCCATGCCTTGCCTTTCTTGAATCTTAAAACTAACTAAATTTTGATATGGGTTTGGTGATGGCAGCCTACTCCACCGTCTTGCTGCCCTCCAGAATCGTTCAAGCCCTCAATCTCCAAATGGACGATTTTTGTTGTAGATGCCTCTGCTTTGCTTTAGGTAAGCTGCAATTTCTTTTATCTATTTGACATGTTCTTCTGCTGCAGATTACCAAGCACCATACATGTCCTCGGCTGCTCCAAGTTCCTCGATGGCATATTCTGGATCTACTGCAGCAAGAAGCATGAAGTACTAGCCTCTGCAAGACTATGCGAAGTTGTACCTGAGCTCACATTTGCATCACCCTTCTCAGGCGGAGTTTAATTTGCCCATAGATTGGTCATATTAGCTCATCAAGATTCTTCTATCGCTAACCATGACTTCATAAAAGAAACTACGATACATACAGATGCGATGTAGTATCAAAAAAAGGTTTTTCGATGTACAAAAGTCGAAATAGTTTTAGAAACTTGTTTGTACATTACTCATTACGCGTGAGATAACATCACAAGAGATGCCCATTGATGTTGGGCACCTCATTAATTATCCTTACCGTTGTATTTGCACTGCGAAGCATCCTATCTAGAATCAGAAGACACAGGATCGTCATCAACCACCAAGATGCCTAATCCATTTGGTGAAAATCCCTCGCCCTTCACCATCAAGACGCCTAATCCTTCTGGTGAAAATCCCTCGCCCTTCACCATCTTTCCTTTTTGCTGTTCAGCAAGCCTGAGCCCCACGAGTCCTGAAAGTTTTCCAGAGCCCATCATTTCCCTTAATTACTACGTGAACAAATAATATCCTAAACCTAACTATCCTTCACCGTGCTCCATTGAGGATTCTACATCATCGTACACAGATCTAATGTTTGTTTTGGATTGTATCTCATTACGAATTCCTTTGCAAAATGTGAGCTGCAGATTTGGTGAGTTTGGTGAAGAATCATGAACTAAAGTTGTAGGAGGAGAAGCGATGTCTGGCCAAAGAAGCAATAACGAACTCGTGGAGAGAGAAAGAGACCCGCCTCTCGCCTGCTTGCGATCGACGAGAGTCAGACAGACAGACAACGCGAAGAAAAAAAATTTGAAATGTGTGTGTGCGTTGCGCCCAAAACAAAAGAAAAAGAGGCTTGTATGTGTTATTTTTTTTACCTTATTTTTTAAAACGTATTTTAGTTTTTTTCTTTGTAAAATGCATGACATGTTTCACGGGCAGAGCGTGACATTTTTGGCGGCACAAGGTTAATTTTTTGACGGCAATCCCTACACTCTCTCTAAAATATTTTATATATATAGATATATATATATTGATGATGTGTCTAGAACTAACCCAGCATAACAAAGCAGTCATGTGACCCTTCCACCTTGTCACTCTACCCACAAAGTCTCAGACCATCACTTCCATCATGCATAGCATGGATCAAATACCACAACCAAAGTCAAGTATATATTTAGAATCCTAAAAAGAGGTCACAGATCTATGTAATATACAAAGTTCAAATCACATTTTCGGCCAAGTAGGAATGCTCATATAAATAACTTCATGCTTTATAGCACTTTCCAAAGTAAGTTCACGAGTCCAATTGAAAGTACTTCAGGACAACAAAATAATGATTGAACACAAAATTATTCATTTATTTCAGATTAGTTAAAGCTCTGTATCCTTAGAAGCTGGAGCATATTTGTGCGAAATTGACATCAAGATAGTTTTGCTATGATAAAAGAAACTGGAAATATCTTGAAAACAGGTATCAGGAAGTTCTTCACTCTTCTGAAGGAAGTCTCACAAGGGACAACTAACGAGATGCATGGAATGCATGGAAAGCCATAGCTTGCTACTGAAATATTGCAAGCAATTAGATAATTAAGCTTGTTCCATTTTTTTCAAAGCTTTCAAGAAAAGAATACAAAAGCAATATCAAAATATTGCTCAAAGCAATCTCTTTCAAGTTCTGATTTTCCCAATAAGAAGGAACTCCCTTCATACATTCTGTATAACTTTAAAAAGCTGATTCGGATTAATGGCCTTCTTTTTGACATGTAAACCCAGATCATAAATTATTTTGGCCCAGAGATTAGACAGTTTCCGATGGAGTTTCAGGTGTTTTCTTGCAGCTTGTGTGATGGTATTCAACAAAATGATCGTAAATTGAGGTGACACAATTGATACTAGCATGGTTCATGAGCACGGTGTACTTGCACTGACAGTATCATGTAATGGCAACCCTACAAGCATTGCGTACAACAGTGTACTTGCAAAATAGATTGATTTCAAGTCAGATAGACATAAAAAATTCCTGGGTTGGCCAGCCAAAGCATCACATAGAATCTTTTGGATTGGCGGAATCGCTGATGTAAAGTTTATTCAGATGGAGCATCTTAACTAGTCCTGCATCAAAAGTGGCTACGGGTTGTTATTGCCAGGATGGCCATACATCTTTGAGGTTTCACAGAACTTACATGGAGAAAATAATTCTCAAGTTTACAAAGGGAAAAAGAAATCTCTTCTTGAGCTTATAGCAAATATTTACATCAATTTTTCTGCAATAGAACATACGATTGAGGCTACTCATGACAAGATGAATCGGGATCAGGGGTGACAGAACTTCTGCCAAATTTGATTGTGAGCTTACACATCGGCATGTTTTACATGCAATACAGGATAAAGTTGAATGGCAAGACAAAAAGCTCTAGATTTTAAACCATTCAAGAGCAAATACCTCAAAACATGATGAACATTTGTTTTGAATCTACATATACCAAGAATAGAGCCAAAGTTCATATCTAGCATGCCTTGAGATCGTTTCATTTATATCTGAAAAGTATCAATCTACAAAATAGGTCATCTTGGAATTTGAAGGAAACATTGCAATGTGGACACCACCTCATTAGTGAGCTCACATAACTCTGTAAAGATCACATTTTTGATAAATTGAAAAGTCGGCCTCCAGCTGCCTTAGAATCTCATGAAGCCTGTCTATGCTTGTACCACTGAACCTTGAAGCAATTTCCTTTATTGATACCTTCAATCAACAGATAGTCAACTCATTGTTAGCTTTCCACAATCTGTGTAATACTTCCAGCACGAAGAACAGAATGAGATGACGGGTTTCTAACAGCAACCGCATATTGTTGCAACAATAGCATATCAAGGCTAGATAGGCAAAACAAAAATTTAAATTCACAACTTAGGGTTAAGGGTTAAGGGTCCTTCGGAAAATGTTTCAGTGAGTGGGAAATAGACTGACCCCATCAGTGGTTGAGATCCATTGAAGCAGCGCTTCATCAGTTACTTCGTCCAATGGCTTTTTATGAGAAGCTACATCTACTTCTTCACATTGAGTATCAGGCTTTTCGTGTCTGACCTTCTTTGATCCCTGTTCATTGCTAGATTTGCTCATCCAAGAGGGGGCCCTGCGTCCCTGCCCAATACTTGACTTTCTGGCTTCCTCAGGCATCCATGGAGGTGCTGTCATTGTTTCTTTGTTCTCTACACTAGAGATATTGGATGATTGTGGTTGAAATTGTCTGCTGCCAATTACTTCAGGTTTGACATCTTCCAGAGACGTGGGATTTGGAAGGATGCTAGCCTCTTGAGAAGCACATTGTGTTGCACCTGTAGATGATGCCTTTGGAAATGGTATATTCAAGTCTTCCATAAGAAGGTACATTTTGATGTGCCGATAGCTTACCTGTTCACCAGGGAAGCATAAGCAGCAGAATATCAAGCATGTTTCTCAGATATAAAGAAAATTAATTATAAAAACTCGACCACAGACACACCAAAACTAGTCATTTCCCTTGAATCCATAATTAAGCTGGTTATATTTGGGCTGCTGGAAGCTGGCAAGTGCAAAGGTTTCTATAGAAGAAGGCGGCTTTCAGTCAGATTATGCCTAAAAATAAAGGCAGCATTCACAAAACTACATGAAGAACTACAAAAGTGACTACATAGACCATGCATTATCTACTTGTTGAGCTCTTCATCCCCTAGCAGAACGAGTGTGCTTCATCCCTGATTGACATGCACTTTTAGCCATCCCGTGTGGCCATCAGTGCACAAGCAGTATCTGTCCACTATGTGGGTCAGGTCTTTTGCAAATGTTCTGAACTGTTTGTCGAGAGGCTAACCGTTGCCTCTGATCGGATTGCAGTGAACACAATTCCAATTTCTCACAACTTATACTGGGCGTTATTGGTTTATCAGTTTTTTTTGTAAACCAGTTTTATCCACACACAAACACACTTTTTTTTTTGTACACACACACACACACACACAACAATATGAGAGAAGGAACCATAATAGCAGCACATATGATGTCTTAGCAAAAGCAAGATAATTTTCAGCCTAATGTTCGATTTCACATACGTAAGAAAATTTAAATAGCAGGAAAACCGTACTTTTAAAGATATTAAAGCCTAGCATATCATTGCCAAAAAGTATGTCCTCCCCCTACTTTCACATTTGGAGTTGTTTCATGCATTAATAACACCAATCATTCACACATCCAGACCTTGAAGTTGGCATCTTGTGTGATGTGCAACTCGAAAAACAGAAATAATCAATGAAACTTTGAATAAAGATGGCAAATACGATGGCCTTTTTTAGAAAATGGATCACAAAAAAATTGAAAACTATCAGTAATCTAGTGATGACGAACATTTTTCAAAAAAATTTAAGAAAGTTTTTAGAAATTTTCATGGATGACTTTGTGTCTATTCATCAACGAAGGACAAGTTTAAACGCATTAGAGAAGACATTGAGAAGATGTCAAGAGACATCTCTTAAGTTGCATCCAGCCAAGTGTTACTTCGGGATGAAGGAAAGCATCCTGTTAGGACACAAAATTTCGAAGGACGGTATACAAGCCGACATCGAAAAAGTAAAAATGATTTTAGAGATGGGCTACATTCGTCGTTTGGGTACCGTAGGGCCAAATTTCAGGCAATTTTTGGTTGGTGAAACCTGCTACAGGGCGGTACGGTGAGGCAGGTGAGCATTATCGCTTCAAAATCATTATTGCTTACTTCTGACAGGGTAATAGGGTGCTTGAGAGCAATAATAGCGGAATGAGGGCAAATGGGACCTAAATTGTGTGGAGAAAGCTAGTATTGGTGACGAAAGTGCAGTTTGGCATCGTGACCACTCATCATTGGTGACAATTTTGAGAGGCAAGCAATCACAGGTGAGAGGTAGGCATGGTATGCCGGTTACGAGTGGAAATTTCTCATGATCAAGTTCAACTTCTGGAGTTAGAACCGACCAATGTCGGGTGACATTTGGGGGAAGGCGAGACTCCCAAGCAAGACCGGCTAGTGGCAGTGTCGAATTGGGTGATAGCTGCATTGACACACGCATTTGCAACTTCAAAATTTCTCGTTCGAGGGAGAGGTTGGGGCTAGCTTGGGGTACACACATTTTTTGGCGGTCACGAGTGATTGAAGTTAGTGGTAGTGCCAGTTGGAAGCCATTGGGCATGATAGTGAACTTGCATTGGACGAACTGTGTGTGGGACACGTGAAAAATAAAGAACAAGTCAGTGATCGCACTTTGGAGACTCTTGGCAAGTGGTAGGTGTGATGATTTGCGGATTTTGCAGTTGGTAAGTCATTACAAATCAAGTCATGTAGTTGTGTGGAGCAGTGTATCAGGTTTGTCATCAGTGGCATACACTTCAATTGTCAATTTGGACAAGTCAAATCAATTTGCCGTATTAGTATTTCATCGGGATGCAGATTTCAATGATGGCAAAGTGCAGGTCGCTTGGTTCTAGCCATGGAAGATGCCACAGGTCCACTTGGAGGGATATTGGCATGTCACGTCATGTGAGGGACTTGATGGTGGCTTTGGAGTTCGTATCTTAGTGTATTCTTAGGAAGTGGTTTGGAATCATGATAGGAGCAGCTTTGGAGCTAGCTTGAGGGAATACAGGAGGGGCATTGTAGGGTAGATGTTCAGATCTTCATGATCAATGATGGCATTGGGATACCTGATAGGTTAAATTGTAGGATGATAGGGTGATCATCAGGGGGCAGCCATTTTTCAGATTGGACTTGAGTCATTGGTTGGGACAAGACTTACAAGGGCGATTCATGATGGAATCTAGATACTGCAAATGGAAATGGGCAAGGCATGAAGCTTTATGAGCCAGCTCTAGGATGGAGAACTGATGGAGATCGCACGACTGGGTGTAATCGGGGCAAACACTGTGGTGAGTGGTTTGCTAGTGATGTACTGGAGGGGACATTGGTGGCGAGGATTTCATGGTGTGCTCATCTTGGAGTACATGACCATCACGGGCGTGGATAAGCTATCTATACCTTTCATGCATTTGGCTGTATTTGCAGGAGTCTAGGCTTGGCACAGGTGTTGGATCGGATTCACGGGTGGTGAGATCAGGGAGAATTCTAGAGGAAGTCAATCAAAGCCATATACCTTAGTACGATTAGTTTGGGAGACAGTGGTCTCAGGTTCCCGTGAGCGACGACTCAGGGACAGGCTTGCGTTGGCATGATGTCGGATGGCACATAGCCAGGGAGAGCGAGCAGATGCTAGGAGCCAGGAGAGGCAGGTGATGCTTTGACGATGGGCTTGGATAATAGGATGGTGACCAGGATTGGAGAATCAGGTGAGCTTAGTGAGTGGATGACGAGTCCATTAGGGTGGCACTCAGGGAGATGCTACGGATACTTAGGTATGATACGTCATTTGATGTATAGGTGATGTTCTTTAGCTGGTGCATCAGTTTTTGTGTGGTGATCTAAGGACAGGTTAGGCCTATGTGGAGGTAGGTGGCATGGAGTGTGCCTGGAGGTGGTACATGTCCTGAGGGCATGGAGTGCATTACGGGGTGATGTGGACCTAGCATGGCTATGGTTCGGAGCTAACAAGGATGGAGATGGTTACTCAGGGAGTGACTGTTGCTACTTTTGTGAGTATTCAGGTGAGCTGCATGGTTATATGCATGGTGATCTCCAGGTTGGTGACACATGGTTGTGTTTTTATCCATCAAGCAGGATGCGATTTTTGGTTAGATCCAATTGGAGTCTAGTTGCAATACATGTGGACAGATTCTTAGGGAGCTATCAACGGGTAATGGATACTTGGTGATCAGATGGTACAGGAGGGTACAAATTTCTAATGGAGCTATCCTACCTGATATGCCATGGATCGTGAGTGAGTTGATTGCTGGCAACGTCAAGCATGGGAAGGTTGAATCTACATGGGATGCAAGATTGGCAAATCATCATTAGTATCTCTGGGAGATGGGCGAGCTACTCAGGTATAGCCTATGGTGAGATTTGTGTACATTCATTCATTGAGTCCTTTGGGTAGAGTCTTGTGCTTGGAGCATGAGGAGTGGATGGGGATCAACTTTTAGGATTTACTGGATAGGATGTCAGGGTAAAGCGGCTTGGAGCAATGCTTTGTTTGGGAGATACATCAGGGACGAGGCTTGGAGCGCTCATTGGATCGAGATGATTGATCTTGGATGATGTGTGGCGACATCTATTGGATATGCTTGGACGTGAGGGCATCTTGGTTACAAGTGCGGGCTATGGTCGGAGGGAGACCAGTGGTGTAGCAGTGGATCTACATGTGACAGGTGCTGGTATGACAGGATACCAGAGTTTGCACAAGCATGGTCATGTATTTAACATATTCATGTTGGTTTGTGTGAATGTGAGCTTGCATGTTACCTTATCACAGGAGTCTAGATCTGAGTCAGAATTGTGTGTTTATGCATTTGCTACGTCAGAAACAAAGTAGTCATTTGATATGCTCATTGACTTGTCGTTATGTCCACTAGCTGTCTATTTGGTGAGGGTAAAGTCTTATGGTTGTAGTAAGATTTCCTCAGGTTGAGCCTCAATCGCTCATTTGTGTCAGCTTTACAAGTCTATGCTTGTAAGTGTCTGATAGGATGTCAGCCTAGCTAGGTGGAGGATGTAAGTCTCATGGTGGCAGTGGGATTTCCTCAGTTTGAGCCATGTCGCTCATGTAGTCCACTTGTGTTCAAGTCAGATTGGGGACAAGTCAGTTGGTCGAGAGTGTGATAGATGATATAGATTTGATCAAAAACACTCTTGTTTGAGCTTGGAAAGGTGGTGCTAATCTCACATGTGTGAGAGTATGGCTGCATGGAGCAAAGGCAAGGCCATTCTTTGAAAATTACCCGAAGTGTCCAAACATGGCATGCAAGTGCAAAAAAAGTCAAAGAATTGACAGTGCAAACTCTAATTGTTGCATGATAGTTTTTGCTCATTGGCACAACGATACATTGTTGTATGGTACATACGGTACTTGCCAATACAACAAGTACCCATGAGAGTGCTGAAGCCAATATGACAAATTTTGTGCAAATTGGACATATGGAGGTTCAAGTGTCTAATACTCAAGTTTTTTTCTCCTTTGATGTACTTTCTTACTATTTCTTGAAACTATCGAATCTTGTTAAAGATCCATAGAACAACCTAATAGGGCTAAGCTTCCATCTATGTTAAAGCTATGATCTTGTGTTTGGAAGGGTCTATACATCAGGCATTTGAATCTAGCGGTCTATACATCAGGCATTTGAATCTAGCAAATGATTGTCCAATTGTCTAAATCTTTCTGTGAATAATTGTGAATGTTGTCACATGTGTTACTATCTTACCAAAGTTTTTAATTCAACTTGGAGGTTTTATTGTGCAAGTGGGATAGAACAGTTCATTTTGCAGGAAAATCTTTTCACAAAACTTTTCAAAATGATTTGATAAAAACTTGTATTGTCTTTTTGAAAAGTGATTATATGAGTTTGATTATATAGTTATTATATGGAAATGCATGACTTTATTTATGATTAGGGTCCTGAAATATAATCAAATATGGTTTGGTGGATTCACAACTAAAGATTCTAGACAACAGTTATTTGGGACTTAGCCAACAATAACTATGACTGTGAGCTCTTTTTTTAGTGAAATGTTCTTTTGGAACTAGCCAGTGTCCAATATTGGAGTGCCTGATTTTACCATTGGGAGTAGACTGCATTCAGGTGATTCAACACATGTTAAAACTACTTAGTGGATTGGCTACTCTTTAAACTAACCACTAGTTGGTGTCTCACTCAAATATAGGTCCAAAATCTCTAGACACAAAAGTTTCAAGCACTCTTATCTTTATTTGTTTAAATTCTAAATTGGTGTTTCAGGTTTTCATTAGATTTGAGCTATATAGTCTATCGGAGGTTATCTATTCATTTGATTAGCTTAAAAAAATATGAGGTCTTCTTTTCCAGATGACTACAAACTTTCCTCCTTACAAACAAATTGTGTTATTGATCGTAATCGATATTCTTTGATTCTGACCTATTTGCGTTCGGTCACGTGGTGATCCACACAATTGTTATGCTTCTTTGTCAGGATTTGTGTTGGTAATCCTTGTCAATATGAAATCATGTATTTTTAGGAAGCATAAGTAATGGTTTGTTTATAATATGAATGATGTGGTCACACTATAGAAGGCCTAGGAGTCATTCCTATCAGTATTTGTGCAAGGAATGAACTTGAAATGTTTCTAGATTTGGAATGAAGTTGAAATGAACATTACCAAGCTACTTGAGGTATTTGGTAAAATTAGCAACAAGAGTTACTTCTACACTTTGCATTGATTGAGCTATTGATTGTAATAGTTTGTGGATGTGACATCCTTTGCGGAAATCGCCTTCGACCAGGTTTTGTAATGGAAACATGTTGCATGGATGGTAAAGCTACATATGTCTTGTCACTAACTTGATTAGTATTGCATGTGAATCATTCTACACACAAATGTAGCTCGGAGGGGGATGCAAGTTCCTAATAGTGGTTGATTTCTTTTCAAGTGCAAATGTGCATAGAACACTGACTTTATTTGTTTGTAAAGATTTGTTAAAGGACACCTCGTTAGAGGACACCTTGTTAGCATTTCTAGCATGCATACATCTATGGTGGGCCGGCCATTCACGCATATAACATCATGCTATTAGTTTAATTTGTGTCTATTTTTCCAAAAAATGTCTCGTATTTTTGTGATTATTCATGTTGGATTGTTACACAACATTACATCAAACATCACAAGAGAAAAGGACCAATGTCGAGCAATTAAGAAAATTAAATATTTGAAGAGCACAAATTCTAAATTGAACAAAACCTCATCACTTCACTAAAGCATCTTAGTCATCGGATGCTATATTCAAAATGCCAAACAATACTTCAATATCATGTGCATTAGGCAATTAACTGAGACGCTTACTGACTCAGGAAGATTTTCTTTGATTGGCTTCAAAAGCTCCTTGGAGCCCGTTTTCTGCACTGCAACCTTTATTTCGTTAGCCACTTCCATTGCATAATCAGTCTCTCTACAAAATCGGTCCCAATCAATCTCATATCCAGCTCGTATACAGTCAAAAATGTATTCCACTACCGTGTCCTCCTTGATCGGTTTGGGTCGATCAGGCAGATTCTGCAAAAGCAACGTGGGCAACTAGTCAAAAAATATGAATTTTTTTTTTTCCTAGTTAGAATGTTGCAGGTTATATGCATACAAATGCGAATTAAGCACATGAGTAGTTTTCTTACAACAGTGTACATACTCCACTATTTTAGAGCATAATTCATGGTTCAGGAATTGAAGAAAGTTGTTGGATTATCCAAAAACTAAACAAGTTAAAGTTCTCTTTTTTTATTGTTGTTTTCAAGTATTGCTAGGATAATGCCATACTTGTTGTGTGACCTCTCTTTTCACTTGATGAAAAAACCTAGATGGAGGGAGATGATAAGAGTCATTTCTAAGATTAGTTCTAAGTGGGAAGGGCCTAGCATGGAGCTGCTAAAGACAAGAGAGCAAGTAGTTGAGCTTGACTTCGTAAATTAGGAGCTAGAGCCCATCAAGAACTCTTGGACTACTTATACTGGCTACTATCTATCACTTGTACGGAGTTCTCGCAATATGTATTTACTATCATACTACCCAATCCACGACTTTAATTTTATGCCCGTGTCTAGTGAACTCATACGATTTTTTGTCATACTATTTAAATGGCTAAATCTTGAATCCAAAATCATGAATATTGATATGGTTAATTGTCATTTTTTGCAACGGGAACTAGGTTTGGGTGTCTATATGCAAGGCTCCTTGGTATGTTCAAGGCCCATTCCAGCCTAGAGGTTCTAAGCCCCCGCCAGGTCTGCTTTTATGTTGAATTGTTATCTTCATATCAAGATGAGAAATAAACAATCGTCATAGGACTGCACCCTATCCATAGTGTCCTCCATCTTACAGATAGAGAGGGTTGCACATTGGGCCTTCTAAATGAGTTCATGGAAAAGAAGTGGGAGTAGCTTTGCACTTTTATTATCATTAGTCCAAAGAGGTATGTTGAACTCACAACTTCAGTCTCGCATAATCAATTACATCAAATTCTAATTGATCCCGGTTTCTCATTTTCCATCTTTACTCATGACTATTCATTATGAATTCCCAAATTTTATGGGCTTCAGGATACAAGGGAACAGTGGCAAACCAAATGATAGTGGTCCTATTCACCCTCTACACACTATTGCATACTTCACCCATTCGGATAGGAACAAAGTTTAGGATAGAGAGCTTAGGGATGGATGGCACGCCTACATTGGTTGGGTCTTGTCTTTTGGGATGAGAACCTTGAGTTCAGATGTCCATAAGCACAACTAATGGTCAGTATGTTGTGCCCTACGAGGAACAAACTTTCCATTGCATATATGTATAAGTTGGTATTTATGCATGCCAACCTACAAATTTTGAAGCAAAAGCAAACAAAAATTCCCATATAGGTAATTTATAATTGTGTTTGAAATCTAAACATTGTGTATAGTTAACACTATATTGTAACTAGTAGAAAGTATAGTCTCATCTAAAATAGGCCAATCTTGATGAAATCCATGTAGCAAGGTTTAGCAGCTCATTCTAAATTAGTGGTGGACATTTTGCTTCTAAGATAATAGCTAAAAGAATTTTACAAGCAAGGCTATGTTGGCCATCTCTATGGAAAGATGTGGCAAAATTCTGCAGAAAGTGTGATGCTTGTCAGAGGCAAGGATGACTTGTACCTTCTATGGATCTACCTTAATACCCTTGGAACCTATTCAGCCTTTTCAAGGTGTGCGTTGGATTTAGACAGGGGACTTTATTCTTTCAATGACACTATAGTCCAGAATTCTAAAATTGGAGAGGTTACTTATGAGCTACAACTACCATGAGACTGCAAAGCTTTTTTAATATTTCATGTAAGTCAGTTACGTAAAGCTTTGAACAGATCAAACAATTTAGGATGAGAAGATGTTCTAGTAAAGCCTATAGATATACAAAATTTTCCTCATGAACCAAAAGGAATACTTGATTAAAGAGAGGCAGAACCGTCATATTTGTATTAATACTATCTGGTCAAGTAGGACTGTCCAGCTGATAGTGCAACCTGAGAAAAAGCAAGTAGCCTCTGTAACCTGTTTTCTAACCTTGTCTAGAGGACCAAGATACCTCTTATGAGGGAGGGAGTGTTACAAGCCTGTAACCAGTGCTGAACCACAGGGTGTGTTAGTTAGGGACAAATAGATGTTAATGGCATGAGTATGTATATAGAGTCAACATTAGGATAGAGCCCCAAGTGAGTTGTGAATAATAGAATTTATTGATAAAGGTCAAAGTCAAGGTACATGCAAGCCTATGCATGTAAGCCACACTCAGTCAAGTGACAATACCACTAACTGAGGTGTCACGACACATGGCACGTGCGCATGCCATCAGCCTACATTGGGTTCAGATGTGTCTTCTCTATAAGAGAAGACATGGCTGGGCGGTGAACTTTTGTTAGCCTTCTTTTGTTGGAACATACCATGTTTGATCTCTCTCTTATGTCAAAAATACTTTCGAGCTTTCATCTCTCCTTCTAGACTAACTATTTTCAACTCCATTTGTTGCAGCTTCGCAAGAACAAGTTGCAGCATATCAGAATTGTCACAGCAGGTACGATCTTTTTTCTGAAACATACATTTATAATGTACTTGCACATTGGCTTTAACAGCAGAATGGCCACCGCTCACCGCTCACACTTCAGCAATGCTAGTCATATTTTTTTTCCCCAACACCGTTTTCCGATAACCAGTAAGTACTGCAAAGGATACTAGTTCAAATCTATGCCACAGTCAACTTATGTATATCCAAATAATATATGTTGACCAAACACTTGATCGATAACTTTTCATAGCAAATTGTAAACTGCTATGGTACATCAAAAAGACTTAAGATCCACCAGCAATCTGAGTGAAATATTTCAGAACAGTGAACAGTTCACTTAGGTATAGGCTTAAGCATGTTTGGCAGAAATACTCCACATAGACTTTAAGTTTTGATATACAACAAGACTTCAAAGAGGCTTTCTGACAGAGTTTCCTGAGCACAAAACTTGATCTATTAAGACGAAGCCATATGCAAGAGAGGGCAACCATACCGCAATTTCATAAATGGATTTGTTCTCTTCTTGCCACATTCTCCATGCCTCAATTTTTGCTGGTGTCACTTTTGTAAAATCACCTTTTACAGCAGATGTACTTCCTGGTAAACGGAGTACCGTTTTGTCTATACTATCCAAAGGCAAGTCAACCTCTTGAGATAGCCTTCGAATATTTGCAATAATTTCTTCACCATGGTGAGCAACAAGCCACTACAAGCACATGAAACATCAGGAAAACCACCATCTCTTAGTTTCTTGTAAGTAATGGATTACGAACTCTACCATACAAATATCTACAATTTCAACAAGATTTAGCTATGAGTAAAACATCACAAAAAAACATAGATAGTGAGAAGAGAATGCAGATATATTGAACAATCATACCCAAAAAAACAACAATCTCCAAAGCATATGCTAAATTTCAGCTGGATATGCTGATTTAACTAAGCTAATTGATTACCAATATTGAGAGTTCAAGGCATGTGTATTGTCCGAGGACCAAATCTAGAGCTAGGATTTTATTAAAGCTTAATTAAGCAACCTAAGCTAATTGAACAAGGCGTCAAACATCTCATCAATCAACCACCGATAATGAAGCCTTAAGGCTTATTTCTATTGTCTGAAAGCCAAAACTAGAGCTAGGACTTATGCCCTACTACCATAGGCCAAATACTAAGCAAATAACAAATAAGTGGCTCAAGTGCCAAAGACATATTGGCTGGACCAAGTGTCCACAACTACATGGTCCAAATGACAAATAATAAGGTATGGACAAATGTTCCACATACATGGTTTATCCATAAAGTTTGGCCTATGATCTTTTAACTTTTTTGAAAACATGTCTCCTTTGACAATCAATATATAGGAAATCTCCATGCCTGAAAATAGAAGATGTTGATGCCCCCACATGAAGACATAGCTGCTGCATATCTTGACGAAGAGGTTGAATAATGTGTATGTCCAAGAAGAACTAGATAGTGGGAACCAAATAATAGTAAATGCATACGCAATAGAAGAAGCTGCAAAATGCATATGCCAAACCTGTAGGCAAAATATTGGAATGACAATTGAATACTCGATGACTATGGATCACATTGCTTTGAAGGCCATTTAATTGGGTTTCAGCCTTCAATTTCATTAAAGTTTTTTTAAAAGAAATACATTGAAGGGACCCGACTAGTGGAATTGGCATTGAAGTAGGAAATTTTTTCACTTCGAAGAAACATTGCTAAAATAAAAAAAATTCTTCTCCCTATCTCTTGAGTCCTACCTTGGTTTAAGGCCATCCGAAAGCCGATTTCCTCCAAATTAAAGGCACAAAAGGACTGTAACCTGCAAGTACAACTTCTCCCAAACAAAATGAGTACTTGTTTGAGGGGAGAAAGTGGATCGGAGGTCTAATTGGACCATTCTAAGGGCAAGGAAGTCAGTGAAGGCACATTAGAACGTTTCACTAGTTTAGAGTTGTTTTTGGCATGTTAGGGCAAAACCAGCAATGGGAGGGCTTGAAAGTTTCTTGGTCAGACCTTAAGGTTGACCAATAGCACTTTAAATCATTCTTAAAAGCTCTCAATGAGTCGTTAGAAGGTGAATTAAGGGCTTATCTTAGTTTGTATTAGATGTTTCTTTATTACAGCTTCAGAGACGTTTTATATGCTCCCATTGTTATCACATACTTGACATGTACTTCATTAGTCTTATATGCCTTTTGGCATGGAAAAGACATTAATAAAGCTTTCTTTCTTTCTTTCTTTCTTTCTACTTTTGAATTCCTACTTTGGGGTTCATCGGTAGGGTATATATAGGGCAACATTGTAGTCTTTTATTCAATTGATGATGATTGCTCTTCTTTAGCCTCATTATATATTCTCTCTTTCATGCTTTCTAGCCTAAGTCCTGCTTTCTAGAATAGCTAGTGAATCTTAGCTTGTAACTTACATATTCACTTGATTGACCTCCATAAGGCATATTAGCACCACTCCTTATAAGATGTCGAGTGTGATGATGCACCAAAGTCTAGGTACTAGACTCTTCTGCCATGAAAAGTATTCATCTCTATTGTTGCTTTCTCCAACAAAATTGGTGGATTGATGGTTTTCGTTAAGAGTTGGTTTGAAATATTATTAGGTCCTCTCACACTTGTAAAGGCTTGCTTGATTATACATTCATTTTCAATGTGTCACAATACTAGCCTGGGTATTTCTTTCGAGATCCATTTGAAAAGAAATTAGATCCATCACGAAAGTTTTGGAGATTAGATGTGAATTGAGAATCATCACCTTGATATTGGAAATGCTGGTAAGAAGAGTTTTGATTACTTCCCCTTTCTCTTCCTTTGCCACTACCACTTCCTCTACCTATCCTTAGAGCTTGATCATGGTTCCTTGAACCTCTTGAATTGGATCCTGTCCACATAATTCCTCTTGCAAAAGAATTTAGAGAATTCCTCAAAGGTGAGATGTGACTCTCTCACCATGAGACTTGTCATTAAATATGGATATGACAATGGTAATTTGTTCATTACCACACTCTTGATATCAACTTCTGCCACAATTTCATTGACTACTCCTAACTAATCACATAACTCTTTGATCTTTATCAAAAGATTGGTGACAAGTCTAGAATGATCCATCTTCATGTTAAGGTTGAGGTAGAGAACTTTTGTAAAATTGACTGCTTCAAAGTTTGGATATTACTTGGAGTATAGACCAAGCTTCGTCCGGTTCGGTGGCTGAAGTGATGTAGCGCAGGATGTGTCTTGAACTGACATATTGGTCACACATATTTCTCTTGGAGCCTTTCTATCCCACTCAGCTCTTTCTCCACTGACTCTTGCCTGCCAGTCTAACTTCTTTTATGGATGTTCAAAAAATCCTTTATGATCAGGAAATTTTTTATCTTGAATTTCCAGATCGGATAACTTTTGTTATCCAATTTACTATTGTCTGGTAATAGAAGTGTCCTTCTTAGCCACTTTATTGACTAAACAGTGGTGATTGCAAGTAACTGAATAGAGGGCATATGACATCACTCCAACTAGGAACACCACTTATTCAGATAGTAAAATGTGTAGCTATTTAAAACATCATAACTTCTCTAGATGGTAGCCGAATCACAAACTTTTATGTTCCACATGTGGGCAGAAATAGAAATGTCCTCTATGGAATGGCCAACTGAAAACTGTTGGCTATATTCTACAATCTTGACCCATAATGACAGCCTTTGAATGAGTCCCCCTAGGCAGGCGATTTTAGAAAAACCCAACTTGAATTTTCAGGCAAAATGAATTAAAACTTCATATAGAAATTTTTGGAAGAAGTTGACATTCTTCTGCCCTTTAGGACCCTTCACCCTTCAGGTGGGCCACGTCATTTTTTAGCCTTTTAGTCTAGATTTTTTTTACTGAATTTTGAGTTAGATGGCCCTTCGGGCTCTTTTCCCATCCTAATTACTAGTGGACCAACTAAATGACATTATGATCTATTAAGTTAGCATTATACTCTCTAAAACTTATTGCTTGTAGCCACCACTTACTGATAAAAAATTGCAAAACTTTTCATGTTAGCCCCAATTTTCCCGAGTTTCCATCACATACATAGTCATTTCTACTTTTTTAGGCTGCCATTTTATAGGAGCAAGTCCAGCACATTAGTCATCATTGACTGCTTCAGTATTTAGTATAGTAGGATGGCCAGCAGATTGACACAACGTAATCCTTTTAACAGTTCTGGTAACTACAGTGGGCTTACATGTTCCTACACACATTAGCGATCTTCTTTCACTAGTCCAAGGTAAGACAAGCTATAGCATGTCCCTAATTGTACAGTTTTTATGCTCAAACACAATTCTGAGCCAATGAGTTAAAGGCCATTACTTGAGCATCAGAAATGACTTACAGTAGAAATGCAATCCATACTCCAACAAGAATAGCAATCCTTATTATTTCTCTTACATACTGGACTGCCGTCAGTAGCAGGCAACGAGATCTTGCCTCTTGTTTCGGTATTCCATTCTACAAGCCAATCAATAGCCTTCAGATGTTCTGATAGAAACCAGGCAAGCAAGTAGGAAGTGCATCTAAAGTATTGGAACTATTCTTGTCTTTTAAATTTTTTTTGTTGTTTCTAAAGCAAATTGTGACAACCACCAAGAAATGTTTGATTCCAGCTGTCTGTGAGGTGATGACTATAATAGCCAACCCTAGTTTGATAACACATGAAAAGCTTCTGTGGAGGATTCAATCTTCAAAGGTGCTCTAGTTTTCTGGAGGTTTTATAGCAAAACCATTATATTCTACAAGCTCAAGTATGGACATGTATGACTTCTTTAGCAGTACTTACCTGATTTCTGAAAATGTGTCACGTAACAAGCCTACTTAAGATAAAAGAGGAGCAATAGTGACAAAACTTTTCAAGGATGGTAGTACTCACCTCGTTTACTCCATCAATGTTGCACAAACGGACAGCTGTTGAAGGTCGAATTTTTGCAAGTCTCTGTAGGGTCACCTCGTCACAAATCGTATATCTGAATACAGCAAACATAGGTCATGTTGTCAACAAAACACAGTAGCTCATCGAAAAAAAAAAAAAAACTTTGGTGGTATCTCAATGGGAATTGGAACCACTGTACATGCTTCACCATACACTTGTGCAACGGTGATGTTCATCATTGCCCTAAATATTGGTGCACATTACTCATATTGTGTATCCTCATCAGTTATATTATCTATCACCTGCATTTAAACTTCTGAATTTACAAATTTTGTTTGACCCTTTTCCATTCTAACATTTCAAAACAATCAAAGAAAAGGTCAAGAAGCCTGCCATGTTACGAAGTTAATAGTAAGGTCAAAGGATGATATCAAAGCAAAGTAGCATGAGGCGTCTACTCTCACGCAGAAACTGGCTTGCAAATGCTATCCCAATCTCTTGAGTCACATACTCCTCTCTTTGTATTAGAGAGAAGAAATAGTGTTACAGTCAAGGAAAAAGTAGTAGAAGGAATGTGATCCTCTTGCTACCACAGAAAATGTAATTCTCTAGAATTACAGATTTAAAATAATATTTCATAGAAACCCTGAATCATAGATGCAGTTACTCATTTCATCTAGGAAACAAGAAAAATGCTTTCCCAGCCCAATTTTCCCTAAAAAGTCGTTCTTGTATGAGCAGACCAAAAGTATCAAAAGTGCTTCAATGCATAATGAAGCATATGACAACAGCTACATGCTACACCTTTCAAGAATTCTAAGTTCTAACAACTTTGATAGGTATAGACTTTGTGCTAGAAAGTTAATGTGAACTGCAAAATGACAAGGTGAAATTTTCTCTATAAAGTTTTGATTAAAGCATGCATATACTCACGGTGCAGTAGAATTTCGTCTTGCCAATGATGCTCTTGCCTCCACAAGCATTTTGTACAATGTTAGCTCTGCCTGTAAAAACTCTCAAAATAGGACAAATTTTAGAGTTAGAATGTACGTCATATGGTCTTTGTGATATTCTTGACAAGAAAAGAAGTTCTACGACCAATAGGGAGATCTTGGACACTTGCAGGTAAAAAATTGCATTAAGAAACTAGGTTCTGCATGGAATTGCATTATACGATATAGGTTTCAAACCTAATTTTGGCCATAACAAGCACATAAATACATATTCACAATCTTCAATCAACAAAGGTGTACAAGCTTTGGACCTCAGAGAACCCTTGCATATGAAGATGAGTCAAAATTGTAGGTGCCTCTGAGTTTGAGTTTGCTCCTGATATACCAGCATCTTTGTTGTTCTCTTCTTCAATCATTTCCTGAGTCATAGGTATTAACAGAGGAGCACAACCTATTCCAATGGACGAGCGCAGAAATTTTTCCCCCATAGCTCCAACACTACCGCATGTTGACCAAGGTGGGGATGCAAGATTGTCATGCATCAGTCATTCACATAAAACAAAATAACCATACAATAAAATTGATAACATTGACAACATTGACAAAAGTAACGTATATACTTCTCAAATGAATATAGAAGTTGAAAAAGACAAAGCAACCAACCTGTTCTTATTTTTCAGTACACCTCTTCTTTATTGTGGGTATAATGTTAGTGGATGATGAGATCTTAACAAAGTAATAATGGATTACCTGATGATTCTGAAAGTGTTTCGAATAATATCCTTTAGATAGCCTGCAAAAAATGAAGGTGCTTTAGAAAATCTGAACCAACTTGCAACGTGACTTAGAGATTGCTCCTAATCATTCATGAAAAGAACAGTAGCAAAAGCCACCAACATGCCAGGATACACTAAATTTTGCATTTTCTTTCTCCAAACTCCACAAAAGGCCACTAAATGCTTTCGGCTTCTCCTTTTTCCTACATGAAAAAACAACAACTCATGCTTCCTATTATTCCCTCTCCTATTTTCTCCAGTTGTACTTATTGTCATGAGGCACAGGATAGCTCATATTATTTCTGAAAGTTCAGACGTTCAAAACCATTCTAGATCATGCACGGAGCTTTTTTGTCATAAGGACAATTGTTTGAACGTGGAAGTTTTAGTTAGCCAGGACCAGTTATGAGAAAGAACTTGTATAGCTGAAAATCTATGCATATAATTGAGCATAATACATGGAGAATAATAGTAATCAAGATTCAGCCAAAAACGCTGATGGAAACAAACTGATAATCACGGAAAAGTCATGTATGCTAACTAGAAAGTTTTTCTACACTGCTCTAAGCTAAGTATCCTAAATCTCTCAACAATCATCCAAGCCAAATCTGGCCATTCAAGCCTTTATATACTATAGGAGGTTAGCAGGTTTGCAAGTTATGGCAGGTCCGATCAAAATATGTCAAAAATGAATAATAGCTAGTGTTGTATTACATGCCACCAAGAAGCTGATTAATTGTGTCAGAATCAGGCAATACAGAACTGTATAATCCGTGCAAATGAACAAATTCGGAAAGAAACTGACAAGCACACTGCTCAGCAATAATCTGATTAGGTTTGACATTAAGATAAGCATAACTCGACAAAGGATCAACAACTATCAAAAAATATCTTTGCACTAAGTACCTCCTAATCCTCGAATAGATATTCGTTGTCCAGAAGAACAAGCCAATGATGCAACTTTCTAGCAGGAGCAAAAATATACATGTAGCAAGATAATCATGAAGCTAATTTTTACATGGCTAGTAGAAGTGAGGGTCTTTTGACACATGATGTCCCTTAATAATAAAAGAATGGACCTTGATAAAGATTTAGCACAGCAATCACAATCACAAAAGGACAAAAAACACGATAACAAATAATATATCACAAGAAATAAGTTGACATACGCCGCAAATCATTCCTTAACACCACCAATATGGCAAAGAAATCTCGAATTACTCAAACAAAGAAGATAAATTGGTATGCGAATGAGAAGATGATGGATTGTTATGGACACCAATCTCATTTGACTGCACTGGTACTTATTTGACATCATGGGGCCCAGGGACCCATATAGTGTTTTTGGCCCATTTGATATTTCAACGTCCATCAAGATTTCTGGCCTTTGTCATTTTGGAAGTGGATGCATCGGCGGGGTGTGGGTGGTTCAGAATTGGGCCCTCCTAAAAATGTTAGAAATGGAACTCCTTTAATGTAACTGAAGTGAGTGCCAAACAAAAACAAATGCGTGTCTCTAGAAACTGGTGCCTCAAAATATCAATCTCCTTGCAAAGTACCCTTTGAATATAAGAGAGCCAACTCCCAAATACATACCAGGGAAAATATGTATACCTCATGTCGAAGTAATAACGATAGTACCAAAGAATACAGCTCTATGACCACTTGTAAAAATTGACTCACAAAGGCATCCAAGGCTTCTCGTACAGATCAAGAATGTAATATGGTAGGAACAAGCAATTACAATGCAAGCCAGTCAATTAACCAAGAATGTCATGTAACAATAGGTAACAACAGATCTAAGGGGCAACAAAATCCCAAGCAATTTTTTTAAGGTCCAAGATTGTTCATCACAGTCAACAAAGACAAATGCAAATGCAGTCCACGCAATTTGTCTAGACCAAGGATGCCATACAGCGGCACGTAGCTCAATATATGTATAATGGCAAGTACAATAGAAAGCATCATAATATATCAATGCTATGTCTAGGTTAATACTCAACATAACAAAGAAGACATGTGATCTTCAACCTATGGAGTCCAACCACAGTCTTAGACCATCAACTTCATGATGCATAGAGTGGACTGAATGCTATGACATCCCTACTCACGTTGTCAGCACCCTAGCATAGGTCACAACCACAAACATATGTACACATTAGCTTTTATGCATATGCTATCAACGTACTGAGTTTCTATTGTTCCTTCAGAGGTGAAGGGCAGAGCCAGTCATGATGAAGGCTAGCACTAAAGGGCATGGGCATAGCCGCAATGAAAAAGCATTGTGATAATTTACAGGATTGCTCTAACTGGAAAATTATACCAACTAATGAGTTATCAAAAAATTGCTACAACGTTGGAATGTATGATAACCACTACAAGAGCATGTAGCTTTGTGAGAACTGCTACAGTAAAACAAGGAGCCAATAACTCTGTCAGAACTTTAGGGAGCACAAAAGAGGCTGGTGAAATAAATGTACAAGGGCCTGCTTCGTATGTGAGTGGCTCATCATATCGACTTTGAAGCAGTTCCTCACATACAAGAGGTGGTTGCTCTGGATGTGTAGACCCTCCAGCATAATGGTCTTGTGGCACATTGATAGCATTTGGAACAATAGTAAGCACGCAAACTTAAGATGGAAAAATGGCATATCTAAGCATACTTGATCCAAGTTTATAAAACCAGTGAAAGGAGCTAGTCAATTCTCGACATCATAAGCACATACAGGTGGCTGACAACCTAGCTCTTGAAATCTATAGCATATGTTGCATCTCAACCTCATCTACAAGGACCACTGCAATGACTGAATAGAACCTCTGCTACAACTGGTCCAACATGTTGTCTAGATAAACCTCTATCTCATCTTGGGTATCCTGTAAAGCAATGAAGTGATCGATCATCGATACCCTCTATATGTGGCTCATCTGCACATACCTGTGTCAATGCCTCCAGTATGGAATTAAAACTTACACATGTAGGCATTAGCAGAGCAAAGACCCCTCCAGAAAGTGCTCCAATTAAACAAGGGACGAAAGCTATATTCGTACCATCAAAACCTAGTTGAGCCCACTCAACATAGGGGTACCATTCGGATAATACTAGCCTCATCAAAAGCTGCACATATCATAAATGTGTCTCTTGCACTGCCAACCATTTCTCAAGCTCATTCCCAACAAATGAACCAAAAGTAAAGATTACATTTGACCCTAGGAGATACACCTAAAAGGAAAAGAGCAATAAGAATTGGTATCTAGAATGTAGGCAAGGGCTGATCACCATATATCCAGGACTATGTCTGTAATGTACTCATGATCTGAGAGAGTTCACATGTATGTATGAGGACAAATGTCTGTAATGTACTTATGATGTGAGAGAGTTTCACATGTAAGAATGAGGACAGTTAACAAAACCAAGCATATGTAGGATTCATAGGGTAACTGTCCTTTCAAATGATCACATATGTCCACAATTCATAAACATCAATAGTCATTGTGAAAACGTCACCACTCTGACACTGAATCAATGTGCAGCTAAATGTTGTCTCATCAACTAAGAGCAAGATTAGACGTACGAACAACATTCACAGGGATTTTTGTACATTGCTGTATGCATAGCGTATGACAAAGCCATAGAGAATTTGACGCTAATCGAGCCATCGTCCTAACCCTATGGTAACAAAACTTGCAATCTAGATTCTAGTGAACAAAACTAGGTCAAGTGTTGGAGGGGACTCTTGTTGTCACTTCGACTATGCTAAATACTATTATCAAATTAAATAATGAGACATAATGAAGCTAAATCTTGACAATTCAGGAAGGGACTGCTAATAGGGGATCAATGTACCAACAAGCTTGTATTAAAGTGTGATGTCCTGATAAAGACAGATGTCATATCGCAGAAGCCAACTCCAAGAGTAGTAACAAAATAACTCTATGAACCAACCGTTCCGAAGAACAATAGCAAGTGGAGAAAAATGAGTTTGAAGGACTGCTACTGGTGGGCACTACAAACAGCCAAAGCCATAATGAAGAGGATGACCACAAGTAGGACCGGCAACAAATTGATAGTACGGTGATGCAGTATAAATGCAAATGGTGCCAGAAAATAGAACTCGTAACCACTTGTGCACAAATGGCTACCGGTTGGAACCGTAAACCAAATCACACGTGATTACATTTTCCCTCTTTTTGTATATTAGTGACAACTTTTCGATGGAGCTTGCAAATGTGTCAGGTTGTCTCACTTCAACTAAACCAAAACAACAAAACATGAAGTAAATGTTAAATTTTGTTTAGCCCAGATGTTACCTTTATCACATCGGTTTATAACTCACTTTTCACAGTCTCTGCAGTAAATATGATAACAACAATTGCAAATACACAGTACACCACTCTTTACATATGGCTATTGAATTCCAAGAGCATCTCAAAAGGTTATGCCTGAGACTCCATGTTGGGATATGCAAGAATGCATGTCGACCATGGAGCGTATTCTCACTAATCTCGAGAAGGCTATCACAATGATCACTGGAAGTACTCCAATTGGCACACAGCCCTTGGATGTAACTCTTAATGAACCTTTCATTTCACAACCTTCTTCTTAACAATTGTCTAACATTTCGTACCTTAACGATAAGGACGTGAAGCCTCCACGTTACAACAACGTATAGCAGATTATGTGGATCAATGGTTCCACAAGTCGGAGAGCTATCTTGAACTACGGCAAGTATCCGCAGATGAGGTATGGCGCATCAAGCGAGCCACCTATCAGCTGTAGGATGTTGCTGACCGCTGGTGGCAGCGGCTTCAAACTACAACAGAGTGCCCTACTACCTGGTTTGACTTTAAAAGGTTATTTTGAGCCCAATTTATCCCACTGCATGAGCATTTGCGTGCCACTCCAATAGGTGACTTTTGTGGTAGATATAGATTGATGTTCATAAATTTTGTGGTCTTACTTATGTTTGCACTAAGCCATTGTTTTTAAATAGTACACCCAAAACCATTAAAATTATGGAAAAAAAAAACCTTGCGGCATCCCGCCTTTTTGTGTTCCAACTTCCAAGCTTTAGATTTTATAATTTGAAATGAAAATGCATAGAATCACTTTTAGAAAGCAAATACTGGTAGCTCAGTGTATGTACAGCTACTAATCATCAAAGTTTGATACCCATTCTGCCCTTTTGGTATGAAACTTTCAGCTTCGTATGTACAAAATGGAACATGTTCTATTCGGAACGTTAATAAGTTTTGGTAAAGGCCAGTTTATGTGAAAAAAAAATTATAACACAAGCCCTATTCCAACATACAATGCATAATAACTAACCTAGCATAAGCATTTGATCACCAAGAGCTTTCCACCAAGTTGGTGACTTATAGCGTCCCAATCCAAAGATAGAGAGCTTGTCATAGCCATTCTCAACAACTTTTTTTGCCTGACATATCAAAGCGAGCAAGTAAATTATACGAATAGCAAAAAATCATAGAACATAGTACATACTAACGCTCAATAATACTTCAAAACCCATAAAGGGTTGTGGCACTTCTTTTCGAGGAATTCTAGATTTTCAACTCAATAAAAACAATATCACTGATAATCCTAAAACACACAATTTGTTTCCATGATTTTGAATAAAATATTTGTATTCCAAAATTTTCTTTCCCTAATGTCTTCCATCAAAAGAACCTTACAAAGAGTGTACCTTATGCAAATTGGCATTATAACCAACCTTTCCATATGATATTATCATAAACTAAAGAAAAGAATTTTTGGAAAAAACATATATCTATCTATATCTATATCATTATTGCATAATAGCATCCCAGGATTCTGTGCCAAAATGCTCGAGAAAGCACTTTTTTCTTTCAAATATGGGGTTCATAATGCAAAGATTTCTATGGGGAATCATATGGAAATTTTTCGAAATTTTTTAAAACACAAATAGGATATCAATTTTGCCAAACACTAATAAATGTATAGCCCGTGAAATTGCCGGAAAGCCAATGATAATAACCTAGTTTATTGGTGATATTGCCAGATGCTATGCACAATATACAATAGGTAGTGAAACCGGCATCCATGAAGCTTCTGAAATTGCCTAAAAGCTTCTGAAATTGCAAGATTATAGGGACTTTTCCCTAGAGATTGTCGGTCCCAACTTCCAAGAAAGCTAGTGAAATTAGTCCTTAGAAGACCAGAAAGCCAATGAAAATGTCAATGCTTGGGAAAGCCAGTGAAATTGCCAGACAGCCAATGAAAGCCAGCATTCGAGAAAGCTAGAAAAGTACAGGAATGGAACCATCATCTTTTTTTTATATTTAGTGTTTTGATTGATTCTTAAATGTGCTTGCAATCTTTTTTAACCAATTTTTTTTCTGGTTATAGTGGCAAAATCAGCATCAGAGATGCTTATTTAATATATGTAATAAACACATAGTATTTAAAATTCTGTATGTATGTATCATAGTTGCACCCCCCCTTTCAAAAACGCGTTTTTGAAATGGTGTTTCTCATAAACGTTTTTTTTTTTTTTTTGGATTTTTGTGGGCAATATGAATATCAGGTTAAAGCTCTGATCAAGGGCCTTGCGTTGTTATAGGTTGCCAGGTGTTTTGGTTACAGTTGGGTTGGCTACAACATGGTTTAGGTCTAATTTAGGGCAATTTTAGGGCAAAATATATATATAATCTATTTCTTTTTTTGGCACGATTTTGCTCCCAAAAACGCATTTCTAGGCAAGTATGGTATATATCAGATATGTATGTATGTATGTCCTATGTATATATCAGACATGACGGTCCGGGCCGGACGCGGCCTTTTGGCGTCCGCGTCCAGCGTCCGGACCCCGACGTGTCCAGGTCCGAATAATATATATCAAAGTTCCACGTGCAGTACCACGACACCTGGTACGGCACAGGTTCCATAGGTGCCATACAGGAGGTGCCGTGGAACTTCAGTTCCACAGCACTTGTTTTTTTTTTAAAGTCATTTTTGGTACGACACTTGGTACGGTACCTGGTACGGTGTCGTGGGTACTTTGATATTATATATATTTACTCTTTTTTTTTGGGGGGGTGGACGCGTCCAGTGTCCGGGCGCAAGCGCACCTGGGACCCGGACGCCCTTTTTTTATTTTCAAAAACAGAAAAACAAAAAACAGGCCGCGGACCCCGCACCCGCACTACCGCAGACCCGTGCCCGAGAGCGAGAGAGAGAGAGAGAGAGAGAGAGAGAGAGAGAGAGAGAGAGAGAGAGAGAGAGAGAGCTTTAACGTCTTTTCCATGCCAAAAGGCATATAAGACGAGCAAGTACATCAAATAAAGTGGAACCAAGACGAAACAATGCCGTCAAACAACATAACTAAACCAAAACTAACTAAGAAGAGGATAATGTCCAGGGTTATATGGAACGTAGACCTTTTACAGATTCAACTAGCATCTCTTCAATGCTCTAACTCTCTCACTAACTCTGAACAGTCTCAGATATCTAATATCTACAAAACGGCTGATACCATCCTTGTAGATCAACCGCTTTCCATTCGTTAGAGCCTCTTGTTTTGCTTTTTTCCGTTCTTGAACCTGAATGAAAGTAAGGTCTTCATCCAGGTATATCGTGGTGCCCCCAGTGTAGATCTCTTCCCTAGCGCTTCATGACGACCAGTGGCAGATGCAAAGCGTATAACAAGAGTACCTCGATCTTTCTTAGGTCGCCATGCAGTATCCATCTTTGTGGTGGGGTTGAAGACTCTCTTCAAGAAACTTTTTAGCTTCACCAATAGCATCATGGGAGTTCGTAATACCTCTGACTCGGACATTAAGAGCCTTTTGCTCTCGCAAACGACTCTCGGTGAACGTAGCTGAGATAAAAGAAGGTGGAGGTGGTAGAACAACAGTATTAGGACCTTTAAACACATCTGCCCAGGATCGGACAGCGGTATGATGTTGTTCCACTTGACTTTCAAGCTGTTGGATCTTAGCTGAAGTAGTCGAATGAGAGGAATTCCTCTTCTGGGGTATTCGAGGTCAAAGGATCGGCTATGATGGATTCACTATTATCAAGAATAGGATCTGACAGAGATATAGGGATTGCAACTGGAATAGAAGGTGAAGGTGAAGGTGGATCGAAGGTAGGTGCGATGTACAGGTCTGAAATGGAAGAAGAAGATGAGGCAGATGAAGAGGATGAAGCGGATGAAGCAGTGTTGGCAACCCGTATATGTGACTCTGACTCACTATGGGATACAATGACGAGCTCAGGTAGATCAATAACTATCTTAAGTAAATCAGGCAACTTGCTCAAACTGTGTGATATAGAATCCTGAAGGTCAGCAAACTCTGCAGACGTGTAACGTCGGACAAAAGCAGGTCGAGGGGTCGGAGGACGAGGAGACAAAGGGACAATGCAAGGAGCTGGAACTGTAGGGGCAGGTGTAGGGGCGGACATAGCGGGAAAAGATGAAGCAGAAGGACGGGGTCGGGAGAAGCGAGAAGGAAGGGTGTCAGAGTACTTGTGCTGTAAAGTACTGGCAAGAGACATCGCCTCAACAAGTGTGGGAGGACGAAAGGAAAAAACATCGTAACGTAAGGCACCACAAAGCCCAGCAATGTAACGAGAAATAAGCTCAGTGGGCGGTAGATCTGTGAAAAGATAAGAAAGCTCCATAAATTGATCTGTATAAAAAGCAAGGTCACTGGTCTGAGTGAGACTACGGAATGTATCACGTTGGCGGTCGAGCCACTGAGGATCAATCATAGCATGACGGAGGTCACATCGAAAGGTATGCCATATATGGAGCCCTTCCCGATCAGGATCAGCTCGATAAACTTGCCACCACGTGGCGGCGCGTCCATCTAAGTGTAAAGCAACCAATTGGATCTTCTGAGGATCAGTCTTAGGGTAGATCCGAAAATATGTGTCAAGCTTAGCAAACCAATTCTCTAATAAGTTCCCGTCAGAGGAACCGAAATAGGTAGCAAGCTGTACCCTATCACGAAAGTCTCGAGCAAAGTGTGGCTTAGGAACTGGGGGACGTGGAAAGAAACGAGGAGGTGGGTTAGGTGGAATGAACGGTCCACCACCAGGATAACTAGCAGAAGAAGATGGAAATCCAAATGGAGGGGGAGTCCCAAATGAAGGAAATACAAGAGCTTTTCCAGGACCATGAGGCTGTAAAGAATCAATATGTGACTGCATAGTAGGAAAGCCGGTCATAACTGTATCGACGCGAAGAACGAGGCCAGAAAGGGTTTCATCCATGCGCCGAAACTGATCGGACAAGTTTTCCTGAACAGTTTCACTCGAGGTAGGTGAATGTGTCATAATGATAGTGGAAGGAATAGACGAAAACTTGAGGGAGCGGACTCTTGTCGTCACCCCAAATTAGTCTATTAAAACCAATATTATGTAGGGCGCTGAACAGCCTCTACTAAATCTGAAAAAAATGATGGAAATCTGATGAAAAAATCAACAAAAGTGATGGGTTAGTAGGGCGCTGGACAGCCTCTACTAAATCTGAAAAAGTAGTGCACAAGAAAGTGCTCTGATACCAAGTTACGAATAGAGCCACAGCTGATCTAGAGCTAAGCTATAAAAACATCACATAAGCAAGACTTAACCCTAGAAAGCAGGAAAGAGAGAGATTAAGGAGACTAAAGAGAGAGATCAATATCATCAGCTGAATAACAAATGACACAGTTTCCCTACTTATAGCCAAGAAGAAGCCCTAAAAGGAAGCTTCTGGTGGCTAGGGCCCAACTGGGAGGGATAATAGTGCGCCCTCCAAAAAGGCCCCCACTCTCTAGTCATATGTACAAATGGCCTAATAATGAATAATAAGGCCAAAGGCCAACCATATAGTCTAAGTGTCACTAATGAATAAAAAGGGCCCAAGGCCCGCTTATGCATAAAGTAAAGTAAATGTGAATGGACGCGGCGAATGTAATGAGCCAAGTCCATAACTGTAATAAGAACAGAGAACTTAGATCATTTCTTAAAAGTAAGCCAACCCACTTCCTTCTATCCATCTTTAGATAGTAGAAGGAACGAGTTTAGAGAGCAAATGTGGAGACTGTCCATAGCTGGACAATGAGCCAAGGGTTCACAAAACCACCACTTTAAAACAAAAAGACCTTACTCAGAGTCCATCGTTGGAGCTCCCACATATTCCTCATAATGATTACCTACAAAAGTGAGAGGGAAGGTCAGCTGTCCATTGCTGGACTCCCCACACTTCTTACATAAAAAAATACTCTCAAAAGAGAGTCTAAATGCCTGCTGTCCATCGCTGGACTTCCCACATATCTTTAGCAAAAAACTTACTCTCAAAAGAGAGAGTGAAAGCATGTAGTCCATCGTTGGACTCCCCACATATCTTACTCAAAAAGTTAACTAAAGAAGTGAGAGAGATGGCATGCTGTCCATCGCTGGACAGATGCAAGGTTATGTGCCAAGTGTAGCCACAAATCCGTTGTGGATCGGGCTGCTCCAGCGCATAAAATCAGACATATATGAGCTTATCAAGGAGCGGCTAATCAACCAATGCTATCAATAGAGATCATAGTAATATTTTCTCAACTATGGAAAGCCTCCATCGCTGCCTTCTGGGCAGAGGAGACTGTAGCAAGGACTTGGGAGAAAGAGAGCATACCAAATAGATCTTCATGAAAGAACCCAACCAGTAAGGGGCACTTTTCGTGGGTGAGAGATCGGAGAAGCTCTTCACAGTATTGTGAGGAGAAAGTGTCGAAAGTTGCAAGTTTATGTAAAGTCACATTTTGAAGTTTCCCGGAAGGTAATGTGTGTTCAAAAAAAGGTGGGAAATCGACTTTCCCTCCATTATAGTTTAAAAAACTTTGTAGAGTATAGTTTTTTTTAAAAAAAACCTTTTGTAGAGTTTCTTTACTTCATAAGGAAACGTTTTTTTAAGAAAAAAAATTAGAAGCTTGGGTAAGTTAGAAACCTTGTTCTTTGAAGAGACTATACATGTGCATTAGTCCGTATTTTTTATAGCAAGACAGGGTGAGTATAAATGAGGAAGAATCCAAGAGAGAGAGAGAGAGAGAGAGAGAGAGAGAGAGAGAGAGAGAGAGAGAGAGAGAGAGAGAGAGCGCTTTATTAACGTCTTTTCCATGCCAAAAGGCGTATAAGACGAACAAGTACATTAGATATAGTGGAACCAAGACGGATCAATGCCGTCAAACAACATAACAAAAACCAAACTAACTAAGAAGAGGATAATGTCCAGGATTATATGGTACGAAGACCATTTACAGATTCAACTGGCATCTCTTCAGTGCTCTAACTCTCTCACTAACTCTGAACAATATCAGATACCTCATTTGTTATATAATTGAAAACAGAGATAGAAAGGATCGTTAAATCGAGGTTTACCAACCTAGGAATCCTCGATGGTCTTCTACAACTCAAAATAGATCAAAATCAGCAACATGCAATCAACATGCAAGCAAATACAGTGACATGCAATCAACATGCAAGCAACTGTGGAAACATGCAAGCAATCTGAAGAATTCTAGAGGCATGCATGCAACATGCATGGACTAGTATTTGCACATGCAAACGGAATTTGCTAGCAAATTGTAATTTTGTCGACATGCAATGAATAGATCAAACTTTCGAAGTAATCGGATCTGCTGGCTATGGAGGGCAGCGAGCAAGATGAAGAGGATGCAAGCAGAAGCATGAAACTCATGTCAGAGACTTGCTACACAAACTAAAATGATAGTATATGCTGTAAGGAGCATTCTAAGATCATTAATCCTGGAAATTGCTCCTCCAATTGGGTCGATTGGATCACGAATGCTTGCTGTCCATGAATTTCCAACAAGAAGAACTTTACATTAGCAAGAATACAAAGCAATAAATCAGATCCAACAAGACACCAATCTAGGTTAGCATTACACTAGCATTAATTAGCAAGAGATTCTACCACAAAAACAAATCACAAGAGCATATGTGAGAAGAAATCTCTCTCTCTCTCTCCAATAGTGCACCCATCCAGTAGGAGGCGGTATCATTTATAGATTGGAAACAAATGATATGTGATATACATGGCTTCCAAGTGTCAAAAGTAGGTGAAATAGGTGTCCCACATGCTAAGCATGCACTTTCCCTCTTCATGCAAAGTTTCCTATATAGGAAAAATGCGCCCTCCTGCAACATAAGAAAATTCATATAGTTCTAACATATAGTTGGTAGCATGTAAAATTGCCCCTAGGGTCCCATGTACAACTTATGGGCCTACTCAAGGTTTTAAAACCTTTACAATAAATTTTTATAATGTTCACAAACTTGGTAAGCCTATTTAAACTTTGAGAGAATTCAACGCAAATAAAAAATGCGTGGCGCTAAAATACATGGTGAAATTGATCAAAAACTTAAACCATAACAGCTCCCTCTTGAGTTTGGTCAATTTTACATACTCCAAGCTTCTTCCTATGACGATGAAATAATTTTGCATGGAGTGGCTTTGTAAGAATATCTGCAACCATGTTACTTGAGTCAATCTTCTTCTTGACTAGATCTCTCAAATGATGATACTTGATATGAATATGTTTGGTCCTCCCATGAAATACGACGTCTTTTGAAAGTACAATAGTAGAAGTGTTGTCAATAAATAAAGAACTTGGGCCTTCATCAAGTTGATGTAGATGTTCAAGCACGAATCGCAGCCAACTACTTCATTAGAAACTCTTGAGGCTGCGATATATTCCGCCTCGCAAGAGGATTGAGCAACGAAAGATTGCTTCTTGCATATCCATGTGATGGCTGCCCCTGAAAGTATACTACATCCTCCTGTAATGCTTTTATAATCATCCACATTAGAAGCCCAACTAGTATCACTGTATGAAGCAAGCGATAGACCATCTTGTTTAGAGAAAACAAGTCCATAATCGGAAGTAGCTTTCAAATATTGTAAAACATATTTAGCATGCTTCCAATGAATAACACCAGGATTAGTAGCAAACTGACTAAGAGTATGAACTGTATAGGCAATATCAGGCCGTGTCCAAGTAGTGAGATACATTAAAGATCCAATCAAATTGTGATAAGGAATCTTGGACATTTCTTCATGTTCCTCTTCAGTCTTCGCTCCATCTTCCTTGGATAATTTGACTCCAGGTAGCATAGGAATGTCTTTGCCTTTGCATTCCAACATATTGTAGTCCTTCAGGATCTTCAAAATATAATGTTGTTGATGAAGTGCAATGGTGCCTTTTACCCTGTCATGATGAATTTGAATTCCAAGGCAAAATTTCGCCTCTCCAAGGTCCGAAACATCAAAGGTAGAGCCAATTAACTTCTTACAATGATTGATGAAAGGAGTAGAATTTCCTATCAACAATGAATCATCAACATAGACTATCAACAATACATACTACTCATTCACCCTTTTGAAATAAACATTACCATCAGGAATGAATGGTATGAACCCCAATGCTCTTAGGACTTGATCTATCTTCTTATTCCATTGGCTAGCGGATTGTTTTAAACCAACCATATATACTTTTTAAAAGCAAGCAAACCCAACTAGGATGATGTCTACTCACATAGCCTGGTGGCTGCTTCATAAAAATAGTTTCATCAAGTGTGCCATATAAATATGCTGTTTTCTCATCTATTTGATGCATTTTCAGATCATAATAAGCGGCCAAAGAAACTAACAAACGTATGCTAACTTGCTTTACAACGGGAGAAAACGTATCAAAATAGTCAACTTTAAACTTTTGAGAATAACCTTTTGCTACAAGGTGAGCCTTGAAGCGTATAATATCACCTTCAGGTGAAAATTTCAGCTTATAGAGCTATTTGAAATCTATAGCCTTTCTTCTTGGTGGTAAAGGCTGCAGCTTCCAACTTGGTGTCGATACATGGACTCCATCTCTTCATCCATAGCTTTGCGCCATTGATCTTGTTCTTTACTTTGCATTGCTTCTTCATAAGTTGATGGAGCTTCCACAAAATATCCAGGTTCTTTTTGGAAGCAAACTAGCTCTCGTCTTTCTCTCCTTGGCCGTGATGTAGCAGCTTCCTTATCTTCGAATTCTTCTTCTTCCGCACCTGCATGTTCAATGATTTCTTCTTCTTCTTCTTCATCAAGAAGAGGTTCATGCATAGTTGGAACAATAGGTTGCTCTTCTGGAGTAGCATGAAACAGTTTGAAAACATCATATCCTAGAACATCTGCTTCTTCCTTTTTCTGGAATATAGGATCATCTATGAACTTTGATTCATCAAAGCGTACATCTCTAGAAAAATGAAATTTCTTTGTAGCTGGAATGTAAATCTTATAACAATTTGAGATTGCATCATATCCATAGCAGTATTGTCTAGCTTATTGCGTTTAAATTTAGGAACAAATAAATATGCTAGACATCCAAAAATTCTAACATGTGTTAACTTGGGCTTTTTCCCAGTCTAACATTCATAAGGAGTTTTCTCCTTATCTAGAGATTGTAAAGTACGATTCTGCAAGTAATTGGCGATATTAACTGCTTCCGCCCAAAATTTAGCAGGTAACTTTGCACGAATCATCATGCAGCGTGTTGTTTCAACAAGAGTTCGATTCCGCCGTTCTGCAACACCATTGTGCTGAGGGGTGTACACAGCCATAAACTGATGTAGAATGTTATTGTTGGTACAAAACTCCTGAAATTCTGTAGAAATATATTCACCACCACGATCTGAACGTTGTTGTCTAACTCCCTTCGAAGTCTTAGAGTGCACAAAACTGAGAAATTCTTTAAATTTCAAAAGAACGTCACTTTTATTAGCGAGCAGCAACAATATATCTGGAAGTGTCTAACTCTGATATCCTGTGAAGAAAGGTAATGATCTGAAACATAGCACTAATAACCAGGGGAGGGGAAGCAAACTCCGCTAATATGATATCATGTGGCACCGAGGGCTTAGCCCTAATCATCCTGCTAAGCATGAGAATCTGGATACGAGTAAGATCCCTCCAAGTATCACGTGATAAATCCGGACACCAAGTCTCAGCAGAGTATAAAACAACCGGAGAGACAGTGGCAGAAAATAGTAAGCATCTGGTAGCAGGGTCCTATACATAATATGTGGAGCAGAATCTCTCCATATGAACAAGAGAAGTGTTCCCCTTACAGAATCTGGAGAGGGCTGCCTATCGGAATGTGAGTAGTTGACCAGAGAAAAGTACTCCCAAACAAGTGTAAGAGGTGACAATCTCAATCGGCAACCCATCATAATAGAAGGTCACATCTCTCATATGCTGTCTATTGGTGTTGAACACCATAATCTTGGTCTTCTTAGTATTAACCGTCAATCCCCAAAAGCTGATAGAAGTGATGTAAAGCAGAGAGGTGTCTCTGTAAGCCAGCTGCAGAGGATGAGAGAAGAACCACATCATCAGCGTATAGGAGACTGGGGATAATAATATCTGCTAAGGGACAACTCTCTCCACCTTCCTCTCGAATAATCTGCTCGAGGTCATCAATATATAGTGCAAAGAGAGTAGGAGATAAGGGGCAGCCCTGCTTCACTCCAATGGTAGAATGGATCAGCGAGGACCAACCACTATCGTCCCTGAACCGCGCCCAAACTCGCAAAGTGATGATCGTGGCAATAGTCTCATCTGTGAAGCCAAGCGAAGATAATCTGATTGATGTATGACATTCCTTCTGAGAAGAGAACGAGCCATCTATTATCGCAAAGTTGCAAGGATATGCTGGTGTCTCGGAACTGAGTCAAAAGCTTTGCGGAAGTCCACAAAGCAACAATAAACTCTCTGTCTCTGATGTCATGCCTCCTCAATGATGCATCGCAAAATGAAAATCTGATCTGAGGTAGAGTATCCTGGTCTGAACCCAGCCTGACCCATAGCATGTAAATCCTCAGTCTCAGGAAAAGATCCAGTAACCGTCTGTAAACTGGAACCATAAATCTTAGCCAAAGTGTGACCAATCATAATAGTACGATAGTTTTCTACATTTATGGGATCACCTGCCTTGAGAATGGGATGAAGAATATTAGTACACCATGCGGTAGGAAAACCAGAGGTCACAACAGTGTTAAAAGCGTGAGCAATAAAGGGTGAGATAAGATGTGCTACAGGTTTTAGGAAATCCACGTTTAGAGAATCATAGTCAGTGGCTTTATGAAGTTTCGCATGGTTAATGGCATTTTCAACCATGTGTGGAGTAAAAAGCGTGCAGCGGGCAGGTCGTGGTGAGAGTAAGGTAGGAGGGGAGTCTAGGGTATAAAGTTTTGTGGCATATTCGACCCAAGATTCGGTTGCGATGGGGGCCAAAGTCGAAGAGGATCTGGTGAAATGTTTCCAGAAAAAGGAGGAGGAAGCGGAATCTAAAGAATCGATCAACCTTTGGCAGAGTGATCGTAGGTATGTTATCTTCTTTGTTCTGGTGGCTTTACGATACTTTTTCTGGTGTTGTTTGAGTGTTGCAGGGGAGTGTAATCTGGCATTTGCCACATGTTTGTGAAGAGAGCTACATTCTGCATCATACCAGCGGTTGTGAATACGTCTATGAGATGATAGCGTCTTGGTGGGGAAAGACGAGGACGCTGCAGATAAGAGGGATTTAGAGAGAAAAGTGGCTTGTTGCTCAACTGATGCCGTGAAAGGGAAGTGAGTAAGTAGTTGGGACATGGTTGTGGTGTAGTTGGCGAGTCCAGAGTGAGTAAAAGGAACACGTTTGTTAGTAGAAGAAGAGCGTGGAACTTTAGAAGACGGGGTTATGTGACCTAGTGAGAGGCGTAGGAGTGAGTGATCAGAAATGGTAGGAGGTGTAATGGAGAAATCAGAGATGTGAGGGATCAAAGCAGGTGATCCAATAAAGTAGTCAACTACACTATGTCCTCCACCATGAGGATAACATGTAAACGCTGATGAGGAAGGCCACTGTGTGAGGCCATTCAAGATGGCCAGAGAATGTGTCTCCGCAAGAGTAATCAATTGCTCTCTAAAAGATGTAACTGAAGTGTGAATCCTATGATACTCGATCAAATCCCATATCCAGAGGATGAAGCCGAAGAACGTCAGTATCTGCATGAAATTCTGTCTGTCTAGAGCTAGTACGTGCGTTGAAATCTCCTGCTAACAAAATGTAGCCCTATTGAGAAAAAACAGCAATATCATCAGAGAGTGCCTGAAATGGGTCCCCACCAAATTCAGCAAACGCCGAAGTCTGTGGAGCGAAGTAACATACAGCCATATAAATGTCCTGCGGTAATCCCAATAATGAACAGAGAGAGAGAGAGAGAGAGAGAGAGAGAGAGAGAGAGAGAGAGAGAGAGAGAGAGAGAGAGAGAGAGAGAGAGAGAGAGAGAGAGAGAGAGAGAGAGAGAGAGAGAGAGAGAGAGAGAGAGAGAGAGAACTTTGCCGGTTCCACAGAATTTGTCATAAAATTCTTCAATATATGATGGTTCTTCATAATTGGAACTTCAAACTTTACCAGTCTTTGCCAACCTTTGCAGGTTTTGACCTCCACAACCAATAGTTCGATGCAGAGCAACAGTGGGAGCATCATCTATAGGAGGATGTGGCCTTAAAATGCTATAAACTAGCTACGAATGAAAGTAGAACAAAGCAGAAGTGAAATAAGCCCACAACTCGGGCCAGGTATAACAGAAGAACTACAGAAAAAGTACCAATGCCCACAACCCGGGCCAGGTGTAGAATAAGTACATATCAGTGAAAGTAAGTGTGAAGTGTTTGCTGAGTGGAGCGTAAAGTGGGCCCCGATGGAGGCGAGTGCCGACTACATCTGGGCTTTTACTGTGGTGGCACAGTGATAGGAATCTCATCATCGGAGTCATCAGCATGTGCTCGAGTCCGAAAGAAACCAGTGAGAAGCAGCTGCTGGGAGTCTAACTGTGAACTTGAAGTGAAGGTTTCCTAAATTCTAAAGTCCTGACTTAAACATTGTGACTTAAAAAGAAACAAATCAACAAAACACTGTTGAATAAATCCAAAAAGAACTCAAAGCTTAATGAAGTAAATCATCATTTAATCACAAAAGCATTCATTCATGAGACTTGCTGAGGGGTCAAGATGGGGACCCCCCCCCCCCGAAGGATTTTTCTTTTAAATTATGCAAGATCAAGGCCAAATACACATACAGTGGTTTGGGAAGTTGGATTCTTGAATCTTTACATCAATCAGATGTTAACAAATTTTGGATCTTAAAGAATCTCATACAAAGAAAAGTGGTTTCTTATGACATGCAAAAGCATGCATAGGCATTCGACATTAGATGGTATGACATGCATGAATCAAATTTGACATGCAAGCTTCAAATCCGACATGCAAAGTCATTAGGCTAGGGATGGTACGACATGCAAGCTCTAAATCCGACATGCAAGCTTCAAATCATACATGCAAGTTCTCAAATCAGACATGCAAGTTCCTAAATCAAACATGCATGCTTCTAATCAGACATGCAAGTTCCAAATCAAACATGCATGGCCATTAAGCTATGGTTGGTGTGACATGCAAGGCCATCAAGTTATGGATGGTGTGACATGCATGGCCTTTAGGCTATGGATGGTGTGTAAGTTTGAGAGAGAGAGAGAGAGAGAGAGAGAGAGAGAGAGAGAGAGAGAGAGATGAAAGAGGTAAGAGAAAGTGAGTGTGGTTCCAAAATGGTTCCAATCCAAGCTTGATAGATCCTCCTTATGCCATAGCTCCAAGCTTCCTTCCAAGCACCTACGCACATAAGAGTAAGAACAAGAGGGAAACCAAAAATGAAAAGGAGATGAATAATGAGGGAGAGGGGCGAGTTACTCCTTTTATAGGGAATGTGTAGCCTTGAGGTAGTGGCTGAGGTGTTCAAAATAAGTGTGAGAGGTGTAAGGGAGACTCTAGGAGAAGTAAAAGTGGGAGGGTGAGGTGTATAGGTGTGAGAGGGTGTTTATCAGCTAGTTAAAGCAAAAGGGGAGGAGTAGGAGGGCGCATTTTCCTAGGTGTGTTATGGCAAAGTAGGTAAGTTACATATTGATAAGGATGGAAGGTAGGTAGCTTAACATTTAATGTTAGCCACTTTCAAGTTGTATTTTTCTTGGTTTACAACATTGGGATTCACCCCAAGTGTTTTTCATGACTTGGGAAAGGCTTTGTATATGTCCATCTTATTTTGCATAATTTTTCATCAATTCCTAGGCCCTTTTTTCTAGGGGTTGCCCATCCCCAATCATATTGGAGTGTGACACAAAGGGTGATCAGTCCTTTGGTTTCTTATCCAAATCTTTATAGACTCGATTGAGCCTTCTTTATATACTTTAGAAAAAGCCTTCTTCATGTACCATCTTTAAGCTTTAAGAAACTTCTTTAGTTCATTCTTCAGGTACTCTTCTTAGTACCTGCACATACCCTTAAGAAAAGGTTAGGAATCATACCATAAAATGGTTCATCATTAGATTCTATTTCTAGAACCTGCACATCAAACTGTTAGCATTGATCTACAGTTTCATTTCTTGTCTTCAGGTAATGATACATGTACGCATATTTCATCAGTTAGAGTAATAAGCTCTAATATTCAGAATATGTTTCATACAAAAAGAATGGAAGACTGGATAGCCTTTATTTCTTGGTCAATTTGGTCTATACAAATTACACCCCTCCAAATCATTAAGCGTTGTCCTCAACGGACATTTGTCAAATAAACATTTAAAATTTCTGGATATTCTTGGAAAAATTCTTCTTCCATCCATCTTGCATCCGTAGTAGGATAGTTTTTATACTTGAGGAGGTATAATGTAGAAGTTATTCCCTTTCTTCCAGTTCTTGTCTTGTGCATCAAGATCTGCTCAGGTTGAAGGATTTCTTCGGTTCCTTGAACTTCTGGAGGTTCGGAATTTGTGAATCCTTCAAGTTCTGGACCATTGAATTTCTTTGGCAAGCTTACATGGAATTTGTTATGGATTTTCCAAGTAAGAGGTAAGTCAAGTTCACATGTAACCTCATTGATTACTGTCTTGACTTTAAAGGGTCCATAATACTTTTGGGCTAGTTTTGGGTAGAGTTTCATGCTGCCCTTCTTTTTTCTGAGCCTTTTCTTTTCAAATTTTAGGAGAACTAGTTCCCCTTCTTCGTACTTGATTGCCCTCCGACGGATATTTGCACTTTTCTGCTGTTTTTGTTGTGCACTTGTGATGGATTGCTGAACCTTCGAAAAGGTGTCTTGATAATCCTGCATAAATTCATCTGATGCAAATATCTTTTCTTTAGTCCTTAATACAAGAGGCACAATAGGTTTTCCATACATTACTTCAAAAAGCGCTTTACCAGTAGAAGAATGAACTGTGCTATTGTAAGCAAATTCTAGAATAAGGAGATAGTGTTCCCATTGAGTCTTTTGATCACTTACATACCTTCTCAACAAGCCTATGATGGTTCAATTAGTAATTTCACTTTGACCATCAGTTTGGGGGTGGAAGGAAGAAGAGAATTTAAGGGTTGTCCCCAAGTTATCAAAAAGGGCTCTCCAAAAGTTGCTAGTAAATCTTGTATCCCGATCAGATACTATACTCTTGGGTAGTCCATGCAGCCTAAAGATGTGACGTATAAACAAATGAGCAGCTTCGGGTCCCTTAAGCTTTTTCTTACAGGGAATTAAATGAGCCTGTTTGCTAAATCTATCAATGACAGTCCATATCATCTCATTCCCATTTTTGGTTTTAGGGAACCCAGAGACAAAGTCCATGGTAATATGTTCACAGGGAGCTTCAGGAATAGGCAAGGGATGAAGTAATCCTAGAGTTTTTAATCCTCGCTCATCTTTATTGTGTTGACATACTAGACATGCATTTATAAAATGCCTTGTGTCTCGATGCATAGTAGGCCAATAAAAGAATCTTTTCAGAGCTTCCAGAGTTGAAGGAATTCCCCTATGTCCTGCATAGGGTGGACTATGGGTTTCTTGAAGGATCTTGGTTCTAAATGCTATGGGAATACATAGCTTATCTTCTTTGAATAAATATCCTTCTTTCAAAACATAGTCTTTATGATTTTGATTTCTTTCAAGTATTTTAAAGATATGTTGAAAGTCTGAATCACTAGCATACATACTAGGAAATCTTCATGATATGCTAGGGAAATATGGTTGACCTTGGGGATTCTCGATAATGCATCGGCGACCTTATTATCCTTTCCTGGGTGATGAAGTAGCTGAAAATGGAAGGTGCTAAGGTAGTCAGCACATTTTAGATGTTTTTGTCAAATTAATTGTTCGGTGAGAAAGTACCTAAGGCTTTGATGATCTATTTTAACTAGGAAATCATTCCCTAGAAAATAGTGCTTCCATAACTTAAGGGCATGAATAATGGCCAAAAGTTCTTTTTCATAATTGTCATATTGTACTTCTGCCCCTTGAAGTCGTCTACTTTCAAAGGCTACAACATGACCTTCTTGGTTTAAGGCTGCCCCAATACAGTCTAGACTTGCATCCACTTCCACAAAGAACGGGTCCCGTGGTAAGGGCATGCTTCAGAGTATCAAAGGCATTTTGCTCTTTCTTATACCAATGAAATTTTACCCTCTTAAAGTCTTTCCTATTATTGTCAACATCATCATCCATACTTTGAACAAACAACAAGTAAGAAAATACCGCTTTCTTTAGTACTTTTGATACTTGAATATGGGTTACCAGAGGAATTGTTTCGCCACTTTGTCCTGCATGCACACTAACGTCTTTACCTTTGTGCTTCCATGAAATCAAATGCTTTTTGTAGTCCACCAGAGGATTGTGCATTTTGTGGCAAGGCATGCCTAAGATTACATCTACTCCCTGCAAAGGACCTACCATGAATTCTATAGGTTCATAGTAGTCGGAGATTTGGAGCTTAAGTTTTCCAATTACAGGGTAAATGTTTGCATCACCATCAACAAAAGCACCTTTAGCCTTAAGCATAGATTCGGAAAAAGAACCAACTCCTATTTCTTGTGCAAGCTTAAAAGAGATGAAATTATGAAAGGAGCCTGCATCAAAGAGAATTATACAGAGTTTGTTATGGACTTGTCCCCATGTTTTGAGAAGATCATGGGTTTAAGTATCTTCAATGCTTTGTACGGCCACCTGCTTCCCTTTGTCTGCACTTGAAGCTTTGGCATCTTTGAGTGGACATTTGAAGAAAATGTGTCCCTTTTCCCCACACTTGAAGCATCTTCCTTCCTTGCGATAGGCCTGCATTTGTTCTTTGGAGGAAACATGCGGTGATGACGACATAGACGAAGAGGAGCTTGAAGAGCCTCGTGAGGAGCTATCCATCTTTGATTGGAGTTTTTTTTTCGAATTCACCTGAAATACACAAACTCAAGGCAAGAAGTACGAATAAACTTGTGATTCAGAGAAATGCCATTCTCCAAAAAGGAAGATAGAAGCTCGCATTAGCAATTCTCGAGGATCCCCCAAATGGAGTCTATTTGCTCTAATATTAAAGAGATCTTGAAAGAAGAAGGAAATTCAAGCGGAAGGAAAATCTATTCGAAAGTAAACATACAAAGTCCTGTGTATTGGCATTTGCTTCAAGAATGAATACACAAGGCCTTCACAACAATTTCACAAAGAAAGAAAAAAAATGGTAGACCTTGGCTCTGATACCAAACTGTGAACTTGAAGTGAAGGTTTCCTAAATTCTAAAGTCCTGACTTAAACATTGTGACTTAAAAAGAAACAAATCAACAAAACAATGTTGAATAAATCCGAAAAGAATCCAAAGCTTAATGAAGTAAATCATCATCACAAAAGCATTCATTCATGAGACTTGCTGAGGGGTCAAGATGGGGACCCCCCTCCCGAAGGATTTTTCTTTTAAATTATGCAAGATCAAATGGCCCAAGGCCAAATACATATACAGTGGTCTGGGAAGTTGGATTCTTGAACCTTTACATCAATCAGATGTTAACAAATTTTGGATCTTAAAGAATCTCATACAAAGAAAAGTGGTTTCTTATGACATGCAAAAGCTTAATGATCAAGAATGGAGCATGCATAGGCATTCGACATTAGATGGTATGACATGCATGAATCAAATCTGACATGCAAGCTTCAAATCCGACATGCAAAGTCATTAGGCTAGGGATGGTATAACATGCAAGCTCTAAATCCGACATGCAAGCTTCAAATTATACATGCAAGTTCTCAAATCAGACATGCAAGTTCCTAAATCAGACATGCAAGTTCCAAATCAAACATGCATGGCCATTAAGCTATGGTTGGTATGACATGCAAGGCCATCAAATTATGGATGGTGTGGCATGCATGGCCTTCAGGCTATGGATGATGTGTAAGTTTTAGAGATGAGAGAGAGAGAGAGAGAGAGAGAGAGAGAGAGAGAGAGAGATGAAAGAGGTAAGAGAAAGTGAGTGTGTGTGGTTCCAAAATGGTTCCAATCCAAGCTTGATAGATCCTCCTTATGCCATAGCTCCAAGCTTCCTTCCAAGCACCTACACAAATAAGAATAAGAATAAGAGGCAAACCAAAAATGAAAAGGAGATGAATAATGAGGGAGAGGGGCGAGTTACTCCTTTTATAGGGAATGTGTAGCCTTGAGGGAGTGGTTGAGGTGTCCAAAATAAGTGTGAGAGGTGTAAGGAAGACTCTAGGAGAAGTAAAAGTGGGAAGGTGAGGTGTATAGGTGTGAGAGGGTGTTTATCAACTAGTTAAATCAAAAGGGGAGGAGCAGGAGGGCGCATTTTCCTAGGTGTCTTATGGCTTACAAGCCATGTGGCAAAGTAGGTAAGTTACATATTGATAAGGATGGAAGGTAGGTAGCTTAACATTCAATGTTAGCCACTTTCAAGTTTTATTTTTCTTGGTTTACAACATTGGGATTCACCCCAAGTGTTCTTCATGACATGGGAAAGGCTTTCTTATCTTGCATAATTTTTCATCAATTCCTAGGCCCTTTTTTCTAGGGGTTGCCCATCCCCAATCATATTGGAGTGTGACACAAAGGGTGATCAGTCCTTTGGTGGTTTCTTCTCCAAATCTTAAACGATTCTGGAATTTTTCCGAATCGCGATTCTGAACCACGATTCGGACCGTGATTCTGAGTCACAGTGCATCTATGGTTGAGAATACTATCTCACCAATTGACATCAATTGGGGGTTGTAATTGCTGGTAGAGTTAATACCAAGAAAAGTAAAAGGAAAATTATCAACTAGTCAAAGATACGTTGTTCAACAAGGTTAATGGTAACATCTCCTAAGGAAGCAAACCAATCAACACCAAGTATAATATCATATCACTCAATGGGAATAATTTAAAAATCAGCATGTCCAAAGAAAGCACTGATCTCGTACGAAAGAGTGTAAAACATATGAGTACTCTAAAAGAGTGAGAACGAGTGTAAAACATATGAGTACTCTAAAAAGAGTGAGAACTGGCTGCTTCAACACATAAAGGATGGGAAATAGGAATAGTTGGAGTATGAATGTGAGTAGCAACTATCTAACTAATAAAAGGATGAGTATTACCAGTATTGACAAGTGACATAGCACAATCTAAAGAAGTGGGTTGAACATAATAGCGTAAAGTACCATGTAAACCAACTATACACCAACCATAACCTTAGCAAGCGGAAAATCAGTGAAGATATAATAGTACTCAACAAACTTTTTATCATATTCTGATAGTGTACCTGTCTATTTGAGTTGTCAATAGAGGTGAACTTGTGACTAGAACCAAGTTACTTGGAGTTAGGATTCCTAGTTATTTGATGGCAGTAGAGTTGAATTTTGGATAGTATGACTAGAAGTATAAAGTAGAAAAAGCGTGAGTAGAATGGATCAGGTTATGCTAGCTATACATCTTAAATGGCAGAAGGTAATCATTACATGAATCACCACCTCCGCATGTGTCACTCTAGCTGTTTATATCACAATCACTTCCGCATACCAAATACCAACAAGACTTTATGCAAGAGGCCAAGAATCATTAAAAAAAAAGGGTCACCAAAACCCACACATCAATATCCTGCTACCTGAGCTGATAGCCAAGAGTGTTGAATTTCACACGTGTGGGAGTGCCCAAAAGTGTGATAATGACCTCCTAGAACTTGGTGATTGCACAAAGATCATACATAGATTGAAATTCAAGATCTATTCTACAAATCTAAGGCAAGAGCACTTTTCTACATGCATAAATAAATCAAACAAGTACATACACACGTGTGGAGACTTGTATAACACAAAACTAAATGTGAAAAAGCCTTCCTCTCAAGTAGAGAGAGAATCCAAGTACTAACACTCAGGTAGAAAGAGAAACTCAAGATTGCTCAAAATGTGTAGAAATCTCAATAACTCCAAAAAACTTTTTAATACAAATGGACCGTTGCTTCTATATGTAACTACTCGAGGTAGAGGGGAGTGAAACATGATTGGACCCCTTCTTTTCCTCCTCAAAATCCTATTGGTTGAGTGACATATGAGCCCTCAATCTTGATTGGACCATTTTGATAGATTCTAGCTTTTTCATTGGTCACTAGCTCTCATGCCAACACATAGGGACATCTCACACACCGAATCTCCAACATGACAAATGTACTTGGCTCGAGCCACATCACTTTCTACTTTTGGCCTAATCATACTCTAACATGTGTACTTGCATAAATTGCCTATAATGCCAAAGATGGCCTAATCAACTACTTACAAATGGATAGATATCAACTCAACATGACTAAGATGTTTTTGCTTATTTTCCACATGTGGGAACATCTGCCACACGTAAGAGATTTCCTCATATACAAGAATTTGTGAAATGTACAAGCTAGATTTTGCTAATTTTTCACAAAGAGATGTCTCCTCGTTGGTGAGCATCAATGGTATGAGACACTGGTGTTTACTGCTTGGAATCATGCTCAGATGTAACTTCAATCTTAAGTTCAGCAGTAGCTCTTGAATAGCTTATGGCTAGCTGGAGAGTTTAATAACAACCCTTCTAGATGGTGCTGGAATTGATGCATGTTGGATCATGACGACTACACACTGGCACAAAGGATCAAGATAACCAGGGCATTGCTTATAATCATCAAAACACAAGAACCTACTTGATTACTGGACAAAGTTCAACTGCTGCAATCAGAATTTTGCCTCAATCAAGCCAATGCAATTTTATAAAATTTGGAGTCCCCGATAAAGCACTCCCAACAAGTATCACATTTTATGGATGTAAACATTGTCTCACATAAATTTCCCAGCATTTGGAAATGTACACTAGGTTATTTGTGCCATTATGAGAGTATATATGACATGCTCAAAAGTGACTTTTTTTTGTCCACAGTTGCTTATCTAGAAGGCCCTTCATTTACTAATATGGCCATACAAGACCCTTTTGTCAATAGCTAATGAGTAAATAGGCTATCGTGCAATGCACAAACTTACTGAAGGTAGGCAAAAAAACTGAATTCTTAACTGCATACCTCAACCTTCATTCATTGCTTTTGAGATTGAAATAATGATGAGGGAAATATAAAAAAAAATGTGAAAACTATATTTGAACCCAATTTCATCCAAAAAGATTTACATGCAAGAAACAAGTGATACATTTTGAAAACACTATGTCAATAGACTCATTGTCATTTATTGTACAACACAACATGTTGGCAGTGCATGAGTCAAGTGTATACTAAAGAACCCCTGAGAACATCAATAGGCATATTAAGACCCCAACGACCTCCACTTGATTGCACAGCTGCTAATAACAAATGGACTTCTTTTGATAAATCGCGCTCCTGGGGACCTCCTGGTCTAGTACAGTTATCACACTTTCCTGAAAAACAATCATAAAAAAGGAGCATTAGAAGGCATCAGAATTACACCGTGGGGTACCAAAATTGTAACTGAACACTATAATTGGAGACATTGAAACTGGTTCATCTTGAGTTTTACAATAGTTCTACAGAAGATATTTACAACCACGGTAACCTAATTAAGATTAAGAAAATGAAATGCCCCAAAAATGCATCACATATGGTGATTTTCAGTACATATATGGATGCATACACTACGTCATCAAAAAAATTAAATTTCCCAATATACATATTACACAGAGCAACAAGAGGCAGATGGTTTTTTCTAGTTATTAGTTCTAGAACAAATAATTTGTAGGTTGCACTAGCCAACTAGATTACGCAGAAGGCAACTTTTTTTTTTGTCTATCAAAATGAGTTTTTTCTTAACAGAACACGAATGTGCATAAGGCCAAGAAAACGGCCCCAAATGGCAGTAATATGATTGCAAATGGCATGTTCAGCCCTTGAGGGTGCCAAACATGTTCAGCATGTGTTTTTGGCCCCCCAAACCCCCCAAATACATTTAAGTGCAGTATGCAATAGACTGCACTTTTTTTCAAATAGGTTAAGAGCAACAAAGCATTTCCATGGAGGCCATTAGATTTTGTTTGTACTTGTCCATGATAAAAGACACAAAGCACTGGCTTTTGGACTATATGTAGTGCAGCATCTAACGTTCAACTTAAATATGGTCTTGTTCATGGCCTCCACAAACAATTTATTTATATTATTATACTAACAAAAGAACATGAAAGAAAAATATGTTAATTGCTATGCGTTATAATGCATCCTACATACACAAGTGCACTTGCTTCTTAAGAAATTGATATACTGCAGCTATTAGACATCAAAAATGTGTTTGCATCAATCCCAAATCATTTTTTCCTATGGAAAGCCATATGTTTTGTAAAGGTATGCATCAGATGAAAACATTAAATATAGTTATAAATCACACAGGTACAATTCTATTGCCTGTCTGGGAATATATTGAGATGTTTTGGTAAACATTTCCTCACAGCTGGCTTTGGAATCAAATGAGTTTACTATCAAATGTGCATGCTCAAGATCCACTTGTTCGAAACTGGGGAGGTTAAGTCATTCTCAAAACTTATACAGAAAATTTCCGGTTGCTAAGGGCATTCATACCACAATTTAAGGATTTTGAATTCTCCCCAAAATATTCAAGTACACAGGCACGTCGACAGGAAGTAGTTGTGCAGTATTTTTGAGCAGCAAGATAAGCGGCAACAACAGCCTGTCGCCTAGCCTCCTTTGGAACAAAATCAACAAACAATAGATTATTGTTATTTAAGTTCGAATTCTGCAAAAGAATGAGATTTGAAAAGTTCCTTAAATTGTTTGTTTTCACAGAATTGCAGCTTGACTTCTGAAAAAACAATAAAGATAGGCAGGTTTGAGCTTCGTTGTCGAGATTTAACCTCATCTAGCTAATTCATTGCTACTATCATCCCCACTTGAGCTTTCATACTTCAAGCTGTCCCAACATGAACTACTGATGATACTTTGGCATATAAAAGGTTGCAATGTCTAGATACCCAATTCGAACTGGCCGATTCGACGGTACAAACCGCATTTGAATCGGACAGGCCAGATTCAAACCGTCGAACCATTCAAACTAGTTTTAGGGTTTTTGTATTTTATTGAAATTTGACTCTTTGAGAGGATAAATCATGATTCACATTACATAGACTTAGTAATAGCCTAGTATCAAGCTAAGTTGGGGATGTTTGTATTATGTAAAGCTAGCATGATCATTGATGCATCAATTACATTCTAGAATTTAGTTAGTCTTCTCATAATCAACCTCCAGAGTCCAAACCTGAGACCTCTCTGCCTCCCATATAAGTACATTGTACAAGGCAATGTCTCATAATTCATTGTAGCTACTAGCTACTAGCACTAGTCGGGGCCCCTCTTTGGATGTTGATATCATATATTAGAGTGGAGACCAGAATCTCCCGAGTCCCCTAGACGAGTCACAAGTCACGACAAAATACTGTATCACCGACTCCAAGTTCCAACTTATTGATATAAACTTTAGATTGAACAATGTAGGTGAGAGTGGGCAATGGGCATCCTTTTTAAAAAATTCAAACCTATAGTATTGTAGATCCATCTTGAATAGTATAAATGGCCTACTTAGTACTAGTAGATTTGTTGATGGCCCTTTTCATCACAGTCAAATCTTTTTAGCAGACAACGGTTCGTGGTTCGAGCCGCGATTTGAGCAAACATTGAAAGGTTGCAGGTAATTAAGAAGAATTAAAATGGGTGCTTGAAAAACAATCATTCCCCAGTCAATTTCCTGTCAGTACCATGGTTCCAGCTAAGCCTAACTTGCTTACAAACATAAAAATGTAAAATCTAAGTCATATCAATGATATGGAGACCTAGTTATGCTAAAAACCTCATTGAATCTACATTCAATATACATCAATGTACGCTCTACTAAAGCTCACACAGGGAAGAATTCATGATACTGCTATATTAACTATGTAAGACATTGATCTATGATTCAGTACAAGTAAGAGTCATTTGATTCATGTATTGTTATTTTAACCCTATGAGGCACTGATCTATGATTCAAGAATGTTAATATTCTACTTGGACGTCTCTCTGTAAATTTTCCACTTTAGCATAAAATTGTTTGCTCATTGTTTGTGATACTAAGCAACAATAACACTTTTGTGAATGCAAGAGTGTCTGTTAAACCCCTATGTTGTTTGGCCATAACTAGGTCAAACATTTTCCATTTAGCTATTTACATTTCCACCCAATAGCTGATTTGTATTTGCACTAGTCCCAAAGAGTTTACAAAATCCTCATTGAGTTAATGGATAGTGCAAATAAAGAAATTTCCAATATGGTCAAAGCAGTAATTTTCACCACTTCACATAGGAAACTTTCAATGGTCATATATAGCTCAATGCAACTCCAAACTGAAAATGTTTGGATAAATATGTTATTATGGTGATCATATAGGCTTTTAAAGACAAAACCATGAAAACAGTAGTAATATTCATATTAATACATACGAACGTTTGAAGACATCCTATTATAAGCATTTTGTATGCATGCTAGCTTGAAGTAAAAGGTTGATACTTTTGTGTAAGGAAATGTATGTATGATCATGTACGGAGAAATATTTGCGTAGGTTCTTGGTAGTTATTGAGATACGATTAGGAGATTCTAGCAAAAAGCAGCTAATGCTATTGAAACAATACTCTCTAAGCACTTGACATAGGAACTTTTAATGATTTATATCCACACAATTCCTCAATTAAACCTTTTATGGACAAGTTACTCTGGTCATGTAGGCTTATGAAAGTTTTTAAAACCATGATACAAATATTGCAGCTGAACATGTAAAACACCTATTTTTGAAAACATCGAGCTTTATTGTTTGACACTTTCTATGGTAAAGTCTTGTGGCAAATTTCAATCTACTGGCTAATAGGTTGTTTTTCACCCTTCATTTAAGAGACTATACACTCCCAAAAGGCTGGGATTTGACGATTTATTATACGTATGCAAAGAGAAAATTGAATGTAATGACCTATACAATAATCTGCATTTACAAAAAGGTACTTTTTAAGAGGTAGGTATACAAAGGCTGATCAAGCCCTCTGTCGCCAGAACCTCGAAGGCATCAAGCTTCTCTAAACCATAGAAGCCCGTTCCGAGCCAAAAGGGCCGAAACGTACTGTACGTTCGTTACAGTACATTCCGAAACGTACTGGGTTGGAACTAGTTTATTTACAATATAAAAAAAATCAATATAATACCCTGCTGGCCCGCGACTTCACCATTTCACAGACAGCGAGCAGGGAAAGTGCGCCTACATGCAGTTTGGGGGTGAGCTGAGGGGTGAATGTGCTGTCCTTTTTCCGTCATCATTGTTTTGGTATGTCGGTGTGATCAACTGCAGGATTCAATAGTGATCATAGTTTCGATTTTGAGATCCCATTTCGTAAGTTCTTTCCGCACCGTTTTTTCTTAAGTTTTTTCATTTGATGGGCATAGAATGGGTTATAGGCATTGGATTTGGATACTTGTTTGTGCGTTTAGTTTCTTTCAGCATGTATACAAGTGTGTGAACCTGTTGATTTTTGCTTTTCTCAAGTTCTTGTAGATTTTTGGGAATCCCACTACATAGGCTAGCGTTAGGATTTTTTCTAGACATTTTTTTAGGGTTTCTAATAAACTTTAGGGTTCGGTGTTTGTTTTGTTGTTTTGTTGTTTTGTGTTTTTTGTTTTGTATTTTGTTTTTGAGTTTAGTGGTCGAGTTGCTAAGGTTTGTTCAGATTTAGAGTTTGCGGTTTTTTTGGAGGGGAGTTTTTGAGTTTCTGGTTTAGGGTTCTTCATGCCTAGGCCGTCATATAGGGATGAGGTGCACCTGTACAGGATGAGGATAGTAGGTATGGGGGGACTGGTGCTAGCGCTGGAAATGTCCCTTCTGCCTTTCTGATTACTCCAACACACTCACCAGAGTGGGGGCTCACCTTGTCGGTTCTTCTGAGGGGGCCACAGTTGGCATACGAGGTTGCCCCATGGTTTAGGGTTTAGGGGATTGTTGTGCTTGACCGCGAGCCCTATGGAAATATAGTTGCTACTAAATGTCAAAAATATAGCACTATCATGTCTTGCTATTTGCTATAGCAGACACCTACCTATTCAGAGATGTCGTTGCTGCTCTGACTGCATGCACCCCTGCCTATAGGCCCCCGACCACTGAGGCCCTTCGCACCACACACCTTAGGGCAGCATACGACCGTGTTGATACACAGTTGCAGCAGCTTAGGGCAGGCTGGGAGGCTTTTGGCTGCTCCATCATGGCAGATGGATGGACTAACATGCGGAGTAGGTCAATTGTCAACATCCTGATTTCCAGTTGCATGGGCACCATGTTCTAGAAGGCAGTTGACTCCTCTCGTGGGGGTGCCATCCAGGACGGGCGTTACATATTTGAGTAGATTGATGGAGCCATGCAGCATATTGGCCCCGCTCATGTGGTACAAGTTGTCACAAACAACGCATCCAACTACTTTGAGATGGGGAGAATTTTGACAGTTACTTACCCCCATATTGTATGGACGCCCTGTGAAGCCCACTCCATTGATCTGATGTTCAAGGAGATTTCCCGTCTGGATTGGGTCACTGCTATCACATCTAGAGCCATAGCTCTAGTGAACTTTGTCAGACGAAGGCGTCGAGCCTTGGCCATGTTTCGCAAGCACAATAGCTAGGACCTCCGGAAGCCTATTTCCACCAGATTTGGATATCATGTATAGGTGCTTGAGCGCTTGCTCAAGTCTCGTGAGTCACTCATAGGATGGCCACATCTATGGAGGACCTGATGATGTGGCCTTCATTGCTACAGTTTTTGCCATGGACTTCTGGCATGATGTGGATCAGCTCGTCGATGTGTTGAGACCCATGTATGCGGTTCTTCGGCTGGTGAATCGAGAGGGCTATACCATGGGGCTGCTATACGAGTTCATGGACCACATCGGCGAGGCTTTGCAGCAGCCACTTCTTCCAGAGCCCAAGTATGTATGTCACTTCAATTCGGCATTATATTTAGGCATGTTCATTTCATTGTATGTTTTCATGGCTATTGGTGATCGTTTATGGTTTATTGCTTGAACGTTTTTTGCTTGTAGGATGGAGCAGCTCAGATCCATATGGTTACGGCGGTGGGCTAAGTTCCATCTGAGCTCACGATCCAGTTGGATAACCTTGTGGCTGATTAAAGCATTTTCCGAGCCCAGATCTGCTATTCTCTGATCCATTTCTTTTGTCTTATCCAGCATAGACTGGATCATGCGCGCAAGGTTAGAGACTAAACCAAGTGCGTCACCAGAATCCACCGGTGTTGAAGTTGTGGCAACAGCAGTAGCAGGAACAGGAACTGCAGGTGTGGTGCCTGTTTGGTGTTGAGGTCATGCTTGTGACTCTTCTTCCTCGAAGAGGTGTTCTTCTTCATATCCATCAGGCACTGTGGCGTCGAACTGCTTCGGTGATTTGACCGCATGGACGACCCTGATGGTATCTAGTGCCTGATTTGCTTGATCTTGTTGATTGATCTGAAAACATTGATGAAAAACATAGTTATGGACTCGGCTCATTACATTCACCGTGTCCATTTACATTTACTTTACTTTATGCATAAGCAGGCCTTGGGCCCTTTTTTATTCATTAGTGACACTTAGACTATATGGTTGGCCTTTGGCCTTATTATTCATTATTAGGCCATTTGGACATATTACTGGAGAGTGGGGGCCTTCTTGGAGGGCGCACTATTTTCCCTCCCAGTTGGGCCCTAGCCACCGGAAGCTTCCTTTTAGGGCTTCCTCTTGGCTATAAGTAGGAAAACTGTGTCATTTGTTATTCAGCTGATGATATTGATCTCTCTCTTTAGTCTCCTTAATCTCTCTCTTTCCTGCTTTCTAGGGTTAAGTCTTGCTTATGTGATGCTTTCATAGCTTAGCTTTAGATCAGCTGTGGCTTTATTCGTAACTTGGTATCAGAGCACTTTCCTGATTGCTGAATTTCAGATCTGATTTTTTCCTTGCTAATTTTTCTCTCTTTGCTGAGGGCTTTCGTCTCTTTGCTTCAGCAACATTCAGCACAGTTTGGAGGAGGACCAGCTCCTATCAAAGCATTTTCCTTGGCGGAGCTTTAGCAGATAGTTAGCGGAAGTACTTCCGCTAAATTTGGCGGCCGGAAATTTTTTTTTTTTTTTTTTTTGGGTGGATTATTTTCGGCGCCCAAGTTCCAACCCTCTATCACCCATTTCCAGCTTGTTTGTAGGCTCTCCAGTGCCCAATTCCCTCATCTCTTTCATCCGTTCCTCCTCCCATTTTCAGCCCTCTCACTTTTGTTTGCAGGCTGTCCAGCCGCTTCATACTTGTCACTTTCGTCCGTTTTTGTCTCCGTTTGCAGCCATTTTTCACACCTTGTTTGCAGGCTGTCCATCGCCCATCCTCAACCAAATTTCACGAAATTCCGACTCCGTTTGATACTCCAATTTGTCACTTGCCTCCTGGCTGTCCAGCGCACTTTCACAGCCTTCATTTTCACTTTTTTCATTTGCTGATTGCTGTCCTTTCTTAGTTGTGATTATAGTGGTTTTAATAGACTAATTTGGGGTGACGACAAGAGTCCGCTCTCTCAAGTTTTCGTGGTGGACCGATCATTCCACCTAACCCATCTCCTGGTTTCTTTTCACGTCCCCACTCGAGACTTTCGTGATAGGGTACAGCTTGCTACCTATTCCGGTTCCTCTGACGCGAACATATTAGAGAATTGGTTTGCTAAGCTTGACACATATTTTCAGATCTACCCTAAGACTGATCCTTAGAAGATCCAGTTGGCTACTTTACATTTAGATGGACGCGCCGCCACGTGGTGGCGAGTTTATAGAGCTGATCCTGATCGGGAAGGGCTCCTAGCATACTTTTCGCCGTGACCTCCGTCATGCTATGATTGAACCTCAGTGGCTCGACCGCCAACGTGATACATTCCGTAGTCTCACTCAGACCAGTGATCTTGCTTCTTATACAGATCAGTTTATGAGCTTTCTTATCTTTTCATAGATCTACAGCCCACTGAGCTTATTTCTCGTTACATTGTTGGGCTTCGTGGTGCTTTACGTTATGATGTTTCTTCCTTCCGTCCTCCCACACTTGTTGAGGCGATGTCTCTTGCCAGTACTTTACAGCATAAGTACTCTGACACTCTTCCTTCCCGCTTCTCCCGACCCCATCCTTCTGCTTCATCTTTTCCCGCTGCGTCCACCCCTACACCTGCCCCTTCTGTTCCAGCTCTCTCCATTGTCCCTTCGTCTCCTCGTCCTCCGACTCCTCGATTTGCTTTTGTCCGACGTTACACGTCTGCAGAGTTCGCTGACCTTCAGCAGCAACGTCTTTGCTTTCGTTGTAAGAGTCCTGACCATTTTGCCCGTGATCGCTGTCAGCCTCTCCCTACTACTACTGTTGTTTTTTTACCATGAGGGCATTACTCCAGATGATTCCAATATCTACATTCATATTTCTGATGAGCCTGACCTATCCTCTGAGCCTTCCACTAATTTACTTCCTGCTAATTGCCATGCTCAGCTTGCCTATGCTACTTGGACAGGGCGTCCTGGTCCTCGCTCGATTCGGTTACGTGTACGTATTACAGGTCGTGAGTATATTGCTTTAGTTGATACTGGCAGCACTCATTTGTTTACCATACCGCATTGGAGATTTTTCTGGACATGCAGATCTTTACATTATTCCTATGGAGCGTTATGATCTTATCCTTGGTGCTGATTGGTTTGCATCTCTTGGAGCCGTTACACTGTACTTGACACAACAGACATTGACATTTATGCAGTTACACACTCACTTGTTGGCATTGATTCTCAGGGAGACTTCCAGTTGGTTATCGGGAAGTTTATGCGTAGCCTGCCAAAGGCTGACGATGCAGCTCTTCTTTCCATTCAGAGTACATCAGTTGCTGCTTCACTTTCACCATCCGTGGGTCCTCTTCCTCAGGTTGATGCTGCTTCGGATTTACAGGTTGTTGTTGTGTGCCTTGCGCCTATATGCCTTGATTCACAGATATCGTATTCAGTGGTCAATCCTGGTTTCATTGATATTGAGGCCGTATACCTTGGTGGTATTTCTACTATTGCTTTTGCGCATACTTCAGATTGCCCTCCTGGTTCGGTGGTTGGTGCAGTATCTTCTCCATTGGTCTCTATATCTCCATCTCTTGAGTCTGTTATGGCCGATGTTCCTGCTGATTTCTATGAGGTTCTTCATGGGTCCACGTTTGATGGTTCCCTCGCTATTGGTGATCAGGTTGTATCTTCTCTCGCTTTACTCCATGGATCTCTGCTTGAGGTTTGTGATCTGCCTCATGGTTCCTGACATGATTCATGCGCCTTTGGCCCTTACTGTTACACATTTTTCATCCGAGGATATTTGCCAGATGGTCACTAGTACTTATGTAGGGTATTTATATGCTGGGATCTTTCTAGATGAGTACACGGACATCCTTCCGTCTCCTGGTGTTTCTACATATAGGTTTGTTGCAGTCCATGCCGATGCTATGGATATATGGCATTCCTGGTTATTACATATAGCTTGATTTTCATTTGGACCTGTTGATTGGTGCTGGTTTTTCCATATTACTAATCGCCTATGGTGCGGATATCTCTATGATTATGCATGTCGCTCTCTATCTGTTCCTTGGATTGTTGCTCATTGTCAGGCTTGGCATATCTTGTTGGCTTGGGTTATTGCCTCTGTTCCAGCTACTGTTTGTCTGGGTGATCTTCAGGTTCCCTGTCATTTCAGGTTGCTCCATATCGCTTGGTCTCCGATGCTGAGTTGCCACTTTGTTCTGGTGTTCTGAGACCATCAGGGTACCTTGAGAGAATTCCTTCTCCTCTCTTGGATAGTTTTTGGGGATGTTGTCGCCATATACTTCAGTGTTGCTCATATGTGCTTTGATACTCATTCCCAGCTACACGTGGATATTGCTCCAATGCTTGCTACTGATGCTGCGGATCCTGTTCCTCGTTCCAGTGCATTTCTTCTATTCCTCACTTGTGCGTCGGGTGTGTACTTTGGGATTACACTTGCGGCCAGTTCCGATGGGTCATCCGATTCTCCATCCGTTTTTGGTGTATCGTATGATGGATTGTTCTACCTTCTCGGGCTTTTTGGATACCTTGGTGCTCGAGAGCTTATTACCCGGGCCAGTTCTCATTTACAGCATGTTCAGCAGCGTTATCAGACCTCAGTTGATCGTCACCGCCGCCATGTTGAGTTTCAGCTTGGAGATATGGTTTATCTACGCCTACGGTTTGCACGTCATCATTTTGTCCAGGGCCATGCTTCTACTGAGAAGCTTGCACCACGTTATTATGGGCCTTATCGCATTTTGGAGGTTCTTAGTCCAGTTACATATCGCTTATAGCTTCCTGCTTCCACATGCGCCTGTGATGTATTCCATGTCAATTTATTACGTGCTGCTATTGAGGATGACGCTCCTTGTGATGCTGAGTTTTCTACTGCTCCAGAGTTATTTCCATTTTTACCTGCTGCTATATTACAGGTTCGTCTATACCGTAGTCGATGCCGCCGGCAGATTCAGTTTTTGGTCCAGTGGGATGGCTGTCCTATTGAGGAGGCCACATGGGAGCCTATTGATGTCTTTTATCATACACCATCACTTGCGGATCAGGCTCGTGCTCTTGTTGCACTTGTTGATTCCTCTACATCAGATGTTGCTCTAGTTGTTGATGCACCAGGGCTTGCTGCTACTTGATCCAGTTTCTTTTCGGCAGTTGGGTCTTTTTCTTTTGTGCCAGGGAAAGTTATGGACTCGGCTCATTACATTCACCGCGTCCATTTACATTTACTTTACTTTATGCATAAGCAGGCCTTGGGCCCTTTTTTATTCATTAGTGACACTTAGACTATATGGTTGGCCTTTGGCCTTATTATTCATTATTAGGCCATTTGGACATATTGCTGGAGAGTGGGGGCTTTCTTGGAGGGCGCACTATTTTCCCTCCCAGTTGGGCCCTAGCCACCGGAAGCTTCCTTTTAGGGCTTCCTCTTGGCTATAAGTAGGGAAATGTGTCATTTGTTATTCAGCTGATGATATTGATCGCTCTCTTTAGTCTCCTTAATCTCTCTCTTTCCTGCTTTCTAGGGTTTAGTCTTGCTTATGTGCTGCTTTCATAGCTTAAGTCTTGCTTATGTGATGCTTTCATAGCTTAGCTTTAGATCAGCTGTGGCTTTATTCATAACTAACATTAGCAGCGTCATGGAAATGATTGAATCCTTTTCCAGGGGATTGGGGTTCAAAGGGTCCAAGGCTCTGAGGCATCACAAAAATCTCGTTTGCTCCCAAAGGATTGGTATCATCAAACATATCCATGAACGCCTGCGTGTTTGGTGATGTTACAGCTTTTACTCCCTGTCTCGGTTGTTTACTGTTTTTACTTATAGATGTACTTCTTGTAAATACAGAAATGGCAAAGTCACCGACCTGTGGTGACCGTTGTAACAGAAATGTAAATAAAGTTGTTAATGATGTTTCTGAGCCTTAGAGTCGCATGTTGCTTGGGTATAGGGTACTGGGTCATTAATTCGGAGTGGCTGGACTGACCTCCTAAAAAGTAGGAGTTGACTAGTCAACGTGACACGTCATATGCTCACTGGGACACTTGGTCCAGTGAATGAGTGACACATGTCAGGGTTGACCGGTCAAACATGACACATGTCACATGCCCACTGGGACATTTGGTCCAATGGATGAGTGACACATGTTAGCCTACTCACTTGCCTATGTGTCAGGGTATTGCCAAGTGGCAAGTGTCGACTGTGCATGGAGTTGGTGATCATAATCTATGCAGCAAAGGCTAGGAGGAGACAAGGCAGCTAGCTCCATCTTGTGTTAGAAGTAATTTGATGCTTGTATGTGCAGGAAATTAGCAGGGTTTAAAGAGAAAGATTAGAGAGGGAGTCTGACAATTGGTATCAGAGCAAAGGTTTGCAAGTTTTGGAAGCTTGGGACAACAAAAAACAAAAACGTTCTAGAGCGAGAAAGGGGAGTTTTTTGTCCATAACTTTTGATTGAGAGCTCAGATGGCTATGGGATCTGTTGCAAACTGTTCCTATTGTCAAGGCACAATAGATTAGTCACAGGAACCAACCCCAACAGCGAAATCCAAGCGATTTCAAGAATTTTCTTGTGGCTGGTGGGTGTTGGTAGGCTGAAGAGTTTTTTCTTCGTAACTTTCCACTCGGTTCTTGGATCATCCTCAAATATTAGGAGTCTTCTAGGCAGACCTCAAGGGCTGTAGTATGCAATTTACAGCAAAGAAAACGGAGTCCTATGGTGTTTTTTCAGAATTTAGTTCTCATACATAGGTGCAAAACCAGCTGAGAAGAAATTGCTTGATGATTGGGCAATCCTAGCCTAAACCAGACTGTTAAGGGTTCATTGGAAAGCCAGCAGGAGGGCAACCTACTACAAATTGACCGCTCAGGAAAAGTCCAAGTCACGGAAAAGTTATAGCAATCCAAAGTTGGTCTGATTTTTGGGCCAAAATACAAGGGAAAAGGGTTTTGAGAGTTGTAAACTCATTTTTGCCGGTAATTTCGACTTCTAAACAAGTGGACAGCCTCCAACATTGCAAATATGGATCCATTAGGAGGTGCAAGCACAGAAATCTTGAGAATCGAAGAAGTGGCAGCCAAGGTGGATGCCATGGAGGTGATTTTACAACAAATTCTCGACCAACTAAAGTTGGCTAAATCTCCACAGGAACCTGAAAGGGTTAGTGGAACGGCTATGGTAGCCGTTGAGCTTGTGATAGTTGAGAAAGAAGCCGAACAACCATCAAAGATAAGGAAATTGCCCACAATTAAAGATTTGAAACCGCCAAAATACACAGGAGCAGTTGCAGTACGCAACACCGATGCAGTCGAGAATTGGATTCAGAAGTGGGAAAAGGCTTTTCAGATGTGTGGTATTGATGATGATGAACAGAAGATTGCAGAAGCCACATATCGCTTGCAAGAGACGGCACAACGCTGGTGGCGTAAAATTGAGAAGGATAATTTGGTGCCTGCAACTTGGGATCAGTTCAAGCGGATGTTCGCTGAGAATTGGGTGCCATTAGATGAACAGAATCAGGCGATGCAAGCCTGGTCAAGCCTCAAACAAGGCAATGCGTCCGTACAGGAATATGCGGACAAGTACAAAGAAGCACTAATGCGGATACCAGAAGAAGTGCCAATGTTTTTGCAAGTATTCCAGTTTGTGGAGGGCTTGCGTGAGAGCCTTAGGCCTTTCGTGAGAAAGGAGTAGGCCCCAAGCCTCCATAGGGCGGTACAGATGGCCCTATACTATGAGGATGGAAAAAAGGCCAAGGAGTCTGAGAAACCTACTTCAGGAGGGTTTCAGCCTTGGGGGAAACGAAAGTTTAAAAAATGGAAGGGTCAATCCTCGCAAGAGCAAATTCAGAGTGCGAAAAAGAGTAAAGGTGCGGGTGCCTCAAAAGGCAAAGGGCGGTATGGGACGTCCAATGCCCAAGGGGGCCAGCGCTTTTCTACGCTATCGCCGCAAGACTTGGAGCGGGCAAAGAAAGAGAACCTTTGCTTTGGCTGTCTAGGGCGGCATAGGTGGAAGGAGTGTCCTCGCAATCCCTCACGGACCACCTACAGTTTGCAAGTTGAGGAGGCAGATCCTATGAAAATTGAGGAATTGAGACAAGAAGAACCTCCTGATGTTCCACGGTTGATGAACGCGTCGGTGATTTGGAAGGTGGACTCGGTTCCTTTGCACAGTTGTCTAGAGCGGCACAACACGGGTATCAATTTCCTTGCACTTCTTTGATTGTTATGCGTGGACAACTGTGTGGTAGAGATGTTTTGATTCTATTTGACACTGGGTCCTCACATAACGTCATTAATCCGCTTTGATTAAACGGTTGAGAGTGAGTACTTCCAGCACCCTACTACCCATCACTTTCATCAATTTTCTTCGTCATTTTTTGCAGATTGGTGGTGGCTGTCCAGCGCCCTACTACCCATCACTTTCGACGATTTGTTCATCATTTTTTGCAGCTTTGGTGGAGGCTGTCCAGCGCCCTGCTAATGCATCACTTTCGTCGATTTTTTTGGCAGCTTTTCATTGTTTTTGCAGATTTGGTAGTTGTTGTCCAGCGCCCTACTATCTCATCGTTTCGACACTTTACGTCACCGATTTGCTGACCATTTTTTATCTTGATTGGAGGCTATCCTACATCACCATTATTTTCAGCTATTTTACTCATCATTTTTCAGATTCGGTAGCTGCTGCCTAGCGCCCTGCGACCGTCTCATTTTCAGCGGTTCTCTTCACCGACTTGCTGTCCGTTTCGGTTATTGATTGGAGGCTGATCAGCGCCTTACTTCAGCACCCTTTCCAGCCTATTTTTCAGCATATTGTGGATCTTGGTAGTTGCTGCCCAGCGCCCTATTATCTCACCATTCTCGACGGATTTCTCCATCGACTTGCTGCTCATTTTGCTGATTATTTGTTGGCTGTCTAGCGCCCTCTTTCAGCACTTTTTTCAACTTATTTGGCGTGAGTTGAGGATTCGGATTGGTGGCTGGTTAGCGCATATCTTCTGTCATAACTTCAGCTTTTAGCTCTCTTTGATGGCAGTGTGTGCCCGTGGGGTTGCTGCTGGTGGAGGGACTGGCTGTGAAGGAGGCAAGTACAGCGGCGATATGTACTGAAAGGGGCGCTGTGGTGGCCGGTACTGGTACATCCTGGGTGCTGCCAAAGGGGGAGCCAGTGGAGTGGGTGCTGCCAAAGGAGGAGGATGTGGAGTGGGTGCTGTGGATGTGGGCGCTGCGAGAGAAAACCTGGGCACAGATGGTGGCCTGCCATGGAGACCCGGTGCTGCAGAAGTGGACGGCGATGGAGGGGCTGCAGGCCTGAATGGCATCGGTGGCACTGGAGGAGCTGTGCGGCGCACATATACCCTCTGAGGAGCTGGAGGAATTGTGGGCACCTTGTGCGGCTGCTCTGGCTGGGACTCTGTGTATGGCATGCTGGCAAGAGATGAAGGGGGTGCCCTGACACTCGGCATTTGCTGGGCCTCTGAATCAAATGTGGCAATCAGGTCGTCCAGCTGGGCATCTGAATACAAATGCTCTGGCCTCTGGGCCTCATCCTGTGCACCATCCACTGAATCATCCTGTGCACCAACCTCTGAATCATCTCGTGCCTCATCATGTGCACCCTGTAGACCCTGCATGGCCTCCCAATCTGTGCAATCAAAGTCATCTGGTGCCTCCTCTGGTGTGCTGTCATAGTAACGGCCATGACTCTGTGCTGCACGCATCCAAACATCTGCGGGACCAACATCTAAACCACTATGCCCTCTATCAAGAGCCTCCTCCATCATGTTGACATAGGTAGGTATGCCACTGCCCCCCCCTGTGTGCCCTGCCTGTTTGCCGGTATAACCTGTGCCATGTGTCCCACCTCTGCCACGTGATGCACCTGACCCCTGCCCGTGGCGTGTGCCCTGCACCTGTATAATCTGCCTCATCCCTCTCTGGTTTGGCAAACACAACCCGAATGGGCTCATCCTCGTCATGCTCATCCTCTGACACTGGCTCATCTGCCTCATACAATGGAGGCTCTCTGTGCTCAAGCCCAAGCTCTCTCTCTCTCATCTCGGCAAGCTCCCTCTCTCTCTCTACCATCAACTGTGTGCCCAGGTCATCTACAGGCATGGGATGGGTGCTGTCCGCAGGCAAGTCGACCTGGCGCTCCAAATCTGATATCTTCGTCTGCAAGACCAAAATTGAGCGTGTCAGGAAAACAACTCGATCAAAAATTGAAACCTACATTTTAGTGAGATGTCAACCAACATGCAATGGGAGAATAGCTTTTCACCTGCAATGCGCTCGTAATGGTGGGCAGTCTCCTGGCGAGACGTGCGTTGGTGCTATAGAACACCAACCGCTCCAACTGACTCACTAACAGCCTGTTTCTTCTCCTCGTGTGAATGAGTGCCCATGTGCTCCAATTACGCTCACACACGGAGGCAGCGCAGTCCTGTGGTACATGCAATGAAATGGTTCAGCACACGTGCACGGGTGGAACGTCAACGAAACACAGCAAGGGAGGATGAGATAAGATGCATACCTGTGAAAGGACCCGCAGTGCAAGACGCTATATGGATGGATAGGTGCTGCCAAACATGGTCCATCAGGTAATGGGGAGTTGCCTCCTCTCTGAATCCTGAGCAGCCGGGTGACCGAACATGCCCATGCCGAAACGAAATGCAGCGAGCTCCTCTATGAGCCTGATAGGATCCAAACCTATGTGTGGACCCACCCTGTGAATGTACTGAAGCCAATCGGCCTCGAATTCCCAGTCTGCGATCTGTGTCGGAGAGAGGAAGAGAGGATGCAGCATGTGTGCAACGCTGTGGATACTCCTGTGGAAGTAGTTCCACCGCGTCTCCCATATGAACTTCAGCTCTGTCATCCTGTAGTTGAGAGGCATGTGGTTTAGGGCATTACGAAAAACCGTAACATTCACAAAAAAACAAACTCACAACCATTGAAAAGATAAAGAACAATTACAACACTGTACCGCTTACCTCTCTGGCTGCAAGATGGGCAGCTGCAGGAACTGTCCAATCCGGTCCATGAGCTCATACACCAGTCCAAGTGTCGACCCCTCGTTGTCAGCCACGCAGAAGCACAGTGTAGAGTGGTCGAAGCAGTCCTGACAATGTATGTGCATCCCTCCAGAACTGGTCTCCCCTCACCGTGGAAGAGAAGTGCTCCCCCTCCTCAATGTGCTGAAACGTACTGGCACGCCAAAGATCACTGGCAACCATCTGTAGAAGCTGCGCCCTACACCTGATAAGACGGTCGATGACCACCAAGTCAAATGCAAAGCGTGTGGGGGCTGGCTTACGGAGGTCCAGATGGCTGAATACCCGGAACATGGCAAGAACACGCCTCTTTCTGGTGACAAAAGTCACCAGGAAGAGGGCCTCCCAGACGATGGCTCTAACCCAGGGAAGTGCTCCTATGTCCCCCATCAGAAGGTTTATGCCGTGCGCTGCACAGGGGGTATGAACAATATGAGGGAACTCGGCCTCTAGCAGTACACCCATCTGAATGCAATTCGTGGCATTGTCCGTCACCACCGTGACGACATGTTGTGGGCCTATGGCTAGGATGGAAGACCTGATGACATCAAACATGAACTCTGCAGATATGACTCTCCCCCCCCTGCTGCAATCCACTGCCCTCAAAAACTGTGTGCCCATGCAGCTGGAGACCAGTATGTTGAGGATCCGCCTCCTCCTAACATCAGTCCAGCCATCGGACATGATGCTGCAACCGTAAGTGGCCCAGTGCCGACGAAGAGGCTCCATCTCTCTAGACAAGGACTCAACCCTATCCATCAGCATGTGTGTGCGGACACCCTTTGAACTAGGGACTCTACAGCTAGGGCTGACAGACTGTGCAAGGCGGAAGGCCCTTCTGAAGGGCTCAGAGTCGGTGATGGCAAATGGTAGGTTTAGCTCATAAATCAGACTGGCCACGGCCTGTGTGGCCTCTCTGTCCATGTGCAGCTGATGCACGCTGCGAATGGTTTGCTGCACAAGGACTCTCCCTGGTGGGCGACGAGTGGTGGACCTCCAGCGCGGTGCACCAACCGTGACGGGAATGGACGATGACGCGACAGGCTGGGCACTGGTGGATGCATCAGCTGTAGACGTGGAATGGGGAGAGTGGGATGCACTGGCAGGGATGGGTGCAGCAGCATAGGCGGGGTGCACTGCTGGAGGGGCAACATCTGGCATGGGATACGAAAACTGCTGGCTGAGGAGGTCATCCGGATGGGAAGGGAAGGAAGAAGGGATCTCTTCCACATCCTCGAAGGCCCCAGCAGTAGCATCCTGGGCCTGCTCGGGTGGCGGAGAGTCCATGAGAAAGTCATAGACTGGGGGAGTGCGAGCAACAGTGGGTGGTGGTGGAACCGCAGTGGCAACTGGCGGACGCAATGGGACAAGATCCACCGGAATCTGAGCAGATGGGGGTGCGTGAGGCGGAACTGTCTGAGGGGGTTGAGGGGCAAAGGGACTGGAGGAGGATGCACTCCCTCTCCTCGTGCGTGCCAGCCAAGCAGGCAGCAACTCTGGGTCAGCCACATAAGGAGCGGTGCAAAATCGGAGAATGCCCTCCGAAATGGTGTTCTCCCCTGCCACGAGCCGTGGCCCGTAGGTGTCCAGTAGTCGCTGCCTGTCGGGGACGGTCATGCTGCCACAAAGGGCAGCATTCAAGGTGGCACCATTTTTGGCGCGTGCACCGAGCAGATGGCCTTTAAGGCGAGTGAGGGATGCAGCAAACTCGACGAGACAGTATCGGCAGCGCACGATCTTCTGACCGGTCTTGTTGGCCTTGTCGGCAACCCGCCTGACAATGTCTACCTCGTCCCACAGACCGGAAAGGTCGGATTGCACCATTGCAGATGAAATGAGGGATGGATTGCTGGAAAAAAAACAGCAGGGTTCACTGTTGGAGAGACGCTGAAAATGGGCGAAGGCAGGGTGAAGCAAGTCAGATGCAAGGCAAGGCGTTGCGTGGGCGACGCAAGGAATCAGAAGGCAAGGAGGCAAAAACAACAGCGATGGCAGGGCGGAGGGGGGCGCACAGAGGAAATGCGAGAGGGCGGGTAGGTTTAGGTCAAGTTCTTTTTTTAAAATATTAAATAGTAAAAATATTATTATATTGTGGTACAATGGTACCATCATGGTACCGCGGTACCAGTATGGTCCCGCGGTACCGGGATCCGCGGGACCTATGATATATATATATATACATATCTTTGATTTTATTTTAGTGGGCAATATGGGTATCAGCTTGAAGCTGTTGATGAGAGTAGTCCATTTCAGGGTAAATATATAGCTAAGACAATATCTTTTGGCTTTTTTTGGGCAGGTACAGCATTAAAATATATTAGGAAAAAATATGAAAAAAATAATATATTGTGGTACCGCCCTGGTACCGCATTCTACAAGGCCAATGTGATCTGTTTCGTAGCCTTCGCCATACTAGTGATTTCACTGCTTATATTGATCAGTTTATTGAGCTTTCCTACCTTTTTACTGATCTTCATCCTATAGAGCTTATTTCACGTTTTATTACCGGTCTTAGAGACTCCTTACGATATGATGTCTCATCTTTTCGGCCTCTTACTCTCTCAGATGCCATCTCCTTGGCTACTACCTTGCAGCATAAGTATCCTGAGTTATCCACTTCTTCTCGTTTTTCTTGCTCTCATTCCACTGCTTCTCCTACTTTGGCTTCTTCTACTGCCGTTCCTCCTGGTCCTCCTACCGCTGTTTTTTACCATGAGGCTCTTACTCCTGATGATTCTGCTGTTTATATCCAGATTCTTGATACTCCTGGCCCACATTCTGTTGATGAGCTGACTGACCCGCTTCCTGATGATCCTGCTTCCGCCGCTTGCCATGCACAGCTTGCATATGCTACTTGGGCTGGTGGGCGTCCTGGTCCTCGTTCGATTTGGTTACGTGTTCGCATTTTGGGGTGAGAGTATATTGCTTTGGTGGGTACGGGCAGTCCACATTCATTTATTAGCAGTTACATTTCCACCAGGATTCATACTACACCTATTTCTGCTACACAGTATCTTAGTGTCGAGGTTACTTGTTCCTATTCTTTTTCCAGTTCTCAGATGTTTCCGGGCATGGACTATAGCATTGGTGACTTCTCTGCACAGGCAGATTTCTATATCATTCCTTTGGAGCGCTATGACATTATTTTTGGTGCAGATTGGTTTTCGTCACTTGGTACTGTTGCTATGGATCTTTCTCAGCAGACACTGTCTTTTACACATGTTGGTCGGCATCACTTACTTTCTGGTATTGATTCCCAGGGTGACTATCAGTTGGTTACCGGGAAGCAGTTTATGCGTAGCCTGCCAAAGGCTCATGATGCAGCTCTTCTTTCCATTCAGAGTACATTAGTTGCTACTTCACTTTCACTGTCCGTGGGTCCTCTTACTCGGGTTGATGCTGCTCCGGATTTATAGGTTGTTGCTACGTGCCTTGCGCCTATATGCCTTGATTCACAAATATCGTATTCGGTGGGCATTCCTGGTTTCATTGATATTGAGGGCGTATACCTTGGTGGTATTTCTACTATTGCTTTTGCGCATTCTTCAGATAGCCCTCCTGGTTCGGTGGTTGGTGCAGTATCTTCTCCATTGGTCTCTATATCTCCATCTCTTGAGTCCGTTATGGCCAATGTTCCTGCTGATTTCTATGGGGTTCTTCACAGGTCCACATTTGCTGGTTTCCTCGCTATTGTTGATCAGGTTGTATCTTCTTTCGCTTTATTCCATGGATCTCTGCTTGAGGTTTGTGATCTGCCTCATGATATTTCTACGGTTCCTAACATGATTCATGAGCCTTTCGCCCTTACCGTTACACATTTTCCATTCGAGGATATTTGCCAGATGGTCACTATTACCTATCTAGGGTATTTATATGTTGGGATCTTTCTAGATGAGTATACGGGGATCCTTCAGTCTCCTTGTGTTTCTACATATAGGTTTCCTGCAGTCCATGCCGATGCTATGGCTATATGGCATTCCTGGTTATTACATATAGCTTGGTTTTCATTTGGACCTGTTGATTGGTGCTGGTTTTTCCATATTACTGATCGCCTATGGTGCCGATATCTCTATGATTATGCATGTGGCTCTCTATTTGTTCCTTGGATTGTTGCTCATTGTCAGGCTTGGCATATCTTGATGGCTTGGGTTATTGCCTCCGTTCCAGCTACTATTTGTCTGGGTCATCTTCAGGTTCCCCATCATTTCGGGTTGCTCCATATCGCTTGGTCTTCGATGCTGAGTTGCCACTTTGTTCTGGTGTTCCAAGACCATCAGGGTACCTTGAGAGAGTTCCTTCTCCTAACTTGGATAGTTTTTGGGGATGTTGCCGCCATATACTGCAGTGTTGCTCATATGTGCTTTGATACTCATTCCCAGCTACACGTGGATATTGCTCCGATGCTTGCTACTGATGTTGCGGATCTTGTTCCTCGTTCCAGTGCATTTCTTCTATTCCTCACTTGTGCGCCTGGTGTGTACTTTGGGGTTACACTTGCGTTCCGATGGGTCATCTGATTCTCCATCCATTTTTGGTGTATCCTATGATGGATTGGTATGTCCATATGAGGTCTTTCTAGATGAGTTTTTCGGCTCCAGTTTTTTAGTTGGGGCCTCTACTATTTCTAAATCCACCATCATGAGTTTAGGCCTACAACCATTAATTATGACCTTATATACATAAGGGCCCCAATTCCCTTATAGTCATAATTAACTTACGGGTTGTTGGTCTACTGATCCCTAGCGTGGACACGCTACCCGAGACTAGTCGTGGGCATGACAGCACCCGTTAGGGCAGTCATCTAGCCAGCTACAGGACGAGGAGCTATCAGCTGATTGGGACACATGTGTCGCGGATCTACCTATGACAGGGGCAGGTATATGAGCTCGAGGTTCAGTACAGCAGGTACAAGAGCCAGTTGGGTGCATTCTCGAGGGAGTTCGCGAAGGAGAGAGATAGCCGACTAAAGGGCAGTTACATGGTGGGGTATTTTCGGACACCTCACACCCGTTTTAATGAGGCTTGTGCTTCGTGTCCTCTCATAGGTATTTACAGTAATTTTTTTCTTTTGTTCATCGTTGTCTTCTTTTCAGTCGTATGTGGTGTTTTCGAGAAAGGTTCTTACTTGTGTTGTGCGTATTGTTTCTAGGATTGCTCAGCATTGGCAATGTGAGAGAAACTGGAGCACTTGGGCGCTTGTTCACATGAAAAAGCGCAACAGGCTATCAATGGAGCAATTGGAGAGGTTGGTGTTTTGCTATACCAACAACAGGTTACTTCGTCGCGTCGGGGGGAGTTCTCTTTCCATCTTGGAGGTGAACCCAGATGATTGTGTTTTTTTCCTGAGGATGGGACAGAGCCAGCTGTACAGGAGGAGGATATCATGGCAGAGATTTACGAGGATATGCAGGATGAGCCGTTCCGCCAGAGACAATTTGCTAGACAAGCCCCTAAGGCCCCCACCTGCAGAGTGGCATCCGACCATGATGTTCCCATAGATACACCCCTTTCAGAGTCTACTATGCCGACTCAGGTAATGAAATTCTTTGTTTCAAGCTATGAAATTACAAATTAAATTATTGTTTTGCTTATGGGCTCTCTGATGAATGTGTTGGCTTTGTGGATGTACTGACATTATCGGTTCACCACGGTTCTGAGAACCGTACAATGAACCGTACGGTTCTTTTTAAAATTTTGCCCAGAACCGTGGTGAACCGCACTGAATAATTAATTAATTAATTTGTTTTTTGTCCCAGCCCCCAAAAATAGCCCAAAAAAATGCTAAAAAATTGCCAATTTTTTTTCCAGAAAAAGCAGATTCTCCCTACTTAGATTATTTACTTCAAATGATTTAATCTCCCAAATTGATAAGAGAGAGGGAGACAGAGAGAGAGGGACAAAAACTAGCTTTGAGGGGTTTTGGGGGGAAATTTAGGAAAATTAATTAATTAATTACTTAATTATTTTTTTACATGAACCGTACCACGGTTCAAGGAACCATGGTACGGTTCCTTCCACGGTTCCCAGAACCCACGGTTCTGGGAACCGTGGGTTCTATGGTTAGCATACAGGAAATTTTTTGAAACCAAAGATAACCACTCTCAACTTTTTGGCTAGGAACGTTCCACTCCATACGTTTAGAACAAAATAGTAATTTTTTATTTCCTTTGAAAAAAATGCCTCTACAACATGACTCAAGATGTTAAACAAACAATTCTTCTCTTCAAACAATTCTTCTCAAGATGTCAACTAAACAATTCTTCTCTTCAAACTTAGCAGTCTTCTAGCTTGCAAAATTTCCGTAGACTGTAACTTTCACATACCGTCCGGACTTCTCCTACATAAAAATCAGCCTTTGTGAAGTCTCCTCTCGTGTAATATAGCCAACAGGTTGATGGTAATCCATCTCTGCCGCATCTGCCACTTTCTTGATAATAGGACTCCAAACTTTTGGGGCAACCATAATGTATTACTCTACGTATATCAGGTTTATCTATTCCCATTCCAAAAGCAACAGTTGCTACGACCACTTGTAACTCATCCCTCAAGAATGCTCTGTATCAAACAAAACAATTGGCATCTTAAGGGCAAACTTCTCAAGCACCAAACTTTAAAATTCAAAACTGAAACTGAAAAAATAAATGACGATTGCATGAGTGATTATTAAGAAAATTAGTTACACGAGGGATAGTAATATGAGAGTGTTTTCCTTATCAAGTAAAAAGGCACGGCCCAATTTATATACATAATATATATGTAGGAAACAAAATAAAATATAGAATGTCATATATGACATATGTGCCTGGTGTAGAGAAAAATGTAATTTCATTGGGGCAATTAAAAATCGGTAGATGGTTGTGCAATTTCATTCTAAGTGTCCAGTGAAAGACATTATTGATAAATTTTAAAAAGAGCAGATTTTTTTACAAGGATTGATCATTGTTAGGGAATTAGAATATAGTGATTTGTCTTGCATTTCACATAGTTTGCTTCTTAGTACTACATACATGATACAAAATAGTCACTACAATGGCCAATAGCAAATGTTGACACTAGAATGTACCTTAGAAGCCCGTTCCGAGCAAAAAGGGTTGGAACGTTCTGGAACGTACTGGGTCGGAACGAGTTAATGTAAATTAAAAAAAAATTGATATACGACCCTGCTGGCCCGTGACTTCTGAATTTCACAGATAGTAAGCAAGGTAGCGAGCAGGGAAAGTGCGCCTACGTGCATAGATCTTCCTAAAAATCAGAAAATTAACTGGACGCTGCCTAAAGTATCGTGGTACTTCTGAAAGTGATCATTCTCACCCAGTGCTTTCTGAGTACTTGAAGTCTTCGAATCCTTCCGTTGAGCTTATTGCCCCAACCACTCAAGTGGATAGGCCAGATTATCTCCAACTAGGGGCAAAACTAGAGGAAGGCGAAGAAGCCTACTATTACGGTTCACCAGAGAGTCCAGCAGAAATTGCAGTTACTGAAGTGAAGACATTGGCGTCGCCTGCTGCACTAAATAGTTCTCAGGGCAGTTCTCAACATGGCACTCTTAGTTGCCCCCAGGGTTTAGCAAGTGCACCTCCACTTTCAGATCCAAAAAAAAAAAAATGTTTTCTATTCAGTGAATCTTGATTTTGAGGTTGGAGAGTTCCTGTCTTTAGATGCCTTGGGATTTGCCAGCGACATTGATAAGTATGCACAACAAGTGATAGATCATGAACCAAAATCTGAAGAAGCACGAACCAAAATCTTCAGTCATAGACATTCAGTTACTTTAGGAAGCGTCCAGTTGATTTTCTGATTTCTAGGGGCAATGCTGCATGTTTTAATAATTAAATCCTTTGTAAAAAAAATACATTTTTTTCTTTTTCAAGGCCACATTCCGGAACGGAACGCGTTCCGTTCCGGAATGGGCAACTAAGGAATGTACATAGTAGTCAATTACATTTGTCCAAATTCATGTTCATACATAATCATGATTCAAACCCAAATATAACAATGATCCATTTAACACTACAAAGAAGACTCAAGCTCAAATATAACCTTGATCCATTGTTGGTGCCAGACTAGCATTTTGTCCCATGTAGCAATACCGTCACCTCAAGTAAGCTGTTATGTGCCCTTATGGGTATGTAACATTCCCTCCCCCTTAAGAGACTCCTCCTGAAGGAGTAAGCCAAGAAGTTTTGTCTTAAGTAGTCTTCCCTCTCCCAAGCATCCTCATCATTTGATTTTCCTTTCCAATGTACCAGAAATTCCAAGGAGACCGCACACAGTCCGCATGCAGCTTCACCATCGCGGACGATATTACTCGAGGGGGAAAGGGATGTTACAGCTTTTACTCCCTATCCAAATTGTTTACCGTTTTATGCACCGATGTACTTTTTGTAAAAAAACAGAAATGGCTAAGTCATCGGCCTCTGTTGACTTTGTAAAAAAAATGTAAATAAAACTATTATTGGAGCCTCTAAGCCTTTGAGTCGCATTTTGAGCATTGGTGTAGGAGGGTACTTGGTCATTAATCAGGAGTGGCTAGACTGACCTCCTAAAAAGTAAGAAAGTTGACTAGTCAACAGAACACGTGTCATATGCTCATTAAGGCACTTGGTCCAGTGAATGAGTGACACATGTGACATGTCAGCCTACTCACTTGCCTAGGTGTCAGGGTACTGCCAAGTGGCAAGTGTCGACTGTGAACGGAATTGACCATGTGTCGACATTAGGAAGAGTCACAATTAAGGGGTGCTTGAGGATTGTGCATAAGTGAGCCTAGAGAGAGGCATTCCTCATCATAATCTGTGTAGCAAAGGTTGGGAGGAGACAAGGCAACCAGCTCCACCATGTTTCATGCTTTGTGATGTTATGTGCATGCACGGAAATCAATAGGGATTGAATTTTCAAATCTATGTGTACTAGATGTGCTATGTTTAGAGTAAAGTTTCAGAATGCAGTCTAACATTTGGTATCAAAGCCATGTTTTGGAGATCAAACAACCTGAAGGAAGGAGCTTCGCTGTCCATCGCTGGAAATCAGGTTTGAAAAACAGCAAATCAACCGTTTACAGGACCTTCGCTGTCCCCCAGTCCTTTTTGCAGCTGCAGTACAGCAGTTGATCGCTGACAGAATCACTGCAAAAACATCATAGGATCGCTCCTGCAGTCCATCGCTGCCATGTTTTGGACTGTCCATCACTAGGGTGTTATCTTGTGAGGCTCATCGCTGCTCCTACAGCCTACTACGCCTGCAAACAGTCTGTCTGCAACCAGTCGCAGACCTGTCCATCCTGAAAACAGCCTTTTACAGTTGAGTGGAACTCTACCACAGTCAATATGGATCCGTTAGAAGGTTCTATTACCGAGATACTACGGATAGAGGAAGTTGCAACCAATGTTGACGCTATGGAAGTGGTCCTACAACGGCAAGATCTCCATAGGAACCTGACAGAGTTAGTGGAACGGCCGCTGAACCTGCGACTGTTGACAAAGAAGCTGAAGTCCCATCGAAAATGAGAAAATTGCCATCAATCACTATTCGACCTCCTTGGTTTGATGATGAGTGTCGCTCCTTATACCTCTGTGTTGCCCATGCACATCTATATGACCACTTACTCTTCGTACTGCGCATAGAAATCTCCGTCGTACACTTCGCCGCAAAAAGTGTAAGGGAGAGGCCTTATTGACGCCCTATATAGTTCTTCCACAGGTGCCTTTTGGGCCGCGTTCATTCCTCGTTCTCCACCTCCCCTCATTGATGACTTACATACATGGACCACATATGCCACCTCACTCTACACTATACCTACTGATTCACCCATCTCTATATCCCCATGTCCATGTGAATTCACCTTCTTCACACCCGACATGATCCACGATGCCATCAAAAGACTGAAAACACGTCGTACCAGATATATTGAGGACCTTGAATCAGAATTGTTGATCAGTGTGGCTGAAAACCATACATCAGCATGAATGGGTTGTATCCCGTAACTGAATGTTTGGTACTGTTATAAGCAAACTCTAATATCGAGAGATACTGTTACGTACCCATAAGGGTACGCAACAGGAAACTTGAGGTGACGGTCTCAGTTATGGGACGGAACGTTGATCTGGAGCAATAGGTCTTTTGGGTGCCACGTGTCAATGTCTCATTGGCACGCGGTGACTCATTGTTATGGACCCGTGTCAGTGTGCACAACTGCCGCATGTCGTTAGTCATGCGTGACTCCTATGGAGGGAGATGACCCACCTGGACTATGTATATAGAGGTGGATCTCCATGAGCTAGGTATTCATTCTCTCCTGGAGAATGAAGAGCTCTTCCACTGGTGGTCAGGTCAAGACGAGTATCTAGGCCTCAGGATGTAGGTAGGTGAGGGTCGAGGGTAAGGCATGGTAGTATGGGACACCATGGCTTACATGAGATCCGAGCTTGCTTGACGGTGGTCTGTAGCTCCAGTGCATGGGGGTGAGGTGGTAGTACCTCTATGGTTGGGTGGAAACTTAGCGTTCGTCACTTGTTTGTACTTTAGCAATGATAGGCATGACGATGGGGATTCTAACAGTTGGTATCAGAGCCACCGATCATTGTGAATAAGGTGCAATCGCTCTAACTTTTGTTATTGGTTGGTTTGAGCTTTTAGCTGTTGTTTTTTAAGGCTTAGTTGATTTCGTTGAATCGATCTGAACAACTTTGCTTTTTGGTTCGTCTCAATCTGAGGTCGTTTTGATTGAAAACGGACCACCTTTGCTAGCTACGATGGTGGTAGTCGGTTTCTTTTGAATGTTTTACGGTTTTTAAAACTTCAAATACCGATATTGTTTTTGGCCTTATTTTGAGCCTTGGAAGTCGAAATTTTTTTTTTTGCATACAAAGTTTTTCTTTGTTACAAAAAAAATTTACCAAAAAAAAAAAAAAAAATTTCCTCGCGCGTCCGAGCCTGGCTGCTGGTTCTGTTCCGTACAGTTTCAGAAAATTTTGTAACCGTTGTAGTTGCGGAACTCCCACACATCTGCATATTGGAGGAGTTTTATTAATCTTTAATAATTACGTTCACAAATTCCTTCACTCTTGGTTGTAAAGGATTTCTGTACCTTGCAAGTACAATAATCTTGGATATGTTGAGAAAATTGTTAAAGCAAACTAAAGCTTTTGTTTTCTAAGGAAAAGCTGCAGAGCCTTTCTTTTTGCAATCTAAACCAAAGAGTTGAGGCCTTGTTTGGTTAACGTGAACATGATTGAAAGTTCTTTGTACTTGTAAAGTACATAGTAATCGCGATTCAGAATCGCGATCAAAATCGCGATCCCGATTCGGGATTTTCCCAGAATCGTGTAGAATCGAAATTTTTTTTTTTTGAAATTTTTTTGTGCAATATGGGTATCAGATGAAAGCTCTGATCGAGGGGAGTATGATTGTGTAGTTTGCCGACTGTTTCAGGTGCAGGATGGTCCCTTTACGCTAAAGCTGCATCCCATATAAAAAAAAGAGAACACATTGGGGCATTCCCAGTGAACATAGCAGGAATCTCCCTTTCTCTGATTCTCCCTCTCTCTATCTCTCTCTGATGATTCACAACAAACGGAACTAAAACCATGCTGAACAAAAACCTAGCTGAATCATTCTGAACTTTAGCCTTAAATGAAACAATTTTTGACAAAACAACCATACTCTCTCTCTCTCTCTCTCTCTCTCTCTCTCTCTCTCTCTCTCTCTCTCTCTCTCTCTCTCTCTCTCTCTCTCTCTCTCTACAACCATAAATCATAAACCATAAAACCGAAGTTACTGAACTAAAACCACAAAGAACAATACTGAATCACGACAATGTTGTGAATAGGATCACCATAATATATAATATCGGGCCACATGGCACCAAAAAGGGGTACAATGATGTTCCATGAACGTAATGAAAACTATATAACTAAGGCTCGTCAGAGTCATGGTAGGATAAATCATCCGAATCTGTGGACTGCAGATCCCATGGGTCCGCAGATGAATCGGAACTGGAGGGAGCCATATGTCGTGGTGTGGCCCTGGTTTTGCTGCGTGCTCTAGATCCCTGCTGTGTGCCCTAGCTCTGGACCACCCCCCTCTCCCTGCCTCTACCTCTGCCTCTGCCTCTGCCTCTCTCCCCTCCTCTGGCCCCCATCTGGCTGCCCCCAGCCCTGTGTCTACTCCGTCGTGCCTGTGTGTCAGGTGGCCGTAAACCTACGCCCTGGGATGGCGCTACCCACTGTGATGATGCCTGGCCGACGACTGCTTGTGATGCTCCACTCCCGTCTACAAAAAGGGTACTCATCCCCCCCCTCCTAGAACCTCTAGGTCTCCCCCTAGGCCTACGTGCAGGAATGGCTGGCTCCTCCTCTGTCTCTGCATCAGGGTCCACCAGCAGGTCAGCCAGGTCATCCCCCTGTGCCTCCGCCCACATCTCCTCGTCCTCCTCTGTATCTCCCTCAACCCACTCCTCCTCCTCCACATAGTCTGCCCCGAGCATCTCTCCACCCTCCAAGACCTCGTCATCTCCCTCCTCAGCCCTCTCCCTCTGCCTCTCTGTCCTCCTCTGCCGCCGTAAAGCCCGTGCGTCAGCCTGTGCCTGTCTGTAGAGCTCTCTATGGATCTCATCATCCATCTCCTCCTGTGTGGGTGGTGCCCGAGGAGCAGCAGCTATCGAATCCACCAAGCAAGTGTCGGGGTCCACCTGCAACCAAAAACAATACATTGTTGTTAGGCAGGTATTGTGCAACTCACTGCATATTTTGAAAACAAATCAATTCATCAAAGCATACCAAGAAAAAAGGGGTGATGATGTGACTCACCTCGAGCATCTGACCCTCTCCTCGTGTGCGCCTCAGCATACGACCGTTGGTGTTCACAAACACCAACCGCCTACACTGCTCGATGGACAACCTGTTCCTCTTCTACGTGTGATACAAGGCCCAGGTGCTCCAATTCCGCTCACAAGCTCCTGCAGAACAGTCCTGTGCAAGGACTCTCTCAGCCAATCGCCTCAGGTCACCTGTGCTGCGCCCGTGGATCACCACCATGTAACGGGCCTCAACTGATCCTCCCTTCGCCGACTCTGCTCTCCATCGAAAGGAAACTGGAAGCGCTCAAATGCGAGCAGCTGGCTTGCAATGTTGGCCAGCATCGAACCTATTGGCAAAAGGAAAAACATGGCACATGTAGGACCCCTCAAATTCAGACACTACCAATGAGTATAATACTGCAGTAACATTGCTACCAAACGATTTCTCACACGTACCTGGTCCGGGCCATACGCGCTCCGTGTACTCCACCCATCCCCGGTGCAGCTCCGCATCGTCCCTCTCTCGCGTAGAGCGCCACAAGGGGTGCAACATGTGGGCTACGGTGTGGATGGGTCGGTGGAAGTAGTCCCATCTGGCCTCCCAGATGCGTGAGATCCCGCGCCTCCTGCAGCAGACAAATTACAACAATCACTAAACCATAGCATAAAAGAAACGCATCAGACTCGAGTGAGAAACAACAAACTAGACACTGAAGAGTCAAACCTATGCTCGTCCAAGGCTGACAACAGAATTCCCTCGCCGATGCGCTCCATGAACTCGTAAATGAGACCGAGGGTGCACCCCTCACAGTCTACCAGACGCAGCACTCTGTAACGAATGTGCCTGCCACTTTCCAGCAGATGATGAACGATGTTCTTCATCCATATCTAGGAAAGTTTGTGGTGGTGTATTTGGACGACATATTAATTTATAGTCGGACCCTTGAGGAGCATGAAGAGCATCTTCGTATTGTCTTAGATCTTCTAAGACAAGAAAAGCTCTATGCTAAGGAGTCGAAATGTGAGTTCTTGCAAACTAAACTCAAATACCTTGTCCATGTCATATCGGATAAAGGTCTTGAAATCGATTATGACAAAGTCCGCAAGGTGAGAGAATGGCCGAGGCCTTTGACAATTCGTGATGTGAAATCCTTTTTGGGCTTCACAGGATTCTTTCACAGGTTCATTTTGGACTATGCCTTAATAGCATTGCCCTTGACGAACGTTCTTGAGGTGAAGAAAAAATGTAGCCACAGAAAAAGTCCACTGATAACGTGGACGGATGAACTAAATGAGAGTTTTGAGACTCTCAAGCACTGTGTTTCTACGGCTCCAATTTTACACATTGTCGATCCTAATCGGCCCTTTGTGGTTGATACGGATGCTAGCGACTTTGCTGTTGGAGCGGTCCTTTATCAGGACGGTAGACTAGTTGCTTTTGAAAGCAAGAAGCTGGATCCTGCTCAGACTACGTATTCTACTTATGAGAAGGAGCTTTTTGCAGTCATTCACGCGTTAAAAATCTGGAGGCATTATCTTTATGGTGCCAGATTTACGGTAATGACTGATCACCAATCCCTTAAGTATATCTGTGATGCTAAGGACCTTCGTGGCCGTAAGGCTAGATGGTCCGAACTCATTCAGGAGTTTGTCTTCGACATTAAGTATCGTAAAGGTACGTCGAACTGTGTTGCCGATGCCTTGAGCCGGATTGGAGAGATTAATTAGTTATGCTTTGCTGAGATCCAATCAGATTTGTATCTTTCACTACGGGATCTTTGTTGAACCGATAGGTTTTTTGGTCACATCTGGCTAGATGTCCTGACAGGAAATTCTAGATCTAGTGATGACCTTGGGATGCAGGATCCCAAGCAATCCCGTAATGATAAGCTACTTGAAGACTATTCCATAAGGAATGGCTTGCTTTTCTAAAAGGGAAAGGTTTGTGTGCCGGATAGGGAAGACTTGCGGGCCCAAATCCTGCAGCAGTGTCATGACAACCCTTGTGCTGGTCACCCAGGCATACAGAGGACACTTGACCTTGTTAGGCAAAATTTCTTCTGGCCTAAGATGAAAGGTCATGTGGAGGCATACATTCAAAGTTGTGAACAATGCCAACAAAACAAAGCAGAAAGACTCATTTGAATCCTTTAGTCAACTGACCCTCAACCACTGGGGTTTGCTTGGGTAATACAGGCTCAGAATCCTCAACGTCATCAGACGTATACTCGGACTCATCATCCTCAACGGAAGTTGCCGTATTCTTGGATGAACTGGCACCAACCCCGGGAACTGGTTCTGGATTCTGAAACTGTCTGCTCTGGAGGCCTTGAGCAGAAAAGAAGAACCAGCCAGCACCACCAACACAAAGATCCAAGAATTGGAGGAACGGATTGAGCAACATAAGGCGGAGAGCAAAACATGGGCCTCTCTATTCAAAGAAGGTACACACACTTTTAATAGCCATCTCAGCCACCATATCCGAAGAAGAAATGCAGAAGTATAAATCTATGAATGTTCGGGTGCAAGGAATTGAAGATACTAAGGCTCCAATTACCGAAGCAACCAGTTTCCTCACGGATACACTTCCCACCATGACAACGGAATGGAAAGAGCATGGAGAACTAAAAGAGATCCATCTACACTCATCAAACGGTTCATGAGAATAGAGGAGCGGCAAGCTGTCCTTGGGCTACGAGCTAGGCTGAGAGGTACCTTTGTTTTCATGGATGATGATCTCACACCAATGCAAGTTGCCGAAAGGAGGAAGGTTTTCAGCAAAGCCAAAGCATTGGGCAATAAGTGGCCTATCGGGATGATAAGGCCCGATACATTGACCCTCAAAAATCTGAGGCATAGGGAGACTTAGGAGCGGTTCGGGGGCCCTCACAAAGCATTGCAGTTGAGTTTATGAAACTGCAATGGCATCCGTTCTTCAGCTACAGCAGGAGATTTTAGAGATTTTTGTGCTACAGGGGATATCCTTATACTTACAGAGACACATGAGAGTCCTGAGAGAGGACTTCCTTGCATTGAGAGATTTTGCTGGCTTTCTACCTGCAGGGGGACGACAAGGGCACTGACTAGTCACGGATCAGGTGGTGTTGCTTGCTTATTTCGAGACTCTCTCCAGTCATGGGTCGAAATACTATACACTGAAAGAAAATTGCATACGAGGGTAAGAAAATGATGGATCTCCTCTTCAGTTCCTCCTCAGGTTCATTCTGGAAGAAGTTCCTTCCACGGTCACCTCCACCACGGATCACAGACCTCATTCACCCTATCCATAAGGGCAGGGACCCCATGAAAGTTGACAACTACATGTTGTAAAGCTGATTCGGGTGCACCAAGGTGCCCTGTAAGACTCTAAGGGGTGACACTCCCTAAAGGTCCTAGAGCAAATTAGGAAGTCAAGGATTGAGCCTCTAACCTCTGGTGAACCAGCCAACTAGTCACAAGTCATGAGCTAGCTCTGGAGCTCAAGTCATGGCCTAGTCAGGAGTCAAGTTGATAATTGTCGTCAGGACGACTCCCGGGACCCATGTCCAGGAGCCAGACTGATTCTACCAAGTTTGCCAGGCTTAATCAGCAAAATAAAAACTAAGTCCAAAAAAGCAACCAGAAAGCACTATATTCTAGGACAGAGAGGAGGCGAGCTGAATCACACCAGAACTATAGGGGGAGTTTGGCAAACAGAAATGGGCAGCTCAACCAGCGCCAGGAATCCAGTCACCAGGTTTCAGGTCCCTCTAACAGTGCGAGCCAAGCTCAATGCCCAGCATGTGTTGGTGGCCCCGAGACCAGTCAGTCTATGTATGAATGTAACCTCTTCCAGATTTAATAAAGTTGATCCTTGGGGATGATTACCATTTCAGTTTCGCCTCCGGGACTGGTCCAAGTGGAAGGACCCTTACTACAACCTTTTTGTGTTGCTGGCGCCTAAGGGTCCACGTCACGATGTGTGGCTCGCCGCTATGCCATTTGGTCAGTTTGGCGACCACAATGCCTTGGGTTTCATGTGTGGCTTGTCTTTGCCTTTGGTTACCTTTTGGGGACGGATTCTAACTTAGCTTTCGGGTTGGTTGGGATTCCAGTCTTCTTAAGTTTGAATGGTTAAGCTTGTTACGTTTTCTAAGTTGGCTTTTACGTAAGTTCATGATGGATGAATGTTAGACTTAAGCGCATGTTGGGGAAACCGGTCAAGTCCCAGCGCCCTTTGAGGCGCCGGCGCAACGCTACCGCACCATTATGATCAGCCACCTCTTCGCCAAAGTGTATGGTTCTATCTTACACTCAGAGATTAGTACAAAGATGGATGACAGATCACTCCATACCATTGGACAGCCGGGTTTCAGACCAGGATATACTACATCAGATCATATCTTTACTTTGAGGTCCATCATTGAGGAGGCTAATGCCAAGAGGGAGCGTGTATACTGCTGCTTTGTGGATTTCTGCAAGGCCTTTGATTCTGTGCCTAGGCATCTAGTGATACAGAGACTTCACGATCGGGGCTTTCAAGAGGATACTATACAGAGGCTGTGTTAAGCCCGCCATGGCTATGGACCGTGCTAAGGCACACTACTCACACTGTGTTGCCCTGTTGGTCATGTACGCTGGACACGACTGTAATAGATCCTAACACCACAGTAGGGCAAACACTAACTGATCCACCCAACCTTGCCTACTCCCTGATATAGAGTAAGCCCCTCCTAGCCCAGTGTGAGGACTGGTAGCATGCTACTGCCAAGTGTCGGCCACGTGGCACTGACGTGGCCGACTGCACGTCGGGACCCAACTGGGGGCCCTCTCCTGCTGACAGGGTCCCTAGGCTGTGCTAGGCCTGCCATGGCTATGGACCGTGCTGGGGCACACTACTCACACTGTCTTGCCCTGTTGGTCATGTACGCTGGACACGACCCTGACTGTGGTATCTGACCTATCTGTGTTCTCTAGGGTTCGGCACTGGTTACGAGCTCGTAACACTCCCTCCCCCTTAAGAACCGTCTTGGTCCTCTAAGACAAAGTCTGGAAAAATCTTGCGAAGGACGCTGCCTCTTTCCCAAGTGGCATTCTCAACAGGCTGATCATTCCACTTAACCAGATATTCTCGGTATAGAGTATGACGAGTCTGCGTCTCTCTACTATCAAGAATTTCCTCTGGTTCATGTGGAGGTTGTTGAGGATCCAATGGGAGAACTAGAACACTGTCCCCTACCAGATTATCTGATCTGGTTAAGGCTTTTCGTAACTGACTTACATGAAAAACTGGAAAAACCTTACTGCTGTGTGGGAGTTCTAGTTCATAGGTGACCTCGCCTAGTCTCCTACTGATGGTAAAGGGACCACAATACCTTGGAGACAACTTAGCACACACTCCTGATTTGAGGGTTTTAGAGTCAACTGGGACTCTCAAGTAGACTCTCTCACCAGTGGAGAACTGCACATCCCGTCTGTGTGGATCTGCATAATGCCTGGCTCGATCCTGGGATTGTCTAATGCTACGCTTAGCATGTTCTATCATCTGGTTTAGGTCCTCTAAAAAGTTTCTGGCTGCTTCAACTTTTTCTTGTTTAAACCCTACAGCTGTGGGTGAGCGTGGCTGAAAACCGTACATCAGCATAAATGGGCTGTATCCCGTAGCTGAATGTTTGGTACTGTTGTAAGCAAACTCTAATATCGAGAGATACTCCTCCCAATTAGTCTGCCTCTTGCTGACGTATGCACGAAGCATATCCTCCAGCACTTGATTTACCCTTTCTGTTTGACCGTCCGTCTGTGGATGGTCGGTGGTACTCATATTAAGTTTAGTATGGAGATGATGGAATACTGCCTTCCAAAAATTTCCAGTAAACTTACTGTCCCGGTCGCTGACTATGCCGGAAGGTAGACCGTACAATTTAAATAGCCCGTCTACAAACAACCTCGCTAACTCTGGAGCTCTAACGGTTGTTTTGGTCGGAATAAAATGAGCCATTTTGGTCAGACGGTCAACTGTGACCCATATAGCGTCATTACCCTTTTGGGTTTTAGGCAGGCCTACTATAAAATCCATGGAGATACTCTCCCATTTACCAGCTGGTATTTCTAAGGGATGCAACAACCCTCCTGCCTTTAAACGCTCTGCTTTATTTACTTGACATTTCTGGCAACTGGTTACATACTGGTGGACGTCCTTTTTCATACTGGGCCAGAAGAATTGCCTACGAAGAAGCTCATAGGTCTTCTGTATGCCTGGGTGTCCCGCGCTAGGATTGTCATGACATTCATATAGGACCTGCTGCCTATAATCCTCTGAATTGGGGACACATACTCTATCTCTATAGAGCAAGTACTCATCCTGAATGGAATACTGTTTCCATTTGAATCCTTGAGTCAACTGACCCTCAACCACTAGGGTTTGCTTGGGTAATACAGGCTCAGAATCCTCAACGTCATCTGACGACGTATACTCGGACTCATTATCATCCTCAACGGAAGCTGCCGTATTCTTGGATGAACTGACACCAGCCCCGGGAACTGGTTCTGGAGTCTGTAACTGTCTGTTCTGGACTGAGTTCCAGATAATAGAGAAGAATGCATCATGCTGGCATTTCCCTCTCAAGGACTCGAGTAACTCATTACGAATCTGAGTAAAACTCAGCTCGTTTATCATAGGCATTCTGCTAAGGGCATCTGCTACTGTATTGAATTTTCCACGCCTATATCTGATAGACATGTCAAACTCTTGCATCAACTCTGCCCAACGAGCTTTCCGACCTCTAAGCTCAGGTTGATTGCAAAGGTATCTGAGACTCTCATGGTCTGTCAGGACCTCAAAGTTGGCACCATACAAATAATGCCTCCAAGTCTTAAGGGCATGGACTATAGAAAAGAGTTCCTTTTCATAGGCACTATACCTAGTCTGTGCTGGCTCGAGTTTTTTACTCTCGAAGGCAACTGGTCGTCCACCCTGAGTTAGCACAGCACCTACTGCAAAGTCGCTAGCATCTGTTTCGACCACAAATGGCTGATTGGGGTCGACGACCTTTAAAACTGGTGCTGTAGCTAAGGCTGTTTTGAGAGCATCAAAGCTCTCCTGTTGTGCGGACTCCCAAATGAACTCCTTTCCCTTCCCCTTAAGGAGATTTGTCATAGGGACTGCTATCTGAGCATATTCCTTGACAAATCGTCTGTAATATCCCGCCAGACCAAGAAAGATTTGAAGTTCCAAAATATTCTGAGGTCTCAGCCAACTGAGTATGGCTTTAACCTTATTTGGGTCCATCTTAATCCCATCTGAAGAGATAATGTGACCCAAATATGCTACTTCTTCAACGAAGAATTCACACTTGGATTGTTTAGCATAAAGCTTATGCTTTCTGAGCAGTCGAAACACCTTTCTGAGGTGTTTTAGATGCTCCTTCCTCGTTTTGCTGTAGACGAGGATGTCATCTAAAAATACGACTACAAACTTACCCAAGTATGGTCTGAGGACACTGTTCATCAAGGTCATAAAGGTAGCTGGAGCATTTGTGAGCCCAAATGGCATCACCTTAAACTCATAATGACCGTGACGAGTCCTAAAAGCTGTTTTCGAGACATCTTCCGATTTTATACGGACTTGATGATATCCCGATCTGAGGTCTATTTTGCTGAAAAACTTAGCCCCGTCGAGTTGATCAAACAACTCGTCTGCCCGAGGCATAGGGTATTTATTCTTAATTGTGACTTTATTGAGGGCTCTGTAATCTACGCAAAGACGCATAGACCCCTCCTTCTTTTTCACCAATAGGACTGGTGAGGCCCATGGTGAACTACTGGTCTGAATTTGGCCTTTCCCAAGATAGTCTGTTAACTGCCTAGTTATTTCTTCATCCTTTGTTCGGCTGACCCGATACGGAGGTTTAGAAACAGGTGCTGTACCTGGTACTAGGTTTATTACATGATCTACCTCTCTGCTAGGTGGTAAACCATGTGGCAAATCTTCAGGAAAAACATCTTTAAATTTAGACAATAAAGTTTCTAATTTACTGATTTTCTGCTGAATAGAACTGGAAATAGAAACTTCAGGAATAAACTGAAAGTCACATAAGAATACCTGATGATCTTCGTCTCCGATTAGCTGACAGAGCTCTGAACTGCAGACCATAGGGCTGTTGGGAACATCATGCTCCCCATGCAACTGGATCTCTCGGCCTTTATACTGAAAGCTGAGGGTGTTCTCCTGATAGTTTCTGTGGAGGGAAGGTCCTAAACTGTAGAGCCAATCTCTCCCGAGAACAATGTCTGTTCGATCCAGGTGCATTATCTGAAAGTTTATTTGATCTTGGTACCCCTGAATACCAAGATTTAACCTACTTACCATAGTTTCCCATATTTTTTTATCTTCACCCTTAGCTAATGAAACTATGTACCTATGCTGACTAGGTACTTCTGGTAGTTTAAGCTTTTTAACCAGGGTGTGGTTGATGAAATTATGGGTTGCCCCATCATCAACCATGACTCTTACTGACTGGTTACCAACTTTCCCATGCATACGTACTAGGTCATGCGGCCCAAAGCTGAAGGGTCTCGCTAGCATTGCAGAGGTCAGCTGGCAACAGTGTTCATGATCTTCATGATACACTTTGATCTCGGAAGCTGCCGAGTCACTGGGGAAACATACAGTCTGAACAAGATGAACTTGTTTTTTATCTTTCTTATCTTTTTTAGTGAAAGGCCCCTTGGGACACTGTCTGACTGTGTGTCCCTTGCCCATACACACAAAGCACAAACGTTCTTGTTTGGCTTTCTCAAAATCATCTGGTTTTAAGGGCTGTATGAGTGAAGGGCGTTTCTGAGGAGCTTCACCTTTAAATTTATCTTCTTTCTTTCTTTTTAAAAATTTCTTTTTAAATTGAAAGTCTTTCTGAGGAAGCTGCTCAGAAAGTGGTTGCTGTCTCGCTCTCTTCCTACCCACTGAATCATCATAGATTTGAGCATATCTGAGAGCTTGCTCAAGGGTAGTAGGCGAGTTTCTCTGGACCTCTACTTTATATTCATCTTTGAGGCCACGGACAAATCCCCTGATTTTTTGATAGTCATCCATATTTTTAATCTTTAAAATTGCCTCTCGATACTGCGAGATATATTGGATGAGGGACTTGTCCATTACTGTTCTTTCCCAGGCTTCCCAGGCTCTATCAAGTTCATTCTCTGGTAGAAATTCTCTTAGGAAAGCTTCTTCAAAAGCTTTCCATGACCGGGGAGTCTGCCCAGTCTCCTGGAGATTTAACCACCACTTATAGGCCATAGGCCCTAAAGAAAGACTGGCCTCAATTGCTTGCAAATGGTCAGGGGTCTGTTTAAGAGCATGAATGTTCTTCCATTTGCTGAGGAAGGTTTGTAGAATATCTGCATTTCTATCCTTCTCTTCCCCATTAAAAGTAGGAGGCTTTAAATCTTTAAAAACACTGGGGTGAGACCGTAAAGTCTCACCCGAAACTGATGGAAGTGGAGAAGGGGATAACTGAGAAGTCGAGGGAAGGCTTCCTTTCGCGGAACTCAAAATCAAGTTTTTGAGTTCAGCAAACGAGTCGTCCACACTGGACTTGAAATTGGCTAATGCCAGCTTCAGTTCATCCACCTCTGTTACCAATTGGAGGAACTGCTCCTTGGTAACCAGTTCGTCGAGTTCTTCGGCGAACTGTTCCTGTTCTTCTACTTCCATAGGTTCCTTCCCTTTTCTGTAAGCCAAGGCTTCTGTTTCAAGTTCGTCGAAGCCTCTCTCCTGGGGTTGATCAGGTCCCTGAGGAGTGGTCATCTTCGAAACTGAAAGAGAGCTACCTTAACTTCCGAAGGAAAAAAGTCTAAAAGACTAATTTACAACTGTACAAGGGAAAGGAAAGATGACTTAGCTGTTTCTGAGGACTGTACTTTCAAAGAAAGAATGAAGAGGAACCCTTTCAGCTCTTTTCCCCCAGATTTCAGACCTGCTGTTCCGAAAAATGCCAGTTTGAGGCTTCAAAACGGTATTAAATTTCCCGGTTTTTTGAGGATAGTAACTCGCTGGTCTGATTGCAATCCAACTTGTCCACAAAAAGGCAAATCTGAAGTCCAAAAACCCTTCTGAGTTCTGAAATTTCAGAAGTCTCCTACTCGCTGATCTGGTAGGAATCCTCTTGCTCCAAATCTCTGACGTTGGGGCCCAAAAACTTGTTGAAAAACCAGATTTTCAGAAGCACTGGCAGCGCTGGCCCTGCTCCTCTTTTTTGGCTTCCAACTCGCTGAGAACCAGTGACTTTTTCCCTGGAAATCGGATGTAGGACTCTGACTGTACAGCGATGGAGGTGCTGGCTTCTTCCTACTCTAATTTCGCTGGGAAAACTATAGAGAATCCTCTGAACTCAGTGAGAAACAGCTGTTTTTTCAGCGAGTTACCTACACTTGGAATCTGACTCCTTGCTACTGTGATTTCTCAGTGGAAATCAGAAGTTTGAAGGCTGCTCCTACAGCGATCCTCCTCCTCTATTCCTCTCTGAGAATCTGAGAAACACTTCCTATCTTCTGATAGCTTTCTCTACTGCTGTCCTAAACTCCCTAGGATGGAGATGGCTCTGATACCAGTGTAATAGATCCTAACACCACAGTAGGGCAAACACTAACTGATCCACCCAACCTTGCCTACTCCCTGATATAGAGTAAGCCCCTCCTAGCCCAGTGTGAGGACTGGTAGCATGCTACTGCCAAGTGTCGGCCACGTGGCACTGATGTGGCCGACTGCACGTCGGGACCCAACTGGGGGCCCTCTCCTGCTGACAGGGTCCCTAGGCTGTGCTAGGCCCGCCATGGCTATGGACCGTGCTGGGGCACACTACTCACACTGTCTTGCCCTGTTGGTCATGTACGCTGGACACGACCCTGACTGTGGTATCTGACCTATCTGTGTTCTCTAGGGTTCGGCACTGGTTACGAGCTCGTAACAACGACCCTGACTGTGGTATCTGACCTATCTGTGTTCTCTAGGGTTCGGCACTGGTTACGAGCTCGTAACACTAACCATGGCTTTGACACCATGAACTGTTAGGTCTAACTTGGCTCTAATACCATGTTAGAAATCCATAAATCATAATATGGATGGACAGACTAGGATTCGAACCCAGGACCTCCCTCATACCGGATGGGATGCTCTACCACTGAGCTATCCGCCCTGTTTGATAGTTCTCTCTAGAGTGTGGATTGATATTCCAACATCTCTCTCTCTCAAGCTTACCTTTTATGGCACACATATCTTACGCAGAGATAGTTTGGGATTTCCTATTAGACCTTTATATCTATCTCTTCCTCTTTCTTTTGGGCTCCGATACAGATTGGGTCAATTACGAGCCTCTTCACATCAGCTTGCTATTGAGACAGGTAGATATTCAGGCATTTTAAGAGAGCATCAGATATGCCAAGTATGCACATTGGGTGTAGTGGAGGATGAGTTCCATTTTATCTTCATCTGCCCTACATACTTTGAGATACGAGGTCGATATCATTGTTTATATCGAGATGCCCCTATTACTCTCAGTACCTTTTTGGAGTATCAGGATCCCAGATGTGTCGGCGTTTTACTACGAGAGATGCTTATGTTGAGAGCCTCTTTGCTACCATCGGAGAGTATTACTAATTCGGGCCAGCATCTCATTACTAGCTTCTTTCAGAAGCGGGAGCGCGATGACCTATCAGATGATGAGACAGTCATACCGGTGAGGGCGAAGGCCCAGCGTGCCCAGCCACCACCTCTTGTCAGATCTACACGCGCCTCTAGAGCTACCAGAGCTCCTCGACCATAGATCACATCTTCTATGAGTATCAGACGTTTTTTTCGAGATTGATATTTTACTCTTCCTTTTCCTTTCCTCAGTAGAGCAGGCGATTAAGCTCTTGCACCTGTACCCTCTTCAGAGCTGGAGGTTAAGCTCTTGTATATTTGCTCTAATATGCTTTTTATGACTCTATGTTAGATGTGTCTTTAACTAACTAGAGAGAGTTCTATATTGTCTTTTCCTCTTAGACTAGTGATTTTTTTATGTTGTCCGACATGGACAGTGATCCTACGAGATATGTACTTATTTACTCTGTCTTATGTGCCCTTGGGCACTCAACAGACATTAATACATTTCTTTCTCTCTCTCTCTCTCTCTCTCTCTCTCTCTCTCTCTCTCTCTCTCTCTCTCTCTCTCACAAGCTACCCGACCTATCATGAGGAGGCCTCATCTCCCTAGACGACGTCATCGACCACCAGCAGTTCCTCATGCTGCAGCCCGTATTACATCCTTTTATAGCATCAGCGGGACAGGATTGGATGATAGTGTCATGGCATATTCGTGACAGTTAGCAATATATATGCTCCCATATGTTTCATATATCATTGCATCCTTTTCAGTTTCAGTTTTCAATTCAGTTCATAGCAGTTAGATTTGTATTTTTGTTATAATCTTGGAGACGTTTCATACGCTCGTACGGTTACCACATACTTGACATGTACTTTGACTAGTCTTATATGCCTTTTGGCATGGAAAAGACATTAATAAAGCTTTCTTTCTCTCTCTCTCTCTCTCTCTCTCTCTCTCTCTCTCTCTCTCTCTCTCTCTCTCTCTCTCTCTCTCTCTCTCTCCCCCCCCAGCGATGGCTGCCCTGTCCTAGACCCTGCCCTTGCCCTGCCCTGGTCCACCCTCCACCATGGCCCCTCCTCCTCGCGCCCCTGCTCGTAGATCATCACGGTCCCCAGCCACCTCCTCACTCACCTCCCTCGGTCACCATTCACCTCCCCCCCTCGCTGCCCCTTCCCCTAACCCCCTTGCTGCTCCTTCTCCTTCCCCCCTTGCTGCCCCTTCCCCTTCCCCCCTCGCTGCTCCTTCTCCTTCTCCTTCCCCCCTCGCTGCTCCATCCCCCCCCCTCGCTGACCTCCCCGATCTCCTAGCTGCCACCCCCTCACCCATCCTCCTCGCTGACCCCTCCACTCATCCACCCTCCTCACCCCCTCTCGCTGCCCCCTCACCTCACCCCCTCCCTGATCCCTCACCCACCCTCGCTAATCTCTCACCTCCTCTCATAGTCATTCCAGCCCCCCCCCCCCCCCCCCCCCTCGCTGCCACTTCACCTCACCCCCTCGATGACCCATCTCCCTCTCCTGCTACAACTCCCACCCCCCTCTCTGATGGCTGCTCCCCCGATTTGGCTCCTCTTCCGTCTTCTGACCCTATTCTTCCCACACCGATCATTGCTCACTCTTCCTCCTTCCCGGCACCACAGTCTACAGCCAATATTCCGTATACGCCTTCTAAATCAATTGAACTTTTGTCATCTTGGCAGATTGATCAATTCAAGGCAGATTTCCAGTTTTTGCGGCATGAAATTTCACAGCTGAAAGGAACGGTTACTTCTTTGATCAACGAGAAGAAGCTATTGCAGTCCAAGGTTGCCTCACTCGAACAATCCATCGGAATCAAACAGGCCGCAGCTTCGGAATCCACCACCAACATGCTACGGGAGCTAGAAACCAAGATTGAGAAGCAACATGAAGAGGCCCTTTCATGGGCATCAGTTTTTAAAAAGAACCCAGCGCTCGCATCTCCTCAGTTATCTCAGCCACCATCTCGGAAGAGAAATCTCGAGACCAAAAAGCCCAAAATATTAGAGTTCGTGGAGTTCTAGATACAGAGGATGCATTGGCTGAAGCTAAACGCTTTCTCGACATCACTCTCGGGCACAGGATTGAGGGGTTGGACACCGCATGGAGGACCACTAGAGATGCAACCACACTCATTATTCGTTTCACCTCCCTTGAGAGCCGCCAAGATGCTTTGCGGTGCAGAGCTAAGCTACGTGGTACCACTATCTATATGGACGACGACCTCACATATATCCAAGTAGAGGAGAGGCATAAGGCCTGTCAGGCAGCCCGTGAGTCTGGGCAGACGAATTGCTGGCGACTTGATCGATTTCATCACTGACACAGATTTACTGCTCTTTATGGAGACTCATGAGAGTCAGGAGAGAGGATTACCTATTTTTCCAGGATACAGATGGGATTCCGTGTACAGACTTGAGACTAGATCAGCTAGCGGTCGTAGATCCGGAGGTGTTGCATGTTTATACAGAGAGTCTCTTCATCTGAGCATCGAGTTCATCAGACACGACGAGCATGCACGACATATATGGATTCGTATTGTTGGGCAGGATATTGGTTTGGACAGGGACCTCTTTGTGGCGGCATGTTATTTTCCTCCAGAGTCTTTGTCCTTTGCTGAGGGCACAGGTTCACCCTACCTTGATTTATCGCCTGATATCATCAAATCACTCCGCCAAGCGCTCTTACTGTTGCACACTTCGCCGAAAAAAGCGTATCTATGATGACTCCGAAGGAACCCGTCTTGTTGATCTTCTCTTCAGTTCCTCTTCAGGCGCCTTTTGGCATGAGTTTATCCCTCGTGCTCCACCACCCCTCCTGGATGACCTTCACATATGGACTGAATACGCTACCAAACTATATACCATACCCACTGACGCACCCATCTCTATCTCCCCACGCCCCTTTGAGTTCACCTTCTTCACATCTGACATGGTACTTACGGCCATCAAGAGAATGAAGTCCCATAAAGCAAGAGATATCAAAGACCTTGAATCTAAACTCCTAACCCATGCTTCCAACCTCCTTGCTCCCACACTAGCCACTCTCCTCAATTCCGCCGTTGTCTCTGGTTTCCCCTCATCTTGGTGCACCAACATCATCCACCCTATTTAGAAAAATGGTTATCCCATGATTCCTGGTAATTACCGCACCATCATGATCGGACATGTTCTCACGAAGCTCTATGGTACCATACTCCAGTCTGCAGTGAGTTCAGAGGCGGAAGCTCGGAGATTACATGCATTAGGGCAGGCAGGTTTCCGATCTCATTATTCTACCACTGACCATATTTTTACACTTCGAGCCTTGATTGAGGAAGCTAAGTACAGGAAAGAGAGGGTTTACTGCTGTTTTGTAGATTTCAAGAAAGCCTTTGATTCTGTACCATGCTCCCTGCTCATTTAGAGACTTCGTGACCTTGGTTTCTCCACAGATATTGTTTTAGCAGTGATGGCTCTTTATGAGAAGGTCTTGGGATGTTTCCGATAGCAGTGGCCTATCTGATCACATTTGGAGCACCATTGGGGTGAACCACAGCCTTATATGCGGCAGAGACATGGTGTACCGGCCTCCCTTCATCACATTGGGCCAGCATTTCACGATTGCATTCCAGGGTACCCCGAGAGAGGAGCGGATTTGCCAGTTATGCTCTTTAGAGGAGGTGGAGTCAGAGGAGCACTTTATCTTTAGGTGCCTGGTATATTATGAGATCAGAGGGAGATACCACTGTTTGTTAGCATCAGCACCAGCAGGACAGGACTAGATGATAGCGTCATACCTCACTCATGACTGTTAGCAGTATACATGCTCCCACATGTTTCTTATAGCATCACATCTATTTCAGTTTATAGCTTTAGCTCTAGATTTGCTACTTTTGTTACTGTTTTGGAGACATTTCATACGCTCCTATGGTTACCACATACTTGACATGTCCATTTACTAGTCTTATATGCCTTTTGGCATGGAAAAGACATTAATAAAGCTTTCTTTCTTTTCTCTCTCTCTCTCTCTCTCTCTCTCTCTCTCTCTCTCTCTCTCTCTCTCTCTCTCTCTCTCTCTCTCTAGTTTAGCTAGTTTAATCTTTTTATCTAGTTTTCTCTCACACACACACCTTAACTTACCTGTGAATTGATTCTCGCTCCTTGAAGTTCATTTTGCCATGGTAAGCTTTGGCGTTTAAGCCTGTCTTCATGAATGCATCCACGACCTAACCAGCCATGCAAAATTTAAATATTAGTATTGGAAGGCAAAGTGTTGATTTTGATAGCTTCAAAAGACATGTAGTTTCCCAAAAGGAGTCAAAGACCAAACGCTACTTTAAAATGTAAAAGTAGAGAATATTAACTTATTAAGCATAAATGAGTATGAGACGATGCTTCCAAAGTGTACGAATATTCTTATATCTTAAATTGTTCACGTGCGATAAGGATTCTATATCAATGCTAAAGGATGAAACTTATTTCTACATTAAAAGAATGTAAAAGCTTGAGATATATAAGAATTTGTGGTAATAAAGTTACGGACTACAGGATACAGGCCTACTGGGCTACTCTGCATATATTCCGCAGGCCTCTTTACATTTACTCTTGGTTATGTATATTTCTGGTTACGCATTTTATATTAGTCATGTACAGGCCCCAGAGCCTTTTTATATGCTTATGACCCGCATTGGGTCCTTTTTTATGACATTGACCGGCCTTGGGCCCTTGTTATATGGTTATATGTGGAGTGGGGGCCCGTAGGAGGGCGCACTATTTTCCCTCCACATTTTGCCTCCCTTTACTTTTGAATTCCTATTTTAGGGTTCATTGGTAGGGTATTTATAGGGGCATTTGTACACTCATTTTCCAGATTATTGATTGGTATTGCTTGGGCTCTTCGTGGGAGAACCTATTGTCTTGTCTATTGCTTGTAGGGCTTTAGTTTATTGCTGTCTTTTATGCTTCATTGATTCAACACCTGAGATTCTGATCATAACTTGGTATCAGAGCACTTTCCTGATTGCTGAATTTCAGATCTGATTTTCTGATTGGGTGCCCATTTTCCTTGATAATTTTTCTCTCTTTGCTGAGGGCTTTCGTCTCTTTGCTTCAGCAACATTCAGCACAGTTTGGAGGAGGACCAACTCCCATCAGAGCATTTTCCTTGGCGGAGCTTTAGCAGATAGTTAGCGGAAGTACTTCTGCTAAATTTGGCGGCCGGAAAAAAAAAAAAAATTTGGGCAGATTATTTCCGGCGCCCAAGTTCCAAATCCTTTTCCCTCTTCAGGGAGAGGATTCCCAGCCATCTTTTCAGCATTGATTGGAGGCTGTTCAGCGCCTTACTTTATCACATTTTTCAGCCATTGTTCCAGCAGAGTTTCAGCAAAATTTCAGTTTTGATTGGAGGCTGTCCATCGCCCTATTTCATCACGTTTTTCACAGATTTTCAGCCATATTTTCAGCATTGATTGGAGGCTGTCCAGCGCCCACTTTCATTCTCCTTGTGGTCACATTTTCCAGCCAGCTCTTCGCACACGCTTGGAGCTCTATCGAGAGGTATCTTTGCTGGTTTTTCCTTGCTTTCCACACTTTTTCTTGACATTTGTCATTTCCTTTCTTGCTCTTAGTGTCGTTTGTGTACCTCAAGCGTATTTGGGGTGACGACAAAAGTCCGCTCCCTCCGATATTAAGCTTTTCTTACACTCTCTTCACTTCCTGCATTCCTTGACCATGGATACTTCCCCTACATCTTCTAAGCCTCGCATACCGTCTCCCACTTACCTTGACGAAGTACGGCATGAATTCCGAGATCATCTTAGGGAAGCCATGAGTGATGTACGCACTAATTTACACCAGGAGTTACGAGAGACGTTCACTGCTCTTTCTGCCCAGATTGCTACACTATCATTACAGTCCAGTGTTTCTCCACTATCTCCACCTGTTCCCCCACAGCGTACATTTCCACCACCCGAGACTCCTTCATCTTCTGGTCCTTTGCCACGAGACTTTAAGGATAAGGTTCAGCTTACTGTGTATTCTGGGTCATCCGATAAGAATGAACTCGAGAATTGGTATTCTAAGCTTGAGACCTACTTCCTTATGTTTCCTAAGACTGACATTCAGCGGCTACATTTGGCTGCTTTACATTTGGAGGGCCGTGCTGCTACTTGGTGGCGCATGTTTCGCCAGACGGCTTCACACCCTGGCCTTGCTAGTTGGACAGAGTTTATGACAGCACTCCGCCTAGCGATGATTGATCCTCAATGGCTTATTCGACAGCGCGACATCTTTCACTATGTTGCTGGTCTATGAGGCACACTCAGGTATGATGTTTCTTCTTTTTTTCCACTCACTCTTTCTCACGCCATCTCCCTTGCTACCGCACTGCAGCACAAGTACTCTCCCATCTCTTCCTCTGTTTCTCGTCCTTCGCATCCTTTCACACGTCCTATTTTTTCCTCTCCATCCTCTGCTAGTCCCACATCTGTCACTTCACCTTCGTCCACTCTTCCTTCTGCACCACGTCCTCCTTTTTCTCCTCGTCCTGTTTTTGTTCGTCGCTACTCACAGCCTAAGATGTCTGAGATCCGTGAAAAGCGCTTATGTTTCAACTGTAAGAGTCCTGATCATATCGCCCGTGATTGCCGACAGCCTTCCACTGCTACTGCCGTCTATTTCCATGATGCTGACACACCTGATGATAGTCCTGATTCTGCCATATGCCTTCATATTCTTGATGATGACCCACCTGTTGATCAGTTTGCCACACCACTGAGCCTGTTCCTGATCCCCCTGATCTAGCTGTATGTCATGCTCAGCTTGCTTATGCTACTTGGGCCGGTAAGCCGGGTCCACGCCATATCCGTCTTCGCGTACGTATCACTGGTCGTGAGTTTATTGCCCTTGTTGACACGGGTAGCACTCACTCATTTCTCAGCAGTCATATTACTACACGCATTCGTGCTATGCTAGTCACTACACCTCATCCCCTGCATGTTGAGGTTGTCCGCGCACACTCTTTTCCTAGCACGCAGATGTATCAGCAGCTTTTATATCGGATTGGAGACTTCCTTGGTCAGGCAGATTTTCATATTATTCCACTTACACGGTACGATCTTATCCTCGGTGCTGATTGGTTTGCATCCCTTGGTGCAGATACAGTAGACCTCCAGCAGCAGACATTGACATTCTCTCATGATGGTACTCAGCATATATTTTCCGGTATTGATTCTCGGCAGGACTATCAGCTTATTTCCGGGAAGCAGTTTATACGGAGCCTCCCGAACGCCCACTGTGCGACTATTCTTTTTGTTCAGCCAGTTCAGCCTATTGCGGATGCACCACCTTTGCCACAGGTATTTTCTGAACTGTTGCGTGAATTTGAGCATGTTTTTAGAGAGCCGACTCAGTTACCACCTTTACGAGACAACCACCATATAGACCTTGTTTCCTCTGCATCACCTCCTTCTCGTCTTCCTTTTCATATGTCTATTGTTGAGCGCGAGGAAGTCCAGCGTCAGGTGTCTGATTTATTACGTCAAGGCCTTATTGTTCCTAGCCACAGTCCTTTTGGTGCTCCTGTTTTACTTGTTGATAAGAAGGATGGTACTAAACGTCTATGTATTGATTATCGTGCTTTAAATAAACTTACTATCCGTAATCAGTACCCTATCCCTCATATGGATGACCTGTTTGACCAGTCAGGCCAAGCCAAGATCTTTTCTAAACTTGACCTCTGTTTCGGTTATCACCAGATTCGTATGCATCCTCCTGATGAGCACAGGACAGCTTTCCGTACCCACTTTGGTCTGTATGAGTTTCGTGTCCTTCCTTTTGGTGTTACCAATGGCCCGCCCACTTTTCAGAATGTCATGAATAACATCTTTCGTCCTCTGCTTGGAAAGTGTCATTGTTTATTTTGATGATATCCTCATTTATAGCACCACTCTCTCTCTTCATGTTCAGCACGTTCGTTCTGTTTTTGTTTTGTTAGTTACTCATCATCTGTATGCTAAATGTTCTAAATGTTCTTTTGCTGTTGTACAAATCGAGTTTTTGGGCTTCTTTGTTACTAATGGTACTGTTCGTCTCGACCCTCGTAAGGTCCGTTCTATTCTTTCATGGCCTGTGCCTGCTGATGTTCATAATGTTCGTATGTTTCTTGGTCTTGCTATCCATCTTCGTAAACCAGTTGCTCATTTTGCCGCTCTTGCATCTCCTTTGCATGCTCTGTTGAAAAAGGAAACTTCGTTTGCTTGGACTCCCGCATGTCAGTCAGCTTTTGATACTTTGAAGGTTAAGCTTACCACTGCCCCTGTTTTATGTCTTCCAAATTTTTCCCAACGTTTTGCTGTTGAGACTGATGCTAGTTCCACAGGATAAGGTGCTCTGTTACATCAGCATCAGTGTGTTATTGCATATGAATCCCGTCATCTTCGTTCGTATGAGCAGCGCTATTCCACTCATGAAAAAGAGTTGCTTGCTATCATTTTTGCTTTAAAGAAGTGGCATCATTATCTGTATCGTGTTCCGTTTGATGTTTTTACTGATCACCAGTCACTTCGTTATTTGTATACACAAAAGGATCTTAGTGATCGTCAGTACCGTTGGCTTCAGTTTTTACAGTCCTTTCATTTTGATATTCATTATAAGACTGGTAAAAGTAACGCTGCTGCTGATGCTTTGTCTCGTTTACCTGCTCTTACTTACAGTCTTGTTACGTCTCCCCACTCTTGGTATGATGATCTTCCTCAGGCTTATGCCACATGTCCAGACTTTTGTGATGTTATGTCGTCTGCCTCTCGTCCTTCCTCTCACCCTCACCAGGTTTATTCCATTGTTAATCATCGTTTGTTTCACTATGGTTCGTTATGTATTCCTAGCACTCTCGACATACATCCATAGCTCCTTCTTGATGCCCATTCCTCTCCTGTTGGTGGCCATTTTGGTTTTCAGAAGTCCTTGTTTCGTTTGAAAGAACATTTTTATTGGCCTTCCATGAAGCGTGAGCTTTCCCACTTGTGATTTTTGCCTTCGTAACAAGTATTCCCGTGAAAAACCTGGCGGTCTCCTTCAAAGTTGGCCTATTCCTTCCCGCCAGTGGACTGATATATCTATGGACTTCATTTTAGGTCTTCCCCGTACTCAACGTGATCATGATTCTTGTTTGGTGGTAGTTGATAGGTTTTCTAAACAAGCTCATTTCATTCCAGTCAGACGTATTATTACAGCAGAGCAGTGTGGTCGTATATTTATTTCTGAGATTTTCCGCTTACATGGTCTCCCACGATCTATACTTATTGATCGGGATACCAAGTTTACATCAGGTTTTTGGACAAAGCTTATGCGTATCTTGGATGTTAGGATACTTATGGGCACTGCTTATCATTCTTCTGCGGATGGTCAGTCTGAGGTTATTAATCGGGTATTGGAGGATTATTTACGACATTATGTTTCTCCTTCTGGTCGTGATTGGGATCAGCATTTATGTTTGGCTGAGTATAGTTATAACAGTTCTGTTAGTTCCAGCACAGGTGTTTCTCCTTTCCTGCTTGCTCATGGATACTCACCCGTTCTACTTGGTATACCTGCTCCTCCAGATGATGCACCTGTTACTATTTCATCTTATCTTTCGAGTGCTCGGGAGATTATTACTAGAGCTGCTACTCATTTACAACATATTCAGCAACGGTACAGGACCATTGTTGATCGTCATCGGCGCCATGTTGAGTTTGCAGAGGGAGATACTGTTTTTCTCCGGTTACGCTTTGCTCGCCATCGTTTTGTACAGGGTCTTGCTTCTACTGAGAAGCTTGCGCCGCGCTATTATGGGCCTTTTCAGATTCTTGAGCGCCTCAGTCCAGTTACATATCGTCTTGAGTTACCTGCTGCTACTCGGGCTTGTGATATCTTTCATGTCAGTTTATTACGTGCTGCTATTGAGGATGATGCTCCTCGAGAGTCCTCATTTCCTACAGATCCAGAGCTTTTTCCATTCCTGCCAGCTGCTATTTTACAGGTGCGCTTATTGCATAGTCGTTGCCATCGGCAGGTTCAGTTTTTGGTCCAGTGGGATGGTCGTCCTATTGAGGAGGCTACTTGGGAGCCCATTGATGTTTTTTATCATACCCCTATCCTGGCTGATCAGGCTCGATCACTTGCAGCTACCATTGCTTCTCGGGATGCTCCGGCTTCCTTATGTTCCTTTCTCAGATGGGATATCTTGATGCAGTATTTTTCTCTGGCACTGGTTCTTATCTTATTTTGCCTACATTGGGGGCAATGTTCTTTATAGGTAGGGAGAGTTACGAAATACAGGATACAGGCCTACTGGGCTACTCTGCATATATTCCGCAGGCCTCTTTAAATTTACTCTTGGTTATGTATATTTCTGGTTACGCATTTTATATTAGTCATGTACAGGCCCCAGAGCCTTATTATATGCTTATGACCCGCATTGGGTCCTTTTTTATGACATTGACTGGCCTTGGGCCCTTATGATATGGTTATATGTGGAGTGGGGGCCCGTAGGAGGGCGCACTATTTTCCCTCCACATTTTGCCTCCCTTTACTTTTGAATTCCTATTTTAGGGTTCATTGGTAGGGTATTTATAGGGGCATTTGTACACTCATTTTTCAGATTATTGATTGGTATTGCTTGGGCTCTTCGTGGGAGAACCTATTGTCTTGTCTATTGCTTGTAGGGCTTTAGTCTATTGCTATCTTTTATGCTTCATTGATTTAACACCTGAGATTTTGATCATAACTAATACATTCAACATTTGCTATAAACCCCACCTGTAAATTAGAAGCTCGCTTTAGATCCCAAACAAGCAAGCATTTGGAACAACCAAGACAACCTTTGACAAATAGATTCTTGGCCGACATATTTTGATAAGCATAAGGCTTCAGTTAAAGAAAGGAGTAAATAAATCATTCTCACAAAAATTTGATTGTCGTTAAGCAAATTTGTTAGTGTTGCCTTGCAAACTTTGAAATGGTTGTATGTTTTTTCTGTTGCACTAAACAGAACGTATTTGGTATTACAGGAAAGTATCGCCTACTTTACACGGGTTATACTCAAAAATCCAAGATCATTGAGTCCCGTTAGAAGGATTGCACTTGATTGCTACCATTCTGCGTTGATTCCTAAAAGAATTGTATGAACTGCCTGACTAGGATGCTTACATTAACTAAGTAAGAAACGTTTTTTGAAACTTTCAAATACGGGATCCAACTTGTCTTGAATAAGAGCCTTTCGAGTCTGTGGCAGCTAAAGTAACTGAAACCACCTATAAAACTAGCAAACTGTTTATATAGCATATTTTGGCATCATTTGAGTTTGTTACCTATCCTTGAGTCTTGTGACCAAAATTCAAAGTAAACTATTTCAGTTGTTGCCATGAAACTCACACTGACAAACTCAACTAGACAATGCAGAGAGACATAAAGTTAATGCATGGAGTTTCCTTTGGCTTGGGCAAGCCCACAAATAGCTCATAAGCCTCACCACTCGAATAGAAAAAAATTTGCCATCCGTAATGAAGAGATATGAAGCTGTCAAACTTGATTCTAAAACAATAATGATACAACTTACTGACAAAAAAAATGTCTTTCAACTTGCATAGCAAAAACAAATATCCATATAAGACATACAGATGATTCATTGAAACGAGGCCAGGTAAGAGCTCCTGGCTATGACCTAGGACAAGCATGAATGCAACTATACATTGGTCAAAAATGGATGCACTGAACTATAATTATAAAATTTCTGTCTGCTTCATCAGCTCCCAAAAATAGGTATTAATCACAAAAGAAAATATGGGCAATAAAAAGTCAAGCATTTTGGATTCCCAATTCACAGTGATTTCTGTTACACGGCAACCTATTTGAAAATAATCAGACAAGTGTGAATACTGAATACAAGCCTCAATGTACCTCTTCCACATCTTTGATAGTAGTGCAGTAAATAATTGTTGAGCCTCCTCCTTGAATATCTTTTTGCACTTCTTGGGCAAGTTCTTCCCGAAAACAACTTGAGCGAGTGAGAGCCTTCACTCCATAAAAAATGTTTGGGCGGTCAAAGGACGATATAACCGTGTAAGCATTCTGTAGATGTAATGAGCTCCTTATATCCTCTCGTACTCTGAAATTAAGCTTTACTTTTGAGTCACATTTTATTTTGAAAAAAATGAAGACAGCATAGACTCTACTTTAAAATGTAGAATTTAACAAGCCAAAAAGAAGGAAAACCCATCAACCTTACTAGCCATGAACACCTCAATGTAAATTGCGGTGACAGATATATGCAAAGTTCCACATAGTAGACTGTGCAGATAAAGACAGGTTTTTTTTTTCTGGTGAGCACAATCAAACTAAAGATTGTCAAGGGAAGGAAGAATATTTGGCTAGCGAATATCACAAGTAGTGGGCTACCATTCAGGAACAGAAAGCCCACTTTTCATATTATTTAACCATTCATTTCCACCAAGCTATCCTAGTAAAGGTACTTGATACTTTTTTTTACCACATCATTGAAGAACCTAGATTCATCCCCAGCATCATTGTACATTAAAAAATCCAGGCAATCAGATTGAGCTTGGGGATACTCGTTACAGGCCCTTCAGATATAAAGAAGTTAGAACACCCTAACTGCATGAACATTGCTGGGTATCCGAAGAAAAGCAAAATAGTGTGCCATATTTCGTCAGCCCAGTAATGAGCTGCAGCAAGTCCATTCTTATATTCCAAGAAGACATAATCTCTGTTTCTATGTCATGTAAATCTGAAAGAATCCCAAAACAAGGAAGAAAAAAAGTGTAATCGTCTGCTTGAGTTTGAAGAAGCTCCTTACTTTTGAGTGGCAGTGGCAGTCAATGCAACAAAAGGAACTCCAGGAAGCATTGCTCTAAGAGAATGTAGCTGCTTATACTCTGTCCTGTTGAAATGACAAAGTGAAGAACAAGATAAGGTTAGAGACAGGTAGCAGTAAAAATAAAAGTTATGCCTAACTTTGTAAACATCGAAAGTTGAATTTTTTCTCTCACCTTGGTAAGGCTTGATCAAACAAGTCAACCCTCTATGCCCGTACTGATATAAGAAAACATTCAACAGATTCACCAGCATTAATCACAAAACACCGATATAAAGAGGAAGATGGGGTTGCATTGTAATGACACGTGAGATTATCTGTGTAATGTTATACCACCCTTACACTTCAAACACCAATGTAGAAATTTCCAATGGACTCCATGCAGAAAGAACATGAGGCTTGAACATGGGCAAAAGATGGTGATTGAAAGAGGGGTGAAGAGCCAGGTGTTAGGCCAACACATAGAAATGCCCTAAGTGTCTTGACATAGTTCCAGAACCTTTATTCCCAAGTTTTGGCCACTCCTCTGGGATAGAAGAAGCCCAAATCAGCTGATGTCCACTTTAGAAACGGTGTTTTGCAAGTTTGAGATTCTTTTGTGAGAGAGAGCTACCTGGCAACTCACTGCTCAGGGTGTAATGACTCAGTGCTCTTTCAGTCTTGGTTTTCTGCTGTTTCAAGTTTCCCTTCATGTCTGTAATGCTCAGTGGTGTTTTATATCAGCAAACAACATGTATTATTTTTCCAAAGGGAAACAACTGTGTTTCCTCAAATCGCAATTCTGAATCAAATTGGAATCAACCAATTCAAATCGCCAAAACCGATCAAGGGAAAAAAAAAATTTCAAGTTTACTTGTCAGATTTGTTCTTCTACAGAAAGCCAGGTTGATTCGAATAGAAACTTCCCTGAATCAATGTAGGGTCCTCTGTATCTGATCCATGTGCATAATACTAGTGTCTGAGGATCTATTTATGGTGACTGAGGGCCCAAACTAAGGCTAGATCTTAACCTGAAATCATGTCCCCATTCTGAAACGCAATGAGCTTCATCCACAGCCAACAAGGACACTCCCTTTTGCGTCAGTGAAGACCAAAAACTGTTCAAAAGTAAAGACAGTTCAGTTAAACCAGACAAGAACAGGCTTGTCTCCTGCAATACGAACTTGAAAGTATAAATTCTAACTTAACCAAAGCTAGCAGATTCATTGCTGTATGTGCTACAGGTATGCACAAGTGATAATTACTTAATTGCAACCTGTCGATTTCAAGGTGCACATAAACAATAAATTGTGTTTGCAAGAACTGTGGATCAAGTTACAAGCTAAGATTCACTAGCTATGCTAGAAAGCAGGACTTAAGCTAGAAAGCAGGAAGAGAATGCTTAAGGAGGCTAAAAGAGGAGCAATCATCATAAACTGAATAAAGGAATACAATGCTGTCCTACTTATACCCTCTCCCCGAATCAAATGGAGGATTCAAAAAAGGGAGAAAAAAGGATTTGGAGGGAAAATAGTGCGCCCTCCCAATAGGAGGACCCCCACTCCAAATCAATGTGAACAAGTCCTAAAAATATAACCAAATAGGGCCCAAGGCCAGTATATGAATAAAAAGGGCCCTTAGGCCTGCTTATGCATAATAACAATAAAAGAATGGACGCGGCGAATGTAATGAGCCAAGTCCATAACTCTCCCCTGCAGAAAAGCAAAGCCCTCCACCGGCTAGAAAGCATAATGACTATCTAAAACAATAATGTAAGCATGCTAAATACTGAAAAATCACGAACTAATGGAAATATTGATGGAGAGGACATAAGTCGTCACAACAGATGCCCCAAAAGCATCATAACTGTGTAAAGCAAATACTAAGCAAACATGACAATAAAGAATAGTCATAGCTAGCCAAATCATGAAGCAGAGGGAACATCTACAATGACATCTGTAGTAGAGGAGAGAACTAAAGCCATGAGGGCTCGAGCCTGATCTTCCAAAAATGGTGTATGATAAAACACATCAATAGGCTCCCAAGTGGCCTCCTCAAGATGACGACCATCCCACTGTACTAAAAACTGAACCTGCCTGCGACGTCGACTGTACTGAAGGCGAACCTTATGGATGGCGGCTGGCAAAAAAGGGAACAGCTCTGGCTCTGTAGGAAATGTGAGATCGCGAGGAGCATCATCCTCAATGGCAGCTCGTAACAGGCTAACATGAAAGATATCACAAGCTCGTGTAGAATCAGGCACCTGTAACCGGTATGTAACAGGGCTGAGGCGATCCAAGATACAGTAACCAAAATGGCCACCAAATGGGAAGCATGAGCATCAGACAACAACTGAGGACGAATGGAAAGAGAACTGGGAATACATAAGGCACCATAGTGGTATAAACGATCATCAACAATAGTATAAACCTGGAACTTCCGAGAGGACGAAAGGGGACGAGTATGATAAACATCAGAAAAGTCAGAACAAGACAAATATGCAGCCAGTAAATCATCAAACCAAGAAGGAACTGAAGCAACAATACTATGTAACAATGCAGGAAGACGAGAGAGAGCATCAGCTGCCATGTTTGCCTTGCCTGGACGATACAAAATATCAAAATGAAAAGACTGTAAAAATTGTAACCAACGATATTGACGATCACTAAGATCACGCTGAGAAAAAAGATAACGGAGAGACTGATGATCAGTAATAATATCAAAGGGAACACGATACAAATAATGACGCCATTTCTTAAGAGCATGGATGACAGCAAGTAGCTCTTTTTCATGTACAGAGTAACGTTGCTCATAAGAGCACAAATGACGAGACTCATAAGCAATAACACACTCGGACTGACGGAGAAGAGCGCCTAAACCAATAGCACTAGCATCAGTCTCAACAATAAAACGCTGATCAAACTGGGGAAGACACATAACAGTAGCAGAAACAATGGCATGACGTAAAGCATCAAAAGCAGTTTGACACTCAGAAGTCCAAACAAAGGTAGAAACTTCTTTAGTAACAAATGAAGCGGAGCAGCCACGGTGGCAAAATACTACAGGACGACGAAGATGGGTTGCCAAACCTGAAAACATATGAACAGAATGAACATCGGTTGGGACAGGCCAATTCTCAATAGCCTGAACTTTCTGAGGATCAAGACGAATACGTTCACCACAAATAAGAAAACCCAAAAATTCGATTTCAGCCATGGCAAAAGAACATTTGGCCAATTTGGCGAACAGTTGATGCTTAATAAGTAATTCAAACACAGATGATAGATGTTTTACATGATCAGACAAAGAAGTACTAAAAACAAGAATGTCATCAAAATAAACTAAGACACAAACACCTAAAAGAGGACGTAAAATATTATTCATAGCATTCTGAAATGTCGTTGGACCATTCTGAACACCAAATGGAAGAACACGAAATTCATACAAACCCAAATGAGTACGAAATGCAGTCTTATGCTCATCAGAAGGACACATCCTAATTTGGTAGTATCCAGAACGTAGGTCAATTTTGGAAAAGATGGAAGAAGTGCCAAGCTGATCAAAAAGGTCATCCATGTGAGGTATAGGATACTAATTACGGATAGTCAGCTTGTTTAAAGCACGATAGTCAATGCAAAGGCGTTTGGTTCCATCTTTTTTGGCAACAAATGTAACGCAGCCAACTGCACTTTCTGGGTTTCAGTCTTGGGATACATAAGAAAATAGGTCTCTAACTTAGAAAACCAATTTTCCAAGATATTCCCATCAGATGAACTAGAATAAGTAGTAAGCTGGTGCGATCACGAAAATCACGAGTAAAATGAGGCTCAGGATTACCTGAAAAAGTAGAAGAAGGAAATCCTGGTGGTGCGGAGGAAAATCCAGGTGGTAGTACAGGAGACCCGAAAGGAGACCCATAAGAACTAGCACTATATGAAGGGAGACCAAACGTACTACCAAAAGCACCTCCTGAAGATGGAGATGGAGATGGAGCAGGAGCAGGCGTACTCAAAAACCTGAGGGAGAGGACGTTTGTCATCACCCCAACTTAGTCTAACTTCCAAAATCACCAAAAATGGCACGTAAACAGTCAATCAAGATGGATAATAATCAGAAAATGAGGGGCTGAGAAAGTGGAAGGTTTCTAAGAAAATGGAAAAATGGAAAGAGGAGGGTGTGAGGCAACAAATATGAACAGGAATAGGGGGCTAGAAAGAGCAGTATGTGAGCAGAAAAGACGGCAAGTAGGTGCAAAAAGGAAGTGCAAAAAGGGCGCAAGCAATACCTGGGTGGGTGCTGATCCGTCGTTCACTCGGTAGTGCCAACAAAGAGAGGCAAAAGCTGAAGATAATAGGGCACTGCGTAGCAACTACCAAGATCCACAATATGCTGAAGAATAGGCTCAAAAAAAGGTGCTGAAGTAAGGTGCCGAACAGCCTCCAATCAATAGCCGAAACGGACAGCAAGTCGGTGAAAAGAACCACTGACAATGAGATGGTAGTAGGGCGCTGGACAGCCTCCAGTCAATATAAAAAATGGACAGCAAATCGGTGACAAAAAGTGTCGAAAATGATAAGGTAGTAGGGTGTTGGGCAATAGCTACCAAATCTGCAAAAAACAATGAAAATCTGCCGAAAAAATCAACGAAAGTGATGGGTTACCGCTGAAAATGAGATGGTAGTAGGGCGTTGGACGGCCTCCAATCAATATTAAAAATGGACAGCAAATCGGTGACGAAAAGTGTCGAAAATGATGAGGTAGTAGGTTGTTGGGCAATAGCTACCAAATCTGCAAAAACAATGAAAATCTGCCGAAAAAATCGACGAAAGTGATGGGTTAGCAGGGCGTAGGACAGCCTCCACCAAAACTGCAAAAAATGATGAAGAAATCGTCGAAAGTGATGGGCAGTAGGGCGCTGGACAGCCACCACCAATCTGCAAAAATAACGGAGAAAAATCGATGAAAGTGATGGGTGGTAGGGCGCTGGACAGCCTCCACCAATCTGCAGGAAGGTTGACGGAGAAAAATCGATGAAAGTGATGGGTGGTAGGGCACTGGACAGCCTCCACCAATCTGCAGGAAAGTGCTCTGATACCAAGTTACAAGCTAAGATTCACTAGCTATGCTAGAAAGCAGGACTTAAGCTAGAAAGCAAGAAGAGAATGCTCAAGGAGGCTAAAAGAGGAGCAATCATCATAAACTGAATAAAGGAATACAATGTTGCCCTACTTATACCCTCTCCCTGAATCAAATGGAGGATTCAGAAAAGGGAGGGAAAAGGATTTGGAGGGAAAATAGTGCACCCTCCCAATAGGAGGACCCCCACTCCAAATCAATGTGACCAAGTCCTAAAAATATAACCAAATAGGGCCCAAGGCCAGTATATGAATAAAAAGGGCCCTTAGGCCTGCTTATGCATAATAACAATAAAAGAATGGACGCAGCGAATGCAATGAGCCAAGTCCATAACTGATCATAGTAGAAATATTCCGATGCAACAAGGAATTTAGTCTTCTGGAATTGGAATGATTGAAAATACATGAGTATTCAGAATATCGGCATTCTTGTGCTATTTCTATGCTTGAGAGTTGTTGTCCATGATTCTCAAGTCAAATTCTTCAATGTGTGATTCGTGGGCCACTTTTTTGTTTAGAGTTGGTGATCTCATGATTGGTTAAGTGTTTCTGTAAATACAATTTCTTAATAGCTTGTTTCTGCATTAAGACATTCATTAACCATTTGTGTGATAATATTGCTTTTCGCATAAGTTCCTCAGTTGTGGAACCAAGAAGTGAGGAAGCTAGCTAGTTTATCATAAAGGAGTATTTTGTATCTCCTATGCTCTGTAGATTGTTTCTCGGGATAATATAACCTAAAAGATAAGCACAATGTACCATAAATTTGCCATGTTTTGGGATTTCTTGGAGAATACTTTTTCCCTAATTGCATCATTGATTGTAATGATAGAACCTTGCAAATTTGCACACCACTCCTTGCTAGCACTGTAATTGAACTTGCTAAATTTGTCTTTATGGCCGCTTCCAAACATAAACAGTTGTTCTTTGGATTGTTGGAGCAGTGCACATTGGAAGGTAGGAATTATGAACACACGATTGCATGAATCGCCTTATACACAAGTCTAGACAACAAATCGACAGATCATATAACAATCTCCAACTACAATCTGTATATGAACATCAATAAGCATCAAGTAGATGGCAAACCCTCCTATCAAAGAAGCCACATGTGAGTCTCTGTCTGCAACAATCCATGCCAACAATCGCAATTCTTTTCGCTGAAGATAGCAAGGGAATTCATGATGATTACTCCACCCAGGCATGCATGTCACAAACCATCAAATGCAATCTATCCAAGAAGTATAAGACAAAAACGACTATTTTAGGTACATGTGTGACCAGATAGGGCACAGGCATGAACAAGCACACTCGTACACTCATTCATGCATACTTTGGTACATGTACGACCTTACTACATCCATGTGCTATGCATGTATGACCTTACTACATGCATGTATTAACAGGTGCATACATGTTTTGCTGCATGCATCGCCCTTGGCACCGAAAGGCAAAAAGAGTGGAAATTTCTGCATGCAAGAAGAGTCAAGACTAGATACCAAGCTACAGAGAAATCGACCAACATGCAGCCTATTAAACAGTACTCAACCTACCTAGAGAGCATGTGAGATTCCAAGCTTGCCCATCTGATGCCCATCTAACTTTATTCCCATCGAATCTACATTATAATAATAGAATTCACTTATACAAATAGAGGAACATAACATTCTTCCCCCCTTAAACAGGTTCTATCCTCAGAACAGGAAAGAAAATCAAGAATTTATTCTTTAAACTTTCAACACTCAGCCAATAATCATTATCCTCAGTCTAATATTTCCATCTGAATAAGTACTTAGACATCGAATGAATTTCCACCAAAGTACAATAAGTGATAGATCTTCCATTGGGTTTGATCCTCTCCAAGTCAAAAGCATTACCTTCACGTAAATTCAATTTACATGAACCATTGGGTAAATCGTCATTTTACTTTGAAGATCAAATCCAAAAGCTAAAGAAATAAATAATTATGGTCCAAAACTATCGACAATTCCTCGTGGACAATTCATAATGCTTCTTGGTACGAATACCATTGAATCATTCAAAAATCCCAACGATAATAGTTCAACCAACTAGAATCCCTAGGAGATCCATCAAGATCCAATATCTATATCTAGCAAATCCTCTCTACATATGTTACTCACATATCTGACTGAGAATCTAGTAACTTAATTCTCTCAATAAGAACTCTATTTCTCAACAGTAAATAACATCTTGAAAAAATCTCTGAGATGTGGAGAATATCTCACTCCCAAGCTTCCCAACCATCTAGCTATAAATATCAAATTTCTTCTATCCATAATCCAATGAATCTACCACATGTCTTAGTACACCAAGCAACACTAGGTTGCTTCATACAAACATCAAGGACTTGGGTTTAAGACCAAAATTTATTGCAACCTAATCCAATTAGTGGCAATTAAATTTTGCCTTCACCACTACTATCCATTAGTATGAATAATGCACAAATGAATCAATCCCCTAAACTCCTCTGGTTCTAGACTGGTCACATCAATCTCTAGAGCAATGCTCTATTACTTTTGCATAGTTCCTCTTCTATACATACTCAAGTCCCCCCTTTTAAAGAAATTATATAATTTCAATAAAAGATACATCAACAGATGATGCATAAAACATCAAAAAATCATAAAAAGTCAATAATAAGTGTTCTTCCAAGTAACCCAACTACTTATAGGTTACGAACTTATTACATATCAAGACTTTTCCATAGATTATAAGAAATTTTAACCTGAGTGATCGAATTATCATTTCAAAAAAATATTCAGCTATCAAGTAAAAATAAAAAATTGGGTTAAGAAATTCTAAATTCCGTGAATTCAGTCATTCCTGAAATGGATTCCAATTTCAAGCTTTATACATATACTTGATTAGGTAGTATTTTGTAATAGATAGTCCTTTGAGTATATAATCTCAGATCGAAAGGAGTCATATAAATTCTGCCTGATCGTCTTGTATTTAAGAAATTTCAAAAAAGCAAGGTTCAAATAAATGAGAAATAGCTTTTCAGGGCTTCCAGATTCTGTAATAGTGAGATACCATTTGGGATCCAGATCAATACCTCATTGTTTCAAAAAATACCGAAAAAGATGACCAATGATTTCCACTATGAGCTTCACCTTAAAAGTAAACGCTAACCATTGGTATATAGATCACACAGGAAGTTCCCTTTGGAATTACTAATGTCCCATACCATTAACCCTCCAAGAAAATTCTCTGCTTCTAGATCTGTTTACCAAAAATTCAAAATGATTTAACTGCCTATCCTATGCCTAGTATAGAACTTTTTTACAACCAACTCTTGGAGACACAACTTTTTGATATACAATAACAATTTTTTTGATAGATATCCATCTATTCCGTACAAGCCAGAAGAATAACTTTATAAGACTCATGGCTTTACATCATGTTGTCAACCTCCACAGGTTAGTAACATCATCCTAGCGAACTGAGAGTGCCCAATTCTAGGATAAGAACTTTTGTACTAACATAGAAATTCCTATATGGAATGACTCGTATACCTGTATTATGACAATATCCAAGGGCAAGCTCCATTGCAAAATAAATCTTATAGCACAATTACTGATTCATATGTCTAACTCACTCCCACAAAATTTTGGATCAAACAAAAAGTAACTATATGTTCACACCGGGAAAAGTGAAATCATAGACGCATATCAAAAGCATTATAGACAAATACCAAATGCTTTTCCTGCCCAAGTCACAGCTGATAATGAGCTTAGTATTACTTGAAATCGATTTACAACCATTCTATACACATTCCCAATGACTGTGAAGAACCAAGCTCTAGAGTACTAATTACCATTTCTAACTCGAGTTAAACCTGAATTAAAGAAGTCAATTCCTCTTTACCTTGAATAATAGTGGCTTGTTATGGTCTCATATACTGTTTTAGCTATTCCATCAATTAAAAAACCTTCCATTCCAGCAATTCTGGTGCTTAAACCAACTACTCCAAGGTGTACCACCCAAATTTATATAACTGTTTGCTACCATTATTGATTGTTGAAAATATAAGAAATTGTTACTCTCGAAAACTAGCTCGTGTCTATTTCCTATCAAAATCGGTAGTGACCTCAATCAGACTGAATTTTCCAACTCATTAAGGGCATCTCGCTATTTCAAGACAATTTCAAAAAAGCCAATAATAGTCTAAAAATAGCTAAAAAGAGTTTGTGTATTACTCACTTTACTTTAAATAGTAAAAAACTGATGATTTTTTTTGGTTAGTAATCTATAAGGCCAATTAACTAACTTAGACCATCAAACTAGCAATTTAAGTACCATCCAAGAACCATCAGTATATATCAATAGTAATCAAGCATGGTCGTATGACCAATCAAAATTACCGTAATTCAACCATCCATGAATCTAAACACTTAGTACAATGCATGCAATGACCTACTAGATAATTTCACTTAGTATACAATGCCTATTCCGATATGCATCAGTTCCATGCGAAGATTTCCCCATGAAAACTACCATAACTTCAAATGCTAATAACTTTGTAATCCAGACACCGTTTTAGGTGTTGTAAAGTGCAGTACAAGGGGAGGACAAGTGATCATGATGACTGCCATGTCACCCAAGCCCGTACTATCCAACGTGCAAACTGTAACGGATAGAAATTCAGTTAGGAGGGCACAGTTCTAGTATGAAGGAAAGCTTGAAAATCATTGTCTGAGCATGCATGGCCTCAAGAAGGCAACATCAACAATCTCTTACAGATTGTTAGGGACTAGTGAAGCTCTGAATCAGTTCTTTGGGTACAGGTTATGTCATAGACAAGTAAAAATCAAATTTTGAAGATAGTTTGAGTCATTTTCAAGCCAAAAATGTTTCACAAGCTACAAGCAACCGAACTAGGGGTACAGAGCTTAAACAATTCTAAAACGACCAGCACACACAAGCAACCAAACTAGGGGTACATCCTAAAACAAGGCTCTGAACCCCCAAAAAAAGCTGAAAAACAATGACAAACACTCTTTTTAAAAAAAAATTCTCATAAGTTCGAGCACCACACGCTTTTAACCTTGCTCCCAAGTCTCAGAATAGCTTCAAACAATCCAAAAACATATGCATGCAGGCTCTACAGCTCTCATTTCGATTCTACCTATCAAAAACTTGAAATTTTGAGCAAAAAACCATGTTTTTTCCCCAAGAATCATCATTTTCTGCACGTTTTGACAGTTCTTAACCTCATGCGACCTCATATAGATCCTCTAGCACTAAAAACGAACTTGGATATCAATTCCTGCACTAGTAAGGAAAAGCAACAATCTCCCACCCAAGAAGGCAGGAAAAGCAAGCAAAAGTTGGATTCAAGGATTCAACAACTCCACCTCCCAATTGTCGTATGCAAGGCATTGTTACCAATGTAAAGCTGACAACCAAGATCCAGCTTACGAAACACTGTGGAGCAGAACCGCCCAACCAAGTACAAGCTCAAAATCAAACCCCAAGACCCCCATGCCATAGTAAATGAATGATGAAGAGAAGAAAATACAGTTAACTTTCTAATAGGATCTAGTGCAGTATGCAAATCTTCACAACGATCACCATAGCTACACACCACTCAAGCTCTCATAGATGGCACAACAAAAGTTAATGTATTACAAAAGAAAATTGTACATATAGGTAACACAAATAGCGTGAAAAGACAAGTGTCCTAAAATTGGCCTACCACCTGCCAAACGGGCCCAATATGGCCAAATTCGAGACATGCCCCCGAGTATCAAACCCCAAGACCCTCACCCCCATGCCATAGTAAATGAATGATGAAGAGAAGAAGATACAGTTAACTTTCTAATAGGATCTAGTGCAATATGCAAATCACCATAGCTACACACCACTCAAGATCTCATAGATGGCACAGCAAAAGTTAATGTATCACAAAAGAAAACTGTACATATAGGTTCACAAATAGAGTGAAAAGAAAGGTGTCCCCCCCCGAGTATAGCAAGTATTGTAGAAACATTGTACAGCTACTTTTCCTACATATGGATGGCTACTTGGCTAATCCAAGTAGAAGTGCCCGACTGATATGACGATGGAGGGTCCCGATCGCTACCAAGTATAGTAAAACTAATCCACTTTATAATATTTACAATATAAATATTTGAAATCTGGCTCAGAAGATTGCTTCAGGATCTTATGATCTCTCAATTCAGTCCAACTATACTCCATTGCAACAATCAGAGCTGTATTGCTCTATCTCTGAACCCACAAACTCACTCTAGAACTAAACACGTCGAAGTTCAATTTCATTTTCTTAGAGAGAAAGTTTTGAACAAGGTTGTCGAATTAAGTTACTGTTCGACATGTTGGCTAATATCTTGACTAAGCCTCTGTAAAGGGAAAAGCATGTTGTATTATGCAGCTTGCTCAATTTCATTCAGGATCCTAGGAGTTAAGCTTAAGGGGGAGTGTTGGAATTAATCTTCACTCCGACTCATAACAACCTGTAGCAATGTCTAGAGTATCCAAAAGATGTTATGCACGATCTTGCTACTCTGTACTTGACTCACATTCAAGCACACCAACAAACCACCAGGTTTGACCCACAAAGTATCATGCACACACAATGCTCACGCAGAGAGTCTATCACACTCTCGACCAACTGACTTGTACCCAATCCGACTTGATCAAAAGTGGACCATATGAGCGACATGGCTCAAACTGAGGAAATCCCACTGCCACCATGAGACTTACATCCTCCATCTACCTCGGCTCATGAGTGCCACCCCAATGAACTCGTCATCCACTCACTGAGCTAAACTGATGTCTCCAATCCTAGTCGCCATCCTGCTATCCAAGCCGATCGCCAAAGCATCACTTGAAACACTCCTGCCCTTCTGGCACTTCGGGCCTCTTCAGGAATAAACCTACACCATTGATCTTGATCCAACGGTCACACCAGCTCGCTATCTTGACCATTGATCTTGTGGACGTCCGATCCAGCGGCTACGCGCCACTTCACGTGCCCATCCGCCAAGTTCTCTCTGAATTCTCCCTAAATTCTTACTTCGACCTTGCCAATTGCTTCCCTGAAGATCAGATCGAAGGAACTTTGCTGATTCCTACCATCCGGACTGTCGATACACCCTGTATGGAGTCCTCTCTCCTAAGACACTTTTCGTGCTAGCTTTCCTGATGAACAATGGCGACAATGGCTCCATCGGATCATGCATACCTGCAACACCTAATGCAAGTTAACTTTCTGATAGGATCTAGTGCCAAAAAAGAAGATGTGGGTATATGTTTGCGACTAAGCGGAGAGGATGAATATATTGGGAGATGTAAAGAAAGTAGCTTTCGGTGAAAACGGATTTTTGGAGATGATGAAAGAAAAGTGTGTATGATTAAAAGGTGATACTCAATAGTGTAACGGAAGCATGTTGAATGCTTGTGTGACACTACCCCTCAGCATGCAAAATGTTTCAAATGTGTTGTTCTCCACCACAACAATCACCATAGCTACACGCCACTCAAGCTCTCATAGATGGCACAGCAAAAGTTAAAAGTATTACAAAGGAAAAACTATACATATAGGTAACTCACAAACTAAATGAAAAGGCCTGTGTCCTAAAGCCTCCCACCTGCCAAACTAAGGTCCAATATGGCCAAATTCGACCAACAAACTCGAGACATGCCCCCGAGTATAGCAAGTATTGTAGAAACATTGTACAACTAATTTTCCTACGTATGGCTACCCGGCTAATCGAAGTAGCCAATTACAGGACAAGTGCCCGACTAATATGACGATACCGGGTCACGTCTCGACCACTACCAAGTATAGTAAATCCAATCAACTATATAATATTTACAATATCACATTTGAAGCTTATACAATATGAATCAGATTGACTCTGATTTCTAAAAGTTGTCAAACTGGGAGTGTAGATGGTAGAGTCCCTATACCAATATATAGCCTCCAGGTATCTCTGCATGATGCCATGCATGCCCAAGGTCCTAACTATCACACACCATGTATTGCTCCAGATGTCACTATGTGAGTGCCTGGGTCCTCCCAAGGTTACTAGTCATGAAACAGCCTTGAATTGGGATTTATTCTAGACGTAACTAATACTCAAACACTGGAGAACCAAATATCCACATCAAGGATTATTCCAAATCCTCAGTACAGGATGTGGACGTAACGTAATCCTCTTGATCTAATCTCAAAAGTATATATTGTTATCTACACATGTTCTTCACAAACTTGCAATCCAAATGTTGGAGACATAATCTTAGCCAAAAGAGAATACAAATCTTAACACGGAAGAAAGAGAGAAAAAGCAAGCAAGCTAGCTACAAAAGAATCTACTCCTCCTGGCATTTAAGTTCCCCCAGAAAGTTGATGAAAAATCGTACCTTAGCTCCTCTTGGTCATATAGGAGAGTGAGAGATGAATGTTGGGAACCATTATGAGATTGAGGATGCCTAGGCCCCTCCCAAGGAGATGCATCCTTCTTCATAACTTTGAATGGATGTTTTATTTTGAGTAATAACCATACATGAGTCCTTTTCAGCCCTTCTAGCTAAAGATGGCATAATTGTTGCCATTCTAATATGCCTTCAACATTGACTATCTTATGATCAACTACCCTTTCTGGAGGTAAACCATAAAATAGTTTTTAGAAACTACATCTTTGGGTCCTTCAATTAAAGTTTCCTACATTATATTGCTCATGGCTTACAATTTTCAAATTATGGTTTTTAACAAGCATTACATCATACTTAATAGGATCAAAATCACAAGATAGAATGACAAAATTTAGCTCATAGTCAACACATATATGTACCAATACCTCTAGTTCGATATCAAAGCCAAAGAATACCATCACACTATTTTCATGAATGAATATAGAACAAAGAATTCGTGGGAAGTAATTACGCTAATATATAAGCCATGGTGGACAAGACCCATTAAGTCTCTACAATATAGAATGCGATTTGTAAAGACCATGAATGTTGCTTAAATGCATCACTGTGTATAACAATTAGAAAAACTATGGTGTCATAAAGGAACAAAGAATATGCTCAAAGGAATTTACAATCAAGCATAAATTAACAACACTATCCAAAGAATGCCATAAGAAAATGGCACGTACAAATAGAGACACGCATGGTAGAGTGATATCCCAAGCATAGTATGTGGTAATAGAACTGGCACTGAATTGAGCACACATGATCAGGACTTAGGCTCATGTTGCCATTACTATAAGAGCTTTGAAACTGATTGTTGTATTAGAGGCTCTGACATTGTTAATATAGTTGTTGGACTCGAGAGTGACTTTGCCTTGTATAAAGTGACAATAACCGCAACACACGTTTTGGCAAGGTTTCTACCTGAAATGAGTTGGTAATCATCTTGAGATTTGAAATCAAGGATTGTATATTGTCAACCATTGTGTATGACAATGATAAGTTGTGCTAATCTCAAAATGTTGTCTCCTAAAGAAGCAAACTGTTATGCACCAAAATTGATATCGTACCAATCATACACAAAACTAGAATAGGACAAAACAAGATGAAATTCTTGCACTTCATTGATATGTTCCAAACAATGTTGCAGCGGATCGCAATCCGCTGCAAAATCGTTCCATACAGCGATTCACAACCCGGATCACAATTTTTTTTTTCTGGAAAAAGACTAATGGCCAAAAAAAAAAAACTTGATAGTTTAGTTAGTAAATGAACTCGGAAATCATCAATAATGCATCAGAAGAACAATGTATCGATAAACTGGGAAAGAGGCAAAAAAAAATTTGCATAGAGGCTAGAGCCCTATTGATCTGGTTAATTATAGATAGAGATACTGTTGGCACAGTATAATGCACTCATATTTTGTTAAGCACGTTGAGTAGACTCACGTTTTTGTCACAAGCTCTGAGATGGGTGCTTATGCTTCATAATTGTTGTCGGTTTGATGTCATTCAATACGGTTCCATGTGATTTCATTTCACATGATATAGAAATAGAGATGTCAATAAAGAATCACTTAATGGCCCAAAATTGGACCGCACTCCTCGTGGAACTCCGAGCAAACTAGGTAAGTAAATTGCTCTTGAAAACACCTTTAATCTGATACCCATATTGGCACCCAAAAACAAAACAAAAAACAAAAAAATTTGTGTTCCGGGAAACCCTAATGGGATTTCCCAGAATTCATTCCAGATCACGTTCCGGAACGGAACGTGCAACATTGGTTTCAAAGTACATCACAACAACATAGAGGAAAGTTCGTTGCTAGTCTTCAACCAACCATGAATTCAATAGGAATGACTCTCCACTCGCATGTCAAAACCCTCAACACCCCTAAATCCTAATAATACCAAGTTAACATATTGCACACATGCAATTCAGCCACTTGGCAGTACCCTGACACAAAGGCAAGAAAGAAGTTGCTAGAACCACTAGATATGTCCCTCATGTATTGGACTGATTGTCCCTTTGTTTGTCCTACTTTCAGGTCATTCCATCAAACTCTTTTTGACTGACTAATTATAAGCACGTCAATTCAAACTAGTAATAATTCACAATCTTGTCTACACAAGATGGTGACCGAGCCATCTTCTGCTGTTGGGCACGCTGAGCTGATAGAGTTGATAATGTTTGGACAAAGTGGTCTTTGCTACCACGCTAGCATCTTAATTGTAGAATATCAACAGCTTAATTCATTCTGCTGGCTAACAGAGCAACGATCCAGTAGCAGAATATACAAATAGCTTGTTGACATACTAGTAACAGACAATTAAGCAGCCTGAGACTAAGCCAATGCAATATTGAACGTAGAGTGGCATGATGAGGCTGCCAGGATCATGCAGAAGTGATAAGCTCCAAAACAGAAGCTTCTACAATGCTAGGATGACATAATGGAGCTGAAAATGATCATGCCACCATGATAAGAGAAATTGCTATTCTTGATGTTGGAACTACCAGCTTGATGAAGCAGCAGACAAAAAATGAAGCTTCCACAAACTACTCTTCTCTGCTGCAATGGAGATATGGACCAAGAAAAAAAAACAAACTACTCTCCCCAGCCCAAGAAAGTGCTCAAAAAGTTACGAACTCACTATCACATAAAGCATCTCATACAACGTGTAGACAGCAACCTGAAGGATCATATAATAATCGACAACTACAATCATTCTATGAATTCACATAGCATGTTGTGAGATAGTTTTGTGTATGTTTTCAGAAGCCATGAAAGAGGATGTTTGGGAGTGGGTTGGTAGAGGCATATAGATGCCGGTCACAGCTTATTCTTCGCCTGAAACTGTTCATCTGATTACATAATATGAACTGCAATTCGGTAAGACATAACGACAGGCTCGCATAACAGCATGCCAAACGCATGAGTTGAGCATGTAATAAACATAAATTTATTCCATAAGCGGACTACATGATAAGCTCTCAGGTTCTCCTAGATAATCACATGTCCTAGCTTTTCTCTTTCCAGGTTATTACTCTGACGGCTTGAAGCACAGTGACTGGATATCAACATTTTCCACTCGAAAAATCTGTGCTTCTTTGAGATGGGGTTGCAAACCAATGAAAGCATGCATTACCATGTCAAAACTCTCACATTGATCCATGACATAAAAGAATCATGAAGATGCATGAGAGAAACCAGAAAGCAATTTTTATACACATAAAATAGGCTTAAAGAAGACACAGCCATGGCAGTAGTATTGAGCTCCAATCAGTCAGTTTGCAAAACCTTCACATTTTGTGCTCCTTAGACAAATGAAGAGACATAGCAAAGCAGGTGAAAGTCTTATTTGTATAGAGAAGGATTCTGATATAGAAGAAATGCATTCACTCAAAAGAAATGTACATATGTATCAAAGACGAGCCAAAACTCCAATACATGTGCAGGACCAGATATAGCAATATTATGCACCCGACCTTGAAGTCAGACTACACGCTTTTTCAGGAGTCATATACAAAAGGTCAAACTCGCCCTTTTGAGCTCTTAAATGAACAGTGGTATCTGTTTGTGCACTGCCCAAAAATTCTACACGAATGCCGTGCTGCTTCAACGCAATCACCTGCAAGGACCAACCCATCTCAGATGTTTCTTTGATCAAAATGCACATGCAAAGTCACAATAGCATCAGAAGATTGACTCCATTTTAGTACCTGATCCTGCATAAGACTGATGAGTGGACTTATTACAACTCCCATCTTTTTGCTGACTAATGGTGGCAACTGGTAGCTGTAGAGAACACAAACAGCGAATAGTATGTCAAACTCATAAGTATTGACACATAGTAAATGTATTTATGTTGCACATTACAATGTGATAGAAATGGTTCTAAGGCAAAACGTCCATATTCAATAATGCAAAAAGAAGAAAGGTCCTGGCCATTTGTTTATTAACTAGAAGTGATCTGGAGGGTGCTTTTCAGAACAGCATTTATGCTGTATGCAAACTGCCATGTAGAGAAGATAGCACTTAGCTCTAGAAAAGGTGGATCTTACCAGCAAACAAAGGTTGGTGCTCAGTGAACAACCTGATGATTTTAAGCTTAACTTTCGAACAAAAATGTGGAGGTAACTACATCACAAGCTGCAACTTATATAACACTTCTAACTTTCCACAAAGTCTCAACTTCAGGGCTCACCATATTGACTTGCCACTTCCAGTGGCCATGATAACTAAGCAATCTTTTTTCTTCAAAACCTGCTCAATAATTTCCTTCTGGAATGGGCGAAAGGAGCTGTATCCAAAAAACTCCTACATGTATGACACAAAAGAAAACCCACTTTAATACAGCCTCTTATGTTACATAAATATGCATAATTTACCACAATAGTACCAGAGTTAGAGTGTCATTCGTGATCGTCTTGCATAATGTCACGAATAGCACCATATTGAAATTTGGAAAGGAATATTAAAGCATCCAATCAGGAGTTTAACCAACTTTCCTTTATGGCAAAAGTATCATCTGCCTGCTAGAGATTTTTGTGGCAGCATGACTAGTTACCACCAAACAAGTAAGAATCCTTTCTCAACTAGCAGAGTTTCTTGACTGATTTTCCTCATAGAACAGGCAAAAAAAGGAGTAACCCAAATGTCTTACTTCAGTTCTAATATTAACAATGGGGTTGGTCTGAAAGTTATAATCAATGAAACATCTTTTAGAACGTTTCAGAGTTCGAACTCTATTGAAAACCATCATATCTCAAAGGGGCCACAACCTTCAGCTATACATCGAAAGAATGGAACCAGAATTTCCTTTCACCTGAAGCTTACTAATCCGATTTCTGACAGAAAGAAACCTTAGTAGCTTCTTTTCAAGAAGGCACACCTAGTATCATTACTCTTACAGCTCTCATGCAATTATAAGAACTAGTCTTCAAGTTTCAGCTCTCATGGCATGAAAAAATCAGTTATCTAGCAAGAACGCTATAACAAAACATGCAATCCAGTTGAACTTTTGGGTAATCCGGAAAACATGATCCTTTTCTAGTCTACAAAAACCACAAGAAAAGATCAGAATTTCATCACCAATCAATTAGGCATGAAAAGCCAAATCAATCAAGCCAAAGTCAAGTTTTTAGACCACACCTCGATCTCCAAATTGATTCCAGAAACTGCCAATACCAAGCAGAAGTGATAAATTTTCCTGACTCGTTCTTGTGGAATTGCTTCTCTTCAATTTGGCATGGGCTCTGATACCAGTAAAACGATCCTCTTATCACGTGGTTCAGAATTGTATGAATTATGAATCATATTCCAGATTGTAATCATTGTTACTAACAAATCACAAATAAGCACTTGATCGTAGGGGAGAAGACGGAGGTCCTTGGAAATATGGACAAGTCTTTATATTTCTTGTTTTCTGAGACCTGATGGTGATTGGGGGTATGCGATCTTGGAGGATTCTAGAGTTGTACATATTAGCAAACAATTAAATAGTTCACTCATTGGAGAGGACCGTATAAAATCTTAATCTTTGGTTTACTAACTAGAACTCCAAAAGGAATCCAAGAGCCTCCCGCTTTTCATGTAATATGACTCGAGAATAGTCCACATGGAAAGGATGATCTTGATTCTAACATTAGTTGGACCTATCGAGAATAATCATTAAGTAGGACCATTTTTAACTCAAAAAGATATTTGATTCACAAACTAAAATGAAAAGTAATCACATAGTTGCATGGGTATCTGGTTTGAAAAGGGTCATACGTAAGATGATGATTCTTGGAAAACCTTAGGACGGACTTCCCTAACTTTAAGTTCTGAGGACAGAATTTTTAAGGGGGGAAGAATGTCATGGCCCAATGGTTTGGAACCTTAGGGGGTACCCTGGACATAGGGAATTGGACCTAACTTTGGTAATAGCCGAATAGGATCATGTGGGCTGATGACCACATGCATGCGGTACTAGCATGTGTATTGCATGCATGCCTTGGGTGTGGATGTGCATATACTATGCTTTCGCATGGGAACTAGCTATTACGGGTAAAGGGCCTTCCCACATGCAGTAGACATGCATGGGAGGTTGGCATGACTAGTTAGATTGCTTCCATGTGGATTCCGTGCATGGACAGGTTGGGTGATCTCTCTACTCTATATAAACGCCCCACCAGTGTCTATGGGATTATTGAGAGTCCGACAGTCGTATGCTGTCGGATTGGGAAACACTTCTAGTGATCAATTTTGCCTATCTCCCCGTTGCTCGAGGGCTAGATCAGTATTGATCTAGGATTGGTTGGTTAGTTTGGTCTACTACCGATCTCTTCCCATTCCTTTGGTGTATGCTGGAGGGTGTCTTAGCTTACATAGTCAAGACTATCACTTGGCTTGGTTCTCTCAGGCCTCTCGCCTTCTTTACACACTTGGCATCTCTAGCACTGCCCTTCCATTGGGTACCCATGATCTCCAGGAAGCCAAAGGGTCTGGCCGACGTGTGATTTATCGGGATGGACAGGTTCGTTAGCTTGACAACGTAACCCGGGTATGGGAGCATCCCGAGGCCCCGTCCACACCATCTGCCTATTGGGGTTTGGAATTGTAATGGTAGAGACTCTTCATCTATTGTTGGCAACCTTATAGATTTCATCATAGGAAGATATATTCTGTTCTTTATGGAGACACATGAGAGCCAGATCAGAGGCCTACCTACATTTTTAGGTTACCGGTGGGATTCAATATACAGGACAGAGTCGAGATCCACGAGTGGTAGAGGTTCAGGTGGGGTCGCATGTTTATATAGAGAGTGGATCATGGAGTTCATCAGACATGATGAGTATGCACGGTATACTTGGGTCCATCTCATAGGACATGATATCGGATTGGCCAAGGATCTCTTCATTGATGCGTGCTACTTCCCTCCAGAGCCCTCTTCTTATGTAGAGGGCATTGGTTCTCCATTCACTAATCTCTCCACAAACATTGTCAGATTCTCAGATCGAGGTTATGTTCTTATTGGTGATTTTAACGCCAGGACAGCTGTGCGGCAGGTATGCTGACCAGCTACGCATACAAGCCATTGATTGTGTGGGAGTTACCAGGACTTCAGCCAACGCACTGGGACCTATCACTGGTTACGGTGAGTATTTGTTGCAGCTAGGAGAAGCTCACGAGCTAGCCATTTATAATGGCCTAGCCTGTTGGCTTGATTCGAGTAGCTACACATGCCACCCTCATAGTGGCAGGCATAGTGTCGTTGACTATCTCATGTGGTCACCATCCTTCATTCCACTGATATCAAACTTCGAGATCATTCCCACTACTCTCTCTGATCACTCTTTTTTATCCTTCCACTTGGGCTCTGTCCCAACTTTACGATCTCCACCTCGTCCCTTCATTGACCGTGCTCCCAAATATACCTTCGCTCCCCCTACATTGTGACTTACCAGGAAATCCTTGTTTCTCTACTCCATCACTTCCCGCATGATAGCTCATTGGAGTCACAGGCCCATTTCCTTACCACCTCACTTCACACTGCTACTTCAACATCCTTTCCTTCCATGCCCCACCGATGCACATTCACACCAGCTTGTCCTGCTCGGCCTTTGTGGTTTGATGAGGATTGTCATTCCTTACATCTTTATGTTACACACGCACGCATACATGAGCCACTCATTCTACATACCGTTCGTCGATCTCTCCATCATCGTACACTTCGCCGTAAAAAGTGCGCCTATGAGGAACAAAAAGGGAAAAGCCTTGTCGATTCCCTATTTAGTTCCTCTACAGGCAACTTATGGCCCCTCGTGCTCCACCCCCTCTTATTGACAGTCTACGCATCTGGTCCACGTACGCTACCTCACTATACACCATACCCACTGACTCGTCCATTTCCGTCTCCCCCCGCCCATGTGGTCATAGAGGCCAATAAGAGAATGAAGACTCGTCGTACTAGAGACATAGAAGACCTTGAGTCAGAATTGTTGATCCATGTTGTAGAATCATGTTGTCATCTCTGGTTTCCCCCAATCCTGGTGTACTAATATCATCCATGCCATCCCCAAATATGGTGACCCCATGAATCTTGATAACTACCGTACTATCATGATTGGACATGCCATCGCGAAACTTTATGGCACTATCCTTCAGTCAGCGATTAGTTCTAAGGCTGAAACCATGAGACCACAAGCGTTGGACCAAGTTGGCTTCCGTGCTCACCGTTCTACCACATATCATGTCTTCACTCCTCGAGCTATCATTGACGAAGCCAGACATAGGAGACAGAGGGTTTACTGTTGCTTTGTTGACTTCAGGAAAGCCTTTGATTCTATTTCACATTTTTTTCTCACCCAACGACTACGTGATCTTGGTTTCTCCACTAACACAGTTCTAGCAGTGATGGCAATTTATGCAATGTTGTGTCGAATCGTGGTTTGATGAAAGAACGTGATTCGAATGTCCGGTTCGAACCGTTTTTTTTTTGTTCGAACCATTTTTTTTTTAAACTCGTCCTAAGAGAGTTCCACGCGCGCGCGAGAGAGAGAGAGAATAGAATAGAAAAGAATATATTAATGTCTGTAGAGTGCCCTTGGGCACATAAGACAAAGAAAAAGTACATCAGAAAGGAGTAGTGTCCATGTCGGACTTATTTCTATCAGCTAAAACCAAAAACAGAGATAAACTGGAAATAAAAACCAAAGCTTAACCTCCAGCTATGGTGAGGGTACAAAAGCAGTAGCTTAACCACCAGCTACGCGGAGGAATAAAACTCACTAACTGAGAGAGAAAAACTGTGTGATCTGGTGTGATCTAGTGGCCTCTGGTGACGAACTCTGGAATGGACCAGAGAAGAGAACACCCAGGTATGTGTAAGACGCCACTATCTCTAGAAGTTGTCCATCAAAATAAAACATAGAGTCTCTCATATGCTGCCTGTTGGTGTGAAACACCATAACCTTAGTCTTACCAATGTTCACCAACAGCCCCCATATCCGACAGAAAGTATACAAGGCATCCAGATGTCGCTGAAGTCCTGCAGCTGAACTAGAGAGTAGAACCACATCATCTGCATAAAGAAGGATAGGGATAATAAGATCTGCTAGAGGACAGCCATCTCCACCTTCTTCCCAAATGATCCGCTCAAGGTCGTCAATGTATAGAGCAAATAGGGTGGGTGATAAGGGGCACCCCTGCTTTACTCCGACCGTACTATGAGTATATGAAGACCATCCATCTCCATCACGGAATCGGGCCAAAACTCTCTCGTATAATGTGATGATAACAGCAATGACTTCCTGTGAGAAACCAAGGGATGCCAAGCGCTGGAGCAGCAAGTGTCTCGAAACCGAATCAAATGCTTTGCGGAAGTCCACAAAGCAGCAATAGACTCTCTGTTTCCTGAACTTCGCCGCCTCAATAATACACCTCAGTAAGCATATCTGGCCTGCTGTGGAATAGCCTGCTCTAAAACCTGCCTATCCCATAGCATATAACTCCTCTGTCTCCGCATGAGAGCTAATGATAGACTGCATAACCGAACCATAGAGCTTAGCCATAGTGTGACTGATCATAATAGTACGATAGTTGTCTACATTCAAAGGATCAGCAGCCTTAAGTATAGGGTGCAACAAGTTAGTACACCAAGGTGTGGGAAGGCCAAAAATAACAGATTGGTTAAAAACGTAGGAGATGTATGGAGCAACAATATGGGCGATAGGTTTTAGAAAGTCCATACTTAGAGAGTCAACATCAATGGCTTTATGGTTTTGACCATTTCTTATGGCATATTCAATCATGGACGGAGTGAAAAGGGTGAATTCTGAAGGTCGTGGTGAGAGAGAGATGGAAGGAGAGTCAACTGTATAAAGTTTTGCAGCATAGTCAATCCAAGATTCAATGGCAATAGGAGCTATATTACATGAGTTTTTAGAAAACATCTTACAGAGAGAGAGAGAGAGAGAGAGAGAGAGATAGAGAGATAGAGAGAGAGAGAGAGAGAAAGAAAGAAAGAAAGCTTTATCCTTCTCTTCCCCATTAAATGTAGGAGGTTTTAAATCTTTAAAAACACTGGGGTGAGACCGTAAAGTCTCACCCGAAACTGATGGAAATGGAAAAGGGGATAACTGAGAAGTGGAGGGAAGGCTTCCTTTCGCGGAACTCAAAATCAAGCTTTTGAGTTCAGCGAACGAGTCGACACTGGACTTGAAATTGGCTAATGCCAACTTCAGTTCATCCACTTCTGTTACCAATTGGAGAAACTGCTCCTTGGTAACCAGTTCGTCGAGTTCTTCGGCGAACTATTCCTGTTCTTCCACTTCCATGGGTTCCTTCCCTTTTCTGTAAGCCAAGGCTTCTGTTTCAAGTTCGTCGAAGCCTCTCTCCGGGGGTTGATCAGGTCCCTCATCTTCGGAACCGAAAGAGAGCTACCTTAACCTCTGAAGGAAAAAAAAGTCTAAAAGACTAATTTACAACTGTACAAGGGAAAGGAAAGATGACTTAGCTGTTTCTGAGGACTGTACTTCCAAAGAAAGAATGAAGAGGAACCCTCTCAGCTCTTTTACCCAAGATTTCAGACCTGCTGTCCCGGAAAATGCCAGTTTGAAGCTTCAAAACGGTGCCAAATTTCCCGGTTCTTCAGTTGAGTAGCTGACTGATCTGATTTCAGGTGTGGGGCTCCAACAAACCGAGTTAAAACCGGAAATTTACAAAAAGAAATCCAGAATTTTTTGTGTCTCTGCCCTCGCTGGCTAGACAGCAACCTGTTTGGCCTAATTTTCTGAAATTCAAGGCCCAAAACTTGCTTGAATCTCTGATCTGACTTCAAGTAGTAGGTCGCTGGTCTGTAGCAATCTAGTTTGAAGCTTCAAACTACTGAAAAATCTTAGAAATCAAGGATGAAAATCCAATTTTTCAACTCCCTGTCCAGCGCTGACCCTGCCACTCTATTTTTTATTAGACTTGCTCTAATCTACTCAGAACTTGCTACAATTTTCAGATGTGAGGGCTAGCTCTACAGCGATGGATCTGCCCATCTTTTTCCCTTGAATTTCCACTCAGATGATTCAAAATTCCACTGAAATTGCCTTGTCAGATAGCTGTCTCTACAGCGATGGATCTGTCTCAGAAATCTAATTCATATTCCAACTGAAAGGAAGATGATTTAACGGAGATTTTCACAGTGGAAAGCTACTCCTCCAGCGCTGGATCTGTCTCTCCTATTTACCAAAGTTTTAAGAGATTCCGAGCACTCTCTCTACTTTCTCCCTGCTGCTCCTTAACTCCCAAAGATGGAGATGGCTCTGATACCAGTGTAATAGTTCCTAACACCCCAGTAGGGCAAACACTAACTGATCCACCCAACCTTGCCTACTCCCTGATATAGAGTAAGCCCCTCCTGGCCCAGTGTGAGGACTAGTAGCATGCTACTGCCAAGTGTCGGCCACGTGGCACTGACGTGGCCGACTGCACGTCGGGACCCAATTGGGGGCCCTATCCTGCTGACAGGGTCCCTAGGCTGTGTTAGGCCCGCCATGGCTATGGACCTTGTTGGCGCCAACAGAGGGGGGCGCAGCTGCAGCATGGGTGGGTGTAGGGGTGGGGTTGCAGCTATGGAGGTGGAAGTAGGGGAGGCAGAAGCAGGGGGAGCTGCAATGATGGAGGCGGAGGCAAGGGAGGTGGCAGAAGGGAGAGCTGCAGCGATGGAGGTGGAGGCAGGGGAGGCGGCAGCAGGGGGAGCTGCAGCGATGAAGGTGGAGGCAGGGGAGGTGGCAGCAGAGGTGGCTGCAGCGGGTGGGGAGGTGGAGGTAGGAGAGCGAGGGGGTGGGGGGTCCTGCGAGTAGCAGCCCATGTAGGAAGTGGCGCCATGGAGAGCGATGGAGCGCGCGCGCGCGCGAGAGAGAGAGAGAGAGAGAGAGAGAGAGAGAGAGAGAGAGAGAGAGAGAGAGAGAGAGAGAGGATCAGGTACGGATCAGGGCGGACGGACAGGGCCAGGACAGGTATGGATCAGGGCCAGGACAGGAGCGGATCAGAGCGCGCCATCATTGGAGCGCATCAGAATCAGAGCGTGACAGGAGCGCATCGGGATCAGAGCGTGGCAGGAGCGTGGCAGCTTCGGGATCAGAGAGAGAGAGAGAGAGAGTAGAGTTGGGTGTGACCATGTGTGTGTGTGTTTGTGTTTTTGAGTCTTGACTATGTGTGTGTGTGTGTGTGTGTGTGTGTGTGTTTGTGTTTTTGAGTCTTGACTATGTGTGTGTGTGTATGTTTGATAATGTGTGTGTGTGTGTGTAAATAAATTCTAAGTTAGAAGAGTGTTTGAGAGAGAGGGAGGTAGACTTAGGGGAGGGTGTGTGTGTGTGTGTGTAGGGTGAGTTAGCCTTTAGCTGTGTGTGAGTGGAAAAATAGAATTTAGGATTGTTAAGTTAGACCTTAGAACTTAAATGTTTATTGAGATACAAATTACTAATTAGAATCTAGATCATATTGTTTTGAGAGACTAGAATCTAGATACCATGCCGAGAGAGAAGGATCCCTTGCAAGATCATGTGACAGTTGCTTCTAGGAAGGACTACACAAGTGGCCCCACTAGAATAAAGGCACACCTATTGCGTCTACATGGTTATGAGATCGCAGGTTGTGCGCAAGCACCTGAGTCATTCATGATACCTGCAGTTGTAGCTGCTCCATCTACGGCTACCTTGGAGGCTCATCCTTCGCCCACAGGTTAGTGATCGTAATTAGTGATTCGGAATTCCGAAGCTGTTAATAGTTATAAATCCTGATTTATTGACAGTTGTAAGTTGTTGCTAGATGCTAAATAGAAAATATTTGCATTGATGATTGTGCTGTAAATTATTATTCATTGCAAATCGTATGTACAGGTTAGACTCAGAGTCAGAGTGATGCGGTGGCACCGTTGTCATAAGGCTCTTCTCATGCTTAGAGCCGTATTGGTACACATCTTAGGGGCAGAGGTGTGTATGTGGCATCCTTCCAGAAAAGTAACAAGGAGATAGCAAATGTATCTGTTAGGAGATGTTTTTACATGTGCAACCTCCCCTTTCACTTGGTTGCAACCCCTTGGAGGGAGATGATGAGACATGTATCTAGGATTGGTTCAGAGTGGGAGGGACCATCCATGCAGTAGTTGAGGACGACTCAGTTGGTTGCCAAGCGAGACTCCATGGATAGGGAGCGAGAGCCTATTAGGAGATCATGGACCATGTAAATCCTGATTCCTAAACCCTACTTTACTGTAATTACTAACATGTAATGTCATTTATGTTCTAACTTGAAATTCCAAGTTTGAAGTGGCAAGTGCCAAGTTCTAACTTCTAAATCTTAACTTTTATGTTTTAAGAATGATTGAAATAGTTATACTTATTGACCAATTACATAAATTGTTAATGCAATTGACAATTGCCATCTGAAATTTGAATTTTGTGGGCAATGGGATCTTTTGAACTAGGTATGGGTGCTCCATCATATCAGATAGTTGGACTGATACCAGGAAGCGCCATATTGTAAATATATTGGTTTCTTGCTTGGGCACGATGTTCTTGAGATCCATCGTCACCTGCGGGCTTAGTCTTGGATGCCCAGACATTGTTTGGATATATTGACGAGGCCATTGCGGAGGTCGGCAAAGAAAATGTTGTGCAGGTATTGATTCTTGACTTTCAGTTGAGTAGTGAGAAATAAAAAAGAGTGAAAACTTTTTACTTAATATTTATTATTTACTACTTGTTCAATGTTGATTCTTGGATCATGGATGATGGATGTCCAATGTTGCTTTGTTGTGCTTTGCAGGTCATCACCGACAATGCGGCAAATTGTGTTGCCATGGTTGCAGAGGTACTAGACATAGGCCGGTTCTTGGTGAGGTTTGTCACCAAGAGACCGAGGGTCCTGAGCATGTTCAGGGAATATTTTAGCCTTGAGATTTTAAGGCCTGCCCCCAGCAGGTCTACTTTTCTATTCATCAAATTTGATTCATCACTTAGATTCTTAGAAGTTAGTACATAGCTTACTAGTAACTACTAACTACTTTCAAGTTTCAACTTTGTTATCCAATAATTGATTTGTTGAAGCCGATACAATTTGCAATCATGATTTGTTCCAGGTTTGGCTTTATTTTCATTATTCTGGAGCGCCTCTTGAAGGTGCATGACAGCTTGAGAAAGATGGTGGTCTTACACCATTGGCGTGAGTGGAGGCCCTCACGAGAGCCTAAGGCTCAACGATTTGAGAGGATTGTGCTAGCATCTCCTTTTTGGGATGATGCACGGGCCATTATCACAGGGTTGCAGCCTCTTTACAATGTCTTGCGAATAGAGAGGGCTGCACTTTGGGCCTTCTCTATGAGTTCATGGACAGGCTGGGAGAGCAAATTCGCACCTGCACTACCTTCAATGCAGAGAGGTTTGTAATTTGAACTTTCAAAGTTCAGAGTCAGTAGTGCTGATATTCATTGATGAGAACTATTTAGTATTATGCATTATCTCTTATCGTGATTGATGAGTGTTTATGTAAAATGTATCATGTGACATGTATGATGTATGATTTTCAAATTTATAGGGTTGAAGAAATAAGCGAAAAGTGGCAAGCCAGGTGGGAGTGGTTCCATCAACCTCTACACGCTATGGCTTGCATTCTTCATTCTCTATGGAGGAATGAAGATCAATTCCATGATGCAGAGCCCCAACAGGGATGGCGACTGTCTATCTTGATCCTGTCATACAGGATTCACTCAGGGATGATCTGAATGTCTTTAGGTATAAGTCATGACAATTCTATAACATTTGTTATTTTCAAGTTCTTAGTCTTTCTTGAATCCCAATGAAGTGAGTGCTCACATTGTCACACTCGACATTGCATAAGACCCACTCATGAATGATCTTCAATGTGTGCACTGTGAAGGCGTGAGGCTCTTGAGTTTGGGTGTCCAGGAGCGCGGCTCAGAGAAAGACAATTGCGCCCTGTTTCATGGTGGGACAAGCATGGGGTTGATGTTCCTCGATTGCAGGAGCTCGTCGTACGCATTCTCTCATAGGATTGCATAGCGTTGCATGTGAGGAATTGGAGTTTGTTCTCTCTTATTCATACGAAGAGGAGGAACAGGCTCAGTGTTGCACAATTAGACAGGTTGGTGTATGTGCACACCAATCTGCGGCTTCTGAAGAAGCTGAAGGGGACGAGGGAGCCTATACAGGTAAATTGTAATTTGATAGTTGCAATTGTGTTTGAACATTGAAATTTGAAGTTTAAACTTTCAACTTTGAAGTTTGAACTATATTTGAATAACTTAATAGTAAATACTAAATACTAAATACTTTAGAAAATTGAAAAGTCAAACTCTAATATGAAGTTTTAGTGACATTCTACATCTGTTGTTCTGCATACTACAGGTAAATCTAGATGAAATTGATGTGATGAAGGTTCTAGACCTACCACCAAGGTCACGGAGGACGTGTGGTTTCAGGGCACGCTACGCTACATCATCACACTCTGGTCCATTATTGAGCAAGCTAGGCACAAGGAGGAGAGAGTATATTGCCACTTTGTGGAATTTAGGAAAACATTCAACTCAATTCCATACTTAGGCTTTTCTATAGACACAATATTGGCAATGATGGCACTTTATGAGAGAGTATGGGGTTAGTTCTTAATTTTTTGAAAAGAGGTTTTTCCATGTACTCTACTCGAAATTTAAGTGTTTGATCAACCCAACCTTTAATGCAATTATCGCAAAAAATCTACCTTGCAGTATATGTGCCCCTAAAATTCCTTCCCCTTCAAGGGATAAAGCTAATGCAAATATTTCCTTAAACTTTTACTTTTATCACCACCAAGCTTATACCATTATTTCCTTAAATGGATGATGGAGTTTTAAGCCCAACACTGTTGGATTTTTCCAAGTTTTGCCAAATTTGCATCACCAACCTTATCAAAATTTTCAAATTGCAACTCTAAACATGTGGTTAACGTATACTGGAACCAGCACTGGTGAGCCCAATTCCACCTAGGAACCTCAGCCCAGAAGGGTGAGCAGGGTTTTGGGCAAAACTAGCAATGTAAGGCCAGTTCCAGATCATGATAGCAATTTTACTTTTTTCATAGCTTTTAGCTTACAAGTTAGCGATTTTCAGTAGGTGCTAACTGAAGCTAACGGAGAATTGTGCTGCCCCACTTACAGTTAACTCACACTAACTGATTCAGTTAGCACTAACTTGAACTAGAATATTTTGTGCTCTTGCCTAGTTGCCTTAAGCTAACGTGTGCTTCAGTTTATGATGACTCCAACTGCCAACGACCTCCCAAATGGACAGCCAACAGCCCACAGTCCACTTCACCCTTCTACCAGCAAACTTTCCCTCCTCTCTTCTCCTCCATCACTGCTTCAACAAACCTTTGACTATTGCAATTCAGGGCATTCCTTAACAGATGTACTAATGGGTTTGACGTGGGGCAAAACCTCAATTACAGCAAACATAACTGAGGTAGATAACTGTAGGTGGTGTAGCAAGCATGCTAGTGAGTTAAACTGGCACAAGTTAGCATAACAGAACTGGTGGTTAGCTAACTTACACTTGTAAGTGGGGCAGGCCCATTAGCAATGTTTTGATGTTAACATCAGCAAGTGGAACTGTCATGGTCGATGACACGATTAAGCTGGTTATGTCCGTAACTGTCATGGTGATAAGGTGTCTACAATTTATAGGAAAACCGTAATGAATGTGGAGAAATTTTTTAAATCTACAATGTAAAAATGCGAAGATTGCTGCTACATCAAGTACTCGGGTATAAAATATATCGTCCTGCCGTGGGTTAATTTATCACAAGGGCAAATCGTTAAGCTTAATTTGCCACTCACTTCAAGCTTTTTCAACTAGCAAATTCTAGTTTTAGTACATTTTGTGTTGCTTTCATGGGATTCAAAATAACAAAGCTGCTGTGCGGAGGCAGATGGGTCACAGACAGGCAACACGGACTGATCACAATGCCGAGCAATGCATTCGGTGCAACAATAAGCGGCACGGGCAATACTTGACAACCTTATTTCCAATTGCGAATACACACGTGTTCATTGTTTGCCATTAGCGAAAATACAGAAGTAAAAAACGGGCAACAACTCAGACAACACAGAACAAAAACAGACCATAATGCTTACAACCCTGAACATTGGATTAGAAACATCTTGAGAAATGGAAGCAAATGCTAGCTAGAATGGAGTGGAGTTAGTTCAGTTAGTTCCTTACCTTGAGCTTGGCCTCCATGGCATGCGTGTCTTCTGCCAAGCTTTTGGCGTTTGTTTGGATTTTGTGAGCCACAGGTGTGAAAGTGGATCGTAGATGGCGGCTTTGATGTTTGAAGGAGGATGGCGATGGCGATGGCGATGTAGCAAGAACGACGAATAGAGAAGAGAGTCGAGAAAAAGGAAGATGAATAGTAGAGGCCATTTTTGCCGTTGGCCCAAATGCACCTTTTGGCGGTACCCTTCCTATGAAAATGCACATTAAAAAAAAAAAAAAAAAAGAGTGCACCCATTGATAATTGCACCTCATAATGTGCATCCATTTCCTTCTTAAAAATTTTAAAAACTCATTTTGCGTTTAGGAACTTGTTGGCCTTGCCTTGCTTTGCATTCACCTAGGCTTGTATTTTGATTTTAATTCAAGTGATTTAAAAAAAATTCCATTTTTTCGTATTTTGATTTTAATTCAAGTGATTTGAAAAAAAATCCATTTTTTCGTATTCTGATATTTTGTGGGCTTGACATGTGGATATTTTAAATAAATTGTTTATTTTTTTGTGTTTTCTAAAATACCAAAAACCCCGATTTGGTCATAAAGGTAGCTTCATTTTCTTCTTCACTTTGAGGTGCTAGACTGATGGTTGTAGTATTTGCTTGCTAGTGGAACTGCTTCTTAATCTCATTGTTATACTTGAGTATTTTGCAGCCCTTGATGACATGGCCAGTCCTTTTGTAGTATTTATAGAATAGTTGTTGTCTTGGTTGAGATGATAACGGTTTTGAAATTAATCTTGGTTACTCCTTGCTCTTCCGATTAGAATGGTCGGACCTTGCACATTTTTTTTGATCTAAATTTAAAAAAACCACCAGGAAGACTACTAAGATGAGAATAGAAAACCACAACAACAGACATGTAGGAGCAAAACCACTCAACCAAACCTAGATCATTTTGGGATCTAGCCCTCGAGCCATGCCATGTGAATACTAGAGGAAAAGAGAACAATCGGTAACCTGAACCATAGATGTCGATGGGCGAGTCTCTACCTCAATATATAGAGGATATAGTCCAATGCATGAACTCATGCAATCCAACTATAAACAAGTCACATTTCATGCAGTCCTCATGCATACATCAGTTGCATGTACATGCACTACTCCACATTTCTCAATGGGAATGCCTAGGTCCTCTCAAGGTGATTAGTTACAAACTGGCCTTGACATTTAATTAAATCAAGGTGTAACCAACAATCTCGAATACTAGAGGGCTGGTCTGCCATATTAGGACTATTCCAAATCCTTAGCTGAATATTGTCGTAACATTCTTCTCTCCTTAAACAAGTTTTGTCCTCAGAACAAGAAAAAAAAGATATGGAATCATGCCTTAAGCTTTCAGCTTTTACCCAGGAATTATTATTCTTAATCCGATTTTTCCTTCTGGAATAAGTACTCAGAGATGCAAGAATTCTTGAATATACCAAGCTCTAAATCTTCCAAATGAGTTAATCTTCTCCAAATAATAGAAATCACCTTCATGTAATCACACTTACACAAACCACTTGGTGAATCAACTCTTTATTTTAAAGATCAAGTCCAAAAGTTGAAGATATTTCATTTTAATCATAGTCTAAAACCTGTCCACAATTCCTTGCAGATAATAATGCATCTCGCTACGAATAATCCTAGAATATCCAAATATTTCAAGATACAACAATTCAATCAACAAAAATCTCTAGGAAATCCATCAAGTCTCATACAATTATAACTCAATTCAGAGTACTACAATTACTCTAATGAGTTAAAAGACCCATTTCTAGCATCTAATGCAAGAAATCAACAATCCATCTGAATCTCAATAGATTTATCTGTCTCCTATAAATTCGGAGATCTAGATTGAACCTTGTACTCAAGCACTTATAGACCACAATATGTAGTAGAATACTATCCACTAAAGTAAGCAAAACTCTCCATAAGCAAAAACAATTTACTTCACAAGAAATGTCTCTTAGATCCATAGGTCTCAATAAAACATTGGAGTAAAGAGTTTTAGATTTCCAATTTTTACTCATTCAATAGGTCAAAAATTATTCACTAATAATAATTAAGTATATGTTTGTGATCCATCAATCACAAATAGTTAGATTCTTATGATTCATCAATCATAATTTGTTGGTATCCAAAACCATACTTACATAAAGGAATACTTGAGTATATGTCCAACCAAAATTCTGCTGAATTCCATAAAATTCAGCTATCATTCTTGGAACCATTATGATTTGGTGTCCAATTGAGCTCTCTAGGATACAGTCACTAATGAACCGAGTCTATTTCTTAGCTGAGAAATACTCTACCAAGAATTCATGTACACTCTATGCACATAATTTTACTGATAAATCCGAATGACTCACAAATCATGCGTCTTACAAGCAATATGATCCAAAACAAACAGTTTTCAGTGAATTCTCTACACACTCTTCGTTTCACCAATTAAATTTTCACAAGAGCAAACCAACTACTCAAGTTAATTGCTAATGATTCAAAAATCTCACATGTCTAGGTGCAGATTTGATCGAAATTAAGCTCACAGTTTCTTCCTTGGTGATACAATCTTCCTGCACATTTTTTGATCCTTGAGTCAATCATTGATCTAGGATCAGATGCAACCTCTTTAGGTTTTATGTCTACTCATCTGATACCTGCAGGAATTATAGTTTTCCAGTTTTTCTATTATGCATATTTAGTTGCGTTTCTTGACACAGACTGCAGTGCTTGCAAAACTACTCTCATTCTATGTGCAGAATAATGTCTGGTAACATACACGGGTTTTTGCAAAGCATTTTGACACCTGCAACTTTCTACATAGAATCGAAAATAGTCGAACTATTCGAAGGACGATTACATCGACCTTCCAGCTAATCTTCATCTCTGCACTAAAGAGTATCCATTCATGTTCTAATCTCGACCATCAAGTTAGTAGTGAAAAACATGTAGGCAAGTTAGAAACCTGTCAAAATTGCAACAAAAATCAAACAAGAAAACCCATCTAAAGTGTAGCTTAGCACTGTCTCCCCGGCAACGGCGCCAAAAAATGTTGGGCCCTTTCTATGCCTCCCTAATTGGTGTGATCAAGAGCGCAGACGACGACTGTCTTTGACACTTGAGGAACAAACGTTATCTTTCTGCACTATCACTTTGAATCTGTATTGAACTTCACATTCAAACTAATTAAGAATAATTTCGCACACTATCAATCCTCTTCGGTGGTTGTACTCACAATTTATCTGAGCACGCAATTATTTTAGCGGTCCTGAATGCATGAGCTGTGATTATGTTTGGCATTTACAAAGGTGAGAAATAGCTTTAAGGGTTTTCGATTTGTAAATTATGAGAAACCATTAGGGGTCCGGATATATATTTCATAATTTTCTTAAATACCCTGAAACAATTAACCAATGGATTCACCCGTCAGTATTACCATTATTGTAAATACTAACCGTTGGTCTACAAATCACTCTCACACAAGAAATTCCCTTTGGAATCACTGATATCCCATACCATCGGCTTTCCCTCCAAGAAAGTTCTTTGCTTCTTGATTTGTTCACCAAACAATCAAAACGATTAACTGGTTATCCTATATCCAAATATAGGATATGATCTTCTACCAATTTCAGAAGATACTTCAAGCCATCGAACTCTCTCATGTTCCTTAAGTAATTCATTGTAAATGAAAATATCATTTAAGAATACAACTAGGCATTGGCCCAAGTATGGACGAGAAATATCATTCATATAATGTTGAAATAACACAAGTTTATTCATTAACCAAAAGGAAACATTAAGAATTCAAATCAATCGAAGTAAGAAGTAATACAATAATAGATGTCCAATATCTATATCAGAATCGGTACAAGGAATTTCATTCCTTCCAGCTGCTTATTCATCAAAATACGCTTCATTTTGAATTTTCAAATGCTACAATTGGACATCTCGTCCAATTTACTGGCTTCTCCAAGCATGGATTCCTTTAGTCTTGCCATTCTGCCAAAAATTGCTCCTATAATGCCTTAATGAAGCTAAATGAAAGGCTTATAATGCAATTAGAAGTTTCAAAAGTCAACTTCAAAGTCTGACCATGGTTCCCAAATCGCTCCAACACCAGCTACCTCGCCCTTGGAATGGTATAGTTTGCTCTCTAATTCACTCTCTCCCCGCGAACTGGTGATCTCTTTGTCTAGGAGAACATGAGGACTTTGTATGGGGCCTCATTCCCCTTGAAAATTTTATTTGGGAGCTCTAGTATGCATGTGTAGACCTTCTTCAACTTTTCATGGGGCTCCCGAAAATTGTATTTTTTGGAAAATTACATGGCTGTCTATTGTAACATTGGTGGGTACACGCAAGCTTAGAGCTTAGAAACTTCCATGTACCTTAGCCGACGAAGTTTTTTGGGGGAAGAGACATGGACATCTGAGTTAGTGAATGTGTATGAATTATGCAATTTGGATTTGCATCGTTGTAGGAAATTTATATAATGGATGATTCCATAAAGAATCTTTTAATCTTGAATTTAAACGCATTATGGTCTGATGCAGATCCCATCATGCAAAGAATCGATGTATTTCATTACCTTTATTGATGATTTTTCCTTACAAAACATTGTCATGTTCATGAAGAACAAATTAGAAGCATGTATTTGTTTTCAACAATTCAAACGTTTATCTGAAAATCAAACAGGATGAAAGATCGAAACCCTACGCATAAATGGAAGAGGAGAGTTCATTTTGAATGCTATGAATGGCTTTCTAAGAGAATCAAAGATTCAAAGACAATATTCTTTGAGCTACAATCCTTAGTAGAATGGAGTAGCCGAACGAAAGACTCAGACTCTAGATCCATGCTATTTATTACTAATCTTTTGACAAATTATAGGCAGAAGCAATTGCAACAATATACTATGTTTAGAATCATTGCAGTACCAAGGCGATTAACAACAAAATCCCTGAAGGGATGTGGCCAGGTACAAAACCATCCGTAGACCATCTAAGAGTCTTCGAATGTATTTGTTATGTTCAAGTTCCAGAAGATATAAGGGGCAAATTTGACCGAACCAGCACCAAGGCTATATTCCTTGGATATCCATTGGATCATAAGGCCTATAAGGTCTATGATCTAGAATGTGGTAAGACACTTATTAGTAGACTTTTACATCCTATAACATTTGTTGGAGTTAAGATGAACGATGCTGAGACTCGGTACAACTATGGTGAATGTGTATGCTTGGCTATTCATTTTGGTGTTTGTAAATTTTGCCATTATTTGATGCAGAGACGCGTGATAATTTACGCTCCAAGTATCACAATCAAACTTATGCTCAACAGGCTGCACCAACCTAATAGGTTGATCAAATGGCTGGTGATATTGGAGGAATTTGATTAGAATTTTGATCCAAGCCCCCTAAGACTAGTAGTTTGTTTGATTGTCTATGTGAGTATAGTCTGCAAGAATCATAATCAGATGAGTGTAAGCCCCAGTCTGATAATGGTGCTATTGAGAAGAATATGCTATTGGATGAGGAGGTTGATAATGACTTGTTCCGCCTTGATACTAAAGCAGTTCTTCAGTGGTATCAGATTTTAGCTGGATACCTCACTACCCTACATTTGCCCAAAGGACTTACCAAAGCTGAAAAGAGGAAAATAAGACTATAGGCTTTGCGGTTCAAGGTGATTGATGGGAGACTCTACCGAAAAGGTATTGAAGGCATCTATTAGATATGTGTGCTGCCAGTTGAAATCCCTTTCATCATTGAAGAGCGTCATGATTTAGTATGTGGCGGGCATTTTGCTGGAGACACTACAACTTAGAAAATTCTGAGAGCAGGGTATTGGTGGGCCATGCTATTCAAAGACTGTCATGATTATTGCATGAGGTGTGATGTTTGTCAATGGGTTGGTCACACTGATAAGCGAATGAGACCCCTAATAACACTGACAACCCAACTACCATTTGAAAAATGGGGCTTTGACTATGTTGGCCCCATCAAACCATCTTCTATTGGTCAGAAAAGTTACATCATTGTTGCAATTGACTATTTCACCAAATGGGCAGAGAGGCCAAGGCGGTGAAACGAGACAATGTGGTCGAGACTGCTAAAATTCATGATGGAAAACATTGTATGGAGATTTGGAGCTCCTCATAAATTGGTATTAGACAGAGGTATGCACTTTTTGAACAAAGTGATACAGGATCTGACCAAGAGGTTGGCCACTAAGCATAATAAGACAACACCCTACAATCCACAAGTGAACCAACTTTAAAGCTGGTGGACATTGTCAAGAGGACAGTCTCCGATGGAAAGAGAGATTGGGACTCAAAAGTACCAACGAATGTTTGGGATTATAATGTAGCTTTCAAGACCAGTACCGAACAGTCAGACAGTCGCCTTTCTTTTTAGTGTATGGCACTAAAAGTGTTCTGCCTATTGAAATTGAATTGGAGACATTGAGATTCTCCAAGGACCATGACCTTCCTTTTGAACCATTCGTTGAACAACAACTCTTAATGCTGAACAAATTGGATGAAAAGCATACCAGAGCGCTGCTGCAGATGGAGAGAAAGAAAAAGTGAATCAAATAGTTGCATGACCTGAAAGCTAAACTGTATAGTTATGGACTCGGCTCATTACATTCGCCATGTCCATTTACATTTACTTTACTTTATGCATAGGCAGGCTTTGGGCCCTTTTTTTATTCATTATTTGACATTTAGACTATATGGTTGGCCTTGGGCCCTATTATTGACATTTAGACCATATTATTGGCCTTGGGCCCTATGACTCACTATATTGGTTATTCGGTCATATTACTGAGAGTGGGGGCCTTCTTGGAGGGCGCACTATTTTCCCTCTCAGTTTGGCCCTAGCCACTGGAAGCTTCCTTTTAGGGCTTCCTCTTGGCTATACGTAGGGATTCTGTGTCATTTGTTACTTGGCTTATGATATGATCTCCTTCTTTAGTCTCTTTAAGCTTTCTCTCTCCTACTTTCTAGGGTTAAGTCTTGCTTGCATAGACTAAATCTAGATCAGCCGTGGCTACGTTCATAACTTGGTATTAGAGCACTTTCCTGAGCATATCCATTGAGCAGATTTTTCTCTCATAGGAGGGCGCCCATCTTCAGCTTGGATCTTCACCATTTTTCAGCCGGATCTTCAGCATTTCTCCACACTTGTCTTGCAGATTTTCACGACGGATCGGAGGAGGACAGGCGCCCACTTGCTGCCCATTTCTAGCGCCCTCTTGCTGGCTACCTACTACTACATTTTCAGCCTTTTTCCTCCCCTATTTTGGGCGCCCTACTGCCTCCTATTTGTTGCCCTATTGGGCGCCCTCATGCTTGCTGACCAGCGTCCTACTGCTATTTCCTTTGCTAAAAATTTCTGCTTTTTGCTGCCCCTATTCGCCACCTTCCATCAGCCACTCCTAGCGCCCTACCAACCCATCTTTTTGATCCAATTTTTTTTTTTTGCCGTTTACTACCTCTCTTGGATGCCCACACTCCACCATAGCTGGCATCCTACATCCGCCTCAATTTCAGCTCACCCTCCTACACTGCTGTCTGTGTTCGCAACCCTACCCCGGACAATACAAACATGCCTAGATGCTTAGAAAGCCACTCCCACCCAACTTCATCGCGCATCGGGATTGCTCCCCGTCTTTATCGCAAACTTTTTTTTTACCCTTGAAGGGCGATCTCTGATTTTTCAGCCTTGTTTCCTCGCTGCCCATACCTCCTTTTTGTTATCACTTCCTCTCCTTGGTTGCTCCCTTTCCAGCCCCATAGTCCATTATTGTTTCCCATACTTTTACCCATCGTTTACTCCACGTTGTCGGGCCCTTAGCATCTTTTTTGGAGGCTACCCGGTACCTCGACATATCGCCGCTATTTTTCAGCTCACTTCCGGTTGCGGTTACGAGGTATTTCTTAATTAGTTGTCCTTTCCGTTCATCTTACATCGCAAGTTCTATTGTGTCTTTTCATTGGCATGCCTGTTGTGACGACTGATGTCCTCTCCTTCAGTTCGTCCAATTGGTTAGCACATTTCTTTTCTCGCTTACTTTTTCTTCCTCACGGCTAGCTCACCCACTACACCTGCGAGTCATTCCGAACCTTTAGATGAACAGTTTGCTTATATGCGTGACTCTCTTACTCTCCTCAGTAGTCATTTCGACCATATGATGACCGGTTTTACCACTCTATAGACCGGCTTTGCCACTATGCAGTCACAGATTGATTCCTTACAGCCACATGGACCTGGCAAAGCCCCTGTTCATTCATCATTTGGGTCTCCATTTGGACTTCCAGCCTCGTCTACTTCCTTTGGCGGTGGGCCTCATTTTCCACCTAACCCACCACCCGTTTTTCCACGTCCTACAGCTCCTGACTCACATTTTCCATGACATCTAGCTCCTAAGCCACATTTTGCTCGAGATTTTCGTGATCGGGTACAGCTTGCCACCTATTCTGGTTCCTCTGACGGGAACTTGTTAGAGAATCGGTTTGCAAAGCTTGATACTTATTTTCAGATTTACCCTGAGATTGATCCTCAGAAGATCCAGTTAGCCGCCTTACATTTAGATGGACGTGCTGCCACTTGGTGACGGGTCTACCGACTTGACCCTGATCGGGACGGTCTCCAGTTATGGCCTACCTTTCGTCGTGATCTTCATCATGCTATGATTGACCCTCAGTGGCTGAGCCGCCAGCGTGATATATTCCGTAGTCTTACTCATACTGGTGATCTTTCTTCCTATACATATCAGTTTATGGACCTTTCCTACCTCTTTACAGATCTTCAGCCCACCGAGCTTATTTCTCGCTACATTGCTGGACTTCGTGGTGCTCTAAGATACGATGTCTCTTCTTTCCGTCCACCCACACTTGTTGAGGCCATGTCCCTTGCTAGTACTTTACAGCATAAGTACCCTGATTCTGCTCTCTTTCGCTTTTCTCGACCCCGTCCATCTCTTTCACTTCTACCATCTCCAGCCCCATTTGCCCCATCCACTGTCGTCCCGACCTCTTCTCTTACTTCTCCCGCTCCTCGCCCTCCGCCTCCTCGTCCTGCTTTTCTCCGACGTTACACGTCTGCAGAGTTCGCTGACATTCAGCAAAAGCGTCTTTGCTTTTGTTGTAAGAGTCCTGACCACATTGCCCGTGATTGCCGCCAGCCCCTGCCTACTTCTACTGTTGTTTTCTACCATGAGGGCACTACCCCAGATGAGTCCAATATCTACATTCATATATCTGATGAGCTTGATCTATCTCCTGAGCCTTCTACTGATTTACTTCCTGCTACTTGCCATGCTCAGCTTGCTTATGCTACCTGGACAGGCTGCCCCAGTCCTCGCTCCATTCGGCTATGTGTGCGCATTACTGGTCGTGAGTATATTGCTTTAGTTGATACCGGCAGCACTCATTCCTTTATCAGCAGTTATGTTTTCAGCTGGATACGCGCTTCACCTATTCCTGCTCCACAGCCTCTCATAGTCGAGGTTGCCAGTTCTCACTCATTTCCTAGTTCTCAGATGTTTCAGGGATTATCCTACCGCATTGGTGATTTTTCTGGACAAGCAGATTTTATATCATTCCTCTGGAGCGCTATGACCTTATCCTTGGTGCTGATTGGTTTGCTTCATTGGGAGCGGTTACTTTGGACCTGGCTCAGCAGACATTGACATTTGTTCATGATGCAGTGACCCACCCACTTGCTAGTATTGATTCTCAGGCAGATTTCCAGCTAATCAGCGGGAAGCAGTTTATCCGCAGCCTACCTAAGGCTCATTGTGTAGCTTTATTATGTGTTCAGCGTGCTGCAGCAGATTCTCCAGTGACTACCTCTCCTCCAGCAGCTGTTCCTCAAGTGATCTCTGACTTATTACATCAGTATGCATTTGTCTTTTCAGAACCTACGACACTACCACCATTACGTGATGTGAACCACCATATTGATTTGCATCCTGGTTCTGCTCCTCCCTCCCGGCCTCCTTACCGTATGTCTAAGTCTGAGCGTGATGAGGTTGAGCTTCAGATTACTGCTTTACTAGATCAGGGCCTTATTGTTCCTAGTCACAGTCCTTTTGGTGCCCCTGTTCTCCTTGTCAGTAAGAAAGATGGTTCCAAACGCCTATGCATTGATTATCGTGCCCTCAATAAGTTGACCATCCGTAACTAGTATCATATTCCTCACATGGATGATCTCTTTGACTAGTTAGGCACCTCTCATCTTTTCTCTAAGATAGACTTACGTTCCCGCTATCACCAGATTAGGATGCATCCTTCGGATGAACACAAGACTGCGTTTCGTACCCATCTTGGTTTGTATGAGTTTCGTGTTCTTCCTTTTGGTGTTACTAATGGTCCACCTACGTTCCAGAATGTGATGAATAACATCATGCGGCCTCTCCTTGGTCGTTGTGTTTTAGTTTATTTTGATAATATTCTTGTTTTTAGTAAGACTCTTGATGAGCATGTGTTACACCTTTCATCTATTTTTCAATTGCTTGTTCATCACCAGTTGTTTGCTAAACTTTCTAAGTGTTTCTTTGCTGTTGTTGAGATTGAGTTTTTAGGATTTCTCATTTGTGATGGTCGTATTCGTTTGGACGCTCATAAGGTTCGGGCAATCGCTGATTGGCCTGTTCCCACAGATGTCCACCATGTTCGTATGTTTCTTGGTCTCGCTACTCACCTTCGTCGTCTGATTCCTCACTTTGCCACTGTGGCTGCCCCTCTTCATGCCCTTTTGAAGAAGTCTAGTGCTTTTGTTTGGACTTCTGATTGTCAGTTCGCCTTTGACACTCTTCGTCGTGCTGTTGTGGAGGCCTCTGTCCTATGTTTACCACAGTTTGATCAAAAATTTATTGTTGAGACCGATGCTAGTAATGTTGGTTTGGGTGCCTTGCTTCATCAGTCTCAGTGGATTATTGCTTATGAGTCGCGTCGTTTACGCTCTTATGAGCAACGTTATTTTGTCCATGAGAAAGAGCTTCTTGCCATTATCTATGCTCTTAAGTAGTGGCGCCATTACCTGTATCGTGTTCCTTTTGATATCGTTACTGATCATCAGTCCTTACGTTATCTCTTCTCCTAGCGTGATCTTAGTGATCGTTCGTTTCGTTGGTTGCCGTTTTTACAATCTTTTGATTTTTCTATTTTGTATCGTCCTGGTCGTACTAACACTGCTGCTGACGCATTGTCTAGACTTCCTGCTTTATTGAATAGCCTTGTTGCCACGATCCCTTCCTGGTTTGATGATCTTCCATCTGCTTATCTTACATGTTCTGATTTTCGTGATGTTTATTGTTCCTGCTCCACCCATGTCGTCTTCACCTCATCAGGCTTATTCCATTGTTGACCACCGTCTTTATCATTATGGTTCTCTTTGTATTCCTAGTTCTTTGGGTATCCGTTCTCAGTTGTTGTCGAATGCTCATTCATCCCCAGTTGGGGGTCATTTTGGTTTTCAGAAGTCTTATGCTCGTCTTAAGGATCATTTCTATTGGCCATCCCTTAGGAAAGAGCTTGTTGTACTTATTTGTACCTGTCCTTTCTGCTTACGTAATAAGTACTCCCGTTCTAAGTCCGCTAATTTGCTTCAGAGTTGGCCTATTCCTCACCGCCAGTGGACCGATATTTCTATGGACTTCATCATTGGCCTTCCTCGCACCCGTCGTGGTCACGATTCATGTATGGTGGTAGTTGACAGGTTCTTGAAACAGGCACATTTCATACCCGTCCGCAGTACTATCACAGCAGAGCAGTGTGCACGCTTGTTCCTTTCAGAGATATTTCGCCTACATGGGTTTCCTCGTACTATCCTTTCTGATCGGGATAGTAAGTCTACATTATTGTTCTGGACAGAGCTTATGCGTATATTGGATGTACAGCTTTTTATGAGGTCTGCTTATCATTCTACTTCTGATGGACAGTCTGAGGTCCTTGACAGGATCCTTGAGGATTATTTGCATCATTTTGTTACTCTTTCAGGGAAGGATTGGGATCAACACTTATGTTTGGCAAAGTATAGCTATAATAGCTCTGTTAGTACCAGCATCGGCGTTGCACCATTTCTATTATCTCATGGTTATGCACCTCTTTTACCTGGTATTCCTCTTCCTCCCGAGGATACACCTGTGACACTGTCTTCATTTCTATCAAGTGCTCGCGAGCTTATTCTCCTGGCCAGTTCCCATTTGCAGCAAGTCCAACATCATTATCAGGCTTCAGTTGATCATCATCGACGTCATGTTGAGTTTCATGTTGGTGATATGGTATATCTAAGCCTACGGTTTGCACATCATCATTTTATTCAGGGCCATGCTTCTACTGAGAAGCTTGCACCACGTTATTATGGGCCTTATTGTATATTGGAGGTTCTTAGTCCAGTTACATATTGTCTTTAGCTTCCTGCTTCCACACGTGCCTGTGATATATTCCATGTCAGTTTATTACGTGCTGCTATTGAGGATGATGCTCCTCGTGATGCTGAGTTTCCTACTGCACCGGATCTATTTCCTTTATTATCTGCTGCTATCCTTCAGGTGCGTTTGCATCATAGTCGACGCTGCCTGCAGATTCAGTTCCTAGTCTAGTGGGATGGTCGTCCTGTTGAGGAGGCCACATGGGAGCCTATTGATGTCTTTTATCATACACCGTCACTTGCGGATCAGGCTCGTGCTCTTGCCGCACTTGTTGATTCTTCTACATCAACAATTGCTCCAGTTGTTACTACACCAGATGCTGTTCCAGTTGATCCTCTAGGGCTTGCTGTTACTTGATCCAGTCCTTTATGGCAGTTGGGTCTTATTTTTGTGTCAGGGGAGAGTTATGGACTCCGCTCATTACATTCGCCATGTCCATTTACATTTACTTTACTTTATGCATAGGCAGGCTTTGGGCCCTTTTTTTATTCATTATTTGACATTTAGACTATATGGTTGGCCTTGGGCCCTATTATTGACATTTAGACCATATTATTGGCCTTGGGCCCTATGATTCACTATATTGGTTATTTGGTCATATTACTGAGAGTGGGGGCCTTCTTCGAGGGCGCACTATTTTCCCTCTCAGTTTGGCCCTAGCCACTGGAATCTTCCTTTTAGGGCTTCCTCTTGGCTATAAGTAGGGATTCTGTGTCATTTGTTACTTGGCTTATGATATGATCTCCTTCTTTAGTCTCTTTAAGATTTCTCTCTCCTGCTTTCTAGGGTTAAGTCTTGCTTATGTGATGCTTTCATAGACTAAATCTAGATCAGCCGTGGCTACGTTCATAACTTGTATAGACCAAAATGACCAAGGAATAAAGGCTATCATGTTGTCCATTAAACATATTTGAATATTAGAGCTTGTTACTCTAACTGATGAAATGTTTGTGCAGACATCCGTACCTGCAAACAAGAGATGAAAACTGTAGATTAATGTTAATAGTTTGTTGTGCAGATTCTACAAGTATAATCTAATGATAAACCATTTATATGGTATGTTATAAGTGTATGTGCAGGTACTTAAGGGAGTGCCTGAAGAATGAACTAAAGAAGCTATTTAAAGCTTAAAGATGGTACATGAAGAAGACTTTTTCCAGATTCTATAAAGAAAGCTCAATCGAGTCTAAAAAAAAGAAGAGAAGAAACCAAAGGACTGATCACCCTTTTGCGTCACACTCCACTAATGATTGGGGATGGGCAACCCCTAGAAAAAAAGGGCCTAGGAATTGATGAATATCATGCAAGATAATATGGGCATATACTAACTCTCTACCCTAGAATGTTTGCACTTGGGGAGAAACCCCAATTTGTGACAATGAAAATCAATGTGGGTCCAAGACTAAAATCTTTAAAGCCACCTACCTTCACTTACCATTTACTCCACTCTAAGTCCCCACACCTCACCCTTCAGTTTGAGTCTTGAGTTAAACTATGCATGCACTCCTATCAAGAACTACCCCTAAGCCTCATGCACTTCTGCTGATCTAGATTTTCTACTATTTGTTTTGGAACGCTCATAGCTGAGAGATATATTGGCACATCAATGGTCCAATTGAGGAGGATTAGAGAAATGATTGATAAGAGACTTGAGCGCATTTCCATAAAGCAGCTGAGCGCATTTTCTAGAGGATGGGAGTACTCATAGTTGAGAAAGGATTAATAGGAAGAGACCTGAGCATTTTTTGAGGGAGGACCTGAGCCCTTTTTGAGAGAGGACCTGACCTTTACTGCCAATCAAAAAATTGTTTTTGTAGTAGGGACTAGTCACACTTCTGCTCCAGAAATCAAGTACCTTTTAAAGGGAACCTAAATGCAAGCTAACATCCATCCATCCATGCTGAAAATTGAAAAATTGGCGTAGCTCCCCGGCAACGGCGCCAAAATTGTAATGGGAATTTTCTATCCTACCCTCAACCCTAGATCCAAGCACACAAGCATCAAGCAGATGAAGAGGATTAACTAGTTGTCAATGGGAGATTCGTTCCCATGAGAGCGATAGCATATTTCATAATCCAACATGTGCATATGATTCATGTCTAACACTAAGATCCATTAACACTAAGCAATAACACTACATCCATTAACACTAGATCCACAACAATGATAGAGACTTACTCTTCTCTCTCTCCCTTTCTCTCTCACAAAAGGCATAAGAATGTTTAATCCCAATAAACATCAAATCTAACAATTAACAAATACAAAGAAAACACGAGAGATAGAGGAGAAAAGATGAAGAACAAGGACATTCCATATCCATTCCATAAGAGGGCCAACCTTCTTGTATTGAAATGAAGAGAGAAAGTGTTTACAATATTCAAAATTACCACTATATATAGTAGACTTTAGGGCTTTGTTCTCAAATCCTATTGGCCAATTTCTACCTCCGTAACTATTTGAATTTATTTTAGAGAGAACCATTTTGAAAATTGGTGAGAACCCCTTCTATTCGGTAACTTGACTTTTAGGCCCTACGACATTAAAAGTCCCACAAAAGGCCTAAAGTCCTTTTATGAACTTGCAACTAATCAAATAACTATGTGATCATCAGGTTGGACTTACATACGCAGAGTGCCAAATCCCTCTCACTTATTAGCTATGGTTAGGGTTGCCTCAATATCCGCAAACCCTCCAATACTAATGCATGATAATTCATCACTCAAAGCTTTAACTCTCAAAACAAAAGCATGAGCACCTTCATCCTTCTTTTGAAGACTTTGAAAATTTGGCCTCCTTAGAGTTAGAACCTAGATGTAGACTTGGACATCACATGTATAGCTTTCTTTGCCCTCTTGTCATACCTCATTTGATCTTGTGGTGCCAAAGGTCTCTCCTCCACACCCATCAAATCATTCATCTCAAACAAAGATTTCATCCTCACCTTCCGAGTTGAATAATTTGTTGAGGTAAGCCTATCATTGCCTTCCAACATGAAGCCACTTGAGATTGCCATGTTGCAATGATCTAATCTTCTCTTTGAACCTATTCCAATGCACTAAGCACTCCCTTGAAAATCAACAAATGAAACTCAAGAAGAAATCACAAAGATATGGAAACAATCTAGCTCTCCTTTTTCTCTTTCTGTAAACACAATATGATGAACTTTTGCCAACACCTAAGATTGAAACACACTCTTGAAAAATTCTATCAACCTAAAATCAAGAGATCCTATCAAATTTAGGGTTTCATAAAAATACAAAATACTGAAGCAAGCAAAATCTACATGCAAAAGCTAGAATCTAGATATCTTATCTAATAGAATTTAGCATCCACAATCATGAGCAATTTTTGTCTCCACATTCCAGTAAATGGTTTCAAAAATCATCCATCTACAAGCATTTTGACCTAAAATGATTTTAAGATCACAAAGATCCAAACTCTATACTTGAAACTACAAGATTTGATCCAGAAATACCTCCAAATCCACATAGAATTTATGGCGCCCTCAAGTCCACCTTTAGATTTGGAAATTCCACCAACTTTGGCCTACAACATGCTCTTATACCATGTGAAAAATCGAAGATCAAAACACATTTATTTCATCAATGATCTTGCACATCTATAAATAGCTAGAAGATAGAAAATCACTACTTTATGCATGCTAGAACTTATAAATGCATCTCGGCCACTCCATTTTGTTTAGGTGAGTAGGCACATGTGATCTCCTCCTTTATGCCAAGTTGCTCACAATGCTCTTGAAACTTTGTGGAGATGTACTCCCCACCTCCATCCGACCTCAAAGCCTTGATCTTGACATAAAATTGATTCTCTACAAGAGCTTTGAACTTCAAGAAAGCGTCAAACACCATAGATTTTGAAGGTAAGAGCTAAATCCAAGTGAATCTAGAGTAGTCATCAATGAAGGAGACAAACATAGTAGCATCACCATTGCTCCTAGCTGATGAAATGAACATTCGAGTGCACAAGATGAAAAGGATGAGTGGATGAAGTAGTAGACATTGGGAATGGAAATTTGTGTGATTTTTTCAAAGCACATGCTTCACAAGCCTTACCATCATTTGCCAAAGATTTAGGCAAACAAATTGGCTTCTCCTCCTTGATCATGGATTGTATGGATTTGAAGCTGGGATGGCCCAACCTTTTGTGCCAAAGCTCCTATTTGAACACCGCAAACTCGGCCATCAAACCACAAAGGTTAGCTCCATCATTAGTATCCAACTTAAAGAGTCTTCCAAATCTTGTCCCTCTTGCTACCACTTCTTCATCCTTCTTGAACATCACAAACTCGGCCATCAAACCACAAAGGTTAGCTCCATCATTAGTATCCAACTTAAAGAGACTTCCAAATCTTGTCCCTATTGCTACTACTTCTTCATCCTTCTTTATCAAGCAAGCATCCACACCAAAATCAACTTGAAGACTATCATCAAACACTTAGCAGATTACTGTTAATATTAGGCCTCTTTAATAATTTTAGATATACTGGCATGTCCTCCTTGCTAATACTAGAAAAATCACATGCTCCCTGAATTAACATTCAGTCGATTACCTTACCGACCTCGTTCATCAAAGCCTCAGTGACCTTGAACTTGATTCAAGAATATCGGTTGTTGTCCAATAAAGACTTTGTGGACTTGGTTGTCAATACCGAACTCAGTGATTTTCCGATCATGTCATTGTCCCTCAGATGCTCATTTGCAACCAATGCTGATTAGAAAACGATCATGAAAATCAAGAAACCCAAATAGGCCACATAGTAAATGTCATGCTACTTCACAAAACAAAAATAAAACTGATTCAAATCAAATCCTTACTTGAATGCTTGAATCCTTTTTCTCCGTTGGCCTCCATTTAGCGAAAGCTCATCAAGGTCCTTCAGAATTCTTTTTCGCTTGTTTCTTTATAATTTCTTATCTAGTATACGAGTTTCTTCTTTTAACTGATTATTTGATATACGTAATGTCTGAACAACTTGTCGGAATTGATCATTACTTGCATTCAAATTTAACATAATATTATGTAAACGTGCATTATCTTCTTTTGTTTGTAATAATGCGGTCTCTTTTTCTCTATAGTCAGCAAGCAAACCATTTAACATACATTCTAAACTCTGTATTTTCTGAATCGAGTTTGCAACACCATAAGTCATCAATCTTTCACAATAACCCAGTAAACCGTTTTCTCTATCACGCAAAAACTTTATTAATTGTGTGATGGATTGGAATTGTGGAGCTTGCATCAAGCTCGGATCCAATGGATACAAACTTCCGTCAATCCACAAATTGTAGTTCTTTCTTTTGTTGATTCTGTGAGTGATCATATCAAGTGGAGAAACTGTGGATTCTTTCACTACTCCTCTTTTAGCTATCGGAGCATTCTCGGCAGGGAGAAAAAACTCTTATAGTGTTATTATATTCATAAATAGATTGAAGGATCTCACATGCCTCCTTTGCAAAAGTACACCCACCTACTTCCTTTAGCAACTCATTAGAGAGAATCATATTCAAGGAGTGTAAGGCTATCTTAGACTTTTTCTTAAACTTGGATACTTCTTGTGGGTTTTGAGGCTCCTCCTCACTACCCAAAACTATATCCATCAGATCTTGGAGTACTAAAATAGACTCCATTCTTACTTTTCACAAGGATCCAACAAAAAACTATTAATAAAAGACATTTTGATGGATGCACAAGAAAGAGCTATTGAATGGTTAATAAAACCTTGTATTTTAGCAAATTGGAACCCAACTTGAAGATCCTTTATCAATTTGGAAATATATAAAAGGATATTGACCCTACTAAAAACCAAACACAAAACTAGTGGCTTGATAATACTAGAAATTCGCTATTTGAAAAAATGACCTCTAAAAATCATCTAAATTTGAATCACTCCAAATATTAACAAACCACTCTTAGAGCATGTTTTCATGTGCTCAATAACCTTCCAAAAGGTTGGATCAGATAAAACTTAATGATAAAAATCAATATTATGCATCAAATCCTATCGAACAAGCCAAAAAACCAAGCTAGAATCTACAAATTCCAATTATAATGCAAAATATTTTGAAGCATTTCAATCAAAACCTAAAAAATGGACTTTTTATGATAAAAAGTGCCTTCACTTTGGCTTCCCACAACTCATCAATGGTATCCTTCCTTCAAGGGCTACAAACACTACAAGAGGACGGGCAATTAACAAGGCCATTTTTGAGCATTTCTTTGAAAGATAGTTTTTAAAATGAGTCGCGGGGGGAGCGGAATGCTTGAGCCTCAGGTCTGGTGTTTGGTCTCGGTATAAGCCTGCCAAATTTGAACTTGTTTTTGAAAAATTTATAGAGAGGGTTATAAATTCACTAGAGGACCTCAGAACATGCATCAAAACATTGAAGCTAATTTGAGGGGTATACCGAGGCTGGCATTGGTATAAGCCTACCAAATTTGAACTTGTTTTTGAGACATTTACAAAGAGGGCTATAAAGAGGGTCCAGTTGGCCAGAGGCATCCCAGGACACTCTGCTAACCGAGGGTAATACCGAGACTGATGAAAAAAAGGCCCCTCGGTATAAATTACGGTATAAAACAGAATGTAAATGGATCTCACGGAATTTGCTACCTATCAACACATTGAATTCCATTTTCTATCAACATTGGTTGCCATATGCCCACAAGTGAATAAAGAAATTTTTGTATCACAAAAAAATGATGATCACAAATTGCATACTCACATGCATTGACTACTTGTTCGATGTCAACTGGTTAATAAAGTGTAATTACATCTGTGAGCAATATGATTAATATTACAATGAGTTGAAATACATCGTATTGTCTCATTATTCATTTGGTAGTTCATCGATATCATTTATCGTATTATCATGCAACAAATCCGCCAAACCAAATGAGTCTATCTCTAATTCTACCCAAATATCTCCTATAGCTTCATCATTAATGAGTTGATCTTCAAAAGCTAATGGCAACGGTGACAACAAGTGAGATCGAGATCCATCCGATCATGATGCATCATGCTCAACATCATCATTAGCTTGTGAAGCTTGCACATGATCATCCTCTGAAAATGTGCCATCGAATCCGTCATCACAATCTTGTTCATGAGGTGCATCAGTTGGCAGCGCCATGTCCTCCACGACATCTCTATCTTCAAAAATTCTTTTACTTCGTGGAGCAACTTGAATCACGTACCACCATCTGGGATCTGAACAATCGGGGTGAAAGACCACCTGTAACTGATCAATGTTACCATAAACATTGACTCGTAGTTAGTATCCATAGCTATGTTACAATTGCTTGGGTATTACTATTCACAATATACACTTTTTGTAGTACACTGAAAATCGATTGATTGAACAAAAGAGCATAGACATCTTGAAGACATAAAAGAAATGTACCTACTCACATTGTTGAGGAAAAACAAATGTATCGTTTTGATATGTCCAAAGCTTGGTAGAGTCAATGGCAAAATAACCAGTCTCATCTTTCTTGACAGTTGCATTGGGACCATTGCAAATAACTTTGAACATTTGACATCAAATATGAAAAAGCTGAATTGTCTAAATCCAACTTCGAGGATGTCATTGATTGTCCCACAATAATCAAGTTGAGAAGAGAGTAAATTGGTGTCCGCTTTGCCATGACTCCACAATCGTACGTATTTCTATTCTTGTTAATGCACGCCATCGTACGAAAGTGTCGTCCATGAGTCCACAATGCATTGTATTTTTTGTACTGAATGAAATGGAACTAAATGTGTAGGGATACAACAAACATGTACAAAATTGCTCGTAGAAATATTTTATTAACATGTGAATGATGATCATCATAACTTACATGTAAATCGCACCCCCTTGCATATTCTCGTTCTCTCTTTGTTACTTCATGGTTGTTTGTCAAGGCTTTTCTAAGGGCCTCGTGCAACCAATTAAGCGTCATGTCCTTGGATAGAAGGGCAAGGTCATGTGGATATGGTTGTCTTCTATGCCCTCTCCTGAAAGTGGCTTGAGTGGTTTGTCTATGAGCCTTGGCCTCTTCATATAGCAAAATCCACTTTTGCATTTCCTCAATATTAAGAATGCAAAAATTATTTACCTTCTCCCTGAAGGACTCACTCATTCTCATGATTGCTCCTTTTCCTTGAGGAACCTCCCCAACAACACGATCATCATCCTTCTTATCCCAAAGACGAGGAATAGAAGGATCGCTATGAGCAAGAAGCTTCGTGATGTAAACCGTGGACTCTTGCACTAGCCTTCTGCCATGCTATCCTCATGCCTTGCTCTTTGTCTTACGAAGTCTTTCAATATTTTCATGAATTGTTCCAAGAAAAACATCCAATGGCTATGGACAGTGTTTGAATTAAAAAAATGGATCAATGTTAGTGAGAAATCAACCTCCTATAGGGCATGTGCTGCATGATCTCTTTCTTTTCTTCAGTCTTCAACAATCTTCGTTCGTTAGGATTGTTCCTGCAAGTATTGGGGTTATTTGCCCCTTTGCAATCTGTCATCCCGAAATCATCAAGGATTTTCTAGATGTACCTTGACTGATGAAGATATAGCTTTCTTTCCTCATATCCCGGTCGATTTGCAAGCCTAGATAACATATGGCTTCTCCTAGGTCTGTTATTTCGAAATATTTCAAGATTTCACTCTTCACTTTAGTAATCAGTCTTTTGCTTCTACACAGTATCGGAGTATCATCTACATACACAACAACAATGATTATTTTTATATCTGTGATTCTTACATAAACATTGGAATCGGCATCAGAGGTTCGAATCCCAAGGATCTTAGGGCATGAGCTTTCTTCTTATACCATTGTCGTGCTAAGTACTTCAGACCATAGATACTTCTGTGCATTCGGCATGCATAGGTAGGAAGTGAATCGGAGATATAACCTGGAGGTTGATCCATGTAGACTTCTTCGTCTAGTTTACCATGTAAGAATGTTGTCTTCTCATCAACTATGTGAATCCTGAGGTCGTATGCAGCTGCATAGGCAAAGAGTAGGCATAAGGATGCATGTTTCACCACTAGAGATAAGGTCTCAGTGTAGTTGATGATGTACTTCTGAGAAAAAACCTTTGCTACAAGTTTGGCCTTGTATCTCAAAACATCTCTATTCGGTCCATACTTGAGTTTGTAAACCCAATTGCATTGCACTATCTTTCGTTTGTCTGGCACTAGTTGTACTGTCCATACCTCATTCCTCTTCATGGACTCCATTTCTTCATTCATGGCTTGGATCCATTTGTCCTTGTTTGGACTGTCAATGGCTTCCTCGAATGTTTGTGGTTCGCCACTGAATCCACAAAATTCTTCGGATGTTGAAGCTGAGCTGCTTGGCACAAATCTTGCTGGCGCTCTTCACTCTCTTGTTGATCTCCTAGGAGATTCTTCAAGTATTGCAATGCTCTTGCCTTTATCTGTTCTGGTAGGTCTGGAACCATCTTGGTTTACAAGGCTTCTAGCAACTGGCATGCTTGTAGTCCTTTCCTCTTCTGATTCGTCGCTCAGCTGACATGGAGTTTGAACATTTTCATTTGAGTGTTCGGGTTCTGCTCCCTCTGTCATGGTTGGCAAGTTGTAGTACTGCTTTCCTAGGACTTCATTGCTAGCAGAATAATTGTCGACCATTGTTTTAGTCTCATTGAACTTGACATCTCTGACAGTCTTCACTAGATTCGTTTCTGGCATGTAGATCATGTAATATGACGAATGACTGTCATACCCGACGAGATATCCTAATTCGACTTTCTCATCAAGCTTCCTTTAAAGCTTATTAAGAATATGTGCATAGGCTGCACAGCCAAAAATCCGAACACGTGTCAGATTGGGCTTGCTACCCCACCATAGTTCGTGTGGTGTCGTGTGAGGAACACCTGATTTGCCTATCCTATTCTAGATGTAGGCAGCTGTAGCTATGGCTTCAGCCCATAGTACTCTTGGTGCCTTCGAATAGGCCATCATGCACCTTGCGGCTTCCATGAGAGTCATGTTCCTTCTTTCAACAACACCATTGTGCTGCGGTGTATAAGATGCAGTCCTTCTGTGAAGGATTCCTCGATTATTGCAGAAGTCAGTAAATCGGTTCAAGATGTACTCTCCACCACGATCTATTCTGATCTGCTTCACCTTGTTTCTTGTGCATCTTTCTATCCAGTTCACATATTCTATGAACTTGCCGAGTGCATTTGACTTGTTGTGTATGAAGTAGACTCAGGAAAACTTACTGTAGTCGTCAATGAAGGTAATATAGTATTTCGAGCCTCCTACTGAGATCACATCGAAAGGTCCACAAATGTCCGAATGTACCAGCTCCAGAATCTTTGTTGTTCTATAGGAGTCTCCGGTGAATGGAGTTCGGAACATCTTCCCTTTCATGCACGCATCACAGGTTGTCAAATTGGTTGCATTCGAGATGCTTATCCCTATGATAGCTCCATGCTGGCTTGCTTTATACAATGTCATTGGGTTCATGTGGCATAGTCTCTTGTGCCATTAAACATCTGTCGAATCGTGGGCTTGATGTGCTTGATCTGCAGGTAGGCGTACCTTCAAATGATACATATTGTCTTTTCTTCTACCTTGAGTAATCAGCGTATTGGTGCTAGCATCAACGACATTGCATGTTTCATTCAAAAACGTCACACGCATTCCAGCATCTGCTATTCTTGCGACTCATAGCAAGTCTTGCTGCAGTGTAGTGTTAGGGGCAATTTTTTGTGGGGGATTGGTCTCGCTAGAAAGCCCTAAAAGAGGAGGGGCCCACACTGCCCTTACGTGAGTGATCGAGGGATACCGCTTCCAATCCTGAGGGCCGTCTCAACTACCCCATGCTCCCCAGTCGATAAGGGTTTTCAAGGCCCCCAGAGGCACGGCTGCAAGGAGGTTTAACATCATTCTTGATCGTATTGATCTTGTCTTTCCATATCGTAGTTCTAGGTGAGGGTGATTAAAGACATCCCCATTACACTAAAGTCTTGTAGCCTACGGGTCCAAGGTCACCTCATGGCATTATGGCTCTAGCCTTAAGCCTTCAAAGTATAGGATTTGGTCTTTGATTGATCATACGGCTGCACTTGGTAAAGAGGGTGGTGCTTACAATTTTTTGAAGATGTCCCAATCAACAATTTTAAGGCATACAAGATGAAGCTAGTACACATGTACCAAATAGAAATAAAACGTCATCTCTGTGCTACTTGTCATGCAACGTGGGGATACTAGTTATACGCGTCGCTTTGTTTGATAGGCGGTGGTATTTTGCCAACCGTTAGGTCTAGGTATTTCGCTAGCCAGTTCCAACGATGGATGTGACTAAATTGACCCCTAACCAAGGTGGTATACTTCAACCACGCATGGCAGACAACCCGCTCTTCTATTTCAAAGAGGTTGGGCCAGTGACTCAAGTACACAAAACTGGCTCATGCCAGTTTGCAAACTAAGCATGATACACGTCAAGCTTTCAACCTTTGATAGTTATGAGCATGATATGAGGCGGCACAATTAGCATGCTAGCTAACATGGTTGTCATTAGGCAAGTACATACCAAAACAACAACACTCATTAAAAATCGGAGCCAAGCCAAATCTGGGTTATGTAAACCATGAAGTCAAGCCCCTTAACCCAAACATCACAAATGAATTGACTAGCAAAACCGCACGTCAAGAATGCGAGAAATATACCATGTGTGGAGGGAAACCGGTTTGCCTTCTTGAAGCCCCCAAATCATGAGGTCACACTTATCCTTCAGCTTCAGGTTGGGTTCTTCTACATTGCACTCGGGGGGATCATCATACTGCTCTGCTACATACCAAGTCGTTCTACTGGAATGCCCGAGATCAATGCTCAGAGGCAGAGCGAGCTGACGTAGACAAATCAAGCCCAAGTAGAGCTTCAATGGAGGGCATCGTTGTCAGATCTTAGCAGTGAGTGCTGATCACTGCAGCCAGAGATCAAGCCACAATGAACAGATGGGGAACACTCTTCAGTAACGGTGGAGCAGGTTGCGTTGTAACTCTTCAAGGTAGCAGATCGTTGGGAAGATAGCCTAAGTGCTGACAAGATAACCATTCATTGCTGCAGACAGGGACGTAGGTATTGCTTGTATTTTAGAAAGCAGGTCGCTGTAAGACCAGGTAGCAGCAGAAACAAAATGTGTACACAGAACTATATACTCAGAGGTCAGTCATCACTCAGACTCTGATAATAGTAACCATAGAAGAAAATTCAGCGGATCTCTATAGCTCCAACGAGGACACTCACACCAGTATTGGTTGTTTCCTCAGGTGAATATGTGTTGTTCAGTAGTATCTTATAGAGCCGCAGTTGTATGCGTTCCTCACTGGTATCAAGACCCATTGTTCGGAAGAATCTTCCGGGTTGATCAGACTATGATCCACTCACAGCCAGTTTCCGCTCGGTTGAACCGAAACACTAGTTCCTTAGGTGATCTTCATGAGTTAGTAGCAACCTCGGCCATCAGCAACTCCATACCACTCCACATCTCAAAGTCGCTTCATGTTGAGGCATATTGATGTGTGTACATGCATCACAAATCTACCAATTTCAACGAGATGCGGTTGATCAGATCTAGACTTATGAAGACTTTAACATGTAATCTCTATTTCTGATCTGAATCGTTAGGAGATCTATGAAGAATAGATTGTACACTACTCATCAAAAATTTCACACATATTGAAGACTAGAGTGCACTCATAATACCATTGTGTCTCTCAAATAACACACTTCATCATAATGGATCTACATGAAAATCTGAAGTGTAAGTTGTTGGGATCTTTTGATTGAATCTCTATTGTGTGAGCCACTAATTGATGTCCACTATGAATGAGATCTATGCATGGAATCTGAATAATGAGCTAGAGGAGATCTAGCTCTATTTGAGCTTGCCTACTAATCAGGTCCAATCAAGTATAGGGAGGAAAGATGTCGGACCTCACAAATGGTTATAGATCCGCCGATCTGGAGCCATCAAGCATCACCCAACCGATTCTTGTTCCAGTGCCTTATCCATTGGGCAAAGGAGTCACTCCTCTCCCCGCTGCAATGTTTCCATTTCCAAAATTTTCCTTTCTAACCCCCCATATGCTTCTATATCAATCAATTGTATGCCTGCTACAACAATGCACAATGTCCTATGTAGCTCAGAGTATATGCAGAGTGCATGGATATGGATGCATTCACTCAAGCTTGCAACAAATGTTTCAAACATATTGTGTCTAATATGATGCGGGTGCAGTGATGGTAGGTGCAAATGATTTTGACTTTTGGATATTTGATTCCTGCACTTCAACAAGTGTTAGTGCATACAACAACAATAACTTTTTTCTTTTTTTCTTTTTTCATAACATACAGAATGAAAAAGAAATTCACCAAACAACAAGATTGGCAAAGCAGAAAAATAAACAAATGAAACTAAAATGCAACTTCTTATTTTCCCTTTATCCCCCAGGTAAAATCAAGGATAAGGGTGGATTTCCATCATGTTGCCTACCCAACATCAATCTTGTTGTCGGGGTATTCATCTTCTGCTGCTGGTCTATCATGATATATAAAGTCGAGGGCTAAAGAGCTTAGATCTCTCGACTGATGCATGTGATTCTCATGTATATCTGGACTCCATAATATAAATGAGAGACCCGAACATATAGCTTGGAATATTCTTCCAGCCATATCATAGATTCTCTCACCTTTGGTCCTATCCATGGTTGGGGTATTTCTTACTTTATCTTTAAATCTAGACTCAGAATCTTCATTTTCAACTTCAGAACCATAGCCTGGCATGTCATCCACCCGATAGAGAGTATCAACTAGCATCTCTTGGGTTCCTTGGATAGGATTTTGGTACTCAGTCTCACCATTGTGTATCAACGTACTTATGCTCACCAATGGTCACATGATCGTCAAATAGGTCATGTTCAGTATCGAAAGTCATGGAATCTAGATCGATATTCATAGGGTTAGTCCACACTGGTTCTTCTATTTTCTCCCAATTTGAGCTACCATTTTTGTTGCCCTCGTCTGGAGGTACAACTTCAGTTGGCTGATTGTTAAATATTGTTGGTAGTGCCTCCTCAGACTTAGTGGGCTCCCAAGATTCACCTGCCAATCACTCTCTAAAATCCACTTCATAACTCACTTTGGGTTATCTTCAGTACACTCGCCCTAGCCTCTCTGGGTATGAGTGTGCTTTCCGAGTGTGTCAGGGGCCTCTTGTCATTTGTCTCGTCTCGTATATTCTGAGGGGTTACTTTGAGGTTTGTAGGTGGTAAATCTCTATCAGCCTCATGTTGGATATCGTAATAGTTTGGCTTGCCATTGGGTGGAACTAGCGACTTGTTTCCTTGTTGGTTTAGCTTTCGAAGAACAGGCGACCCCATCAGATGTTTGACTTTCTCTCTCATCAGTGGGGATAGGCTAAGCAACTGCCACAAAGTTAATTCTATGTTCAGATCATATGAAATTTTTGGTAGGCCTACACTTCCTATGCTACCCCTTTCCTAGGGTGGTGCATTTTTGTTTTGGTTCGTGTGGCTCTGGGCGATAGCCAGGTATTGGTGATTTTCTTTTCTAAGCGAATCCTAGGAGGTCATTTCCCAATCATTTTTTTCCAAATACTTTCGTTAGCATATTCATGATCAATGATGTTTCTAGGTTGCATAGGTGGAGTTACCTTGGGTAGGGCTCTCAAGACAATTTTTTCTAATGGCATTGTAATTAGCGATTGTCCCTGAGAAATAACTCTCTTGTTGTGGGTCTCTACCCCTACTCTCTTCTTGGTTTTGTTCATCCGTTCCTCTGAAGGGGTATCGCTAGGCATTTTTTGAGGATGTTGCATAGTTTTGTTTGTATTTTGAATTTTCGGGTCCATGGGGCTAGGTACGAGGGTATCTGTGTCTAGATTTTTTACCCGCTCCCCACATTTTTGTCCTAAATGACCATAATTTTGGTAATACTTGTAAATCATGTTTGGATAATCTCGACTAAGGTGATTCCCTTGACAATGTCGACAACTTAGTAGTGTAGGTACGTCTAATGGGGTCTGTTGTTGGCATTTCAGAATGTTTATGTCTGAAGCAAGTGTAGAGATTTTTTCATTCATAGTACCCAGATAATATGTCAACATTTCTCTCATGTCCTCCAAGCCTGACTTGGGTCTCGTATGCTCATGCCCCATGTCCATTGGTATATGGCTGATTTGGAAAACTGGTTGGACTAGGAGTCTATCTAGACTTCTTTGCAGATAGCTGATGGACCTGTCCTTTGCAGCTTGACGAGGTTCAACATAAGCATAGTAGGGATGCCTGGTTTTCCACATGTTGTTATTGTGGTTTAAACTACTCATGATAGGCTTATGATGGACGAACTCAATTAGAAAAAGTTTATGAAAAGTATCGATGTCGTGGATGGTCCCTCGTTGCAAGCTATGATACCAACGTTTGGCAACCTCGATCAAGGTAGTTGTGAAAAACATCATCTCATGATGTGGGTCCATTATGTGGTTTATAAAGCATGTTGTCCAAAAAGCATCAATGTGTTCCTCGGCACTCTCAGAGGGGAGCCCATGGAACTCTGGTGTAGATCCGCATAGTGTGGGTAGTGCACCCACGGTCGGGGGCACCACGATTGGTTCTGTGGGACGTCTTGCCATGGTGCCTACTGGAGTGATTCCGGAAAAAGTACCCTAATTGGTCATGCACAATTGATCTATCCTACCGCATCTTAGTTATTCTTATAGGCCTAATCCTACTATCTACTAAGTTGAATTTGTTTTCATCATAGCCTGCATGGGTCCAATCTTGGTTGTGTGTCACGTGTGCGTTTCCAACAACATTCTTCCAGGTGGCCATGTTTCCTGCAATACCCACACACAATGGTGAGACAATTTTTGTTCAAATAATCCCCCTGGCAAAACCGACAAACATGCCTAGTGGGTGTAGATGGCCTTCGGCTGACTAAGTTTAGTTGGCATTTAAATTGTCCTATTTCTACAACTAGGGCTGATACCCTGTCATTCATATGTAAGATGCGGTCTTTTAACTCTTTGACTAGTTTTCTCGCTTCTTCATTAGGATCTCTAGGATATTCCAGTAAAGCTTCTCGTCTCCGTACTAATCCCCATAACCAAGACAAAAATTCAACTGTCTAGGTAGAGGACCGGTCCCCATCTGGCTTGATTACTTGGGCATGTAACAAGGTTGGACGTGCGGCTGTTGGTATTCTAAACAACATGCCCGTAATAGTGACAAGGTTGTAGAATGTATACTATGTGTGTGGGATCAGCACACATCATTGTGTGATGCTAACCACTTCTCATATCATATGGTTTATAGCCAAAGGACAGAGGGCAATTCTTTCAACTATACTAGTATTTTGAGTGAAGGGTCTCTTGACTGATGCACTAGCATTGACATACACATGGCGAGATTCGTTGTACTTGATGGTGATAAGCGGAGATAGGTGCACTTGTGTTGGTGTCTGAGGGGTCAGCTAACGATCAACCATGGCAACTCAGATTTCATAGATCAGCTTCATCAGAACACTAGAAATAGGTAAGCACTTTTCAAGTCTAAGGGTGGCTCATTGCGGTCAACAAGCAAACTTCTAACACATAATTAGTGATCTGAATAACTATCTTCCAAGCAACATTCCCTTAGCAGGCTTCTCCTCTCGACAGACGCACCAATGTTAAGCGTCTGGCGGGTTAAATAACATAAGCAACCCACAAATGGCTAATCCGTACAGTTCACAGCCCTATGTATAGATAATCGCCCTTCAAACAATGGACCATTATCAAATTTCTCCCGCCAGACGCACCAATGTTAAGCATCTGGCGGGTCATAATTGCTCACTTGACTAATAACCAATTTCCAACACGTATATTTTTTGGACCAACGACATGGATAATTACTCTCCTAAACAATGTCCCCCTAAACAGATCTCGACTCACTGCAGACGCACCAATGTTAAGCGTTTGGCAGGTTAAAAAACATAAGCAATCCATGCAGTTCGTAGCCCTACATATAGATAACTGCCATTCAAACAATAGCCCATGATAAGGTTCTAGCTCCCGGTAGATGCACCAATGTTAGGGAAAATTCTTGATGGGGGATTGGTCTCGCCAAGGAAACCCTAAAAGAGGAAGGGCCCACACTGCCCTTATATGAGTGATCGAGGGATACCACTTCCAATCCCGAGGGCCGTCTCAACCACTCTGTGCTCCCCAGCCAATGAGGGTTTTCCAGGCCCCAGAGGCACTGCTGCAAGGAGGTTTAACATCATTCTTGATCGTATTGATTCTGTCTTTCCATATCGTAGTTCTAGGTGAGGGTGATTAAGGACATCCCCATTACACTAAAGTCTTGTAGCCTACAGGTCCAAGGCCACCTCATGGCATTATGACTCTAGCCTTAAGCCTGTTGGGAGTATTCCCAACAAAGTGTAAATAAATAAAATCCTCCAAATTAAATGTGTTGCGAGGGCATGGCATCCCGCGTGTATAAGCCCATGGCCCAATGAGCACGCAATTAGAGCTGTAAATAAAATAAACTTGACTTGGGCCTTGGAATTAAAATAAAACTAGAGGCCCAATGTCATTTTTAAACTTAGAGATCACTTTTTAGAGTTGGGTCCAAATTGGGACTCACATGAATCTTGTGATTTCTAATGTACTTTTTGTGGACCCCTGGATCAAGTTGGGTCCAAGATGAATGGATAGGATCATTGTGAATATTAGCCAATAAGATTGAGGGGCAAGGGCCTTCCCCATTTTATAAAAAGACACCATTTGTACACTATTTTTATGCTTAATGAGAAGGAGGAAACTCTACCATTTTTGGAAGAGAAGCATCATCATTTGCTATTCACTACTTGCTATTGCTCTTGATTGTGTGTGTTTTCCATTGCTTTCTATTTCCATGTTTATTGTTTGCCATAGTGAATGTTTTTCTATTAGCAAGCATAAGGAGCATTTGAGCTAACCTCCACCCTCACTCTCTTTCTCTCTCTTTCTCTTCCCTTCTCAATCTCTTCTTCTCCATTCCTTCTCTTCAACCAAAACCATGATGAATATTAGTGTAACCTAAACCAATCATCCAAAAAACTCAAAAAACACACCAATCTGCATTTTGGAGGGAAAAAGAGCCAAAAAACTCATCAGATTTTTATATCTCCAGAATCAGTGGAAATTAACCCTTGCATGACTGGCAACAGCTCTAGGGTACTGTCCGAGACCTGCATAGAAGCCTGCGAGAGTTAGTTCCAAGCAGATTGTAAAAATCAGAGAAAAATCATAAAAAATTCAAAAAACCCTTGAAAAAATCCAAAAAAAATCAAATCTTCATAAGAACTCTCGCAGAGCCCTCTGAAGTCCCATCTCAGTGAGACCAGGACATAGAGAAACTTGCGAGAGTTAGTTTGATGATTAAGTACTTGTGCGAGAGTTCCCAGTGAAAAAAAGAAGGGAAAGTACCAGTGAACCCTCGCAGACAATGAGATTTTCAGTTCCAGTGGTCAAGAACTCTCATAGAGGATTTTGAAGTTCCATCTCAGTGAGAGCAGGACACAGAAGAGCTTGCGAGAGCTAGTTTGATTCCAGTGAGTAAAAAATTGGATTTAAGTGCTAAAAAATCACTAAAAAGTGAAGATCCAGCAAATCCTTCCAGTAAGAACTCTTGCAGACCCTCTCAATCGATTTAGAATGTCAAATTACATCAGTGATGAAGCCTGCGAGAGTTAGTATGAAGATCTGGTGAAGATCAAGCATAACAAGTGATTTTGAACCCTCGTAGACAGTGAAATTTTTACTTCTTGCGAGAGTTAACTCTCGTAGAGAATTCTATAGTGAGATCTGACTCAGATCCAGCTACTGTGAAGCTTGCAAGGGTTACTTCCCAGAAATCTGAAAGATATCAAGTTTTTTACCTACAAAAATAGCTAAAGAACCCTCGCACAGCCAACCCTTGCACAAGATAGCCCTCGCAGATTAGATCAGTGGAAAGATCTGCATCAGATCCAGCTACTGTCAAAATTTTAGATCAATTAGTGCAAGGAGTAAAACGTTATCAAGGAAAAACCACCGTAAAAGGCCAAAATTAATTCCGGCCGATCAGATCGATCAGATCCTTGAAGATCCAGACTTCATCCTTGTTGATTTCACACGTGTGGATTGTCCACTACATGTGCTTGTGATCTCCTAAGGTGTGTAGATGCACCAAGATCAAGACTAGATTAATATTCAAGATCAATCTTAGATCCTATGGCAAAAACACACTACTACATGCATTCAATCACTTCCAACTCTCACTCACACATGTGAGAAGTATTCAAAAATTATTCTAAGTAAAAACAAGCTTTTCTCCTCGGGTAGAGAGAAAAACCATCATGAGCTCTCGGGTAGAGAGATAAAGCTAGAAATTCAATAACACTCAAAATCCACATAATGACCAAATCAATTAGCTTCAAAATGAGGAGTACAATGATACTAGTAGATCCACGAGCTACCACTATGCTTAACTATGATTGGACCATACTTTGTCACCTCTTAATCCTATTGGACCATTGATCCATGCACCTCTTAATTCTATTGGACTATATTCAAGCACACCTCAAATTCCTATTGGACCTCACATGGTTCCACTTCTAAATCCTATTGGACCTCTTAGAATTCATCAAACAAAAGCATTACACTTGTCCACACTCTAATTGGCACGAGTCTAGCCTCTTACTCTATTTTGGCTCAATAGTGGCATTACAAGTGGAAATGCATAATTTGCCATCTATGCCAAATTTGTTCCTATCAACATCCTACACCTAGATGCTTGATGTAAAAAACATAAGACCCCTGTATCTAACATAGATAATCTTTTTCAATTCTTCACACTCCTCCTAAAAAATTATCTATGAAGATTTGAACATTGATCTTGATATAACTCCAAGATTAGATCTATGCTTGATGAAAGCACTTTTGCTCAAAGGCTTGGTGAGTAGATTGGCAATACAAGAGGACGAATGACATGCTCCAAATAGATTTCTCCTCCAATAAGCTTTTCTCTCACAAAATGGTGTGCCACTTCTATGTGCTTGCTTCTTGCATGAAATATGGGATTATTGGCAAGAGCTTGGGCCGAGATGTTATCACAATTGATCATTGGTAGATCATCTTCTTTGATGCACTTTAGCTCCATTAATAACCTCTTGATCCAAAGCACCTCTTTGGTAGTTGTAGTGAGTGCTTTGTACTCGGCCTCACAGGAAGAGAGAGATATAGTATCTTGCTTTTTGGAAAGCCAAGATATTAGATTGCCTCCAAAAAAGAGAGTGTATGCACTAATAGACTTTCGATCCATCTTGTCACTTGCAAAGTCCAAATCCGAGTAGGCAACAATGGATAGATCTTCACTTTTATAGAGTAGACCATAATCACAAGATGAAGATACATATCTTAGAATCCTCTTGGCCATCTTCCAATGATGGATCTTAGAATCTTGCATAAATTGACTCAATTTGTGCACATAGAAACTTAGATCGGGCCTAGTAATGGTAAGCCAAATCAAGGAGCCTACAAGACTCCTAAAAAGTGTGATGTCTTCAAAGGATCTTTCATCACCTTTATTAGGATCTTTTACAATTTGCTCCATTGGAGTATCTATGCTCTTAGAATTTTCCATATGGAATTTTTTCAACATAGAGTGAACATATCTTGATTGGCATATAAAGACATGATTTTCATAAAAATCAATTTTTAGGCCTAGGATGTAATGTATCTCTCCTAGATCCTGCATTTTAAACTCACATCCAAGTGCTAGCTTAGTTTCATCAACTAGCTTGATACAACTTCCACAAAGAATAATGTCATCAACATAAATTAGAAGAATGACAATATTGCTACCAACAAACTTTAGATACATGGAAGGATCATAGTCACTAAGAGTAAATCATAGTGAGATAAGAAAAAAATTAAGTCTTGAATACCATGATCTTGGTGCTTGCTTGAGTCTATAAAGACTTTTGAAAAGCAAGCACACTTTGGACTCATCCTTGATGAATCCTTGAGGTTGTTCCATATAGATCTCCTCCTCAAGATAACCATTTAGAGAAGCATTGGATACATCTAATTGGAACACCTTCTACTTGAAGAAACAAGCAAGAAAAATAAGAATTTTTATTGTCACCATCTTTGCAACGGGTGCAAAGGTCTCCTCATAATCAAGGCCATGTATTTGAGCAAATCCTTTGGCACATAATCTTGCTTTATGCTTGTTGATGGTGCCATCATGATTGAACTTGATCCGAAATACCCACTTGCAACCAATCACATGCTTGTTGGATGGAGGATCCACAAGCTCCCAAGTATTGTTGGTGATCAATGCATCATACTCTTGCTTCATGGCATCATACCACTCCTTGGTATTGAGTGCCTCTTGTACATTCTTTGGCTCTTCATGAGAGACATAAAAAACATAATTAGTGGAATCAAGATCCACTTGTTTGCCTTTGTCAACATATGAGAGCCTCTTAGGCTCGGATCTATCTCTCAAGGATCTTCTTGGTGAGAAAATCCAAGGAGAGTCTTCTTCAAATCTCGATCCCATCACATCATGATTGTCTTCAAGATCAATAATTGGTGATGCATCCATAGATTTCTTGATCTCGGCCTCTTCAAAAAATGAGTGTTGATCTTCATGAAAGACAACATCTCTACTTTCAATAACTTGAGAAGTAGAGAGTATAAAAACTCTATAGGCCTTCTTGGTGGATGAGTATCCAACCATGATCCCTTTGCATGCACTAGGATCTTCCTTCTTCCTTGTTTCCAAGGGAATATGGACAAATCATATCCATCCAAAAACTCTAAGGTGATAAACCTTAGGCTTCTTCAAATATGAGATTTCATATGGTGACTTTCCTCCAAGAGCTATATGTGGGAGCCTATTGCAAAGATAATTTGCACAATTAATGGCTTCTCCCCAAAAATCTTTGGGCAAAGATGCCTCAATTCTCATAGATTTTGCACATTCACATATAGATCTATTCTTTCTCTCGGCCACTCCATTTTGAGATGGAGAGTAGGCACAAGAGAACTCTCTTTTGATGCCTTCAAGCTCAAAAAAATCTTGAAATTTATTGGAGATATATTCACCACCTCTATCACTTCTAAGAGCTTTAATCTTGAATGAAAATTGCTTCTCTACATAAGCTTTGAAAATAAGGAAATGATCAAACACGATAGATTTAGAAGCAGAAAGATATATCCAAGTGAATCTTGTGAAATCGTCAATGAAAGTAACAAAACAAGTGGCTCCTCCCTTGCTTGTAGTTGATGAGAAATGCACATCCGAGTGGATTAACTCCAAAGGATACTTGCTTTTGATGGAATTGTAAATGGCTTTTTGTGAGATTTAGCAATAGCACAAGCCTCACAAGGCTTGATCTTCTTGGAGAATGACTTTAGCAAGCCAATACCTTTGGTTTCTTTGATCATAGAGAGCGTGGATTTGTAGTTGGGATGTCCCAACCTCCTATGCCATAATTCCTCCATAGAGAGCTTGTTCACAAGAGCAACATTACAAGCATTCACATACTCATTTGGATCTAGTTTATAGATGCCTCCAAATCTAGATCCTAATGCAAGTATCTCATCATTCTTCTTGATAGTGCAAGTATCAACATTGAATTTTACATCAAGGCCATTATCAAGCAATTGGCCAACACTAATAAGATTCTTAGTAAGCTTAGGTACATAAAGAACTTTAGAGAGAGAAAGAACTTTAGAGGATGCAAGCTTCAAGGGAATGTTCCCTATGCCTTCAATAGGACATTCAAAATCATTTGCTGTGTATATTGATTTCTTGACTCCATCATAAGGTGTAATAGAAGAGAAAGAGTCCTTGGAGCTACACATATGTGAAGAGGCTCCACTATCAATATACCATAGGCCGTCCTTCTTGAAAGGAGTAGATGAGAAACTAGAGACCATAAGAGATCTCTCTCCATCACTTGCAATAGTGTCTTCCTTCTCATTGGTAATGTTGGCTTGATTGAGTTGATTCTTCTTCTTGAAGCAATTGGTGGCATAATGGCCTTTCTTGCCACAATAAAAGCACTTGATCTTCTTCTTCTTGAGCTTGGATGATGAAGCATTAGAGAAATCATCTTCCTCCTCATCTTTGTCTTTGGATTTGACTTTGTCCTTGCTTGAGGATTGTTGATGTTGGTTCTTGCTCCTCCCTTTGTGCTTATCCTTGGCAAAGAGAGCTTTGTCATCGTTATGTGGGAGAGAGAGCTTGTACTCTTGTCTTGATTCTTCTGAAATTAGCACATTTTGGAGAGCCTCCAAACTTGGTAGCTCCTCCTTATTGGCATAGGATTGGACAAGGTTATCAAATTCACTTCTCAAGCCATTGAGAATGACTTGAACTAGCTCATTTTGATTGATGGAATCACCAATACAAGCAAGTTCTCTATGAATATCTTTTACTCTCAAAACATAACTAGATGCACTCTCATCACTCTTGTGGCTACTTTGAAAGATTTGATTCCTAAGAGTGAGAAGCCTAGAGGCATTCTTAGCCTCATAGATAGCCTTGAGACAATCCCAAACTTCTTTGGCTGTTGTACAAGTACCTATCTCCCTCAATATCTCATTAGAGACATTCATCTTAATGTAGTGGAGAGCCATCCTAGCTCTCTTTTTGTATTTTTAAACCTCTTGAATAAAATGTGGTTCTTCTTCAAGGCCAAGAACTATGTCCATCACGTCTTGAAGAATCAAGATGGACTCCATCCTCATTTTCCAAATTGAATAGCTTGAAGTGGACGATCTTTTGCTTGGTTCCAACAAGGATGAACCCATTGAAGACATTTGAAGTGAAGAAAACTAAAATGATGAACAATAAATGTTGCTACACACTCTCTATAGGATCCAATAATAGAGTACTATCTCCTCCTATGGAAGATCTTGCAACTATTTGTGAATTGATTCTCACTAGCTACACAAATCTCTCTAAAACAAGATCTATTTCACATCAAATGATGGAGTATAGGCAAAGTTAGGATCAAACACTCTTATCACGTGTCAAGTACACTAAGAAACCAAATTTGACTCAAATACAATGATATTGCATGAAACAAAATGGCTAAGATCTCAAAACAGTGCCTAGATCACATATAGATGAGATTGGTAAGCATACAACTGTGATTTTGGATCAACCAAGCAATCTCTTGACCAAACCAAATGTGTCCACCCAGGTCTAGGTGCCCTACCTAACCCTCTTCAAAAGCTTATAACTTTTGATTGGCTCAACCAAATGGAATGAAACTGATTGCATAAAAAACTAGACAAAAATAGCTTCAAAACAAGTTATGAAGCAAGATAAACGGATCAAGCATGAGAGAGAACTTCCAAATTAAAATTGGATGTTCCTCACACGTGTCTGAGCACCTGATTCCATACAGTACCAAGTTGGACCCAATCAATGTTCTTTTGATCTCTTATGATCCAAAATTGAACAAGATAGCTAGGAAAATGGGCCTTGAAAATTTCTAGCTCAAGATTGATGAATAGTTTTCACTTAAATGGCTCAAAATGCATGGTAACCTTAGGTAGGCTCTGATACCATGTTGATTTTACACGTGTGGATTGTTCACTACATGTACTTGTGATCTCCTAAATTGTGTAGATGCACCAAGATCAAGACTAGATTGATATTCAAGATCAATCTTAGATCCTATGGCAAAAACACACTACTACATGCATTCAATCACTTCCAACTCTCACTCACACATGTGAGAACTATTCAAATATTATTCTAAGTAAAAACAAGCTGCTCTCCTCGGGTAGATAGAGAAAAACCATCATGAGCTCTCGGATAGAGAGAGAAAGCTAGAAATCCAATAACACTCAAAATCCACATAATGACCAAATCAATTAGCTTCAAAATGAGGAGTACAATGATACTAGTAGATCCATGAGCTACCACTATGCTTAACCATGATTGGACCATACTTTGTCACCTCTTAATCCTATTGGACCATTGATCCATGCACCTTTAATTCTATTGGACTATATTCAAGCACACCTCAAATTTCTATTGGACCTCACATGGTTCCACCTCTAAATCCTATTGGACCTCTTAGAATTCATCAAACAAAAGCATTACACTTGTCTACACTTTAATTGGTACGAGTTTAGCCTCTTACTCTATTTTGGCTCAATAGTGGCATTACAAGTGGAAATGCATAATTTGCCATCTATGCCAAATTTGTTCCTATCAACATCCTACACCTAGATGCTTGATGTAAAAAACATAAGACCCCTATATCTAACATAGATAATCTTTTTCAATTCTTCACATCCTACTGTATAAGCAAGATCCAATCACTTTGGAACCCACCATCGGATGAATCTGAGATCGGGACGATCAATAGCAAATCAGGCACCACACCTTCCTAGATTAGCAGCTGTGCAACAAGAGGCAGAACCAGAACTAGCACCAATGGATCTAATGGGCCAACCCGTACCTGTCGCACCCTTGCATGCAGTTCGGAGAGCACCACGGATGGAGATACCAAAATATGACAGATCATCAAATCCCATCTGATTTCTCCAGATCTACAAGCAAGCTTGTGAAATCTACGGCGAACGGACACCTGCAGAGAAGCTGATGTTATTCCCTATGTCCTTACTTGTAGTGGCTCAGGATTGGTTTTTAACCTGTCAGAGGAAGAGAAATCCACCTGGGAAGCGGTTAAAGCGGCTCTCATAACGCGCTTTAAACCAAAAAAGTTCTTGAAAGACCCATTTCTCCTACTGAGCAAAGTCAAGATGGGAAAACGAGAAAGGGTCCGGAACTATATTGAACGGGTCAAACATATACGATCCGAGTGCAGTGCAGCCTTGACTCCCAATCATGCAGTGATCATGTGGTTCCCAGCCGGATTACCACGACGCATCAGAAGAGAACTGAAACGACGGGAGCAGTACGCTACTTTGCAAGAAGCTATGGAAAATGCCATTAGGGAAGAGGATGAGGGATCTAACGACAAATATCCTTTCACCCACACTCCTACTCCGTCGATCGCATCATCATCATCAAACGCATCCGCTCTATTCACAGAACTGTTGTTGGAGCAAATGACAAAATTACACAAACAACAGATGGAGCAACTTACGGTGCAGTTTGACCAGAAACTGAAGGCCTTACAGGGAACTGTAGCAGTAACTCCACATCAACCAGAACCAAACCAGTTGGAACATCCTTGAAGAGAAAATTTATGGTGTTCAGTATGCACGCAAAACCATACAGCGAACGAGTGTCCAGTCCTAAAACAAAATTTGAGACTGATACATAGATTCTGCCATCTGTGCAATGCAACATCGCACGATACGGCATTTTGCCCTTTTAACTCCAGGGTTGTTCAACAGAAGATAAGTCCTTATCAGACTTCTTATCCTTATCATCAAGAGGCACCTAACGGGGCGCCAAGGTACGGCGCACCCAATCAACCACAACGCATGGCCTTACCTGCTCCACCAGGGCCAGCCAATCAACAAGTGGCCCATGTAAACCTGACAGCAACGAAACAAGAAATGCAAATGCTACCTCAACTTGAGCAGCAGCAATGGTACGGACCAGATGAACCATTTACGGATCCTGCCATAAATGAATTTCGACCTATGTAGCTCAAACTCAATGTCAAGGTGGAAGAAATTACGGCTACTATGGATGCGGGGAAGGACACAAAATTGCAGAATGTCCCTACAAGGGACAATATACAACCTCCTGTCGAGATTGCGGTTATGGACACTATTTCAAGAATTGTCCACTTAAACTTGGAACCAGTGCACCTCTTAACCTCATTGCCATACAACAACCAGCAGTTCACAAAAAGGATTCTCCAATCCGATTTGCAAGCCGACAGCTCAGTGATACCGAAATGAATTATTCAACCAAAGAGCGGGAAGGCACTGGCAATGATCTACGCGGTTAAGAAGTTTCGACACTATTTGATGGCCACACACATTTTGCTTTTTATACAGACCATCAACCCTTGCTATATCTCGTTAATAAAACTTGCAACACCGAGAGAATCACCAGATGGCTCCTTCTGTTGTTGGAATTTGATTTTTGAATAGTAGTTTGCAAGGGAAAACAACACTACATGGTAGATCATGTGTCACGAATCAAGGGAAAGGAGATTGCAACCCAACCCGACGATGAGCTAACAAATGCTGTCTTATTTTACGTGGATACAGTACCAGATTGGGCTGCCAACATTGTTGAATATCTAATGCGGGGCCAACCAGACAAATCACTACCAAAGGCGGAACAACGGAAATTGATCTTGAAGGTTAGACCTTATCAGCTGATTGTCGGCCAGTTGTACCGAAGAGGTCTTCGGCAGTGTATTCTTTCTCATGAGACCACCCAGATCATTTCGCTTTCACATGAAGGCATGGGTGGAGGTCATTTTGCATCTGACATTACAGTTCGCAAGATCCTACAATCAGGATGTTGGTGGCCATCCATTCATAAGGATACGGAGGAATATTTGAAAAAGTGCGATGTGTGCCAAAGGTCAAGGAGACCAACGAGATTGAACTATGATCTACTGCACCCAGTCTTAGCCCAAGCACCATTCAAAAAATGGGGATTGGATTATATTGGTCCAATTCACCCTGCAGCAAGGAGTTCCTAGGCTCGATACATAATCGTAGCCACAGACTACCTCACCAAATGGATCGCAGCCAAGGCAGTAAGAGTAGCTAATGCTAGGACCACTGCCAAGTCCCTTTATGATAATATCATGGTGCGCTTCGGATGCCTGGTGGAACTAGTCAGTGATCGCGGAAGCCATTTCATCAACGAGACCATCAAGGTCATGTTGGAGGAATTCTTCGTGATCCACAGAACCAATACGCCTTATTATTCTAGGGGTAATGGGCAAGCAGAATCATCCAATAAGATCCTGTGTAGCGTGCTCACGAAAACAATTGAAGCTAGCAGATCAGATTGGAAACACAAGTTGCATGCTGCATTGTGGGCATTTAGGACAACATAGGAGCACTGATCAAATACCCTTCCAATTGGTATATGGTTAGGATGCTATGATGCCAGTAGAGTTTTTAGTTCCTTCATTAAGGATTGCCACCGCACAACGTCTTAATGAGTCCAAATCTCTACAGCTATGCCATGAAGCTCTGCATAAACTCTGTGAAACACGCTTACTAGTTGTGCATGCACTGGCAGCTGAAAAGAAAAGACGCAAAGCTTGGCATGATCGCAGATTACAAAAGAAGGATTTTCGTTCAGGAGATTTGGTCCTAATGTATAAAACCAAGGCGATCAAGAGGAAGTTAGATTTCACGGGCGAAGGTCCTTATAGGATCAAGGAAATTCTTAATCATGGGGCCGTGAACTTAGAACACGTAGATTTGGCCCCTACCCTCTGACACTCTGATCCAACCATGGCTGCAGACAGCCGGCCCACTCCTTGAAGCAATGGAGGTTTACCCGGCGTGCTTCTATTCTGAGATTAACATGGGCCTCGCCCTTCACGCTTACGCCACCTGAGATGAGGACAAGGCTTGTTTCTACTTCCTATACCAAGGTACCACGTACAAGGTCAGGATTAACGCCGACTCGATGGTCACTATTGGCATTATGTTTGGTGATCATCAACCCATCTCCCATCGCCACGCCAAAGCTCTGATCAAACCATTCATCACCCAAACCACATCAGAAATCCCCATCCAGACTAACAATGGTTACCTAATAGAAGCTATCACGGAACCCGTCATTCAGGCGGCTGCGCATCTGTTGAATAACTTTTGGGTTATTTCAACATTTCGCAAGGACAAAATCTAGTCTACGCTGCTGAGTCAGATAGTGGAATCCTTTCTGGAATTCCCTAACCCCTCCGTTGTGCCATACAACTGGCATAGCTTCCTTATTCGAGAACTAACCAACTCCATCAAACCCAACAATCGTGAGCGAATCGCAGCACGCTCCCCTGTTGTGTAAATTTGCCTACGCACTTCTCAGGGCAAAAGTGCACGATTTCCAGTGCTCATCCCTCCTGTCTACCCTTGTGCCACATACTAACCTTTATCCACCATCTCAAGCATCTACCTCCTCCCAACCTGCAGTCATTAACACAATGGCCAGCAAACGAATGCATGGCACTGCCTCTACATCCACATCTCCACTTGTTACCCGAAGACATGTCTCCACTGCCACACTAACCACTCCACCAACCACCGCCACTTCTTCTTCCGTGCAACCCCCCACTCCAATTTCTGTTGTCACTCCCTCTCTTTCTGTTCCATCCACATCTGTTTCTGTCTCCATTCTCGTTTCTTCTGTTGATACCACTCCTACTTCTCTTCCAGTGTCCACTGCTCCATCCATCACCATTGCATCCTCCATCACTCCTGCCACCACCATTGCTCCTCTCACATTCAATCCTTCTGATTCGCAACTGTCCCCCGACACTCTGGCATGGATGCAAGTTATCAATTTTTCACCCCCACGCCAGACACTTTCTGCTCCATCCTCACCTTCTTCCATACTCCACACCACCCTTTAGTTCCCCAATGTTCCTCCCATCCTCTAGTTCGGACAAACCGTCCTCACCCTTGTTTCCACAGTTGTTTCTCACACCCCACCTGCTTCGCCAACAAAGGTTGCCGAGGGTAGCCAATCGTTGTCTGATGATGCATTTGTACAAACAATTTTGTAGCATCACCAGATCGAGCTGACCCTATCGCCCCAGATGGTATCAGGACAAATGAAAATCTGATCGAAGACAATGACGACGGAATTCCACAAGTCATCGGGGCCGATACAACACAAGCCCCTGCCAGTGCCAGTGTACCAGCTGCTCCCACGAATCTAACAACGACGTACCAAACTCTAGGAAAATACATCCTGGATGCGGTAGCGGCCAAAGCTATTCTGGAAAGCAGGGTACTACAGTTGGCAATGAGTAATACACAGCTGCAAGTAAACCTCACCAAGCTGCAGCAAGAGCTGATTCTGGCTCAGCAACATGAACAAGCAGGGACTAGGAGATTGCCAAACTGCAGCAGAAGGAGGAGGCCCTAAACAAATATATTCAAAGCCTCTCCAAAGCGCTAACTGAGGCCTTTACAAAGGTGCGGGAGCTTCAAGTTGAAGCATCCCAACGGCTTGCTCCCATCCAGGCACAACTTGCACTTTTGGAAGCAGAGAACACGCGCCTGGAGACAGAGGTCAAAGCCTTACAAGACGAAAAACTCGTCTGGTTAACTCAATTTACACCGGACACAAGGCCGCTTTTCCAATCAGAGATGAATCTTCTACGGCGTCAGGTGCAGATTTATAGCCAAACCCTCAACAGCTACAAGGCGGAGTTCAATAAGTATCGGGCAAGTGCAACGCAAGAGTTTGCCCAGGCCAAGCAAGCCCTCAAGGTGTGCCAAAATACATGGAAACGAAGGCCCAGCCCACCCGCGTGGTAATTCCACTGCCACCTAATTTTGACGCTGCACAGGCTAGTACCAGCCAGGATCAGAGCCAGCAGGCAGTAGGGGGATTTCAACCAAATCAAGGATCCGAAGGCCAAGACCAAGGGCAGACAGATGCGGCCACTGAGACGCGAGACCAAAGTCAAGGCCAACATCATCCAGAGGATCGTGTATGATATCTGCCAACCGGACCTTCCGAAGACCGAAGTCTGTGGAGGAGAACATCAATGAATTTTTATCCAAATATCCCCACGAGTCATCAAGAGGTGGCTGACAGATATCGTTCTCAGCTCAGACCATCAAGGGAAAAGAACGGCAAGCCTTACCTGCCCTCCAACCACAACCGGAGTGGCGACAATAGTTATTTGAGAGAGACCCTGTGGCCATCAGGGCTTACGTGACGAGTCTGCAACAGTTACGGGTGAACGCGTATTTTATGCCATGTCCAAGAAGATCCAAATGGGTGGAATGCGGCACTCCTTTGGACCAGATCACACTGCACAATTTCAACTGGCCAATCATCAAATCCGAATATGGGTGGACAACGGATGTAGATGCCAGAAGGGCTCTCTCCGCATTCGCCAGTCACTACATCAATTGCCCCGATCCCACAGTCTGCGCGATAGCCACTTACGCCCGAGAGACTTAGAATCTTTAACGGGCATTGAAACAAAATGGGATGATTTCCTTCCCTCTATATTTTTTGATCCAAATAAGGCGCTCGCTTCCGACAAAGTCGAAGACCAGCTGCCAGTCCCTCGCGTATATTACCGAGCTACATTCCTTGGAGATCCTTGGACGAAACGATTCCAAGCATGGGTGGATCATGAATGGCTGACATGAGTCCACAAGTCCTTCCACATGCCAAAGGACTCGAAGAAACTGGACCGTCTCAACTTCATGGAAGACATTACGGGCTATCTGATCCACCAAAGGTGGTCCAAGAGAACGTTATACTAAACCGGCAGAGTGCCGAGGGACCGGCACTACTTCAGGCCGTGGGTCCTGTTGGGGGTATTCCCAACAAAGTGTAAATAGATAAAATCCTCCAATAAAATGTGTTGCAAGGGCATGGCATCCTGCGTGTATAAGCCCATGGCCCAATGAGCACGCAATTGGAGTTGTAAATAAAATAAACTTGACTTGGGCCTTGGAATTAAAATAAAACTAGAGGCCCAATGTCATTTTTAGACTTAGAGATCACTTTTTAGAGTTGGGTCCAAATTGGGACTCACATGAATCTTGTGATTTCTAATGTACTTTTTGTGGACCCTTGGATCAAGTTGGGTCCAAGATGAATGGATAGGATCATTGTGAATATTAGCCAATAAGATTGAGGGGCAAGGGCCTTCCCCATTTTATAAAAAGGCACCATTTGTACACTATTTTCATGCTTAATGAGAAAGATGAAACTCTACCATTTTTGGAAGAGAAGCATCCTCATTTGCTATTCACTACTTGCTATTGATCTTGATTGTGTTTTCCATTGCTTTCTATTTCCATGTTTATTGTTTGCCATAGTGAATGTTTTTCTATTAGCAAGCATAAGGAGCATTTGAGCTAACCTCCACCCTCACTCTCTATCTCTCTCTTTCTCTTCCCTTCTCAATATCTTCTTCTCCAGTCCTTCTCTTTAACCAGAACCATGATGAATGTTAGTGTAGAGGAGTAGAGTTTAAGAGGAGTAGTATAGTGGTGAGTAGAGTTAAGGGAGAAAGTAGGAAATTAACAAAAAGTAGCATCTATGCATAGTTAGGTACCTATCCAGTGATCATAACATCAACGACTCTCTCTTTCACGTAACATGCAAAGCAAAAGTTGTCTCTCCCATTTATAGGCATCCTTCAGTCATCCCTTTCAAAATGCCATCTTCTCACTTCTCATACCCTTCATGCCATGTGTCCCGCTTTGTACAAGGTCTTTAACTTATGGTCAACCCCTGGATACATTCAATCTTTGGATTTAGGCAACACGAATCGATAGTATGTCCTTCACGTTTGCATCTCACACATACTTTCTTGTCGCCATTCTACTCTTTCGACTTTTCTTTGTTCTTCCATCTGCCTTTGCTGGCTCCCTTTGTTTGCTGGTCTTGATCCTGCCTTTGATCTGACTCCCTCTTAGGCTTGAACTACGTCTTTGGCTTCTCTTTGTTGCTGTAGAGAGCCTGATCAGAAGTGTCCTTATGATCAAGGTGCTCACGAGCTTCGACTTCTTCTCGAATCTCGATCACTGCCTTTATGAGTGTCATCGCTAGATCCTTTGCTAGCAACGTTCAGGTTGTCTGGAAAGATCTCGGTAAAGCACGTAACAGGTAGGTGAGCTGCTTCTCCGCTGATACTGCATTATCTGTTCTGACATTGTATAATGAAAGGAACAGATTCTTCATCTTTCGGATAAAGGATGTAAGGTCTCTCCCATCCCATTGCAGATTTGTCAACTGATCTTCAAGAAGCATGATCTGGTTGCGTGATTTCGTCTGAAACCTAGTAAGCAATGTATCCCACATCTCTCTTGCATTAGAGAGTGTCATGAGGTCAAGCGTCAGACTATCTTCGATGGATGATGACAACACGACTACTGCCTTGTCGGCTCTTTGCCGGTGGTTATAGGCATCTCTTCGGTGCCGACTACCTAGGGCCATAGCCCTTCTCCCTTCAATATGAGAGAGAGAGGTCTTTACCTTCCATGCTAGGAAGTTTGACTCGGTTGAGTCAAGGATTGTGCAAATCTTTGATTGTATACTGTTGATCGATGCCATTGTTGTAGACTGTGTTCTTCAGCTGTTCTTCTGGTTTCTTGTTTTGAATGCTTGTCTCCCGGATCTGATAGCTCTTAAGCTATATCAAGACTCTCGGATATGAGCTCATGGCTCTAATACCACTGTTGAGAAAAACACACAACCGAGTTTATATCCAAAATGTCAAACGTTCTGATACCATTGTTGAGATTCTCACAGATTTAAACCCAGATGGAATTCGATTCTATCCTTGGGTCTTCTACCCTCTGTGACAGGATCTACAATCCTCCAAGGTGTGTAATTGTCCTATGTATAATCTGTTTATGCATTCAAAAAGACAAAAATAGTGTGCAGAATAAAATTAAACCAGCGGATTGCAAACATACAACTATCAGACAATTAAGCATTCAATTGAACATGGATCCATGAATGTTTTACCTTCGTGTTCAAGTGGCCTTCAGTCAACGAACATTTGATCATCGTCTTTGGGTCTTCAGTCCTCGAAGCTCTGGTGTTCGTGTCTGGGCAGCTCTCTCGTGTTTCTGCAGACTTGAGCTCGAAAGTTAGCAAAGCTTTGTGGCTCGAAACACTTTGTTTCTTTAGTAGAAATACTTTGGATATTAGTATGTTGCAACACTATATGATGAAGTTCTTTTTCCAAGGAGCATTCAAGGACCTTGCAGTCTGTAGTCAAAACGTGACCAAACTTATTTCAGCTTGAAAATGTTTCAAGAGTAGTACAAGAACAAACTTGTAGATTTTCAATTTGAAAATTGCAGCAGACTTCATATGGAAGGCACCAATCCATTTTAACATTTGGCATGCATGGCCAACCAAAAACAATATCATCAAAGGACTCATGTATAAAGCCAAATAACTGTAATAGAATACGAGCATAAAACTGCTTCACATGAATGGTCTCAAACATCCTATTGTGGTAAAGTAAATGTAGAAAGAGTTTTTCCTTGGTATCATGCATAATGAGCTGCATGCAATCCAATGCATTTATGATAACTTCCCTCCTTTCCAAAACCTCTTCATCATGTATAGAAATTCAGCTTCTTGATTGGCAACTCGTTCTTTGTACCACTCCCTTGTCTCTCTTTTCCTTTGTATCCAGTGAATTTTCTTCTTTTACCTTGGCCAGAGAGAACAGAGCTTGGGTTGTTGAGATTGAAAGTGCTAGTATGTTTATTAGAGTTTTAAAAGAATTTGTCTTGCAATGTAGAAAAGCTAGGTCTTTTAAGCAAGCGTTTTATTTCTCTAATATTTCCGGCATCGCCTAGATGTGCAAGGAGTTTGGCAGAGGGATTTGCGATGAGTTCAATGAACGCGTCTATCATGTACTAGCGTAAATAGAGAAAAGGGATGTGTGCTTTGACAATTTCCCTAGCAGGCTTGTGTAGCCAAAGAAAAAAGGCATTGAGTTGGTTTTGTGAGGAAGCACCAGGGAACAATCATCATGTACTAGATGGCATGGTCAAACCAGATAATGGAGGACTGATTTTTGCATTTGTCACCACATCTACATTTGAAATAAGGTCTTTTCCAGTTCCAAATGCTGGCTTCGTGGAGATTCATACGATTGAAACCGGTGTCAAAATGTCCACGAATTCGTGCTCAGGTTTGCTCATAAGGGCAACAGGAAGGCTCAAATTTGCTCATGTGAATGACATAATCAAAGGCTATAGGAGTATCAAGAATGGAATTTTTGTTTAGAGCAGCAAGTTTGTAGGTCTACACTTCTTTTTTAGTAAGATGTGCTAGAATGATCCAAAGCTCAATAGGTATAGGGGCATGAAAATTGATAGTGGGTAAGCTCCAAAGTTTGTAAGAAGTGAGTGTGGATTTGAATTCAATAGTTCGTGCTGGTACAAAATTGACTTGGCAATTTTTGGATTGACAAAATTCAAAAGTAGATTGATCGCTAATGTCACAGATGTCTTGAGAAAAGGTTTCAAATTGCGAGATACTATCTTCATCCAAATCATCAAAGAAGACAAGAGGATGTGGAGAAGGAGGTGATTTAGGTAAAGCAGGAGCAAGTTCAGTAGAAAGAGAGTCATTCTTTTGGCATGAAAAGACTTTTCTAATATGAGAATTATAAAATTTCTCTTTCTCATATTTTTCAGCAAGCCCAACCAAATTTGTAGAAAACATTTCAATGGTACCCAAGGGATCGATCTTGGTTTTGCCAAATTTTAAGTACATCTTTCTCCAATGTAATGTATCGAGAAGGTCAGTAAAACATAGCACCTTATCTTCAGGTCCAGCAACATTACAGGTAGTACGATCTGTTCCATTAATAAAACTATGCAACAAGATAGCTTTTTTCATGCAAATGATCAAAGTCTGAATGAATAGATTAGGGGGAGGAAGGGGCTCCCCATAACCCAGATTTACAGCGTCCTGATACCATCCTGAGGACTAAAACATAAAACAGACCTATGTTAGCTTATGAATCCAAGTAAGGTAAAGGTTTTGATACTTTCCCGACCAAAGGATAGTCGGATTTACACCTCAAGGATGCGTAGAGAGAGATTAAATAAATCAAAGATCCTCTTGACAAGTCAAGACCAAAACCTTTTAAAACCCTTTATAAATAAATGGACAAGGAAAGACATAGCTGAAAAGTATACAGTACTAATAAAGCACCGTAAAGCAAAACGTATTTCAAGACATCCAGCTGGTACCTACCACCATCCCACCACACAAAACCACAGAAGTTAGCATAGTGAGGAAGACATGTGTCAACGCTGAATGTCAGCTGTTATCCATGTACAAAATATGTTTTAACTTAACTAATCAGCTTGCAGTGTAAATAAAATTTTATAGTCCAATCTTCCCTTACTATAAATTGGTTACAACGATAGGCAAAACCATATGGATACCGTATCAGAGCGAATGCCATGCTGATCAGTTTGCTGGTTCTGGTCCATATCTTAAATTTAAATATAACACTATGCATTAAACAGTAAGCTGTATAAGAAATGTAGCAATTTGCAAATGAATAAGTAGCTTTGACCAGTATGTGAAGTTTAAAGCAAATCCATGCCATACAAACCTTCGTATCTGTAAACAGATAAAGTATGGTTCACGTAACTTCTTGAGCACATCCATGCTATACAAGAGTCCGCAAGCTATATTACTGTTTTTTTTTTTTTTTTATCGTGACGTAGAAAGCAAAAAACACCACAATATCCGTATGTGAAATGACCTTTGTACAAGTCTATGTACTTTAAAACATGTAAATTGGTTTAACAATTATGACTAAAGAGGGCTACCATTTACCCTATGATAAGCATTGCATATGTATGCTACGGTACTGCATAGTGGAGATGGGATGTATTCAGAAAGAGATCGTTAGGAATCATTCTGTTTTTTTTTATAGCAGTCTCTCACGTTGTGGCGATACTCTTTATGCTTTTTTTTTTTGAAAAAATAAGTCGGAAGGACTGAAATATATGTAAAGTACCAACTTGAATAGTAGACACAAATGATTCTTGTGAGGCGATCATATTTGCATTTGATTGTACTTGAGAAATGTTTACTTCCATATCCATTTCTATGTATAGTATCTGCAAAGTCATACGCATAGAAAGAATGTTATTTTTATAGTTTCTTATCCAAACTACTACAATTTTATAGCAAATCATAGCTTCTGCATGTTAAAGAGCAGGAAAATTAAGAGCAATATACATACCTTATTTTTGCTGTCTATCGCAACTGATCAATATGATTATGTTCTTCTTGCTACCTTTGCTACTTTGCTCCTAAACTGTGAGAGACAAAGATAGTAGCAATAATCAACAACAATCGTATCTTTGTAGAGAGCTTTTCTTGGTAAGAGAGAAAGAGCAATATATGGTCTTTCGTTAGACATTATCAACTATCAAACTTTTGGTATTCCATCACTGGAAAGCAACGATGGTGCACATCAAATAGTTTTGTGTACATAGAGCATATTATAACCAAAACATAATGTGGAACTATTGTTGATATAGTAGTGATGGAGTATCCTTCATACTCAGAAGTGTAACTATCCGTTAGCATATACTATAGAAAGTATGCAATGATGCTACTAATTGTGTTATGTCCATGTCCTATACAAGGGAATCGGAATAATTCCTGACGTCGATAGCCGGTCACTCCAAGTGTATATGGTTATTAGTTATGCCTCGTCATTCCGGGCTTGGCTTGTAAAGTAATTAATAATCATATGAAAGCCCAGACCTATAATTGGACATAGGAGCACATGCATAGTGAATGACTGCTTTCATGCAAGAATAGGAGGTCAATATGGGTTGCATGGAGATCCTAAAGGGAATATTCTCTCTCTCTTGAGGAGAATAAGTCTAGTGGAAGCTCGCCCATCTTCCAATTGGAAATTCAGTTTCTTGAGCCTGCTTCTCCTCCTCTCTCTTAGGTTCTTCACTATGGCTTGGGGGCTAGGTCCAGGAGGAAACTCCAGGAGGGATCTAGGTTTGGATGGGTGGTTTTGCTCCACAGGTGTCCTTTTGGTTGTTTTGCAATAGATTTGGCATCCGTTTCACAATACTCTATATTTTTAGCCCACGGAGAGAGAGAGAGAGAGAGAGAGAGAGAGAGAGAGAGAGAGAGAGAGAGAGAGAGACAGAGAGAGAGAGAGAGAGAGAGAGAGAGAGAGAGAGAGAGAGAGAGAGAGAGAGAGAGAGAGAGAGAGAGAGAGAGAGAGAGAGAGAGAGAGAGAGAGAGAGAGAGAGAGAGAGAGATGGTTTTTTTCCCCTAATTTTGAGACTCTCATTCAGGTACAACATCAAATCCATTTTATGTTCTAATTTAAACTTGCTAATCACTCCCACTCCCGTACAATTTTTTGGAAGACTAATTCAGGTGTCTTGTGTGTGCAGGAACAACAAGTCCCACATGACGAAGATCATGAGAATTGGATCATTATGCCATTATTTAAAACCAGAAACTTAGATCATAATAAGCGAGAATAACATAATCAGTAGAACTAGATAAGTAGCAAAAGTAGTCTATATTGAAAATGATGAATTATAGAATATTGATGCTTCTGTTGTCTATTCTTATTGCACTATGATATTATCGCATCTTAGAATGGTATCTAACACTTCCATCAAACCAGATTTAAAAAAACTGATAAGGCCATTTGACTATTTTAGGCCAATTTCCAAAAAATTACTAATAATAGCTGGGATCAAAATCATAAACAAGTTGGAATATTTTATCTTAAATTCTATCGACTTTTTGACATGTAACTAGAAGATAATAAAAATCGATTTATGACTTTTGATAAAATTGTTCCATCACCATTCATTACTAGTTAGCATTAATACTACATGCAATCCACCCATGGTAAAGAGTTTCTATGTAATTCAATCATTCAAAATTGTAAAGTGCAATTCTCACTAATATGCGATGAAATAGCATTCATGCATGAAATATTACAACTCAAACTACTATAAGTGACATATGCATGCTTCCAAACTCTCTAAATTATGCAAAACAGTATCATTCAATTGAGTAAGACTACTTACTGTTTTTTTTTTTCCAACATGCAAATTTTTTGGAGATTTATCTACCAAAACTTTTGATGGTGATACCTTAGGCTACATAGCACCAAATTGATCACTATAAAGCATAGTGCAAAGGGAGGAGGTCAGTAAGAGGCCTCATATTGCAATGAAAGTGCCCCATTCCAACCCCTTCAAAAAAGTAATATTATTTTAGAATCATTGCCATAAAGTAGGTTGCGACATAGGGAAAGGGACTACATGGTAATAATGTCAATAAAGAATTGCGCCCATGATCCATCCAAATGACTATTTAAGAAGTTGAGTATATAAATGAAAAATTGAGTCCTCAATAAGTATTCTAGAATTGTATGTCCTTGGAATGGCACACTAATATAACCAAAACTAATGTTTATGTATAGTTCAATAAAAGAACTAGTAGCATGTATCCACCATGATTTCGACTATGAACTTGAATATGGTCCATGCCATCCAATTTGAGCGGAATTTTGAGGAGAACCTGGGCAGATTTGTTCAAAAACCGGCAGCCTTCTGCTAAGCCTCTTACCCTCTGAAGCTCCTTGGCCAAGAGAGAATTTTGGATGGATGAATAAGCATCGAGCACCATATGGGCATAATCCCTCTATGGTAAAAGCCGTACAATACTGCAAGGATAACAATGTTGATCAAAACGACTCATATTGTATTATTTGGATGGTTCAAGATGAGAATAGAAATAAGCAGGCTTACCTCAGTCTTGTATTTTGGATGTCGATTAGCGATTCGTAGGTCCTCCTTTCCATGAGCAAACTAGCAATTCACACGTTCATTGAAGTTCAAAACAAATGACAATAGCATTTCAATTATTATAGAGAATAGATGGCACTAAACGCTAGCAGTATATCACCAAGAGAACACGGAAATGGGCATCAGGTTTTCTAACTATGTAACGTGATACGATCTGTACTGTTGCCTTGATCAATAATACATGAAATTCAATACCTTGCATTTTTTACCAAAGTGACAGCTTCCACTTTCCTCCCAGCGATTGCAAAGCTCTGTTTTGTAACGGTCACCAGGTACTTGGGATGCACAGCCATTCTTTGGAGGTGAATCTTCTTCTTCAGTTTTCAATGTCGACTGGTTTCCATGTCGCCTTTCGGTGCGTTTAAAAGCTCCAGTCAGTGCAACAGAATCAAGCAGTTTATTATTTTTATCTTCATCGCTGAGCATGGTGCAATCAAGTGATTGAGTAAATGCAATTCAAGTGACTGAATAAGTACAACAAGCTTAAAAAAATTATTGTCGCCCTGATATAGCTGGAAGGCTCCCAACTCAATTACAACTACACATGTTGCATTCCGGCTGCTGCATGACTTAATCAGTTTTCTGTGATAATTGAGTTGTGGGGAAGAAGAATAATCAATCGTTCGCAGATATCAATGTAGAAGACTACACAGACCCAGCTCATGCTACACACAACGAAACAATCGAACACGGTCACCAACTTACTCTAGCAAAACCCAGATTGATGAAAGAAAAGATGTATCAGAAGCATCTGAGATAATGTAGCCAAGAGCCACAGACGGTCAGTCTGTTTAGTTCCAAGTAGACGAATTGAGTGAGAAAATGGAATTCTGAGCCGGAGAGATGCAGAAAAGCATATATAGCTGATTACATGAATGAGAAATAAGCAAACTAAATTCAACAGACTACAGAAACAACAGCGAAATGACAGACAGGAAAGTAAGTAAAGAGGCTAGCTTGTATTGTGAAGATTAGCGACGGCCAGAAGGGTGATGAAAGAGAAGGATGTGAAAGAAGATGAATGAAGGTGAATACAAACTCGCTTTCGCCGCAGCAACTAAGAACGACTGAATGTATTTACGTGTCCATCGATCGATCGATCCAGAGAGAGAGAGAGAGAGAGAGAGAGAGAGAGAGAGGAGGGGGAAAGAAAGAGATATATAGGGGAGAAGATGGAAATCCAACGGCTTGTGTGGAATGAGGCGTGTCCATCTCGTGCGGCTTAGGGCCCCTGGAGGGTCTTTGGAACTGGTTGGCCCTGGGCGTGTGCCTCAGCAGGCGGAAGTTCCAGGGGGCAAAAGGGCCATTACCCTGCGTAATGCTACACGGCGTGTGAAGGTGGATTTTTTTTTGTATTTTTTTAATTTCAAAATTTTGAAAATTTTTCGCATTTAGATTCTATATTTTAGGATTTTTTTTTTCCAGATTTTCACATTGTAGTGCAAGCTTTTACATTTTTGCTTTAATTTTTTTGATGAACTGTGTATGTGAACCAATGACGGGACGCCACACAGCAGATGCACATTCCGCCATAATGTGCATGCGCTACGTGGAAGTCTATTATTGGCTATCAACTTGAGGATTTTGAGAAAAATGCTCACACAAAATTTTGGTTGTAAAATTCATATGAACATTTTGCTTCTAGATAATACAAATAAAACCTAAGCACTTGGCATTATGTCGGGTTCAAAGAAAATCTAAGCACTTGGCATTACATGATAAGATAAGTGATGAATCTCTTCAATTTTTCAACTTTTAAAACTTCAAAGGCAAAGATGCACTTTATGTTGACCTAGTAATCATCCCAATTTTTTTTTTTTGCCTTTGATTTTAACTTTTCACCTATATTTTAATACATCAAAACTTAAAGAATTATGGGTGGTCTCACACTTGGCAAATCCTTATTTCAAAATCGACTTACCAAATTGGTCCATGGTTTGATACATGCTGATTGGCCAAGGGCAACTTAAGAAAAATGGTAGGGATTCAAATGGGCCAATCAGATTCGGGCCTCCATTTAACACTTACCAGCCAACTAAGTTTGAAAGAGAGGTGGTTCATTGCTTGTGAACTCACTCGCCAAGGTTTAAAAGATGGGTTGCAAGTGAAAGAGATAGGCAAAGGAATTTGCTGCTAGTCTAGAAATGTCATCAGAGTGATAAATTCAACTCCAAAATGCAAGGGAGGAGATTTTTTTTTTTATGCTAACCTAATAATCCTCCTAAACGATTTTTGATGAACTTTTCCATAGGGGAATGTTCTATTCAATCTTTGGAGATCTGATCCTTTCTCAAAGTTAGTGGCCCTTATAGTTATGGGCAATTCCCCATTTAGTTCAAGTTACGATTGGCAATAGAGATTCTGACTCCAAAACTTGGGGGTTTTGTGCTCCTTGTAAGAAACAATGCATAATATAGCTTGATTAGGCCAAATTTCATCTACCTAATGTCATTCCACACGTGTGGAGCATGTTCTTACATGTGAAGTATATTAGGTCTAAAGTAGCTTGTATATAATCTCAAGGGTCATTAAGGCAAATAGTCAAGTTTTGTAGCCAATGGGCAAACTTTCCAATTTCTAGCTTTTTTCAAGAGATGCAATTTCATTGGTTGGCCTTATATGCAGGTGAGACTTTATGAGTGGAAAAAGTACAAGTTTAGTTATTGTCCCACATGTGTGAAACAGGTCAACTCAGCTTGAGATCCTTACTCAAAGTTAGAGCTCATTTTGGATGTGAATGATCAAGAGGATGAGTGAAAGTTGCATCAAGCTTGTGTGTGTGTCTCTCTCTCTATTTACATGCAATTATTGTGATCCAATGCTTCAATTAATGTTGCTACTTTGTGCTTGTGCAAAAAGTACAAAAAGGACCAAGAGTGGATCCTAATCTGATCCTCAAGAGAGATTGGTTGTCAGATTACTTGATCTATCAATCTACTTGAGATTAAGATCAATCTAGATCAATTCTAGACACAAAATCCTAACAAGAACAATCATTAATTGAGGGTAGGTGTACTTTTTGGTTTCCCACGTGTACCCTTTCTGAGTACGGACTCCAACCTAAAAATCAAGTACACATTGATAGCACCTCAAAACAATCAAAACAAATGTAGACAAATGGAGAGAATCACTCAAAATTGCTTCCAAAACCAAGATTGGTGTCTCACAATGATTATGGCCAAATGTGGCTCTATATGTACAATAAGTGGGAGCTCATGGTACTGATCATCCCTTTGATCCCACATGTGTGAAGGTGCTTTGTCATATGATGATTCATCATGCAAAACTGACACTTGGACAAAACCTTCTATTTTGAGCACTTTTGGTCCATTTTCCTTCTATATGGAGATCTATTTGGAAATCTTCAAGAAGTCAAAATTCGCCTACTTCAGCTTATTCCACACATGTGAGCTGTCCTCTACACATGGGATGTGACACCTAACCAAAGGATGTGGCTCATGAAATCAATAGATTGATGCCATGTGTCATATGTCTAGAGAACTAGTTTTTGGCCTTTTTAGCCACTAGAACTTGAATTAAATCATATGTACAACCTATATGATTATGGTACATGACAAGTACACTATTTTCACACATGGGAACAGGCTCCACACATGTGTTCTCTACCAAGCTTATTTTTGCATTTTTTGCACTCCTCCTCAAAAATCTAGCTTGGTAAATCTAGCATAGATCTATCTATAACTCCAAGAGCCAATCTTAATTTTATAAATGGATCTTTAGGCAATGCCTTGGTGAGTATATGAGCAATGCAATCTGATGATGAAACATGAATAAGCTTGATCTCCTTTGCTTGCACTTTCTCCCTCACGAAATGATGTGCAATCTCGATGTGCTTTGTTCAAGCATGGAAGACTGGATTTTTTGCAAGTTGCTGAGCGTCTTGATTATCACAATATATGTATGGAATGTCTTCATCCTTGATCACATGTAGCTCCTCCAAAAGCCTTTTAAGCCAAAGAACCTCCTTTGTTGTTGTTGTCATAGCTTTATATTCGGATTCTGTTGATGAAAGAGAGATGGTATCTTGCTTTTTGGAAAGCCAAGATATAACTCCTCCACATAAGAATGTAGCAAATGCACTTATGGATCTTCTATCCATCTTGTCACCTGCAAAACTTGAGTCCGAATATGCTCTCAAACAAATATTAGTCCTTTCATAAACTATGCCAAAGTCTTTTGTAGCCGAGATGTACCTTCACACCCTTTTTGCTCCTTTCCAATGACATATTAATGGAGAAAGGAAAGAGGGAAGGAAAAGAAGCAAGGCTATTTGATCCCTGCTTGGTGCCTCCCACTCCTCTCTCAGCCCTTCTCATTCTGCTGTCCATTATTATTCACTGATTACTTTGGAAGAGAGGAGGAAAGGAAAAGAGACCGATCTGCTTGGTGCCTTCCACTCTAACTTATATGTTTGGTCTTGGTTGTAAACTGCTTTTACTTCATTGCTATTGATCTACAATTTGAATCATTAGCATTGTGTTACCACTGTTTGTGGATCTGTGAATTGTTTTTTCTGTTATCTCTAACATTTGGTTGCAGATTGTTGAGCTAGATTTGGTGCCATTTGTTTTTGCAGTCTCTAATCTTGTGCTTGCAGATTGTGGAATTGTGGAAAGCTTTGCCACCTTACTTAGAAAGATCTGAGAATCTTCCCTTTGCTCCCCTTTGTCACTATAAGTGAGCCTTGATGGCTCAATCCTTTTCCTTGTTGATCTTCTTGGCACCCTTGGACTTGGAGTAGGTTCCACTTGGTCTTCATCTTCATGAAGCTCCTCCTCGGCCATAGCATGATCTTTGGCAAATTGAGTGTTGCTGGAAGTCACCTTTCCTTTGGCTTGGAGAGATTCATCAAAAAGTACATCTCTTCTAGCAACAACTTTTTTTGTAATAGGATCATATATCCTATAAGCTTTCTTACTTTCACTATAACCAACAAAGATGCCTTTGAAAGAAGTGGCATCTTCCTTTTTCCTTGTTTCTAAAGGAATATGTACATAACAAGTACATGCAAAAACTTTCAAATCACTAAGATTTGGCTTTTTGCCAAACAAGACTTCATAAGGTGTAAGTCCTTTAATGGCACTATTAGTCATTCTATTACAAAGAAAGTTTGCACATAAAATAGCTTCTCCCCAAAATGAAATAGAAAGAGATGCATCTAATCTCATAGCTTTAGCACACTCACATAATGTCCTATTCTTTCTCTCAACTACTCCATTTTGTTGTGGAGTATATGTACAAGTAAACTCTCTCTTTATTCCATTAGTTTCACAAAACTCTTTCATCCTATTGGAGATGTATTCCCCTCCATTATCACTTCTTAATACTTTCAAGCTAGTATTAAGTTGCTTTTCCACAAGAGTTTTGAACTTTACAAAGGACTCAAAAACTTCACTTTTCTTAGACAAGAGATAAACCCAAGAGTATCTTGATTTATCATTAATAAAAGTGACATACATTAGAGCTCCACCATTTGATTCATGTGAAAATGAATGAACATCCGAGTGTATAAGGTCAAGAGGAGAGTTAGATCTTATCAAAGATCTCTTGAAAGGAAGCTTATGAGATTTGGAGAGTCCACAAGCTTCACAAAGCTTGCCACACTTGGATATGGTTTTGGGAAGTCCTCTTGCTAGCTCCTTTGTCACCATGGTCTCCATAGCTTTGTAGTTAGGATGGCCTAACCTTTTGTGCCATAATTCCACTTGAGTGAGCTCCTCCCTTGCCATGTTCACACTTCCAACCATCATATTAGCATCCAATTTGAATAACCTCCCTTGCTTGAAACCACTTTCAATACATTTTTCATCTTTCAAGGTAGAACATGCTCCATGCTTGAAATGTACATCTAATCCACTATCCATAAGTTGTCCTACACTCAACAAGTTCTTTGTATGGCACAGATTCAGCAGATGCTAGATCAATTGGAACTTCTTTTTGCTTTTGAGCTTTGGTAACAACCATTAATGGTACACTTGGTTCAGTAGGCTGAGCGACTAGTCTTTGCTTGATTGTAATCATATTCAATGGAGCAGGTATCGGCGATGGTTTTGGTCTTGCTGGATGATCCTTGTAACAATGTCCATAACAACATTCCCGACAAAATGGTGTAAACTTTCCTTTGTTCGGACATTCAGCAACTCTGTGATTTTCGCCACATGCAAAGCATCCCAGTGCTGCTCTACTCCATTGTCAAGTCTGTTGTTGTTACGCAGCAGCATAAATAGCACACTACTCTGAAGGACCAATATTTTGATCAATATTGTAATTCCATTGCTCATTACTAGCTGAGGAGTCTGGTTCCATTAGATTCGTAGGAGAAGCATGTCGTGTTGATGAGTTGGCAAAGCTAGTTGTTCAGGAAATCCAAGTCCAAAGTCTTGAGCCTGGTTCTTAGGATCATGTTCCTTATATGTAGTAGGTTCCCGATATTGAAGCTTAGCATATCTTTGTTGGATAATGCGAGGATTAAACAAGCAAAAAGTTGTTTCATGTCCCGTAGAGTTGCACAGATGACAAATAGTATCCGTCATACGTCTTTTCATTGTTGGACATTCATTTCTGGTGTGATTCCCTGTAAATATTGCACACCAGACATTTTCTTGACTAGGAAAAGTTTTAGCAAATGTTTCACCTGCTTTGGCACTCTTTTCTTGCTACTCTTCCGATGCTTTCATCTTCTCATCGAACTAAGACTGCATCTTTTCCAGCTGCATCTGCTGCTTTTGGCCAAGTTTCTTGAATTCGTTAATCATCAACTCTGTTGTTGCATTGAGATTCGTGGATGCAATAGTGGTGGATGTTGTAGTGATTTGTCCCGCTATATATGGCAGCATTCCAATATTTGGTTCGTCATCTGAATCTTCATCCTTCTGTCGTATTGCATCATCCATAGCTTGTTGTAAGGACACATAATCAATTCAGTGTTTAAGCTAGACATGCTAAAAACCACATGATCATAGCATCATTATTGATTAATTCAAGATCACACTCAGATCTGAGGTGTTTAACCCATTCAATATAATATTGCACCATTTTTCTCTTTCCCATTTTAATTTTACTTAGATGTAGAAAAGGATCTTCCATAAATTTTCTAGGTTTAAGTCTTGTGATTAGGCTAGCTTTAATTACTTCCCAATCCATACGTTCAGTCTCATCTTGGTTATAAAACCAATCTTGTGCGGCTCCAATTAAGGCCATAGGAAATAGCATAAGTTTATCTTGTGGAAAAACTTGCCATAAACCTCACATGATTCTGAAAATATTTTGAGAAATCTGACTGGATCAGATAACCCATTATACTTTGGTATCTCTAGACGAGGTGATATTCTAACAATAACTTGTAGAGAAACAAATGGAGGTCCATCAGGGTCACGTTCATCCTCTCTATCTATATCAAACATCTTTGCAAATCACTAACAACAATGAGATTGGATCAAGATTTTTCAATCAATTCTTATCTCTGATCAAGTCTGTAAAAACTCTATCACTTGACAATAATTAGATTTTTGATTTTTGACTTTTGGAAAAAAGGATCTTGATCAAGTGATCGACACTTCTAAAAAAAGGATTTTTCACAATCAATATAAAACTGTAACAGAATGTTCCAAAAATTTGATTGTGGCTAGATCAAGTAGATCAAAACTCAAAAATCGTACTGGCGAAGGTTGACTCGACGAAAGTTCTTCATTGCTATTTTGGATAAAAGTCACATATCTGACTGTTTCTGACAAGTCTGTAAAAATTAACCTTTGTCTGATTGACAGTGTGTATATCTGGTATAGATAAGGCTAGGGTAGAACTGGCGAACAATAGGTCTTTTGTAGCTTGGCGAGGATTAAAATAGACTTTTGGGATGATCTTGATAGATCTAACTCAAAAATGATTTAATATCCTCAGACAAGTCGGCGAAGATTCATGCAAAGGATCAAGAGTGATACTGTTATTTTTTCAAAAAAGAGTCTTTTTTTGACAAAAATAGATCAATATGACAACTGACCTTGAATCAACGTTCGCCCAACTCACTGATTATCAAAAATAGTATGTTGGATTGACTCTGATTCTGGCGAAGGTTCTTCTCAAAAAATTGGTATTTCTGTAAAAAGGTGTTAAACTTTCTACAAAAGGTTACCAACAACTAGATGAATAATAACTTTAGCCTTCTACTTTTAGTATTATCCTTTGTCGACCTGGCAGTAGATAGATCTGGGTCAAATCTAGGTACAGTAGAACCGGTGAAGATTCTTTTTCTGTTTTTTAGGATTTTTGGTGGTTTTGTGATGGTTTTTGTTCTATTTTTGTAAATCGACTAGGAATTAACCTTTGCCTTTCAAACTGAAGATTCTTTGTATGAAGGCGGTGCTGTTTGCAATTTAGCAAAGGTTTATTGCCAGGGAACAAAAAGTTGTCAAGATTGATGATGATTTTGTTTCCTTTTTCACCAAAATGCCAAAAATGAACGATTTTCTTTGTTTTCTCTGATTTCTCATATTCAAATGGATCTTAAGAATGGTGATCTGTATAGCTTCTCCTACTCAGCAATCAAATTAGAATTTAAACAAAAAAATTCACTCAAATCAAGCAAGATCTTTCCTAATTTAACCCTAAAATGCAATTTTAACCCTATTATGCCAAAACAACTTAAGCCTCATGCACTTCTGTTGATCTAGATTTCCTACTATTTGTTTTGGAATGCTCATAGCTGAGAGATATATTGGCACATCAATGGCCCAATTGAGGAGGATCAGAGAAATGATTGATAAGAGACCTGAGCGCATTTCCATAAAGCAGCTGAGCGCATTTTCTGGAGGACGTTACTCATAGTTGAGAAAGGATTAATAGGAAAAGACTTGAGTATTTTCTGAGGGAGGACCTGAGCGCTTTCTGAGGGAGGAGCTGAGCATTTTCTGGGGGAGGACCTGAGTGCATTTTTCAGAGATCTGAGCGCACTTCTGCCACAAGACACTAAGCCATAAATGATTGCACCTTTACTACCAATCAAAAAGTTGTTTATGTAGTAGGGACTAGTCGCACTTCTGCTCCAAAAATCAAGTACCTTTCAAAGAGAACTAAAGTGCAATTCTGCAGGCCAGTCCATCGCATTTTCATGGGAAATGTCAAGCCATTTTTTTTGGGAGGTTATGAACACTTTTTCTACTAATCGTTGCTGCATTTAAAAAATCACTATTGAAAAACTAACTAGTTTTTTATGCAACCAGTATTCCATCATTGAGCAAATCAATCAACAAATGAACTTCCACAATGTTGTCTACATAGAGTTTTTTTGCTACTCTTTATGAGGAAGATTGCTCCACCACTGCACCTATGTTTTGTTGTCCTACTACAGCTCTATCTCTGCTCTCGCTGGTTGTCTATGTTTTTTTTTGGACACAAAGAGTTCAAGGGGTTCTTCAAAATCCACAGGAAATACAGCTCTTATAAGCAGTATTCATGATTAAGATTTTTCAAATTCTGGTTTGCCTACGAATCACTAAGGTGTTGGGAAAAGGTGAATTTTGGAGCTATGATTCAAGAGACAATGCCATTAATGGGAGTTCTTGGATGATCCACCATCTTCCTCACACACTATCCTCCAGGATTATCTCTCTCTCTCTCTCTCTCTCTCTCTCTCTCTCTCTCTCTCTCTCTCTCTCTCTCTCTCTCTCTCTCTCTCTCTCTCTCTCTCTCTCTCTCTCTCTCTCTCTCTCTCTCTCTCTCTCTCTCTCTCTCTCTCCCCCTTTTCAATGTCTATTACTCCTCAAAATTTAACTTTGCATCTAACTCTAGTATGTAGCTATAGTAGTTTGTGTTTTTCCTTTTTCCTATGTTGAAGTTTTATAAGACAAACCCAATTACATGTGATGAACTAGGTTCGGAAACAAGTTCAAATCCCATGATCGATGATCTTTGAATCTAAACTTTTCTTCTATGAGATTCTTAGGATTTCATTTTGTTAACATCAAGATGATGTAAAGATATCAAGAATCCATCAAACCAATCTATCCTATGCATATGTGTTTGGCCAAGGGCCATTTGATCTTGCATAATTTAAAGAAAATCCTTCTGGGGGGGGGGGGGGGGGTCCCCATCTTGACCCCTCAGGAAGTTTCGTGGTTGAATGACTCTGTGATTGAATGATGAAATTCTTTGATAAGCTACATTGGGAGAATTTTGTACCAATAGCCCACCATGAGCCACTCTTTTGTGCTGAGTTTGCAGAATCGAATGAAGTACTCAATGTAGGGGCACATTGGAAAAGTGAGCAAAGAAACATCACCCTGCCAATAGAACATAAATAGTTTGGTAAAGAAGCAGCCATGATAGATGGAGGTTCAGGAGTTAATGCAAAATGGGGTCTTAGAAGGATGAAGCCTGCAACTTTTGCTATCAAGCTAGCTGATAAGGGCATAGTGGAAGATATACCTGTCAAGACTGCTGGAGTTCAGTCTGTCATTACTTTTGTAGTAATGGACTTACCTGATGTACCAAATGTTTATCGTGTCTTATTGGGACGTCCATAGTTACGAGTTGCGCAAGTAATTCATAACTAGGGGACCGAAAAGATTACATTTGAGAATCGTGAATGTGCAGTCAAAGTTGATTTAATCACTTGGACAATCAAGCCAGTGGTCCAAAAAGGGGATGATGATTCATCAACAACGGATCATACTTCTGATCGACTGGTAAAAACTTTGGGAGTTCATTATGACTCTCAAACAGATACTGTTAATTGGAATCAAGCTCTTGCTATAGTGGATTGTAAAGTAGGATATATGTGTCAAAGAGATGACTAATCAGAGTTGAGCAAAATTCCTTTACTTGGTCAAACTTTGGATACGCCGATCATATTCCTAGTGAATATGATGAATTGGACATGGATATCAATCAACCCAATTCCAGATCCTATTGAATATGAACTCAGTCATGTTAGTCACGCCTTGCCTTATGATGAAAGTGCAGAACTTATTGATGAGCAGATTTTAAATCATATGGATCCTACAAGGTTTGAAGTTCAAGAGATTCCTGATGAACCAACAATAAATCCGTCGAAGACAGTTATATTGAAGGAGTTACAAAGATTATTTGAAACAGATTATTTACAAGATTGAGCATACGAAATGGGTTTCACCAATTGTTGTCGTTTCTAAGAAGAATGGGAAGATGAGAATTGTGTGAATCTCAAAGCCTTGAACAAAGTGACGTGAAAGGATCACTTTTTGTTATCCTTTACATAAAGCATATTGGATTGCCTTGCTGGAGCGGAAGCCTATAGGTTTTTGGATGGATTTAGTGGCTATAACCAAGTTAAAATTGCACTAGCAAATCAACATCAAAAAGCTTTTGCAACAGAATGGGTAACATATGCTTATAAAGTTATGTCATTTGGACTTTGTAATGCACCTAGTTCATTTTAGAGAGTGATGCAGTTTGCCTTCAAAGACTATTTGCAGAAATTCCTTGAAATTTACTTGGATGATCTTGGAGTCCATAGTGCCAATATAGACCATCTGGATCGCTTGGAAAAAGTATTTGAACGTTGCCACAAGTATCAAATCTCCTGAAATCTAGAAAAGTGTCATATTTGGGTTACTCATGGAGTTGTTCTTGGACATGTCATATCAAGACATGGCATTGCTACGATTTATTCCAAAATCAAAGTCATTGTGGAGCACTTTTGGTACCATCCTTATGAATAGCAACAACGGAACGTTTGGATGATGCGAAATCTTTACAAATGTGTCATGAGGCTTTGCAAAAACTTTGTGAAACTAGATTGGTGGCAGTCCATGCACTAGCATCAGAGAAAGCTCGTCACAAGACATGGCATGATCGTCGTTTACACAAAAAAGATCTAAAGGAAGGAATACTGTCCTACGGATCAGTTATTTTGGAGCACCTAGATGGAAGACGATTTGACACCCCAGTGAATGGCAGCCGACTATGCAAGTTTTGGCAAGCAGTTCAACAACATGATAAAAAATCTCCTCAATTTTACTTTTGTTGTTTTTCACTACTTGTTGATTTTTTTTTTGGTAAAGACAAAAAAAAAAAAATGAAAAGAAGAATGATGAGCAAAAGTAAGAAAAGTCATCAGATAAGAAAAAGAGGAAGGAAAGTATTTCAGAAATCAAGTTTTGATGGAAAATGACTTGAAAAATCACTTTTTCAGTCATATCTTGAACAAACAGTTATAGGAGCCTTTGCCAAGTTGCTAGATCTTACATCCAGTTCAAATTTACTTATATTGAGTTGGGCGAAGTTTATCTTGCAGACTAAGATGCCTGCAAATTTTTGTCTAGAACTGATGAGCCAAACTAGTACTTTGTCTAATGGACCCTCAAAATTAGCCTATAAAAGGGCTGAATTTGATTTCATTTCTCACTTGTGCTAGCGAAGCTTTTGCAAATTTTTCCCGCAACCAAACTTTTTCGAATTTTTTTCCAGCTTTCTAATATACTCTCAAGCCCTTTGACTTCCATTTTTTGTCCATTTGCCATCATGTCTTCCAATGATACCAGTGTCTCTTCCCGTTCAATTGTTAAATATGATGTTCCGACCTCAACGGACATCATGTCGCTTCCTAGCACAAGCAAGGTGGCAGAATGAGCCCTTGCTCATGACAATGGGGATCCATGAGTGTGCCTTTTCAAATAAAATCAGTATGGAGTTTATCACTAGGAATGAAGCCAATTCTAAGTTTTATATCACTTTTCAGGGAGCTACCCATAAGGTGCAGGTCATTGAGGCCGCTCTTGTTGCCATCGTTATAGTTTCTAGGCCTCGACCAACTCCAAACCACAAGCACATCAAGCCTTTTGTGCACACCACCATCGAACTTTACCACACCAATGATGGTTACCTGCTAGAGGCCATTAGAGATCCACTCCTCCACATTGCTACACAGCTTCTGAATAACTTTCTGATGGTTGGCAACCTCAGAAAGGAAAGGATCTCTTCCTAGATCCTCCATCGTTTGGTAGAATCTAACTACGAGTTAGATAAGGGAACCTTACAACCGTACACCTGGTATAAGATGATCTTTGGGGAACTACAGAGAGCGATCAAGAGTAATAGCAAACAACAGTTCACTGTTGGCTCTCCTCTATCCTCCTTAGTCTCCTTAGCTGCCTCATACTTAGACAATAAGGTTCACGAGTTTGATGTTGATTACGTGCTAGTCACCTATGAATAGCACCAGTCGAATCCTCTCGCCAAGAATTTAGCTCTTAGAGTCTTCGATGAGTACGTAGTGAGATTGTCGCACCCACCTCGCTGCCCATGGCTCGACGTCACACTCAGCCACCAGCTTCAGCTGCGCCTATACTCCTTGCTGCCACTTGCACTAAAGTACCCATTCTCTTAGCCACTGCAACTGCCCTCACCTCTTATTCCTCCCAAGGGCCATCTGTGAAAATTGGATCTACAATTTCAATCACAGTTACCCAAGCCGCCTTCCCCCCACCACCCTTAGCAATTTTACCAGAAACCTAGTGGTTTATGGATATGATCGATGATTTCTCAATTCAATGAAACCTTCGACACTTTTGATTCAACACCACGACAAGCAAAACAAACAGATCAGACACCAGATACCATCAGAGTCGCTCCTATGGTAGTATCACTGAAGCAGTTCGATGCCACAGTACCAGAAGAATATGAAGAAGAAGACATCTTCAAAGAGGAAGATCTACAGGCAACAACTCAAGGCCAATCACGACAAGCTACGGGATCTGGATCTCCTCCTCCTCCTACTGCTATGACATCAAGAACCTTGGAATCTGGTGATGCCCTTGGCATAGTTTCACACCTTGAAGATCGCCAAGCAACACAAAGATCAATCTGAAGTGGACTTCAGGAAGGCCCAACAACATTCAGATGCCTTGGAGAGATACGTAGCAACACTCTAGAATGCACTCACTACTGCACATGATCATGTTGATAAAGTGGTTCAGGATGCCAAGCAGCAAGTTCACTTATTGCAAGGGCAACTAGACATGGCAAACCTTGACAAAGAATGGAGCCTAGGAGAATTGGATGCCACAGCCACGGAGTATGACAATATGCTCTATGCGGGAGGACCAAACCATCTTGTCTCGCAAGAGGAGATAAGACAATTGTTTCGAAAGGTAGAAATCTATCGACAGTCATTGGCTAGATTCCAGGATATATTTGGTCATTTCAAGGGCAAGGCACCTTCTGAGCTGGCAATGACAATGTCTATTATTAAAGCCTATGAAAAAGCTACCGCTTAGATCTTAGAGACAACCCCCTAGATTCTGGTACCAGTAGTGCCACCTTTCTCACCTCCACAACAAGATCAGGGAGAAATGGATACAAGTATGGATCAAGGGGCACCAAAAGAAACAATCACGACTTCTCAAGCCACGGACGCATGGCCATCTTCATCAAGGGCCACACCATTGTTTCAGAAACCGGTCACCATCAAGGAACAAATACAGACGTTTTTACATCAGCATCCATATGAATCCTCGAGGGATGGCTGGGTTATAAAATTCAAGACTTTAGAGATAGAAGTCAGAAAGGAATTGGATGAGCAACCACCATGGCGTAAAACTGTTTTTGAAAAGACTCCAGACTCAATTAAGAGTTATGTAACGAGCCCTCGCCAGCTCCGGGTGGATCCATACTATGTTTCGATGCCGCGCAGGAATAAATGGAAAGATTTGGGAGTACCATTGGATAAAGTAACCATCCATACTCCAAATTGGCCCATAATCTATCAACAATATAGTTGGTTGATCATAGTGGATTTCAACCGAGCCCTCCAGGCTTATGGACACGAGTATAGGTCTTCATAGATCCGATTGTTAGATAATCAGCTATTTTTGCAAAAGACTTGACCAAGTCGGTGTCAGTTACAACCATATGGGATGATTGCTTACTAGCATTGGCTTTCGATTCGAACATTCCCATGGCATCCGACAAAGTCTAGGACCAATTGCCTATAGTGAGATTGTACTATCAAGCCACGATGTTGGGTGAATCCTGGGAGTCCAGATTTATCGCATGGACAACATCAAATTGGATTTCCACTGTAAATAAGTGCTTTTTTTCGCACAAAACCAATTTCAATATGGAGCGCCTAGAGTTCATGGAAAAAGTTCAATATCACCTTATAAAGGTGAGAGACGAGAGGCCAACCAGAGCCCAAAGTAATAAATCTCGCAAGGTGTCGTGGGACCACCACCAATTTCAGTGGGGGATAATGTTGGAGGGTTTGCAAATATTGAGGCAACCCTAACCATAGTTAATAATTGAGAGGGATTTGGCACCCCACGTGTGTAAGTCCAACTGATCACATAGTTATTTGATTAGTTACAAATTAATAAAATTAGGCCTTTTTGAGGGACTTTTAATGTCGCAGGGCCTAAAAGTCAAGTTACCAATTTTCAAATAGTTAGGGAGGTAGAAATTGGCTAATAGGGAGGTAGACACATGGTCTCAAGTTCACATGATCTTGAGCCATTGCCCAAGCAATGCACTATAGAGTGAATGCATGAGGCCAAAGCCCTAAAATCCACTATCTGTAGTGGTAGTTTTGAATATTGTAAACACTTCCTCTCTTCATTTCAATACAAGCAGGTTGGCCCTCTTATGGATTGGATATGGAATGTCCTTGCTCGTCATCTTTTCTCCTCTCTCTCTCATGTTTTCTTTGTATTTGCTAATTGTTGGATTTGATGCTTATTGGGATTGATCATTTTTATGCTTTTTGTGAGAGAGAAAGGGACTCGGAGAGAGAAGAGTAAGTCTCTATCATTGTTGTGGATCTAGTGTTAATGGATGTAGTGTTAATGCTTAGTGTTAATGGATTTTAGTGTTAAACATGAATCATATGCACATGCTTATAAATAAGGTAGTTTGTAGAAATTTGACAATACATGATCAAATTGAAATAAAAGATTGAAATAAAATAGGATTTCAATACGCAAAGTCAAAATGCAAACTGTAGAGTAGTGAAAGTGTGAATAGAAATACTAGGATTAAAATAGAATTTCGATTCATAAGCTCGAAATGCAAAATGTGGATTCAGTGTAGCAAAGGATCAAAATACAAAGTCAAATTCTATTTGATCTTCAAGGTTGAAATAAACTACGGGACACTATAGTAGTGAAATGTGGCATTATTTTCCAACTTTCAGAGCAAGTGCCAGTAGAGACTGTTAAAACAATTATGCATAACTATAAATAGATGTAAGTCATCAATATTTCAAGTCGGTTTCAAAAGAAAGCTTTTGTTGCAACAAATTTATTCAGCTAGTTAGGCTCACGACTTATTATAGATCAAAATAAGCAGAGACGTAGAGCTAATTGTTTTATAGACTTTTCAAGTTTGAATTCTTTTTTAATAAAGGCAGTGTACATTGCCCAAATCCAATTATTGTTTTATGTTTATGATCCATATTTTGAGTAGATGTATGATCTTTCCTAAAGTTAGCTTTCAATTTTGCAATTTCAAAAAATTATTTCATAGCTATTTCAAAATGGGTAGATTTGTTGACAAAGTGCTGCAAATTTATCGTTTTCTAACATTGTTTTTTGTTGTGGGAGTGGCCATCTTTCTTTATATCATGTCACTTCATCTTTTATGTTACTCTCATCCATTTTTCATAGTGGCATACTTCTACCATAGAAACTTTCACAACCATAAGCATGAGGCACTCAAACATTATGCGCTTCAATAAAATTGTATATAATCGATGTCATGCCATTAAAACTATCATAATGAACACAAATGAGCACAAATTTAAGTCAATGATGCAAATTCTTAGAAAAATAACTATGCTATTCAATCAAAAAAATTATATATAAAAGTATTTGAATTATAGAACACCATGGCATTTCATGCTTGTATTGAAGTGTTATCGTCATTAAAAGTTCTGCCAAAATAACTCAAGAAGATCAAAACTATTTGAAATCTCAACTTTTTTATCATCCCAACTTCAATGATCAAACCAAGAAAGATAATCAAACTAAGAAAGTTAGTTCTTTACTAAAAAGTATTTAATTGAAAGTGGAACATAGTTTTGTATGCTCTAATTGTTTTTTTCTAAGGTGCTGCATTGCCATTAACCTAAAGTTTAAGTAGTTAAAAATATTGGGTTGCCATGCCTAGAGCCTTGAGAGCCTCTCTCTCATATACTTTTTCATGCTCAAAATGTTTTGTCCCATGTTGGTGAACATCCACTAAATTAAAATTTGAACATTTCAAAAAAGGATTGCACGATAGCTAGAGCTTTGATAGAATTTATAGTGATATGTGTGTGTGTGCGCGCACGTGCATGTGTGTGTGTCTCTCTCTCTCTCTCTCTCTCTCTCTCTCTCTCTCTCTCTCTCTCACTCACTCTCTCTCTCTCTCTCTCTCTCTCTCTCTCTCACACACACACACACACATATCATTTGAAGTGATTAATATTGATGTGTCACAAAGCAAAAAAAATTTGGAGTTCTTGATGACATTGTTATGGAGAATTGTTATGTTGGCTTTACTTTGGATCTCACCGTGGGAGAATGTTGATTTTCTATTGCAACAAGAAACTACTCACATGTGGCTCTCATTAATCTTGTCAACCTCTTTACACAATTTGACTTTGGGTTCATTTACTGGTCGGATCTTTCTAAGTTTGATCCAATTCTTCACTCCTTAAAGTCTCAAGCTCTTTAAATAGTAAACTTAGCCTCCTAGTTATGTTGTTTACTGCCGTGGATCACACATACACGTGCATGCAACAAGATAGTAGTGTACTTTTTCAATGCTAATTTACCTTTATCCTATTCTCTCTCAAAACTAAATTTATCAAGGCTTCCACATTGGTTAGTTGTTGTTCATCCAATTTTTCTTCTTATCCATGCTCTAGATGCTTCCTTAGCTATTGCTGACATGTCAGCTATATTATGCAAAAAACTTCAAGCCATTCTTGTAGCCAATATATATTCAATTTCAAGAAATGAATAGACAATCAACTCCATTTGGCATTTCCTGTCCAGAAATAGCTTTAATGTTCCAAGTGTGTGCTATGAAGTGCTCGGGTTGTTGGGTGTTAAAGAGGATCAGGCCATCAAATGTCCCACAGAAAGAGGAAACCTTGAAATTGTTACCTCCTTCATCCTTACTTGTGCAATCTAAGATGGTGTAGGTTAGGTTATTTTGGTTTTTGTTAACTGAGGCCTTAGCTGAAGATATTTGAGCCACTTATTCCACTTTGAATAAATTCTAAGTGATGCATTCAAGCAGCTAGTAATTGTGTTGCAGCAAAAGGCATTGTGCAAATTGAATGGTGGTACAACAGGATCTATGAATGTTGGAGTTAAATCATGCGTGAGATATTGATCATGTGCATAAAATGCAGTGGACATTTTGCATTTTGTTTACAGAGATATTGGATTGAATGGCACTTGGGGAAAAGATCTTGTAATGTAGCTTATTTGTGCAGATAATTTGCTGAGCTTAATAAACTTTTCACAAGCTGGTTAAATCCTGCTAGAATTCTCATGTATGGCAAAGCACTAACCTTGTTAGTCTGTAATTCTCAATTGCTTTCAGTTTCCTGACAGTTTGCTCCAATAGTGTGGTTTTTCAGAGAAAATATATCATTCCTTCAGTTGGCAGCAATGTTGCAATGAAACAAGCGCAACTGCTGAAGAATATGAGCATGACTATCAACATTGTCACCATTCAAATACATAAGAAGATAGTTTGGAGACAAGCTTAGAGCACAATGAGGTACTTTCAAAGATCTTAAGGGACCACAAAATTCTCAGGTGTACCCACATCTGGGTATGTCCTTGGCAAAACGAAAATGAGTATATCCTTCTGAAGTTTTGGGGAGCAAGAATAAAATGAAGAATTTAGATGAAGATTGAAAAAATGCAACATAGGACAAGATTTGATCCCCCAGTGCAAGTGCCTTGATGAGATTTTTCAAGTAGACGAGGTATTGTTGCCATTAAAAGCAGTAGATGTCAAATCCTGATTGTATAGAATCATATTTTGTAACTCTTTCTCAGATTGAATTTCCCCAAATTTGACAGACACCTGTTGCTTCCATCAATGCTGGACGATATTTGTCTGTAATTGGAATTTTCACTTACGATCCGCAACCAGTGTTAAGATGGCACTAGAAAGATTATTAACAGCGCCAATGAGACCTTCAACACCCTGCCGGTGTATCTCGGTCTTGGATTGTTCAAGCAAAAGCTTCCTCTCTTCCACCCCCAGTAGATCCTTGTGACGTTTATCCCTCATCTCCTCGCATGCTAGCAGTGCTTGTGACAATTCAGATAAGCCTTTAGTCATAGCTGAAACCAAATCATCGGCTGTGCTGGACACCCTTCTCTTCTTTGCTTGTGATTCTGGTATGTCACTTCCTTCACTCGTTGACGTTTTTGATACCTCTGCAAAATAGAAGCTCAGAGCATGGTGTCAGTATCGAAAACATCTTGCCAAAGCATAAACCAGACAGCCTTCGCTCCCACACAATGCTCTCTAGATCATGAGTTTGCCACACAATGCTCCACAGATCACGACCCTACTTTGCTTAAGCATAGGCTATAGCTTCGTGAAGAGGTATATATACATATGTATATACATATCGATGTTATATCTAGACTTTACTAATATGACAAAACAAAATTACCAAAGAGACTGGCAAATTTCAACTATATCCAATCCACCCACAACAGTCTCAGACCATCAAATTCCGTCGTGCATAGGGTGGATTTCTCACAAGAAAGCAAGGAATATGTGCAGTTGATCACTTCAGGCTGCTCAAAGTCCAACTAATAACATAGCTGGTGGTCCGCAATTGTACCACTAAAGATCAAAGAAGTAGCACAAACTAGCTGGTTATAACTTGGACCGAGATCCCAGTCGGTTATAACTTGGACGAAGATCTCAAATAGAAGCTCCATATCGACTAAGACAGCAGAAACAATGCATTGAATGGAAAATGCATGTCTGCTGAGACGATGGATCACATACATAAAATGAGAAGTGCATGTCAGCTAAATGAAGCATCAAACAAGAACTGCGTTTTACTAATACAGCAAGACTGATACATCCTCTCATACCTGCTTCTGCAGGTAGGGGAATGCTGGGCGGTGCAGGAGGAGGCTGCGACGAACGTGGCTTATCGGAAGTAGGCGCTGCACTGATCGGTAGAGTTCTTGCAGGGACCTTCTTGTCTACTATCTCACGGAGAGCATCGTAGACTTCAATAAGAAGATTGGAGGGTAATCCTCTGGTCTTACGCTCCTGCTTCTCCAGCTGCCAATACGAGCGCTGCTGCTGCCCTTGCTGATCTACACTGGTCAGCTCATAATCCCTCACCTTCTTGTAGTCTCGGAGAAGATTGTCCCACTTGTCGTTGCACTGGTTTTGGCTTCTCTCGCAACCATTTTTCCAGCAATAGTTCTCCACCCACTTCCATCTGAACTCCCCGGATCGTCCCTTCTCCAGCTTGTCACAGCCTTTCAGTCTTCTTTCATCATCTTGCTTCTTCGCAGCTATCAAGACCATTGTCTCATGGAGCGTCCAGTTTCCCTTTCTATACTCTCGGCTTCGATCATTCGCATCTGGGCTTTTTAATGCGATAATGGCGGTGCTCAGATCAGCCATTTCACCCTCTGATTCACATCACAACGCCATCAAAGTAGTACCCACACCACAGCTACTCTATCCTCCCTTTGCCCAGAATTTCACCTGCAATTGCAGTGATGACAGCTAAGTCTTGCTATCATTATTACTACAGCAATATACACTGCCTTTACTGCCTTCATTCTCAGCTGCTATGCACCACTGAGCCTGTTTGGATCTTGAGGCACTATTTCTGCTATGATATTACCATTCATAGCCTCTCTTTCAGCTATCTGAGCAATGTCTGAAATCTAGCAATGGTTTCTCTATGCAGATCGTGTCTCGGAACGAGCAAGCAATGTACCAACGTGGATTAACCTGCTGCAACGGCCCAAATGAGTGTGAGAGCGTGTACATATTGTGTCAGAGGATAAAACAAGAGTACAGTTGCACTTCGTTGTGTGTATCGTTAGAATATTTAAGTAGCTGTCCGATTCCCAGATCCAGATTGGAGCACCAGAATGCTGGCAGCCACTTTCAATCTCCATATTCTAACGTGATGGATTAACCAAACCCTTAGAGGGCAGAAACAGCACTGGCCCTTGAGCTCGGTTGAGGACAGAAACAGCAATGGAGTCACCCAATTCCACCTGCCTTTTACTAACTCTATCTACGCCAACCTACGGTGGTGATCTGTAATTCCTCACATTACACAAACAGAAACCACCATCACCTGATCTTTCCTTGCAGGGCAGCTGATAGTTCCCATATAGTTGGAAAACACTTATGGAAACTCCCCATGCCTGCTTGCCAACTGATATATCTGTTCAGCCAGCAAAGATCTCTCCAAACGACCTATATCTTTCAGCTCCAAGGCCGGACACTCCTCCAGCTTCTGACTGCCCAAAAGGATGGGATGATGAACTCATCGATGCCCATCCCCACATGACTTCACTACCAGATCAGCCCACATGTTGGAAATGCACTTGGGGAATGATCGCTATTTCTAATTTTTTGCCACTGCCCACACTGAGAACCAAAGTGAAAGGCTGCTAATAAGATTTCCATTTAAAGCTTGAGAAACCCAAAAGGAGAATGCAAGCCCAGGCCTGATTTCTCAAAGGAAAAGGAAAGAAATGTGAGATGAGAGAGAGGGAGAGAAGGACAAAACCAGACGACATCTCCTTGAGGAGAGGACAGAAAAGACTGATTCCAACGAATAAAAGACTTTCTCTCTCATTCCTTCATAAAGCCTGGGGCCTGGGCCCAGTACCTCAATGGTACGCTGGGACCTCAACCCCCACACGGTTAGATATTTCCAAAAGCATTCAGATTGTGACACGTGTCATAACTTATCCCTTGGATTACGCCACGCGGCAGCTGTGACACGTGCCAAAATTCGAGTGGTTTGGCCCGAGATCATTTCGTGGCATTAAGATCCGTGAACTTGATGCCACGAAGTATGCTCCATCCGCTCGCTTGGATGTTAGGCACGTGTCAGATCGACACTTGGAGAAGCCTCATTGTTTTATCTGAAACACGTGGCACGATCTGAATGGTTTTGAGAATTTTCAACGGTGCGGGCTTAGCCTTTCGTGAAGCCTGACCCCCCTGGGGCCTGGGAGGCTGGGAGCTGGGGAGTCAGCAGAGAGCTTAGAAAAGAGAAGCTCTAATGCACGAGCTACTTGAACGCGCTCACTTAGATGCAGCCCAGGATGCAGATCCCCCATCAATCTCCTTCCAGCAACGGATGGCGAAATCTGAGGAGCTCAAACGGTGGCTGAGCTGAACTGGGTGGGCCATTTTTCTTCTGAAGATTCCAAAGGGATCTTCCCAGTTCAGCTTTAATGACAATTATCAGAACTATTATGAGAAGAAGAAGAAACAATAGAAGAAGAAGAAGAAGAAGAAGAAGAAGCAGCAGCAGCGGCGGTTTCGTGGACTGCCGGTTTATGGCAAGAAGTCCGATGGACCGATAGTCTCATATGCAGTATTATGCACTGTCTTTCATGTCTTCTTCTGGTGCTGCTACTGCTGCTTCCAGCTCCAGCCTCCAGAGCTGCACTTCCACTTCCTCCTCTGCTGCTGCCGCCACTGCGAGGGAGGTGGCAGTCGCAGAGTTGCAGTACACAAGTAGTAGTACTTCCAGTCTAGAGCTAGTCTAGCGAAGTGAAGTGTGAGAGAGAGAGAGAGAGGGGGGGAGAGAGGCAAAGAGTCGAGTAGCCACATGACACGCGTTTGTACTGGATGCACGTCCAAGCGCGGACTTTACATATGCTCTCCCATCTCAGCCTTGGATATGTATGTGGCTGGACTGGACGCATTGCACTATGGTCCGTGGGGACTCGTCCGTGGATTGAGCCATGGCCCATGGGTTACTCCGCCATTGTCCGGTTCGAGACTGTGTTGACCAACGGTTTAGGGCAATCAGGAAACCTTACAAAGCTGGAACCTGGATATTGAAAGCAACAATTTACCTATTTTAGGAGTGCCATTTAAAATATTTTAAAACTTAAAAAAAAAAAATTTAAATTTTAAAATCAAACTCGACTAAAAACGACACGTCAATCGAAAAGAATTGTTACAATACCAAAACGCTATCATGGCAAAGCTACAAGATATCAGCAAAAGAGTTAAAAAAAACACTAGAATAAAGCTTACGATTGTGAAATTTATAACTTACACCTAGCACAAATTTTAGCGATAAAAATTTATGAGATTTCAAATGAATAAGTAGAGAGCATTGCTTCTTAGAACTTACATGGTCCTAGTTTAGTAACCTACTAGAAAGGACTTTATGCTAGACAGAATGCTTTGAGAAGACTTTACTGGGCCTTCAAGTCCAAGACCTTAAATAAGGGCCCTCACACCCCGTAAAGTCCACACCCATAAAAAAATGAAATAGGTCCTTACTCTATTTAACCTATAAGCTCATGATTTGATAACATTTTCAGACTCCAAAATTCAAAATGCAAATCTAAAGGGTTGTTAACGTGAGTTGTGCACTAGAGACCATTTAGTGACCAGTCACTATTCTCAAAATTCAAATGCCTCCACATCTTATTGGGTGTTGAACCTTGCACCCTGCAATGGTGCATGTTTAGAATGTCTGCCCCCACAACAACCAAGCTTGAAACTGTTAAAAATTCACAATTCTAGCTTGACTAGTTTTGGTCATATGACTTGTAAATAGTTAGATGGTCATGATGTGGCTTGTCACACGTGCCAAATAGCATAGGATTCCATTCATAAGGATGTTCTCAAGTAGACCTAAGTGTTAGAACCTTTGGAATGAGTCCAAATTATGCTTAGATACAAGGGAGAAAAAATAGGAGCTATTATTGGTAATTTTTGCATTGTTGAGGGATCTCCAAGATTCCAACCCTAACTTGGTAGGGATGAAAGATCCACCAAAATTAGCATTAGGGATAAGTTTAGGGCTACTCATACCTGCCCAAAACTGTGATGGATCATGTATATATAGGTGATCATATCTCACCAGAATCAATCAAGCAATTTCATGTTTTTTTTCTCATAATGGTGCAATTGCTCTCTATGTTCATAATTGTTTGAGTACTTGTGATTACTAATGATTATAGGATTGAATGTAGGTCTGGTGTACAGTACTCAGACTGTGGAAGGCCGTACTTTCACACGTGTGAAGTCTTCTTCAAGGATTTGGGCCATTTAGTGAGGTTCAAGCATAGATTTTTGATGGATTTTGATGGTTCAACTTGTGCTAATCTTATGAAATCATAATCTATTGTTTCCCTCATCATTTCAAGTGTTTTAGGATCCTTATTTGTTGTAATTTTTACATGGTATCAGAGCCTAAAGGCTGAAATGAGCTAAATCCTTGGTTTTCATTCAATTTGATCACAAATTTTGATCTAAATCTTGTGTAGATTGGATCTTAGCATCTAGTATTGATTCTAGAACTCAAAGTGAGTCAAATACATTGGAGATTGGTGTTGTGTGACTTCATTTGCAGGTGTTCAGGTGTCTAAAACCAGAGGCAAAGTTGAATTCAATTCACATTACCAAGATAGCAAGTTTTGCTTGCTCCAAGCATTGATTTCTAAGCGAGTTTTGGAGGTGATTTCATAGAGGAGGCTTTCTAGCATTCAAGGAGAGGGAAGATTAGAGTTTTGGGGACTCTTCAAGGCTGTTCTAAGGTGTAGTAGGCACCTCCTAAAGTGATTTAGGTTCAGTCCAACCATTGCTTGACTTATGCACCAAATTAGATCAATTTTTTTTATCAATTTTGATCATTTTTTGCTTGTGATTGGATAGTAGATTGTGTTGCATCCTCATTAAGTTCCATTTAGATCTTTTACAAGTGATTTTGGAAGTATATTAGGTTGCTGAAATTCACTCTTGATCAGATCATTTGGAAGCTTTAATGTTCTTTATAGAAAGAGGGGCAATTCTACTAGTATTGTCTACTTCAATCAAGCAAGTGCATTGTTTCTAGTATTCTATGATTTGATTTTGTTAGAGATCATTCTTAGATCTTTATAGGAAGTCTATTACTGATCTTTTCAGGTCCCTAAGAAGTGGGATAAGGTAGACCTTCAATCAAATCAATAGAAGTAACCTTCATTTGTGTCAAGTCCTTGATTAGGAGACTAGATGGCATCTATAAATGCATATCTTTTGGATACTAATGAAAGGCTCAACAAAACTAACTATTCCATATGGAAAGTTAGAATGGAATCCATCATGATCATGCAAGATCTGATGGAAATTGTAAATGGTAAGGAGGGTGAACCTATTCATCCTCAAGAAAAAGCCAAATACATCAAGAGGTGCAATGTTGCACTACATTGCATAAAAATGAATGTTGAAAATGAACTCTTAAGAGAGGTAGGAGATTGCACTTCAGCTCAAGATGCTTGGGAGACTTTGCAAAAGGTCTATGAATCCAAGAACCAAACTAGAATGTTAGCTTTGAAGAATCAAATCTATAGAAGCTATCAAAAGAAAGGAGAGAGTGCACATACTTTTGTCCTAAGAGTAAAGGAATTGAACAAAGAGCTAGCCTTTATAGGTGATCCTATCAAGGATGAAGAGCTTGTTCAACTCATATTGAATGGACTAAGCTTTGAATTTGACAATTTGGTTCAGGGATATGCAATTATGGGTAAGCTACCCATACTTGAAGAACTCCAAGGCACACTCATGGCCGAGGAATCAAGAAGGAGCCAAATGCAAGAGAGGATGGATAGGCTTTCCATCCAAGGTGGAGATGACCAAGCTCTCTTCACCAAAGGCAAAGGCAAGTCCAAAGGCAAAATATCAACATTCAAGAAGTCTACAAAGCTTGAGGATCAAAAAGGGCCCTCAAAGACATCTCCATCAACCACCAAAGTCAAGAAGGACAAATCAAAGGTGAAGTGCTACTATTGTAGCAAGATGGGGCATTATGCCTCGAAATGCTTCAAGAGGAAGCAAGATCAAAGCCAAGCCAACATGAGCAAAGAGGAGGAGGAGGAGGAGAGTTCACATGAGGACTCTCTCATGATGTCCATATTTTCTTCAACAAGCTTCAAAGGAGAAGATCCTTGGTGGATTGCTCGGGTGCTAGTTCACACATGACTAGTAAAAGGGAGTTTTTCTCTTCTCTCTTATCTTATGATGGACCTATAAAGTCTATCTATACAGCAAATGATGAAGCTTGTAATATTGAAGGAGTTGGTAGCATTCTCCTTTGCTTAGGATCTTCCAAAAAGATCAACATAGAAGGTGTTTTGTACATTCCTACAATAGCAAAGAATCTACTAAGTGTTGGCCAAATGGTAGACAATGGTTTCATTGTTGACTTTGCTTCAAATGAATGTTTCATCAAGAAGAAGGGTAAGATAGTGGCTAAGGGCACTAGACTTGGCAAACTTTATAAGTTGGATGCATTTGTGGATACTAATGTTGTCATGTTGGCCAAGAAGAGCAAGATATCTACCTTTACTTTATGGCACAAAAGACTTGGACATGTCAACTCGGGTTCCATGGAGGCTATGATCAAGGAGGAGTATGCTTTAGGCCTACCAAGGTCTATTGGGAAGGAAGACAAGGTTTGTGAAGCTTGTGCCTTATCCAAGACACATAAGAAGGTGTTTCCTAACTCCATCAAAAAGTCATCTCATCCTCTTGAACTCATACACTCGGATGTGCACATTGCTAGCACCAAATCTAATGGAGGTTCATCCATGTTTTTAACCTTCATTGATGACTACTCAAGATATTGTTGGGTGTTCTTACTTTCCTTCAAGTCTCAAGTATTTGATACTTTTGTAAAGTTCAAGTTGTTTGTGGAAAAGCATCATAATCGTAGCATCAAGATTCTTAGAAGTGACAATGGTGGAGAATTCATCTCCAATGAGTTCAAGGCCTTTTGTGAGGAGGAAGGGATAAAAAAAGAGACTTCTTGTCCTTACACTCCTCAACAAAATGGAGTTGCCGAAAGAAGGAATAGAACAATATGTGAATGTTCTAAGGCTTAAAGATTAGATGCTTGTTTGCCCAAATCCTTTTGGGGTGAGTCTCTTGTATGTGCAAACTACTTGATGAATAGGGTGTCTTGCAAAGCAATTGAAGGCAAAACTCCTTATGAGATGTTGTATGGAAAGAAACCCAATCTTAATCACTTGAAAGTTTTTGGGTGTATATGTTATGTGCATGTGCCATTGGAAACAAGAACCAAGGAGGATCCATCTTCCACAAGAGGGATCATGCTTGGATATGCAAGCTCAAGCAAGGGCTACAAAGTCTATCTCCCATCCTTGAACAAATTTGTTGTTTCAAGGGATGTCATCTTTGATGAACATCATATGCATATGCTTGAAGAAGACTCAAGTGCTCCAACAATCAAGAAGAAGATGGCCGAGGAGCAAGATCTTGGTTTTGAGGAGGAGCTCATGGAGGAGCAAGCACCAAACCCACCTATCACACCAAGGAGATCTTCAAGGGCAAAAGTGGAGTCATCAAGGCTCACATATCAAGGCAAAGGATAGCAAGTTGAGGGTATCTCATCCACTTCTTATGCTTTATCTAGTTTTGAAGAACCATCTAATGTTGAAGATGCATTGAACTCCAAAGAATGGTATAAAGCTATGTTGGATGAGTATGATGCCTTGATTGAGAATGAAACTTGGTTGCTTGTTGAGAGACCTCAAAGGAATGTAATAGGATGCAAGTGGGTCTTCAAGCTTAAGTTGAATGCAAATGGGAGTGTTAACAAACATAAACCAAGAGTAGTTGCAAAAGGTTATGCTCAAGAGAGAGGGATAGACTATGAGGAAACTTTTGCACCCGTGGCCAAGATGGTCACAATAAGGCTAATCATTGCACTTGCATCACATTTTGGATGGATTCTATGTCAAATGGATGTCTCTAATGCTTTCTTGAATGGTTTTTTGGAAGAGGATATCTATATGGAGCAGCCACAAGGGTTCATCAAGCATGGAATGGAGAACAAAGTATGCCATCTCCAAAGAAGCATCTATGGCTTGAAGCAAGCCTCGAGATCTTGGAATTCAAGACTACATTGCTATCTTATTTCACTTTCTTTTGTTCAAAGTGAATATGATCCCACTCTTTACATTAAGTTTGATGATGTTGGTATTGTACTTTTACTCATTTATGTAGATGACATCATCATTAGTGGAAATAGTGTTGATGGTATTGAAAAAATCAAGATAGATCTATCCTTAGAGTTCAAGGCGGTAGATCTAGGGTGTCTACACTTCATCTTAGGCATAGAAGTACTTAGAGGGTCTGATTTTATCTTTATAAGTCAAGTAAACTATGCTCAAAGTCTTTTGAAGAAGTTTAAGATGGAAGTATGCAAAAGTGTTGACACACCAATGGAGCAAGATGTAAAAGTGCCAAATGAAGATGATGAAAGATCCTTTATGGACATCACTTTGTTTAGGCAACTTATAGGTTCCTTAATGTGGATCACTATAACTAGACCAGATCTTAGCTTTAGTGTATGTAGGTTGAGCCAATCCATGCAAAAGCCATTGAATATCCATTGGAAAAAGGCTAAGAGGATTCTAAGATACATCTCGGGTACATTGGATTTTGGGATTCTATATAGAGGAGATGTGATTAACCTTCTTGCATTTAGTGATTCAGATTTTGCAGGGGACAAGAGGGATAGGAAATAAACAAGTGCCTATTCAACTTTCATAGGAGAAGGTGTGGTTTCATGGCTTTCAAAAAAGCAAGAAACTATATCTCTATCTTCAACTGAGGCCGAGTACAAAGCTTTGACAACTACTACAAAGGAGGTACTTTGGATCAAGAGATTATTGGTGGAACTAAAGATCATGGATTCAGAGGAGGCACCAATCATCTACAATGACAATATATCAGCCCAACACCTTGCATCTAACCCAATCTTCCATGCAAGATCTAAGCACATTGAGATATGCCATCACTTTGATAGAGAAATGGTGCAAGCCAAGGAGATTGCTTTGGAGCATGTTCCAAGCAATGAATGTGTAGCTGATCTACTTACTAAACCACTTCAAAAGACACCTTTTATGAAGTTTAGATCATCACTTGGAGTGATTTGTAAAGCAGTGATTGAACCAAGCTATGAGGAGGAGTGTTAAAAATTCACAATTCTAGCTTGACTAGTTTTGGTCATATGCCTTGTAAATAGTTAGATGGTCATGATGTGGCTTGTCACACGTGCCAAATAGCATAGGATTCCATTCATAAGGATGTTCTCAAGTAGACCTAAGTGTTAGAACCTTTGGAATGAGTCCAAATTATGCTTAGATACAAGGGAGAAAAAATAGGAGCTATTTTTGATAATTTTTGCATTGTTGAGGGATCTCCAAGATTCCAACCCTAACTTGGTAGGGATGAAAGATCCACCAAGATTAGCATTAGAAATAAGTTTAGGGCTACTCATACCTGCCCAAAACCGTGATGGATCATGTATATATAGGTGATCATATCTCACCAAAATCAATCAAGCGATTTCATGTTTTTTCTCTCATAATGGTGCAATTGCTCTCTATGTTCATAATTGTTTGAGTACTTGTGATTACTAATGATTATAGGATTGAATGTAGGTCTGGTGTACAATACTCAGACTGTGGGAGGCCGTACTTTCACACGTGTGAAGCCTTCTTCAAGGATTTGGGCCATTTAAGCATAGATTTTTGATGGATTTTGATGGTTCAACTTGTGCTAATCTTATGAAATTATAATCTATTGTTTCCCTCATCATTTCAAGTGTTTTAGGATCCTTATTTGCTGTAATTTTTACAGAAACCACTCACCTGTAGTTTGTATAGGCTAGACGCAAACATCATGTCAATGAACTTTACAGAATCATAGACCTCATGAAGCTTTCTGATATCAGACCTCATGTCATCAAAGGCAAAGTTGTGAAGATTATGAAGCTTGTAGCTTATGGATTATCATGGAGAGTTTTATTTAGACTCTTGGTTTGATCTCGTTTTAGCTCAAGATGTCAAGCAAGGTTTGCTTTATGATGTTTTGGCTTATATTCCATCTTTTTTTGATTTGAAAAGTTTCATTAATGGTAGGGAAGGATTATCCTTGATATGGTTGCATGAAGGAGTTGATGGATCTATGTTTGGTTATTCATTGTGTCATGATACTAGAGATGATGTATATTTAGTACGTTATTATGACAAGAAGGATGTATTGAGTTTCAAAAAAGTGGAAAAGACTAAAAAGGGTGTATCTTTAGCATGTATTTGTGACAACAAGATAGCTACTAGAGAGGATGTATAATTGGCATGTGGTTGTTGCAAAGGAAATAGCAACTTCATTTTGGAATGGCAATCCAAAGGCAACGTTTATGTGAAAAATTGTCAACTAGTTTGGTTTTTTATTTGGCAATTTTGGAGGCCAAAATTGAAATCTCAACTTAGAGATAGGTTCATATTTGTCAATAAGGGCCTAAATAGTGTTTGTACTATTAGTAAAAAGTGGATGAGGCTGGATTTGGACCGGATTTGGACTTATTCTAATTGGCTAATTTTGGTACATGACATCTAGATTAAATTTTCTAAGTTTTTGATAAAGTATCTAGAAGTTTTCAAATTAGGTCAAGTTTGGGGCAAGTGGCCAAATGACATTTTGGAAGCTATAAATAGCTGTACCTTCATGGAGAAATTATCATCATAGTTTCTTTCTTTGTGGAAAATTCATCTCTTGTGTTTCTATGTCCATCTCATGTGTTTCTCTCTTGATATCTTGGTTTTCTAAGTGTAGAATGTTGATTTCTTGGCAGATGTTGGATCCACACGTGTGAAGTATTGTACTTTACGACTGGTGTACGGAAAGAGACAATACTAAGTCATATTCAAGTTTTTATCATCAGATCTTTGTGCATTTCTAAGTTCTAGCATGCATAAAGTAGTGATTTCTATCTTCTAGTTATTTCTAGATGTGCGCACCAAATTGGCCAAAGATCTTAGATCCATTAAGTATGTTTTGGATCTGTATTTTTTCACATGGTATCAGAGCATGTTGCAGGCTAAAGTTGGTGGATTTGCCAAATCTAGGTGGATTTGAGGGCGCCATGAATCATTCTACATGGATTTGCTGGTGTTTCTAGCTCAAATCTTGTAGTTTCAAGTATAGAGTTTGGATCTTTGTGATCTTAAAATCATTTTAGGTCAAAATAATTGTAGTTGGCCGATTTTCTGAACCACTCATTGGAATGTGGAGACAAAAATTGCTCATGTTAGAGGATGATACATTCTAATAGAAGATATATCAAGATTCAAGCTTTTGCATGTAGATTTCTCTTGATTCAATATTTGCATTTTTATTGAAACCCTAAATTTGATAGGATCTCTTTATTTTCAAGTTGCTGGACTTTTCAAGAGTGTGTTTCAATCTTAGGTGTTGGCAAAAGTTAATGATATTGTGTTTAGATATATTGTGATCAAGAAATCAAGATTCTATGTGCTAGGATTTGCTAGAAAGAGAAAAAAGAGAGGCTAGATTTTTTCCATATCTTTGTGATATCTTCTTGAGTTTCATTTGTTGATTTTCAAGGGAGTGCTTAGTGCATTTGAACAGGTTTAAAGAGAAGATCAGATCATTGCAACATGGAAACCTCAAGTGGCTTCATGTTGGAAAGCAATGATAGACTTACCTCAATCAACTATTCTACTTGGAAGGTGAGGATGGAATCCTTGCTAGAGATGAATGATTTGATGGATATTGTTGTAGGTATGGAGGAGAGACCTTTGGAACCACAAGATCAATTGGGGTATGACAAGAGAGCAAAGAAAGCTTTACATGTGATCAAGATGAATGTGACTAATGAACTTCTCAAGGAAGTTGGTAAGTGCACAACATCAAGTGAGGCTTGGGACTCTTTGAAGAAGGTTTATGAGTCCAAATCTACATTTAGGGTCCTAGCCCTACAGAGGCAAAATTTTCAAAGTCTTCAAAAGAAGGATGAAGGTGCTCATGCTTTTGTTTTGAGAGTTAAAGCTTTGAGTGATGAACTAGCATGCATTAGTGAAAGCATTAAGGATGTGGAGCTTGTTCAAGTTGTTCTTGATGGCTTGTTGGATGATCATGCTAATCTTGTTCAAAGTTTTGCTATTCAGAAGACTTTGCCAAGTATGGTGGATTTGCAAGAGATTTTGGTGAATGAGGGGTTTAGGCTTCTATCAAGAGGAGGTGCATCTTCTACATCTCAAGTTGGATAGGAGGAAGCTATGTTCTTCAAAGGCAAGCTCAAGAGCAAAGGCAAAAGCAAGTGATCAAAGGGTCAAGATCAAGGTGAGCCTTCTCTTTTTTTGACAAGAAGAAAGATAGATCCAAGTTAAAATGCTTCTATTGTGGAGTCAAAGGGCATTTTGCAAGTGATTGCTTCAAGAAAAAGAGAGATCAAGATGAGAAGCAAGACAATTTCACTTTTGATGAGGATGGTATTGCTGATCAAAACTCAAATGATGATGCTTTTTTTATGTGTTCTTGTTTGCTCATAGATGCAATTGCACTTTATTATTTTGACTATTTGACATCAAACAAGAAGTCAACGCTTGTGAGTACACAAATTGTGGTCATGATATTTTTGTGATACATAAATTTCTTTACTCACTTGTGGATATGGCAACTATTGTTGATAGAAATTGGAATTTAGTGTGTTGATAGACAAAAATTTTCAAAAGTGAGATCCATTTACATTCTGTAACATTCCACGGTTTATACTTTTCATCAGTCACGGTATTATCCACGGTGAATAGAGTATTCTAGAATGCCTCTTGGCCTGCTTGATCCTCCCTATTGTTGGAATTCTATGCTCAAGCCCAATTCCATTTGGTAATCAACATCCTGGAATAATCTTGTTTATATCTATCCTTGAAAACAATAGAGAAAGAAAAGAAGAAGGCTCGAATTTTTTTTTATAGAAGCTCAAAAAATTCAGGATCGAATTTTTCCGACCCAAGACTTTTTCGAGCCAATGTCAATCCCATCAAAGTGTTATTTTTCGACCCTGGATTGGATCAGATCGAGACGGAAAATATCTAGGCGTCTTTGACCCTGGCGGATCAGATTGGGTCTAATTTATCCAGGCATCTTTGACCTTGGATCAGATCAGATTGTTATCTCTGAAAGTTCAAGATGAAGGTCATTCTACTTTGTTATTTTCTTTTGTTGAAACGATCCTTTTTATGATGGAGGCATCAATACCCCAAGTGTGTTTCACATATTATCTTGGTATCTAGTTTCCTACTTCATCTCTCTCATTATGAAGAATGACAGAGTCTATTGTAATTCTGGATCTCCTAGATGACGCCATGGTCCCTCCCTCCCTCCCTCCCTCCCTCTCTCTCTCTCTCTCTCTCTCTCTCTCTCTCTCTCTCTCTCTCTCTCTCTCTCTCTCTCTCTCTCTCTCTCTCTCTCTCTCTCTCTCTCTCTCTCTCTCTCTCTCTCTCTCTCTCTCTCTCTCTCTGCTTGATAATGCCACCTCTTGTACTTTGGCCAAAGATGCATGGGATTTATTGAAGGCAATTTATGAATCCAATAACGCGTCTAGAGTTCTCATGCTTAGGAATCAAATCTTGCAAAGCATAAGAAATAGTAGTGAAAGTACACAAGAATATGTTCTTAGGATCAAGTCTCTCAATACAGAAGACCAAAGGATCCAAGAAGAATCAAGCTCAGGAGGCCAAGGAGGAGGATCGACCTTCAAGCTCAAAAGGCAAGGCAAAAAGGACAAGACTAAGCTTAAGTGCTTCTTTTGTGAAAAGAAGGGGCACTTTGTATCTAAATGCTTACAAAAGAAGAATGCACAAGAGAACAAACAAGGCAACATTGCACATCAAGAGGAGGAGGATGAAGAAGATTCTTCCTTGATGGCATCTACCTCATCACCATCATCCAAATCCAACTCAAGTGAAGCACAGTGGATTGATAGTGTGGCTAGCTCCCACATGACCTTACAAAAGGACTATTTCTCTACTCTACTCTCTTTCAATAGTGCTAAAAAGTCTATCTTTACTGCAAGTGATCAAGAATGTAGGATAAATGGTGTTGGAACCATTCCTTTGTGTTTAGGATCATCTAAAAGGATGGTGAATCTCTTGTTTTTGAGGTTGTTGGACTTCTCAAGAGTGTTTTTCAAGTTTAGGAAGTGTAAAAGTTCATCAGATTGTAGGTTGATCATGTGTTGATCAAGTATCTTCCATTCTATGTGTTGATTTTGCTAGGTTTGGTGCAAGAAAGAGATTTGTGAGGTTCCATATTTTTGTGACTTCTTCTTGAGTTCATTTGTTGACATTCAAGAGAGTGCTTTGTGCATTGGAATAGGTTGAAAGAGAGGATTGGGTCATTGCAACATGGCTACAAATGGAGGCTTTATGTTGGAAAGCAATGATAGGCTTACCTCAAGCAACTATTCTACTTGGAAGGTGAGAATGGAGTCTCTCCTTGAGATGAATGTAAGTGCAATTCATGTAATGAGGCTTGGGAAGCTTTGAAGAAGCTTTATGAATCCAAGTCTACATCAAGAGTACTTACTCTTAGAAGGAAAAATTTCAAAGTATGCAAAAGAAGGAAGAGAGTGCTCATGCTTTTGTATTGAGAATTAAAGCATTTGATAATGAGCTAGCATGCATTTTGAGAGAATTAGGGAGGTATAACTTGTGCAAGCTATACTTAATGGCTTCAATCTTGATGATCATGCTAATCTTGTTGAAAGCTTTCCTATTCAAAGAATTTGCCAAGAGATCTTGGTGAATGAAGAATATAGGCTTCAAGCAAGAGGTGGATCTACAACAACATAAAGATGGAAAGGAGGCTATATTCATCAAGGGAAAATTCAAGGGAAAAGGTAAAAGTAAATGGTCTAAAGGGCAAGATCAAGGTGAGACTTCATCTTTCAGCAAGAAGAAAGATAGATCCAAGTTTAAATGCTTCTATTGTGGTATCAAAGGTCATTTTGCTAGTGATTGCTTCAAAAAGAAAAGAGAGCAAGGTCATAAGCAAGGAAATCTAACTCTAGATGATGATGGAGTTGATGATCAAAACAAAAATGATGATGCTTTTGTGATGTCTTCATGTTTGGTTGCTAATGTTGGAGATATTGATCCTTGGTGGATTGATAATGGAGCAAGCTCACACATGACTTTTCACAAAGAATATTTCACGTCTTTGTTGGAATATGGAGATGACAAGAGAGTGATCTACACGACCAATGACGGTGAGTTTGCAATCAAAGGGATTGGCACAATTCCTATTTCTCTCTTTAAAAATAGGAATGTTCATTTGAAATATGTTTTGTTCATACCCTCCGTTACTAAGAACTTACTTAGTTCTAGCCAAATTCTAAGCAAGGGTCTTAAGGTTGGGTCTGATGGTGATACATGCTTGATCAAGAAAAAAATATTGTGATTGCAAAAGGTAAAAGACAAGGGAAGTTATTCGAACTAGACGCTTGTGTTATTGCTAACCAATTTGGATGTATGTCAATTCAAGAGGTTTGGCACAAGAGGATGGGGCATCTCAATTTCAAGTCATTGGAGGTAATGGCAAGAAAGCAAATTGTGATTGGTCTTCCAAAGTCCTTAACTAGCATCAAACATGTTTGTGAGCAATATGCTTTGTCAAAGTCACATAGATTACCTTATACTAGATCTACATCTAGATCTACTATGCCTTTTCAAGTTGTATATTCGGATATTCATGGTGTTACTACTATTAGCAATGGAGGAGCTAAGATGTATGTAACCTTTATTCATGATTTTAGTAAGTTTTGTTGGGTATATCTACTAAAGACCAAGGATGAAGTGTATGATGCCTTTATCAAATTCAAGATGCAAGAGAGGTCCAATTCTCTACAAAGATCAAGTGCTTGAGGAGTGCAAATGGTGGTGAGTATCTCTCTACCAAGTTTAAGGCTTTTTGTGATGAGCATGGGATCAAGAGGGAGTACACAACTCCAAGGACACCACAACAAAATGGAGTGGTTGAGAGGAATAATAGAACCTTGTGTGAAGGTGCAAAAGCCATGAGGTTAGGAGCTATTCTACCAAAACCATTTTGGGATCAAGCTTTGTTGTGTGCTAAATTTCTATGCAATAGGTGGATGAGTGCTTTATTGGATGGAAAAACCCCTTTTGAAATGTTATTTGGAAGAAGGCCGAGTGTCAAGTTTCTTAGAACTTTTGGATGCACTTGCTATATCAACATAACACTTGATAAAAGGACAAAGGAGAATCCATATTCAAGGAAATTTGTTGGCTATAGTGAGGTGAGCAAAGCCTATAAGGTTTACATTCCTTCTACTAATAAAGTGGTCATTGGAAGAGATGTCATTTTTTATGAGGAAAATATTCCAAAGGTGTCTTAAAGTAATGATGTTGTGGATGGATCTAACATTCTTAACGTGGATGACATGGATGTTACTTTGGATGATGTTGATGAAGGGCCTTCATCAAGTCAAAAGCCAAGGGAGGACATCAAGGCAAAGGCAAATACCTTCAAGGCTCACATATGATGAAAAAGGTAAGCAAGTTGTTGGAGGTACAAACTATGCTTTCCTAACTTCTTTTGATGAATCTACATGTGTAGATGAGGCTATACAAAAGGAGGTCCAGTGGATCCAAGCAATGGATCTTGAGTATCAAGCTCTTATGAAGAACAATACATGGAGGTTGGTGGAACTACCTAAGGACAAGAAAGCTATTGGATGCAAATGGATCTTCAAAGTGAAGACAAACCAATATGGATCAATCAATAAGCATAAGGCAATGTTGGTGGCTAAAGGATATGCACAAGACCATGGTATTGACTATGATGAAACCTTTGCACCCGTGGCAAAGATGGTAATCATTCGAGTCATCATCTCTCTTGCAACTCTTCTTGGTTGGGATCTATGACGATTGGATATTACTAATGCATTCTTGAATGGTGATCTTGAGGAGGAAGTAAGTATACATGGAGCAACCCGAGGGCTACATCTCACATGGCAAGCCTAATCATGTTTGTTTCCTACAAAAGAGTTTGTATTCTACAAAAGAGTTTGTATGGGCTTAAGCAAGCACCAAGGAGTTGGTATGCTAAGCTCAACACATTTCTACTTTCTCAAAACTTTGTCATGAGTGATTCTAATGATTCACTATATTTTATATTTTTTGAAAATTATGTTACTATTCTTCTAATCTATGTGGATGATATCATATTGAGTGGAGGCAACAATCAAGATATTGATGATATCAATATTGCACTCAAGGAGGAGAGGTGCATGATCTTGGACATTTACATTATATCTTGTGAATAGAAGTGTTTAGATCTTCTTAATCTACTTTCATTTTTCAAGAGAAGTATGCTAACTCTATTCTAAAATGAGTTCATATGGTAGATGCTAAGTCTTGTGAGTTCATATGGTAGATGTTAAGTCTTGTGATACACCTATGGAGTCAAATGTAAAGCTCACTATAAGAGGTAATGAAAGATCCTTCGAGGACATTACTCTGTATAGGAAGCTAGTTGGTTCACTCATATATCTAACCATCACAAGACATGATCTAAGCTATTGTGTTGGTAGATTAAGCCAATTTATGCAAGATCCTAGTGAAGATCATTGGAAGCTAGGCAAGAAGGTATTGAGATACACCTTGGGAACAAGAGATTTTGGCATTGTTTACAATGGATCATCACCTAACTTGTTTGGATTTTCAGATTTAGATTCTGTAGGAGATCAAATGGATAGGAAGTCCATAAGTGCACATGTTATCTTTATAGGTGATGGAGCTATCTCATGGATGTTGAAAAAGAAAGCTACTATCCCATTGTCAACTAGTGAGGCCGAGTACAAAGCACTTACATCATGCACAAAGGAGATGTTATGGATCAAAAAGATGTTGAAGGATCTTCACTTGATGGATTTGTCAGAGAGTCCAATCATCATTTGTGACAACCTATCAACCCAAAGATTGGCAAGTAATCCTATCTTTCATGCAAGGAGCAAGCATATTGAGGTGGCATATTATTTTGTGAGGGAACAAGTCATGGCAAAGGAGGTAGAGCTTCAACATGTCTCATGTCATGTGCTGCATGTAATTAGCCCATGAGCGTACTAATGAATTGCCAAATAAGCTAAATTAGATTAGGACTAGTCAATAGGACAGTTAATAAAGTGGTTCAAACAACCTCGCTACAATTGAGAATATCAGAATTGTAATAATGGTTGTAAGGCCCAATTTAGCTAAATAAGGTCCCAAACTTATAGTAGAGACACAAATGACCACTATAAATGTTGGATTTATCTCCTCTACTATCTTCACCAACGTTCACTTCAACAAAGACTGACGTTGCACTCTTTTCACGCTCTCTCCAAGCAACTGCGCTAACAGACTTGACAACAACTGCAACCACCCACGATCTCCTACAGACAGCACATCCACTCTATACTTTCTTCATCTGCACACCTGTAACATTATGTATATATATTGAATACCATTTGCGTATTCAGATTGACCGTTCATTAGTAGATTGAAGATCAAGTGTATGTAAATTTAGCATCAGAAGCTTATCAGAGATAGACGAAGTAGATGTCTTGTGCATTGATTCTTTATTGTCAGTAATAGGTTTCATTCCTTTACATATAGAATTAGCTTTGTAGAGCACGCGGTTTCGCCCGCTATTATCTTGTGCATCAGAAAAGTCCCAATCCCTAGGACATACCACTTGAAGAAAGAGAGAGATACATTAAACATAGGTATGCGTAAGATCACTGGAACTCCATTTCATATTGAGGAGGTATATGAAACTGATGGAAGATCGATATTCTATGATTCATCAAACAATTTATTTAATGATCTAAATTACTTGCTGAGATACATCGTCACATTCTATGATATAACCTATGAAAAGGTGAATGGCAAAATAATCATAGTACTTAAGTTAGATGAGCCAGAAATTGTGAAAGGGCAGAAGATGGAAAGGGTTACTATAACACTCATGAATGGTGCTCTATCCCAAATAGAGAACCAAGAAGATTTCAAATTCAGTGTCCAGTCAGAAAATGATATATGGTGGTTGGTAGCGTTTCAAGTAACTAGCCTCATTATTACATTACATTCATTGAATAGTATTAATACATTGTAAACTAAGTATGATTAATTCTTTGGACAGGTGCTGAAAGAGGATCATGATATATTATCATGGATATTCTCAAGGACATCTTATCCTAGGATCATCAAGGACCATATAGATGGAGGATTTCTCAATGTTCGAGGAGTTGGAGACTTCAATGTTGAATGGCACTTAGCAGGTGATTTGAAAACATTGAAATGTATGTATAATGTCTCTCACGGTGCTACATCAAAACACCCTTGTTTGTACCGCATGAAAATGGCAAAAGATATAACTAGGAGTACAGGAATTACTAGAGAATATGCAGATCCAAACTGGAAGCCTGTGCTGCCTATCCCCTTAAAAAATGTGCATGTTTGCACATAAGGTTAGATTAATAGAAAAGATCATTTATCTTCATATAGTTTTTGTTTGGAATACTAAGCCAGCATCATTAGCAAAGGAAGCTATCTCTCGATTAGAAGATGTTTTATCAAAAGCAAAACTCCATAAAGGACATGTCAAAATTCAAACAGATGAAAAGCTTTCAGGAAAGAATGGGAACATGCCAACTAAGCCAAGCATAGGAGGAGCAAAAACACGTCATTTTCTATCAAATCATATTGGTAAGGCTTCTAATATTCAACACTCAGTCTGGACATATATTATTGTTGCCACTCAGGACTTCGAGAAAGACGGCAAAACCAGAGTACTAAAAGTTGATGTATGGAAGAAGCTTGATAGTATGATTGCTATTTTAAGAAAAAAAAAATACTCTGATATCGATAAGAAAGCTGTCCAAAGGACTTGTGTCGAGTTTGTTAATGCAGTATCAAAAGCATGGGGAGAAGATCACATCACTCATTACATAGTTAGTATAAACTTTTCAAGATGCTTTCAATTTTTCATATATATTTAGATCCAAACATAAGACTAACATTATGATTTTGACATATGCAACACATACTAAGAGATCATACAACATTTTTTGCAAACACATATGGAAGCTTGAGTGTATGGTCATCACAAGGGATGGAGAAGTCACACTGGCAAGCACGAGCAGCATTTCATCAAAATACACAACATGGCAGAACCAATGAAAAACGAAATTACATTTGTCAATTGTTTCAGTGGTTCTACCGTAGAGTTCAGATTCGACATATAACAAAGTCCACACAATACAACAAGTTTAGAAAAGCATGCAAATTCATACATGAAGAGAAAATTAGATGATTGCTGAGTAGAAGATCATCATGACATGTTCAGAATTGCTTTGCAAATTCATTGAACAAGAGAGGAGAAATACCCAATGCAAATGTATTGTATTATACAAAGTATCAACTATTCATCATCAGATCTTGTATCAGATGCTATGGTAGTATTGTCATGAAGAAATTCTCTGCTAGCGTATGCATCTAATAGATGTGCATTATCCTTATTTCCACTAAGCTCAATATAAGTGGAATACAATGAATAATGGGAGCTCCTTAAAGGAACATTCCCATCAGTAAAGCCTAAAATGTTCAAAACATAAGATCTTTTGACAAAAATGATCTTATTTGTCTTAACAAATTTATGTCCTCCTAAATAAAATGATAAAGCTTTAACTGCCATTATAAGACTCTCCCCGACTGGGCTCAGCTTGGAATGAGCAATACAGATCTCACTCTTCAAGAAATGTCAAAGATAGTGGCCCAGTCCACTGTCCCTCTGGAACGAGGATGCATGTTGTCTGAAACCACCTCGTCTCGCAGCAAAATCATCTATTATGAGAGCATCCTGTAATAGGAAATATGTTAGCAAAAGCACATTCAGTGATTGAAACATTCAAATGCAAGGAAGATTAAACAATTACACATTCTTCATAATCAGCAGCAACCAGATCAGGATGATCAATATAATGACCATGTATTGAAGTGGAATCATCAGTGAAATGCATTAATGATGGACGAGGGAAGCCCATCTGGGATTGAAATGCCGTGAATTCTTCATCATCCTCAACTATATTTGATAAAGTCTTATTCAGACATTCTTCATCGGTCATAAGACCCTCCTCATCATCAAAATGAGTACCAGCAACAAGGTCATCTGTCTCAAAATCTACAAAGTCGGAGAATTCGGAAATTGTGCCGGATAATAAGCATAGAACCTCGTCCTCACGATAGTCAAAAAATTTACATAAATCAGCAGTAGTAAAATATACATCGTCATTAATATAATATACAGGCAAATTGAAAAGACATTTCTAATCCTCCATAGATTTGGATTCATCATCAGATGTATTTTGGCCAATGAAAGAATCCCGGAGAACATCAGTATTTAAATCAATGAAGTCACTTTCTTTATCAGGAGTGTCGATAAGAAAGTGACTGATATCCTTAATGGCTGACTGAACAGAGGAGGGTGCAAAAGGAGGGTCAGCAACATGAAACTCATCATCATCTGGGATCTGAACTAAAAGAAAAAGTACGAAACCACTCTGATATTCAACCAATCGACATTTCTTGTTGCAATACGGACACATAGAACTACTTTTGAAAAGATCAAACAATTTGGTGAACGTTCTATCCAATCTATATCTAAAAGCTGGGAAGAAATGAACAAGATCAGTATAATGCATGTACTGGAGTTGACCTATGGAGAAAACAGGCTTGCTAAGTATATCTCTGAATCTGACATAATGTTCATAAAATACGTCAGAATTTGGTTGTGTAGTTCTAAAAACATGTAGATAAGGCATGAATATGCTGTGGAAGTAGTCCAGATTTTCAGTGATCCCAAATTCACTCAGAAATGAACTCAAGCCTGATTCTCGTGAGGATGATGAGGAAGAGACCATGGCAGTAGCGTGAATATCGCACTTGTGCACGCGGGAGAACTGAACCAAAACTAACAATCAAAATGGCGCAGAAGATGGATATGTACGGCAGAGAGATACAGAATATCGCACTTGTGCGCGAGTAGGTATACTTGCAAGCAAACGGACAGAAATGAGCGCGCACAAAAGCGATATGTTGCAAATTTTGAGAACGCAAAAGGTAAAAAATTATTCGATTTCCATGCCATTCATACTAAATTTTTGCACGTGTGGTCAACGGACTTATGACACGTGTCTACTTTCAATTCGACAACAGGTGCAGGCACGTGTGAGATGACACCTGCACACGTGTGAAATGACACCTAGACACGTGTCGCGTGTTCATTTGAGTGCTTATAAACACGTGTCACTCTCGCATTCGGTCGTACAAATCCCACACGTGTAGTGTGACAGAGTGACATGCGTCGCACTCGCATTTGTCCGTACAACTCCCACACGTGTGACAGGACGTTCTTTTGCACGTGCGAACCCCGATATAAAATCACAAATTTCGATGAATTTTTTTCACTTTTTTTTTCGCTCCGCATATCACATTTGTGCGCGCCCTTCACGATCAAAATTCCTCCTACTACCTTCCATGCGGACAGGTCCAATACCTCTTCCTACGTGTCATCCCAATAAATTACTATTTTTGTACGAAAAAAAACTTCATTATCTTTTATGTTTGATGTTTGATCAAGTTCTTAGTGAGTTTTCATCTCTTTCATTGAGTAGATGTTGATTTTTATACATTGGCAGGATTGGTAGAGTTGATCTATTTCTAACCAAAGATCAGGTTATGGAATTGCATCTTAAATGATGTAAAATTCTTCACACAAGGTTCTTCTATAGGATGCATCTTGTCCCTCTAAATGTTATCTCTAGCTTGCATTTGAGTAGTACGATTGCAACAAGAAATTGGACAATTGTTGAAATAATGGCCAAGCTTTCTACCATTGAAAATATGAATCGGACAATCCAGATTCAAGGGTTGTCTAAACATTTCACCTTTCTCTCATTCAATCTCTAGATGTTTAAAGGATTTTTCTCCAAAATTCCATGATATGCATGCACACAATAGTGAGAAAATGGTTAAACAATGGGATTATTATCATAGTGCACAGTAATACTTATCAGTTCATAAATTTTCACTAACAAAAAAAAAAAAACATTTTGCATCAAACATGGTGTAAACGATAAGTAAGTATATGTACGAGACTCATAGATATGTTCATTATAGTTAATACATGGTAATTGTCTTGCAATCGCTTATGAAATCTCTTTAACACTCTTATACTACAAGTTGAACATGACATCAAAAGAAAAATAGGTGCCAATGTAGCTTATGAATGGAATTGTAGAGCAAAGAAATAAGCTACTTTGTCATTGCAAATGCTAAATATAAAAACCTAGATTTTTCATGTTAATCATGGTGGTCAATAGACACTTGTAGGCTTGAGATTATGCTTTCTATAATGATAAAATAACTTATCGTTAGAAAATTTATTTGACTGAGTAATTTTTTTATGCCACAACTATTATGACATCTAATTCACGAAAAGCACAAAATGCATAAATGACCTCCAAATATGCATGCAAGTATGAGAAAAGAATTTTATTGTACTTAATTCTTTATTTTTATGGTGAATATTATCATTTTCAACCATTAGCCAATGAATTTTAGTTTCTTAGTTTATGTCCTATTCATAATTTTTAATTTCTATTTTGGTGATAATACTCTTTTATATTGCATTGTTAATCGACACTCTTTATCTATTCTTGGAAATTCAAACATCCATCCATATCACATGCAAGATATATCCTTCGTTGTTTGTGCTTAACGATATTATATCAATATTTTT